>OY390710.1:19037707-20237707 GCA_959613345.1 Tolmerus cingulatus | reverse complement strand
ATATTCCAAATTAACATAAACAGCTTCCTTTTCGGAGTTCTAAAATGGCGCATCCAACATACATAATCAAATGACTGTTCGCATTTTCATGCATTTTGAAATAGATAATGATCTTTTTGGAGTCTTTGAAATTATATTTTTTATTAAAATAGTTAAATTCAAGATGAATATATGAGATTTTCTCAGATTCAAATTTCAACACATCTTTAAGTGTCCGGGAAACAATATTCGTGTTAAGATGTATAAAAAATTAATAATAATTTAATCTTGTTCAAGTATTTAACTATGTTCATAACCACTGGGCTATCACTTTCAATACGGTGTAATTGAACTGAATTATTGGTATATTACCTTCTCTTATTTAACACTTAGAACTAGAAGGTATGAGAGCAGCAGTCATTCACAAATGTTAAACAAATTTTGGTATTTCAGTCACGACAATTTGAGTGAACGATGAGCAATGCCAATATTCTAAAATTCGTTGAATGAAATTTATTTACAAAATATTATATTATTTTTCCAATCCGTTACTGTTGTTCAGCTAGAAGGAACAGAAGACAATGTGAAACTGCGGCAGCTAAAACGACATTGTGGCATTTCTTCTCCGTTACGTAACTTACGGTGATTAATATTGATGTTACTTAAAGCATCGAAGCACAGAGGCTATAACTAGACAATTTTTGGATCGCATGATAAGGGAAAATTTGCTTGGAATCGATATAGCCTTAAGGAGGATACGATTTTAAACACATTCCGGAAGCGAGAGATGACATGCGAGACATTTTTTTCAGCAAAGTTGTACGATTGTGCGATTTTCATACATTTCTATGAAAATCTAAGTATCCATTATGGAATATAAACAGCAATAAGTAACTCATACTTGTAAATGAACGTAATGAATTTTTTATTTTGGTAACGCTTTAAATAATTTATTAACCATAAAAAATCAAATGCTAAAGAAAGTAAATATATTTTCATTACCATTAAAAAAATCAATGCTAGTGAAAAACAACATTTTGTTCATGACTTTTATTATTTAAACTGGCGCAATGTTTTGTTTTGTTTTCCTATACGGGCATTATGGGAATTCCCCTTTCGACACTTGTCAGCTTGATCATATGTGAGAGTGCGTAGTTTTCTACAAGAGCCGAATTTCTGAACCAAAGAATGTGGAACCTAGTTACAAAGAAAGTTTACTCTAATTTTGCGACGCAATTACCCCCACTAGATCCACATTTCACCAAAACAAAACAAACAATTTACCCATTAGTCGAAATGAGAGCTGGTTCCAGTTCAAAATTCTCGTTTAAGCAAAAAGAACGGCAGCAGCTACAAACACTTTTTTCACAGTTTTTCTGTCGTTGTGCTAGTGCCGACCCGGCTGGCTTTTCAGATAGGAACTGCCGAAATTCGAAGTTCTGCCTCACACATTGAAGGGGTTAACATATAAGGTCGTTGTTTACGTTTTTTTAATCATAGGTTGTCCTTATGCGTACCAGCGGCGAATGCAAAACCAAATGCGACTGTATGCCCATGCGCCCGGCGAACAGGTAGCTTGAAAGGACAGGATGCGTCATTTCGATTGAGTTTTTACTGAATTTATGCTAAATGGTTGCATATTAGATCAATTATTTTCAAATTGTCTTATGAATATCTAAAAAACTTGCGCTGAAATATACATATATTTAAATTATAAAAAATTTGTGAAGTGAACAGTCTTTGTAACGTAGGTTCCATAGTCTTTGATCTGAACACTCCACGGGATAATCATAGTATCACGTGCCGCCTCTAACACACTCCCGGTCACTGTAGGTATGAGCGACGAGCGGCAAGATTCACATAACTCACCGTTGGCAGTGATCATTCGACACTCACATATCCATTCTGGGACCTCTCATAGAAGACTCTCCGTTTAGCGCAATGACCTCTAGTTAAGTGTATTTGTGTGTATGACTTGGAAACACTTATCCTTTTATGGATCGAATAAAACACTGAAAAATGCAATCTGCTTGTTGTTTTCTTCCCGGAACCCCCTTTCGTTCCCCCTGCGTGCTGTTGTTTTAAGCAGGTTGACTTTCGAATGCCATTGAAAAATCCAATAGTAACGAAAATGCGATGCAATATTATTGATTTTTTCAATAATAATGAAAATATACTTTCATTAGCAATGAGTTTTTTATGGTCAATGCATTAATGCATTACCAAAATAATGCACTGAGCTCATTACTCGCATAAAATTTGGCAGTACGTTTACAAAACGATATTTCACCTAACGAATAAGTTGTTACTCGAAACTACGATTTCGTTTGTGGAATTGATAGAAGATACTCGTGAGTTTTACTTGCCAATTAGCCTTACTTGAAAAGTAACTACCTAATCAAAACTTTACTTGTAGTTCGTGAAAGAGGCCCTTAGTGCGATTAATCAGTTATCTGTTAAAAATTAGTTATTGTGAGGGCAAATAAATCAGTATGAAATTTCACTATCTGTGGTTTTATATGTATGTGTATGTACATATACTTAAATGTAATATATCCTTAACAATTTAGTTCGTTGCAATGAAAAATTTAAAGTTAATGAAAATTTTGTTACATTAATATTAAAAAATTTAATGCTAATGAAAGATCAATTTCATTACACTGAAAAAAATCTTAATAGCATAGAGCGCTATTGACTATAAGTTCAATTGCTATTATCATAGGAGTACTTCGCAAAACCAGAAAGCTCTCGTGTTATGGAATATTCGACGTCTTGTTATAAACTATAATATATTTGAGTGTGACTGCATTTGCAATACTTATATCCTGAGCCCTAATTATTTATAATGAAGTGGAATGTATTTTAATAATATGCTGCTTAAACACAATTTAAACCACTACAACTTATACACATAAGTTGAGTTGCCAAGAATATAGGTAAAGAAACAGCGAAATAGATCTTAATATATAGCACTGAGAATGATATACATTGTGTGATACTTATTAGTATGAGAGCAGGAGCCATGCGATGTTACCCATTCTTATGTAAAATGAGAAAATGTCCTATACGCATAAGCCAGCAGCTCATTTACGTCGTCGTTTATGCCATCGTGCCTTTTTATATTGAGATTGAGAACAGTTATGCATGATGCATCAAATTTTGCCATTCGTGAAAGTTTTCCCTTTGAGTAAGGTTGAGCTGTCTTACTCTGCTAGCGTGCTTAAATTTGTCTTCGTTATTAGTGAGTGATGGTTAAATATTATAGACATGTCAGATTACATTAAATCGTGCTTAGTTTCTATAGGATTCTCGCATTTGTACGAGAAATTTATAGGTAAGTACAATTAGAATTATATTTTCCGAAAGGTTATTTTATTACCTTCAAAACACGCCCAAACTTCATGACACTCGTTTATTGTGTCCAAAATAACCTTTGGAAGGATAAATTACTATTACATTACTTAACACACAGTCGTAACTGAAAAATTTGTTTCTAAAGTCAAACGTGTAAAGCGGCCCGATTTTATAGCTCCGAAGTGTAGTTCATTAGCTAAAAGTTATGATTAATTGTTTTTGAAAAATTTTCAACTCAGCAATTTATGCCATAGTCATTAGTCAAGTAAGTGATATTTTGCTTTTCGGTTAGACATATTTTTCCGTACAATTATCGATCTATACTTTTTTAACTTCAAAGAACTCTACATAGAGGCCGTACTTTATTTCAATTCAATAAAGTCGTTTTTAAAATGAAGCAACCAGAATGAAATATTCAATGCAATAAATAAGCTTTTAAAATCCAAAATTCTATTTTAATTTCAAACAAGTCCTAATTTTCACTTTCAAGAAGTCCCAATTTTTTAAATTTATATACTTCATAAAAACATAACTTTTGGTCCTGCTATTACATATGTACATATTTATCAACTGAGGCTGTACAGATTTTAATAGACCTTTTTGAAGTAAAAAGAGTATATTTGTCGATTTGACCGCTTAATTAAATTATTTTGTACGAAATGAAAATTTAAAAAAATTTTGGTAAAGTTCAAGGTCAAAAATTCCATTTTATTATTATTTTGCAGACGTTGATATTTTAAAACAAATTTTACCAAAAGCAGGACCTAGAAATAGTTTTTGGATTAAATATAGAGAATTTTTTGGAATAGAAAAGGTTGGATAGATTGATTGTATTGTATACTTTGGATTTCTTTTCATTAATGAAGTACATATTCATATAATTCTTCAATCGAAGGGTGCTCAACTGCTTCCACAAGTAAAAGTTTTCCTCTGTCTCAAAATCAATAGCATATCACAGTTTCTGAAGAATCATCGAAAGTATTTCCTAGTGAGTCAATATTAGAGTCTGCTGAAGTTTAATTTATTGATTCATCATCTGCAACACCAAGCCTACTATTTGATGATGTATAATTATTTAGTAATTAAAAAATCTGAAATCTTTGAAGTACCATATTATCGTTTAGCTGTTTGCATCATTAAAAACACCATGCCTGTGGAACAGTGAACAATTATTTAAACTCTGCAACTGGAAAAATTATCGAAGGTTATCTCAATAAATTTGGACAACTAGAAAACGCACAACGAAACCTGTTGGCGACATTGATTATCAATAAAGAATATGAAAATATCGGCGAAGGACCATTCGAGACACCAACAGAAAGATTTATTGCTTTAGCAAGCGAAATAGCCAAAATATTTCCTTCAGAAAATAATTTTATATATTTTGTGCCATATAACAAAGCTACAAAGCGAGTAGCATCCGGAAATGTATGGGAGCGCTACAATCGTTACAAGAAAAATTTAAAAATTATTAATAAAACTGCAGCAAATGACAAAACTTTAACGAATTCGTCCATTTCCGAAATTGAAGATATTGAAGGGAAGATATCATTTCTAAAGACTCATGTAAATGATTGGGAAAAAGTAAGAAGTTACTGGAAGGAAACGTATGCATTCCGCAAGAGGCAATTGCAAGGAGATAACGAAGTACTTCAGATATACAATTGCTTCAGTTTCTATCCTGCACTTCGAGGTCCACAAGGAAGCTTATTACTTTCAGATGACTTTGACATTCAATATCCTGGATTAAGCGATACCCTCTTTGTTAAATGGCCAGATATTAAAAAGAAACTCATAAAATTAGCCACACAAAGAACCTGTTCTACTTCATCTAAAAAAAAATTAGAAAATATTTCTCCAAATAAATCAACACCACTTAGCTCCGGAAAATCATGCTGCAATTTACACAATTTACTAAACACTGATTCCGATATTTGTGGACTTCAACTTCTAGCGTATTTTTTGTCCTCAGCAGTATATGGGAAAAAGAGGGGAAACTAAAAGCGTATGAAATTTACAAAAGAGGAAGTCTTAAATTCTTTTATTCTATATGTGCTGGTAAGTTAGATCTAGTACCTAATTCTAATAATAAATTTAAAAATATAATTTGTTTAAGGACGCAAATTTATTAAATGAGGAATTGGACAAGAGAAGAAAGCTTTTGGAATCATCCAAAGAAACACTGCAGCCTTTAGTGATAGCAGCTGGGCCAACCTTGGAGGACGTAAAATATTTCTATGTGGCCATAGATCATGTACTCTACAGTGCCGAAAATATTTTAACAGGTATTGATCTGTGCTTTAAGGTATTTATGTCCTTAAATGCCAAATATCCGGAGTCTTGTTTACCCATATAGTTTATTCAGCACGAAGTTTACGGAATACATACAAATTATGATGTAAATCTTGTCGTGCTTGGAACTTTGACATTTGATTTAAAGTTTGTGTAATTTATCATACCTATACTTATATAATTATTTTTTAGTTTTGGACATAAAATATAAAATGAAATGCTTTAAATGTAACAAAAATTTCAGTTCATGTAAAATTTTCATGAAACTTTTCAATATCATGTATATATATAAATTCAAAAGTTGGTTTGTTTGTTTGTTTGTTTGTTTGTTGCTCAATCACGCCTAAACGACGAGTCCGATCATTTTCATTTTTTGGGTGAAGGTACTACATATTCCGGTCCAACATATAGGCTATTTTTTATTCGTGAGTTTCAAAATGGCGGACCCAAGATGGCGGCCAGAAATTGAAAATATCAAGCGATTTCCATGAAAATTGGTATTTGGGTGCTTTTGGATGTCTTTATTGCGAATCTACGTTCGAAATTTGGCATTTGAAAATGGCGGATTCAATATGACGACTAAAATTTTTGGACACCAGGTAATCCATCACGCCTAAACGCCAATCATTTTCATTTTTTGGATAAAGGTACTACATATTCCGGCCCAACATATGGGCTTCTTTTTATTCATGATTTTCAAAATGGCGAATCCAAGATGGCGGTCAAAAATTGAAAATATCAAGCGATATCCATGAAACTTGGTATTTGGGGGTTTTTAGTCGTCCTTATTGCGAATCTATTTTCTAAATTTGGAAATTCAAGATAGCGGATTCAATATGGCGGCCAAAATTTTGGTAAATAGTTCGAAACTGGGTAGCCCATCACGCCTAGGCCCTGAATCCGAGCTTATTCATTTTTTGGGTGAAGGTACCAGATATTTCGCCCCAAAATATAGGCTACTTTTAATTCACGAATTTCAAAATGGCGGACCTAAGATGATGGCAAGAATTTGAAAATTTGAAGGGATTGCCATAAAATTGGTGTTTGGGGGTTTTTGGATACCCTTCTTGCGAGTCCATGTTCGAAATTTGCAGTGAGAGGAGGCGGATTCAATATGGCGTACACTAATTTTCGAACTTCAGCGAATTGAAATGAAAAGTAGTACTATGGATATTTTGAGGTAATTTCGAATTTACTATCAAAGTTTGGAAATTCAAAATGGCGGACCCTACACGGTGACGCAAATTTGTGTACACTGGGTGAAACCGGGTAACCCATAACGCCTGAATATTGGATCGGACTATATTTATTTTTGGGGTGAATATTCTTCATACTGCGGCCAAGCATATGTATAGGCTGCATTTTATTCGCTAATTTCAAAATGACGGAACCAAGACGGTGGCCAAAAATGTTAAATAGTAAGGGATTGGCGTGAAAATTGGTATTTAGGGGTTTTTAGATATTCTAATTGCGAATATATTGTTCGAAACTTGGAAACTCAAAATGGCGGATTCAAAATGGCACCCAAAATTTTTATACACGGGATAAAACTGGGCAACCCATAACGCTTAGACGGTGGATTCGATCATATTCATTTTTTAAGTTAGGTACTACATATTCCGGTCTAACATATAGGTTACTATTTTTGCGAGTTTGAAAATTGGCAGATCCAAGATGGCGCCCTAAAATTGAAAATATCAAGGGATTGGCAGGAAAATTGGTGTTTGGGGGTTTTTAGTTGTCCTTATTGCGGATCTATGTACAAAATTTGAGAATAAAGATGACGGACCCAATACGATGCGCGGACAAAATATTCGTACACCGGGTGAAACCGGGTAACCCAGCTAGTTAGACATAAATTAGAAAAGGTTTTGCTTTGTAAAAGCTGTCCACAAGAAAGGTCCTTCAAATCAAAAAATTCATTTAGAAAACATATACAGAAACATTTTGATTTAGAGTTCAGTACAAACCCAGAAAACATAAATTTAAGTGACCAAACCTTAAATATTAATTCAATAGTTGCTCCATTTATTGAAAATATCACAAATTCACATAATTCTTATAATGCTAATTATACTGAAATTTATAAAGTTTTTGAAAATTCGGTTGTTTTAGCCAACATAGATCTCGTAACAAAATTGTATTCGAACAAAATGGTTTGTAAAAAGACTATCCAAAGCACAATAATTACATTTTCTGTATATTTACTGCAGGTCATTATCGAAAACATGAAAGATTCCATTAATAAATTAATTAAAAAAGAGGACGAACAAGTAAAAGAAAGGATATTTCATTTATTTTCTATACTTTCGTCTTCATTCAACAACACTTCAACAGAAAAGAACTGTATTGCTTAAAAGAAATTTTTCTAATATTGCGTCATCCTCAGTGAATATTGGTGAAAGGATTGATGCTATGCGTGTAGATACCGACTTAATATTAGAAACGATACCTGTTAAAGCTAAAATAATATCCGTTAAAGAAACTCTCATTCAATATCTTAACTCAAATGGAATGCTTCCAAGAAGTTCTAAATTATCAAAAATACTTGAAATCTGAGTAAAGTGTTACTTCCAGTTTAATGCAAACAGAATTTTGGGCAAAAAATGTTACTTGTTACGACGAAACTGATATTATTCTTCCAATCTTGATTTACTTCGATGAGTTTGAAGTAAATAATCCGTTAGGATCACGTGCAGGATTGCAAAATCTTGGGGCACTTTATATGTCACTACCCTGTGTTCCACCTCTAATACGTTCAAAGTTGAGTAACATATTTCTTTTAATGCTCTTCAATAGTTTAGATAGGCGTTCATATGGAAATATAATATTTCAACCTATTATAGATGAATTAAGGTATTTAGAATGTAATGGAATTGAAGTTTCAAATAAAAAAAATTTCGTTTTGGTTCGACTTGCGAGTCAAAGAAATCGTGTCAAGAAAAGGGTCTTTACTTACAACAGAAACTAATTACAGCGAGGACGTGCAAAAACACAAGGTATCACTAACAGGAATAGGGTCAGAATGCTTGTTCAATCAACTTAAATTCTTCAATACATGGGAAAATTACTCTGTTGATATTATGCACGACGAAGGCGTCCTTAATTTAGAAATTGCATTCATTTTAAAAAAGTTTATTTTTCAAGACAAGTTCTTTACTTTGGAAATGTTGAACAACAGGCTTAACTTTTTAGATTTCGGCAGTAATTATAATATAAATAAACCCCCGGAAATATCTGAAGAGCATTTAAAACATTTCAAGCTTAGATACTCTGCTTCTGAAATGCTGTGGATTTCAAGATTTTTGGGAATAATTATTGGCGAGTGGGTTCCGGAAGACAATATATTTTGGAATGTATTTATTTTGCTAAAGTAAATAATAGATATAATTCTTCTTGATTCAATAACTCCTGAAGACATTTCGTGTATTGAATGTTTAATTTCTGAACACCATAGTCTTTTCATAGACAGATTTCAAATGCCACTTAGACCGAAGCACCATTTTATGACGCATTACCCAAGAATCATGCGTAAGATGGGTCCTTTAAAACAGTTATGGTCTATGCGGTTTGAGTCGAAACACATGATAACTTAAAATGATAGCAACTTCTACTACTTCACGAAAGAATAACTGCCATACAATTGTGGAAAGATTGCTGCTCAGTCAAAGTTATCAAATTAATAATTCGTTTGATAAAAGTTTAAATGAATTTGATCAAGATGTTGAAGAAGTTATGAGATCATTACAAGCACTGTACTCGAATTATGTATTTATGACAGTATCATATAATAATGGCATAATAAAAATTGGGCAAATCATACAAGTTGAGAGTAATGATGAATACCCTCGTTTTGGCTTAATTGAAGCAATTTGTTTCTGTTCTTCTCAAGGAGTACTTGCAATAGTGCGTTTATTAAATACGCTTTTCTTTGATGTATATAGGCAGTGCCGTAGGATTTCCAAAACTACTTTGTTCGAGTGCAAAAGTTTAATTGATGAATTGAAACAAGATTTCGTATTAATTAAGTATGATGGTCAACTTTTTATTTTGTAAGATAAGATAAGATTTGAACAAATATCTGTAAAAGAACAAATGTAAATGTAAATAGTAAGACTCGAATAAAGTGTACATATAAACTAATAACAAAACAGAGTTTCGCTCACTTTTTCTTACAGGGAAATACGGTAGCAGGAGTTCCACAGGCAAATCAGTGTGAAGTCTGAAGTCTGCAGTTATGAAATATTCGTAGCTTACAAATTTAATAGAATTTGCCTTTTTAGAATTGTGGTTCCAGCTATATTTTTTAGATTTTGGACGTATTTTGTGTGAGCGCAATAGGTATACTTATTTGAATAGGTGCTATACAAAGTGCAATTTCTGATAATAATTAATAGCTCTACAGGTTATGAAATATTATATCCATAAACTATTGCTATCACCTTTTCGCTGATAATTGTGAGAGCCGAAATACATAAAAAAAAGCCTGGTGGCTATTTTTGCTCCCAGTGAACCATTTAGAAATTCAATGTAAATGAAAAAGTAGGGACATATTATCATTCAATTTTTCAATGATAATGAAAACTCAATAATTATGCTTAAACGCTCATCTTGTAGTTTTATTTTTTGCCAAGCTGTCCAAGGATCCAAAAATGAACACTATTACTACGTCGAAGCCCTAACAAGTAATATTTAAAGAATTAACAGCATAATCGTTGTGCACGTAACAGAAACAAGCCACAAATTAAAATCTTTACGTATACAACATAAAAACTTCTTTTTTTTAAAAAAAAAAGCTGCTTACCAAGTTTATGTAAAGCAGGAGATTTTGCATCAAGTGAAATTTATGAATGCTTCTAGCAAAAATTTTTTATTTCGCGAAAATGAATTAAAATTGCCTGTATGTATGCCCACTTTGCGTCAACAACTCAATCAACAAATTTACCGATTGAGAATTTGCAGATGGATAGCTAAATATTTAGAAGGATAAATTTAATGTCCTTTTCGCAAAATGTTAATGAATGAATGAAAAGAACAACGCTATAACATTTATGAATATATGTATGTACATATGTAATAATTTGAAAATGAGCAAAGGTTTATTTTGCAAACAGGATAATGCTGCGAAGCTGTGCTTCAAGAACTAAAGATATTTCAAAGAATTTACAATAATTTTTGTATGACTTGACATTGGGTAATTTCATTTGAATTTAACACACTGTTGGACTAGATCATTTTGAACTAGTATGACATTTTTTGGATGTGTTTAGTTGCTATATAATATATAATTAACACAAGGATTTTGTTTTCGACACTTATTAAAAATATTAAGCTCTGCTGATTTCTTGCGTTTTCAAGTTTGTTTCTTTGTACATATATTTACATGAAATATATTTTAACAGCAGTCGAAGATTAAATTTTGGTTTTGGATTTATTTTGAAAAGTTGGAGTCTATCATTTTACTTGTGACTTTATACATATATTTTGCCCGAAATTTTCGAAATGGCTGTACAATTAAAAGTTTCGACAATTAAAAACTAGAAACTATGTTTCAGTAAATATTTTTGACTGAATTAGGTTTAATCAATAAACTAAAAATTTCAAGAGGGTGTTTTTTTATAAAAATGAGATATACTATAATTATTCATGTTTTATTTTATAACATTTTTTTTTATTTTATTTAAACTATTAACTAAGAAATATTAATTAAATGATTAAGACAGAAAGAAAACAACTTATTATTTACATAAGAATTGCTATTTGTCTCTCGCCAAATTGCTATCTTATACCAGTATCGGGATATTTAAAAATGAGGCTTGAAATCAACAAAACTGCATCAGTTAAAAAATGTTTAAAACATTGTTTTTCTTAAATCTGCTAGTGGAATACCTCTTTATGATATTAGAACCACATAAATAAAATTTTATCCAAATGAAAAACTCCCGTATCACAGGTAGGTTTGAAATGGCATCCCGTATAAATTAAAATATTTGAAGAATTATTTATTTGAGCATATTTGTTCATAGTAAGAATAACACGTTATAGAATATCCAAATGATACCATGCTTGGGGCAGGATGGCACTCACACACAAATAACTGTCTTTTATGCATTAAACCCGACGTCTAAAATTACAAACTCACGAATATTTATGCTTGGAATTTCAAAATATCCGTAAAAATCTTGTATTGAAAGCGTACAAAATATCATCCACTTCATTTATCAGCTCTATTTTCAACTGTTCTATTGTACCTAAAAGATGTTGGGATAGACTGCCTACAGGCATAGAAAATGCATGGAGCGCAAAGAGTTAAACTCCAAATAAGCAGGCAGAGATTAAGGGTTATAGATCTGCATATCCACAAAGTTGCGTTTGTTTTTCGTACTTGTAACTTCCACTTAATAATAGTATTTAAAGGAAAGGAAATACCGCTACCTAATAGACGCACTTCAGAAATAAGCTTCATTTTTATTGAACAGAAATTCATTTACCTGATCAGCACTAAAGTTGAAAGACATTTTGAATAATTTTTTTTTATTAACCTCTTCGCTGAGGGGCGTATCTACATAAATTCCAGATAAAACACTTTTAAATTATTTTATAGCAATGAAATTAATGACAAAGTGTCACATTCCGGTCGCCGGTGGCCGACTACGTTATGCACTCACATTTTTATACCAACAGAAATGAAAATTACTTCCAGTGAATTGATATAATAGCTATCACCGTCCCCTTGTCGGGGAATGCGACTTTGGTTTTGATCAGACTAATGCAATCGCAAGTGGAAGTAATGCGTGGGGGACAGTAAACAAAATCCTCCTTGGCTACAGGCAATTCCAGGAAGAAGACTGATGTTTGCTCGATTTCGGGTAGCTTCCAGAGTAGCTACCAAAGTTTGCAACAGCCAGTTGTGGGAAACTATTCTAAATAGCAGGGGAATTTAAACATCCTTTAGATGCAATGATAAAGTCCTCCGTTTGTGACATTGCGTGCCGAAGCGTTGTTAAGGAATTAAAGGACTTTCATTTCAATAACATTCGGTTGTAAGATCGATTCGACAAGATTTCGCTTTCGGATCTTAAGACTTGCTAAGAAACATGATTTTTAATTCGATAAATAAATAAATATTTATAATATACATATTATTGTGATTACTAATATATAAATAGGTGTACCATAAACAAAATTTGTTGAGATAAGTCTTTTAATAAAATTATTTTATTTCATCTTTTATATACAAATAAACTTATAAAATATTTATCTGTTTGATTGCGTGTTTGTTTCGTATGTCTCTCTTTCTATAATTAAACTTCAGAATTCTTAATCCAGTTTGATTTTTGCATTCATCAAATGTTTATTTATTGTTTATTTGAAATATTAGACATATATGTTTAGAAGAGAGTTTTCTTAAAATCTTATAAAAATATGCCTGGAGTTACATTGTTACTACTGTAAGATGGAACTTATATGTATGTATTTGTATTAAATTTGCTTTCTCAAACTGTGTGTTTCAAAGAAATATGAGAAAAGCAAATATCTTATTCGATTGATTGCTGACGGCAAGTAAGCGTAGGTATGGAGGAGATGAAACTAGAAAAGTTCTTTTAGAGGCAATGTAAGATATTGGTTGATAACTAAACTGAGCCAAGCCTTCACGCTTTTTAACGGTATCCCTTACGACCCAATCTATCATCGAACAAGTATGAATGACAATTTCGAAATCCAAAACTTCACCTTGGCCTGTTATTCTGCTTATTTTTCGTATGGGAAGATCGACATTTTTCCTAAGAAAAAGTTTTCCTGTCATTTGGCTTTCCTTAGAAAAAAACCGCATTCGAAGTCGCGTTCCGAAGTTATATGTACGTTCTAGAGTCAACACGAAAGACAATGACTGTTCACTCCAGTAATTAACTTCTTATCTTCTATCAACCCCACAATTTTGCTAGAAGTCGATAGCATGCTCAAGCATTGTGGTGGAAATGAGAGAAACAATGAAGAGGCGTAGCTTGAAATTTAGAGGAATTGGTACAAAGCTATAGGGTTCCAGAGAAAACAAAACAAACAAATTTTGTACAATCATATTTAGAAAATCATGCTCTAAGAGGTTCAAATAGGGGATAACATTTTATTTTGATACTAGCTGGGATACATTTTAGCCGCCATCTTGGTTCACAATTTTGAAACTCGCGAATAAAAAGTACTTTATATGTTGGGCGGAAATATAAGTAGTATTTACCTTTATCCAAAAAATTAAAATGATCGAATCTAGCGTTTAAGCGTGATTGAGCAACAAATAAACAAACACACATTCGATTTTATATACAAATGTAGCCAAATTATAACCATCTCTTAAATATTAATGTAGTCTATAAAACTACTGTTGAATCCCTTTTCTAAATTGTCACGCCGGTTACAACGGTTACGTCTGTTACGAAAAAGTTATGTAATAAAAATGTCATATTCTTGTAATTATCCCCTTCCTGGACCAATTATTACCTAAATGTCCTTGTCGGGAAAGTAACAGTTTAGAGTGCTTTACTCATTAGTTTCAGTTACAAATTGCTTTAATTTTATGTTTACTATGCAGTATTTAAGGATGAGTACCTAGTCGATGATACTTAATCTATTTGTAACTTCGAATGGTGAACGAAAGAACAATTTTCTTAAATTATATAAAATTTATTATGGATAAAGTAAAGGATATCGTTGCAGTGACCAAAGTGAAAATGTTGACGTATTTGGAAATTTATAACAAATCTGTTTTTGTTTTGTAATCATAAAGGTGTGTTTCCATAAAATTGTACTGAAAATGTCTATAGGTGATAATAATTTGGTCATATCTGTATATAATACATAGTACATACATGATACATAATGAGAGTTCCATCATTTCGAAGTTTAAAAGATGAAAATTCACAGCGGTTAAGGATAGAAGATTCCGTGTATGTGAAGCAATTTCAGCTCTTCAGAACTAGAAAGGACAGAGGGAAACAGTAGGAGCATTCTTATCAAACACAGTTTGGCCGTGATTTCCGAAAAGTTTATTTTACGAATTATGCACACGTTTTTGCAAACATGAAAAGTTTATCGACAAATATACATAACTGATACCACTAAGCATATAACATTTACATTATATTTATTTGTTATATGCTTAGTGTTGATAGTCAGGGTGAGAGCTTTTTGACTTCCAGCATTCAAAAAATAGAAGAATATGGCTCAGTCTCTTTTTCAAACCCACTTCCAAATTTGAATCCCTTCGCGCTATTCCGGGAGGCTAAATAGTCAACAGTTGTTTAATACCTGCAGGTAAAATCTCTTCTTAAAACATACTATACAATTTTCTGATCTCACCATTTGAGTAGGTATATACATATATGGTATGTAGGTACTTGAACTATTGTGTGGCTGCGCAAGATCAATTTTAAAAAAAGGATTACAGGACAAATTCCATCCGGAACCTAAAGAGGAGAAGAAAATTTGTTTGTAAAACAAGACTCACTTATAATTTTAACATAGATCTTAGGTGTTATTTTTTGGAAAATTTGTGTAACAATATATATATTGTCTATAGTAGGTACAAGTTGAAGAATCTTACCCTGTCCTCGTTAAATGAGAATAAAGTTTTAAAACGCCAAGAAGTGAATAAAGAATAAGAAAGGAGAAGATATAAGACCTGTTCACACTACCCATCAGCATTCCGACAATCAGTCGTTCGTCCACCGCACCCGCACGACAATTTTCGTTTAATTCATGCCTCCGAAATCGCATACCTCAATTAATGTAGCTCACATTTTAATTTTAAATTGACAGTTTAAGGATTTAAGCTTAACGTAAAAAGTCGCAATTGATTGCAGATTTGAACCCAGAAAATGCTTAATTTCTTCAAGAGACATCGTAGGACTTTGGTTGACGGCGTCTGAAAAGGTGAACATCTTTTAGGATATAAGTTTCCTTATTGAAAGTATTTAAGTAATTTTGATGTAACCTAAAACTTTAATAAAATGGATATGACGACTAGGACAATTTATCTAGAATTTTGTATTTTGTATAAAAATTAAAATAGAACACTTTCAAACATTTCATGGAATATTAGCCTTGCGACAAGAAATAATGAAAATGGCGAACTAAACATATGGGGCGGGATTTCAGCTTCCAGTTCACAAGACGGAGCACAGCCTGTTTCGTTTCGTGGTAACCATCTGAGCCACTCTATTCGAGGGGTGTGTTTATATCTTCCGGGATTGGTCCATTCGCCTCTATAAAAGGATGCTGCAGGGACCTTCTGTGTTAGTAAAGTTTGCGCATTCATTTCGTTTGGATAGTACTCGGACAAGTAAAATGAAGAATTATATATATAAAAGTGATTAATGTTTTGTTTAAAACAGACCTAGAATCTCTTTTCATTAACAATTCTAATATTGTGCCAGAGCAGTTATTATGTTAATTATTAGAAGGAACATAGTTGAAACGAATTAAAAGTGCTTATTACTGGTGCTGTTTTCATATATAATTGACGAAAGTTAGAGAAACCAAGAATTAGGAAAGAAAACTAAGGATTATCGTATATTTAAAGCGGATGTTGTGGATTTCAATGTGTAAGAAGATAAATTTTTCTGTAATAAGATTAAAATATAATATGGTATATATATATGTATATACATATTAACCTACAATCAGCAAAAAAAAAAAAACAAAACTTGGCACATAGGTAATATGAATTGATCCAAGCAATTTTATCAACGTAAAAAAATAATTACGTTTGAGGTATCACTCCAATAACCAGTGAAAGGAATTTTATTTTTCGTCCTTAAGTCTGATATATCTGGAGGAAATAGTATATAAAAAAGTGTCCCACATTTGTAAACAAAAACAATAAATTGTTGAACTAAGTTATGCTAAATTACTTATCTGCTCAAAACTGTTTAAAAATTGACTTGTGATATGAACGAATAAGGTTAATATTTGGAAAAAAAGCGTTTTTATAAAACAGTGGCTGAGCCTACGTATAAAATCTACCTTGTCCATATATGTATGTACCTACTTTATGAGAGTCGTATTAAAAAGAGAGAATGTTTGCTTTTATATAGATATATGAGGTATTTTCGGAAACTAATGGACAGATTTAGTCAATTATTTTACCAATAGGAAACTTTTAACACTTCGGCTACGAATTTGCACTAATTGTGTAATTTACAATACTCTTTTCTGTCACTAATAATGTCTTTTTAGAAAAGTTTTTCTAAAGTATAATATGTATCCAAAACTATACTAAGTACTAAAGTATATTGAATAATACTTTCATTTACATTTTGTATTTAAACGCGAAAATTGGCTAACTTGATACAAACAAATTATGTTTGTCAGTTGTTAGCTAAATGATCTACTGACATTGGCCACATAACAGTTGTTTTAGTTTTATTAAGAAAATTTGGAAAGAATAACAGCAAATGCTAAATCGTACCTAAATATTTCATTACCTTGGCTTCCATACTTTTTTCAATTCGAAGCTAAACAAAAAGTTTTAGAATATTTGTACTTGAAGTTAGCCGGAATTGTCCATACCGGGCTATAATAATTTATATATACAACATAACACTTTCCACCATAGGATTTCAAAGTAAATCAGAATTTTATTTTTTGTTTCATTCGAAAGGTCAGTTTTGTGGCATGTAATCTTTCAATTAATAATGATTTTCATTTTATCAGCCGACGAAATATGCACGGTTCTAACTTCAAAAATGTTGCGCTTCCCATATAGAGTTTCGTTTTTTATTTTACCCCCTTGGGAGATCAATTTGCAAAAACACTGATACAACTGACTTTTATTTTAAAATTGAAACCTAAACACTAATTTCCTTATATCAAACTTCAAAATGACGAATTTTCATATACAAATTATAATCTCTTAGCCACATTAAACGAAGAATTTTCAACAATGTCTTCTTAGTCCTCACCTACATTATATAAGCAACTCCTGGACAAAATTTCATGCTTCTAGATCCACCAGTCTAAGTTGTACGTTGTCTGTCAGTCAGTGTAAGGCCCTCTTTACACTATGTGAGCCACTCATATGATCCACAATATGAGCAGCTCAGATATTTTGTCACAAGCCTTCATTCTCAACTGAGCAATGCGTTGCAGTGTTTACATATTGTTACTAAATCAAGTGAGCAAAATGTCAAATTTGGTTTCTACAATTATGGATTCAAAAAACAAGAATTTGTTATGTGCTCTAAGTGCTTCAGTAATAGCAGTTATTACGAAGAAAAAGAGAAAAAATGAGAAAAGAAGATGCAGGAGAAAGTTATGGAGCAAAAATTGGCTTTTGCAAAGTGATTTAGATAAATACATTGCACACCTTGTAATGATGGAATTCCAGTTGGAAGATGTTAAGAGCTTTGAAAATTTTACAAGGATGCCAGAATCAGTTTTTCACAAACTACATTCAAAAGTGGAACCACACGGAAAACTTTCCCACGCATCTATAAGCTGCATTGTTGCTTCCTTATTCCATTCCAACTGAAAATTTAATTAATTATTGCATTCATTTATAATATTATTTCTATAATTCCTACCTTTTCCATTTTGGCGTTCACAAATTTCTCCTGATCAAATACAAAATCATCTGAGTCGCTCAGAAAATTAGAAACATTTCTGATGTCAAAGTTCTCAAATGACTTCACAAATGACTACTCATTTAAGAAATCACAGCGCGTTTACACTTTCTGATATGCCATTTAAGGCAACTCATTTGAGAACTCATATGTGTTACTCAGATAGTGTAAAGGGGCCTTAAGAGTTTTGTTAATTGCATAAAAAAATTTTATCCCTCCGTCTTTTTTCAACTTCCTTAATTACACCAAAAACCGTTGGATATTCTCAAATGTTGGAAAGATGTTTCGTTTTTCATTTAAATCATCAGTTGTCAGCCGTTGTTGTTGTTATATTTTGCATGCATTTTTTCGTCAGTCCCTTGAACAATTTTTAAATTTTTTATCAAACTACTAAACAAAACTAAATAAAAAATACTGCCTTTTTCGAAACATTATAATATCATCATAGGAATCGGTTCGGCCGTTTCGAAGATTAGCTCGAATCGGTATATCCAACTTGCTTTTCGGGGTCGCTAGTATAGTATGATCGTCTCGACAAAAGAAATATACATACGTAGGTATATTGTGGGAATGTGACCTTAATCGGTCAAATCGTTAACAGACGCGTCAACGAATATAATTACCATATATTACATACAAGTCTAAAGATTAAAGGATTTGGGAACATTTTTCATATTTCGTAATCGTTATTAACCAAATTTAACGTACACATTGGCAATATGTAATTCCAAGTCGTGTTACAAAGTGATCGTGATCGGTCGAAAGGCGAGGGCCTACATCGTAGCTGTTGCACTTTTTATTCGATTTTGGTCCTACTTTGCATATTGGATCGATATCGAGAACACATAAACATTTGCGTAATTTGGGGAAGACCTTTCACCTAGCTATGCATACTTATACATGTATATATATTAATTTATTTCCTTGTAGTGGTGAGGAATTCAGCATTACATTCCGTTATGCAAAAATAAATTTTAAAGCACTTAAATCTACTTTTTCCTTGCTGTTGTCGCCGGAAGGTAATTTTTTCTTTTAAAGTAGACTATAATAACAGATTTCAAATTACTTTATCACATCACTTTGTATTTGTGCCATACCAAAGGTAAATATAAAAGTATACGAATTACTGCCAATCATTTAGAAGTTAAACTAATTTCAGTAGCAATTCAATCAAATTTTTCATTATAAATCGAAGGAAAATATTCAAGTTTTCTTTCTAATCTACGAACTTTTAAAAAGAGAAAATTCGATTAAACATTAAATTATTGAGGATAAAAATCTCTATATAAGAACGAGTGCACGTCAAGGTGCGCTTGCAAGTTAGTGCCCTTTTGGTGCAACTACCAGTTTTCATGTTCTTTGTAGGTATCTCTGTGGAATATTTGAAATGTAGTCCTTCAGCTCCTGATTTTCCCAATTTTTCAATGTTGAAAATCGAAAATAATTTCTGCTAGATTACAAAAGCTATCACAGATGAATGAACTCAGATTCCAATGCTAACTACTTAAATGTGTACATGTACATATGTCTTCTATAACTATATTGTATATGTATATATATGTACATAGTATTCATATTCATGTCCGAAATATATAAACACTCTATTCCTATTTCCTTGGAACTACAGCTCTAATAAGAACATATTTAATTTCAAGTTTTTGAAAATTAGGATGCTTTATTTTTGCACTCTGGAACTAGAAAAAATTTCATTTATCTTCTTGCATGTAACATATGTAGGTATGTATGTTGCACAAAAAAGTTATTAATAGACTTTACGATGTTTAAATATTTAAAAAGTAGTGGGATTTCGCACCCAACGTGTTCGCAACTGCTACACGGAATACACGTAGCGTTTGTCAATCTTCGGCTCGTATTCCCTGTCGAGCCGCCGATGTACACGTTTACCTATACAGATACGTTAAATTAATTAAACGTTGTGAAGCAATTAATGATTTGGAACATAAATTACTATAGATGTGAAGGGAATGACTAACATTATTCACAAGGCTCATTAGAATTAGAATTCCGTAAAGCAAGAACTTGTAATGGGTTACTGGTATATGTATACGCATCTAAATAATGTTTTATGCAGATTGCGACTAAACTTGCTGTAGGTGCTTATTGCAGCGATTTTAAAAGGATGGATAGAGACGCAAAAGATCTTGCTAAATCACAAATGGAAATATAAAATTTAGAAGCACTCGTAAAATCTCAAATGTTATGCTAATAGACGCCAAAAACAAAAATAATGAATTTAAAATACACGCAAAAGAACTATGACCAACATTTTCACAAGAAACATTATTTGTTCAATGGATAAGAAGCCTAAAAAATTTAATGCTTCAATTATAGTGATTATGAAAGGTTATATGGCTATCAACAGATTGAAAATGAGGTAGTGTTCGCAGTTCGCAAGAAGGGGACGAAATCCTCAATTTCAAAATTATCCGCATCAAAATTTGTCAACTACAAAATTTCTCATTTCCTTTGTGACAAAATCAACCCGGACAGAAGCCCCCATTCAAAATTCCCCGCGTCAAAATCCACAATTACAAAATCCCCCTTATTGAAATTGAGGGATTTTTTGGGGACTACACTTTTTGGAATAGCCCACACTCAACCACAACGAGAACATGGTGGGCTGTTATTTGTCATTTTGTTACATTTAGTTTTGTAGTTTTTTTGTTTTTCTATTTTATTTTTGCATCATTTAGGTTTTTATAATGTCTTTTGTTTTTGCAGTTTTTATATTTTGTGTAAATTTTTTTTAGATTAAAGGTTTGTTATTGTTTTATTAGTTGGAATTTGGTTGTTTACATAGGAAGGAGCTAGTTAAAAAATACGATGCGTAAGGATGTAGGTACATATATTTTAAAAATTGTCGTGGATTTTGTCTTAGGAGAATTATATCGTGGAGGATATATGTCGCGGGGTATTTCGTCGTGGGAGATTTCCTACCCTACCCATTCAAATTTTCGTTTGCGTGCACCAGTTTGAAAAAAGTCGTTGTAAAAAATATTTTCGTTATTTTGCAAAGTTAGAATTATAAAGTGCAAGAAGTATTTTTAAGTATTTTGCTAAAATTAAACTAAATAATGGAGGACTGCCGTCTATTCATCCCTGATCATTCAATCCTGACATTTGTTTATTTGCGTTGTTTAAGGGATTTCGTTTCACAGCTGTTGAAAAGTGTGTTGATTCTGATATACCGAAAACTTCTATTAATATTAAATTTTATGGCTTATTGGAAAATCATATAAACTGGATCAAAACACAGAATTGTGGGAAAATGTGGCTTACATCTTCTACCCTATCGCGACGCCCTTCTTTTTCCACTCGGTTTCTATGAATTAAGGACGAGAATGGAATAAAGAATAACCCCTTCACCCTAACCGCATGGTCGTGTGGCAATTCTAATAAAATTATACGCTAGGTCGCCGCAAGCGTATGATTTGTTTTGTTTATAAAAGGGCTGTGAGGCACTTCACAAACGCCTTTTATTTACAATTTTCATTAAATGAGAAGAAATTTAGTAGTCGTGTCTTTGTTGGTTTGTCAAATAAAGGATTGATCAATATTTCTCCTGTAATTTCAGAGAACTTGTGCGAAAAGCCATGGTTTACGACATTGAACACATGATTCCACATCAGGAGAGCACCTCTTTAGGTCGGGACTTCTTGCATCACGGGCTGCCCTGCGAGAATATCCCCCCCGGGATACCCAGCACTCCGCGGAGGCGGTCCATACCTATAACAAATCTGGATCCTGCGGATTTGGTAGGACTTTCGCGGGAGGAGCGAAGGAGACGACGGCGAGCCACCTTAAAGTACAGAACTGCTCATGCCACCAGGGAAAGGATACGCGTTGAGGCGTTCAACGTCGCATTCGCGGAGCTGAGAAAACTGCTGCCCACGTTGCCGCCTGATAAGAAACTCTCGAAAATTGAAATCCTCAAACTTGCCATTTGTTACATTGCGTATTTGAACCATGTCCTTGAAACGTAAGCAAATGCTTTCCGCCATTAGTAGCTACAAAACGAGTCGTCTGTGTGATATTTTTGTTAAATCTGTTTTCATACTTTTAGGTTGCAATAAAAGCGATTATATAAAGCTCTATACATTCTTATTTATTGAACGGGACTTTGGGCTCATCTGGTCCGAAAGCTGAACACCACCCCCAATTTTCATTTCAGGCAAACAGCATCTGTGGACCGATTAAATTAAAGTACTCTCTCGTGTGCGCAGGGCTAAAAATAAAACGAGTAAATTGAAAAATGTTTCAGAGCTTCACATAATTTGCGGACTCTTGTTTTAACTAATCCTAATTAAGGCTATCAGACAAAAATTTTACTACTGTGACGTTTGCTAGGGTTGGGATTTTTTGTTCATAATTTTGGTCTGTATTTAAAAAAGGAGCACTTATTTTTGTTAGAGCTTTTTCTATATTATAAGTTATTAATTTGCAAATAAGAGTGCTAAAAAAACCATTAAAACTCATATAAGGATTTATTATAAATTATAAGCATCTAATCAACAAATATATCACTAATTTCTATAAATAACTTTTTTTGAACATAATATAGAAAAATGGTATCATGTATATTATTTTATACTTTTTACCTGACTACGGGAAGCCCGAAAGGAAGGCTTGATAATCCCAAAAACTTTGCATGAATGTGATATATTTAGTTGGTTACGTGCTTCAGCCTATACTACTGAACCTTTTTCAACAAATCAATTATTGTTGGATTCGTTTCGATCCGAAATATATCCTGGGACTTTGATGGCCGGAATAATATGTATGCGTATGTATCTACATATTTCCTGGCGGAGACTTAAAATTTCTGGCGATTGTCCGTTGGAATAACGTTTATGTGATTTCAATTTTAACCCTTTCGCGGACAGCGACGTGAAATCACGTCGGATGAGTGTTTACTGCGGGACACGACGGCATTTCACGTTCAATTTTTGGAATGATATAAGAGACATGTCGGCACATTACGTCACGATCTTGATGTGTTCTGAGAAGAGCGAAGACATTGTCGGCCGTTAGAAACCACTTCCAACTAACAGTGCAGAAAAATTCTGTATATCACTCCAAACCTATAAGGCTTTACGGCACGTCTCTATCTTCTCTAAAACCGGAGATATAGCAAGTGGCTCTCTCAGAAACCACCAAATAAACTAAGTGTCCGCGAAAGGGTTAGACACAAAATAATAAACGTGTGAGCTGGACAGCTTAAAGGCGGGATCCCAATGTATCCGCACCGTTCCAATTCGACCCGGTTCGCTCCTTTTCGACCCGACGGACATGTGGTTTCAATTTGTCCCATCCGAACCGTCGTTTGACAATTGTTTGTGAAAGCAAACTGAATGTGTGGTGATTCATTTATGAGGTTATGTTGTCCGTCGTTCCGGCAAAAGTTGAAATTTGCTCAACTCGTCCGTTCCGATCCGATCCGATCCGATCCGCTCAATGTGTCCACTACCATAGCACTACGTGTGTTCAACTCTGACAGCTCGTCGGAACGGATCGGATCGGATACATTGGGATCCCGGCTTTATAAACTTGTATCTTCTTCGCTGTTACTACAATATGTATAGTTCGATTGCATGTTGCAGTTTTCTGGTTCGTCAAAGGTCCGGACCACATATTTTGACTAAGGTGTAGAGTTTGTGAAGTTAGGGCTTGTAGAGTTAGGGCATATAGAATTAGAAGCTTGGCTCTCCATGAAATATGATTACTTTTTGACAGTGCGAGCCGTATGGACTCCGTGTTGGCAACATTTTACATGAAAATGTTTTTCGTGGAATATATCTGTCCTAATGTGCTTTTCAGAAATGCTAAAATTGTTGGCCTACCACTACCCACTGCAGGTAAAGTGAACTTTCGAAACTGGGAAAGGTTTTTATTTTCGTACAACTCACTTTTGCTCCAAATTTTCTTAAATTTTCATGTCATTAATGAAACTTTTTTTGATTTTATTCGTATTGCAAATCTTATCTTTCCATCAAAGCACATGTTCAAGTAAACAAAGCATGCAAATTTATTCCTGAATATCTTTTTGTGGAATAATCAAAAAACTAAGCAAATTAAACTAAAATTAACTTCAAAATCCTTTTGATATTGTCAAAAAACCGATGTAAATCAATGCAAATATCTCATAAAAGCTGCTCAAAATGCCGTCCGCCACTTTGGATGCAATAACTTGACTCCTATAGCTTAAGCTGTATTGTAACCAGCCTCTTCCTTGTTTTCATCACTGCAGTTCCAATTCTTTTTGTAGAGACCTGCCTTTATTGCCCCAGGACTTTAGAAAACTTCATTTTGCATCTTTCTCACTAAGAAAAATTCCAATAGGAGGCAAAGATATCGATTCACCTCATCCAATGCAACGGTCTGAAACTTTATCAATTAATTTTAATTTCACAATGTTACTAGTATGCGCTGGTGTTCTATTGTATAGCTGAAACATTGCCCTTTAATGTTTATAATTTTTAGTAAGTTTTTTTTGGAGTTGGCGTCAATCAAAGCGAGAAAAAAAATAAACTAAAGGGGCCTTTGTTAGGACCAACTCCTAAAAAAGCTGATTAAATATTATAAATTTTTAAATATGTATTATTTTGTATACATATTTTACCCTTTAATACTATTTTCTTTAAAGTGGTAAAATATATTATTGTTAACATTTTAGTTGAAGTTTATGCATATTGGTAAAGTTTTGATGTCTATTTTTATAACTATTATTTCATTACTTTTTTGAGTATTTCTTATTTTCTTGAATGTTTGAAATTGGATTTATTTTAAAGTTAATCACAATGAAAAGGAATTATTTTTCCTAATAGTAAAGAAATATTGTTTTAGATATTATTCTTTAACGAGTAAACTTTAATTTTTTGCACAAAATCACTTTATCCATTACAGAACACAACGGCTAACTAATTATTTCTCTTATGTGTTTAGCTTCTTTAAGTTTAATATGTTTACATATGTAAAATATTTTCCTGCAAATAAGTGATTTTGTTTACTTTTTAATTTTCTTTGCCTTTTCAAAACTCCAAAACTCCAACCTTTGCTCAAAGTTCTAAAAATTTTAATTTTTCAGAAGTATATATTTTCGTGGATCTTGCTTTTATTACATGAAGAGGACTTTCCCTCAAAACTAAAACTATGTATCATATATTCTCATTAGCTTCTTCTTTATTGTTTTGGAGCGACTAACTGTATTGTATATTACATTAATATTTTTAAACGCTATCATCTTTGTGGAAATGACAAGATAAACATATCATCTTTTAGCGCTTGGATATTCATGTAAAGCACAGGCTACCTTTCAACTTATATGCTTTTCCACAATTTCAGTACGAAATTTGAGATATTTTTAATTCGAGATTATTGCCCCGTAAGAAGACACAATGCGGCTCATGTTCCACATTTCTTTGGAGACTACTTATCCTAAAAAACTAAATACACTACCCGTGAAATGACCATTTCAAATGTTTTTCGGAATGTATCCAAATCAACGATTCAAAATAAAGTAAAACAGGAAATTAAACATGTTGTTGTAAAAGCATTAGTTCACATCTTCGTTGGGAAAATGTGTCAAAAAACAAAAAAACAAAAACCACACTTAACAAATATATCACGATAAACAATGAAAATACGTTTTCCTTATTTTATTTAATAACGAGTACTACCCCCTTTAGCTCTTCCCAAATTCGTCTTCTATTCATTAAGGGGAGGCTAAACTTAGGTCGGTGAAAAAATGGCATATTTTCAAGAATTTTTTTTGGCGACACGGACAGTGCTAATTTATGAATTCAAATTACACATAATAATACAATATGTGAACAATATTTGTATAATTTTTTAATTGTAAAATAGTTATCATTAACCGAGTAACGGTGAATTTCCAGAAGCCCTCGAAAAAAAGGTGTTTTGCGATGTTCAACAGAACAGAACAGAACAGAATTATCCGAAACAAAAAAATCAAAATGTATTTGTTAAAAAAGATGTTACTCCAAGTAAACCTGGAATACTTGTTTTTTATTTTTACATTTTTGGTAGTTACTTGGAAGACAAAATGCTGACTTTTGTTAAGAAAATCGACCAATTTGTTGTTGTAAAAATAATAATTATTGAAAAAAACAAAACAGCTCCCAGTGTTACCTAGTGAAATATGTGTAGAAGTGCTGTGCAAAATTTCAAATTTATTGTTTCTGTAGATTTTGAGTTATGATGAACACGGAAATCACAAATGATAAGTTTCAGAAAAACGCTTTAAAGTTTTGCACACTAAAAATTCGAAATTATACTCGATGATTCTTTTATACTCACATAGAGTCATTGATGCCAGGTCGATAGAGCAATTGGATTTCATCAAGAAGATCTAGAACATCTTTTCTTGTTTTTATCTACGCAAAACTCTTAGATTTAGGAATTGTAAAGGGAAAGAATAGCACGCCAGGTAAGCGCAGCCCCGCAGGTATAAAGAAAACCGGTTAAGAGTAACGGTTGTTCAAATGCTCATAACTTCGTTAATTTTGCTGGGTTCGACTTGAAATACACAACATTTTTTGAGATATTATGCATTAGAATAGGAAAATAAAAAAAAAAAGATAAACAAATTCGATTAAATACTTTAACCTCCCCTTAATATTAATGTTGGCCGTCAGCCATCAGGTACACAGGGGGACTCCATGTGTGTACAAGAGGACCCATATGTAACACATTGGTGCCGTATCATGCAGCACATGCAGCAACTGTGTGCACTGATGGTAGTGCGACTATTCCCTCCCCGTGTGGGCTGCTGGAAACAGACTCCTAGTAAGGTCATGTCTCTGCTGGGAGTGCTTGCTAATTGTAGTCGGGCGAAGAGAAGGACACTCTCTTAAATATTTACAATATCGTAATCCAAAATGGAACAGCATACGCCGATGCCGATGCGTGGTCAAGAGGGAGCTTGGTCGGAGTATGCGGACACTGGATACCTGTCGCCCTCCAGTTTCAATTTAGACTTCCTGCTTAAGGGGTCTGTGCGGGTGACTTATTGACCTGGCTTTTTCGTGGGAACAATATATGGATTTTATACAACAAACCCCAGAAAAACCGGATGCAACATTTGCTGCATCAGCCGAAGTACTCTCAGCGTCTTCGGCAGAGAGCTTGCCAGCCAGTAGGCTAGAGGAGCCTCAGGCGCCGAATCTATCTGTACTGTGGTACATGATGATTCCAGCATATGTTCGGATAGATCCGGACTCACATCTACCGGCGCGAAGGTAGGCAATATTAACATCGACAAACCGGGGTTCGTCAAGCTTACTAACGCGGAACGGAGGAGGTTCAAGAAGGCAATGGCAGAAGGCCTCTCCAGAGCAAAGGCTCTGGTACTTGCCAAGGAAACCCCTTCCAATAAAGAGACAAAGCGGAACGGGTCGGAGGACTAGACCCCCGATCTTCCTGCTACCAAAAATCCTAAAATGGCTCATGCAGGGTCCGTAAAAGCCACCTACAGTCAGGTTGCTAACAGTGTGAGGTTAGGGCTCGTATCGGCGGACATGGTCAACCGTCCCTTGACAGAGGAGCAATCGATGTCAAAATTGAGCGTGCAGATGGAAGTGTTCGGACGGAGTTCGAGCGCTGTATTCCTTGGCCGGCTGGATCCTCCTTGTCTACACCAACGCTCAGACAGCCGACTGGGTCAGGCGTAACTTTGGGCATATCCTTGCCAAAAGTTTCCTTGATATTGCCCTAGCTGAGGAGGGTGACTTTCCAAGGACGCATGTGGTCCGAGGATACTTTCCTCAGAGGCTTTCCCTCACAAATGAGAAGGTGCTGGCTACTATTGGTGCCCAAAATGCCCTCTCAGCACTGCAGTGAAAGGTTGTGAAGAGGCTTGTGCACGGGGACCTGCTTCACCTCATCTTTGCCATTGACGAGAGGTCGATGGCGGTGCTTGTGGAGAAGAAAGGAAGGATAACCTACCGCTTCTTCCGCGTGAAACTGATCCTTCAGGGCCCCACTAAGGATCTAAGTACACCAGAAGGGAACCTCAAACCAGATAAGAAGGGGTCAGTATCAGGGGACCTACCCCCTTCTAAGATGGGGGCAGACAATAATGCCGTCAAGGCTAAAAGGTCAGTGGGAGCTGCACCTACTGCGGAGCCCTCCACTAGTCGGGCCACTGGGGTAGCAGCGGCATTAATGCGAGAGGTGAGTGCCTTCTGAACTATCTTTCTAGTTTTAGTATAGACATGGTGAACAGAGGGTGCAAACCTACCTTCATTACTGCTATCAGAGAAGAGGTACTAGACCTTACTCTGGCCAGCAGAGCTTTGTCCGAGTTCATGGTGAATTGGAGAGTATCTGATGAAGCTCCATTGTCGGACCACCAACATATAAGGTTCGACATACCGGGGCGCTCAGAACTCATATAAAGCACCTTTATTCCAAAGAAAACGTCAGTCGGCTGTTCAATAAAGCTAAGCGCACCAAGCAGTGGGACGAATATCGGTCCGCTCTCACTGACTATAATAAAGAATTAAGACGTTCCAAATGCGAGTCCTGGAAAAAGTGCTGTGAGGGCATAGAAACGCTGTCGGATGCAGTGCGCCTTCAGAAAGTACTTTTAGTAAGTCCGGTATCATGTTTGATAAAGATAAAGTTAAGTGGACAGTGGCCTCCTTCCAACTATTTAAAATCCCTGGGGGTGATGGGATCTTTCCAGCTCTCTTACAGAACAGCCTGGAAACGATCCTGGACTCTTTGGTCGTTTTGTTTAGGGCCAGCTACAGATGGGGACATATACTGCTCTCGTGGAGGAAGGTAGTGGTAATCTTCATCCCCAAGCAGGGAAATAGGCCGCTTGAGCTGCCTAAATCGTACAGAACAATTAGTCTAACCCAGTGGCGGCTCGTGGAAATTATCGTTGGTGGGGCTAACTACTAAAACAAAACAAAAGTAACTCAATGAACGCATGCAGGTTTCCGCTCTACACAAGAGGGACCATATTAAGGGCGTTAACCGAATTGAAGTGTTCGGTTTCCCCAAAAGGAGCTTTACAATTCACGAGGAAGTGTTACAATTAGAAAATATATATTATGTCATAAATATAATAGTATAATAATTAATAAATATTACTTGCTCAACAGAGCAGCTCCATGATACATTTGGAAGATTAATTTGGTACCCACATCAACCATCCCTTGTTCAGAACAATCGGGCAGATCGACAAATGAAAAAAATCGTTCTAACAGCAATTCATTTTTCACAAATCGCAAAATTATCACAAAAATTAAGGGTTTGTTTTTTAGCACATGTCTTTATAGCAAAGGTGGAGGGCTGATATGGTTCTAAAAGTTTAATTTCCAATTTTTCCTCGAGTGAACGCGAAACAAATGGTTTGAAAATTAAATTGCCAACCGAATTCTTTTTATTATGAAAAGAAATCTTAATCTTTAAATTAATTTATCTGTACAAATGCCAAATTCCTTTTTAATTTTCATAAACTCTACATAAACGGGCGAATTTTTTCCCTCACACTGTTATGAATTTGTACTAACTACTACAAATATCCATCTCAATACGACTTCGACTGTATAAGGAAACATTTCAACATATCGACTCATTTAGGCTCTCTCGTCAGCCCCAAACGACCTTTTTCACAGCTATCTATGTACACCAAATCGGTTAAAAGTGTTAGAGCATAACCCCACACATATATAAAATTTCTGTGACCCGCGGGGCTAATCATTTTAGCCCAATGCACTTTGAAACACATGAGGCAGAAGAGAAACAAAACTGAAAATTATAAAAGAGAAATGGACCTAGGACACAATTGGTATCTTCCTAAGCAGGGCTAATTTGCTTGAGCCCTACGCGCATAGAAGCGTAAAGCAAAGGAAGAGAAATAAAACTAAAGTTATCAGAAGAACAAAACTTAAGAGCTTTTTGTTGTTTATTGAATAGTCTCTATTCCTAACAATTTGTTGGCTAGGGGCTGGATTTGTTTAGCCCTTTCTTGTTGGAATTGCATGGAATTTGCGGTGTTCTCTTTATTGCATAGGAAAATTAGTTTATAATGAAGAGTTGCTTAGCTCTTTTAGCGGAGAGGAGATATATTTTAACCTTATATGCAGTAACTTGCAAAATGTGTTAATTACAGTCGGAGATACAAACGTGGCTCATAGTGCGTTTGAAAAGAAAAATGCAATTTCATTTCGTTTTCATTTCAGACGTTTTCTTTAGACTGAAATTTTTAATGCAATTTTGTTTAAGAAATTTATGGTGGGGCTAAGCTCCACTAGCCCCTAAGAGAGAGCCGCACGTGGTCTAACCTCATTCCTCCTCAAAACAATGGAAAGACTCTTGGACCTCCATATCAGGCACTGTTTGGAGATATCTACACCTCTCCACAGAACAAAGTTTGCCTACACTAAAGGTAAATCTACAGAAACTGCTTTACACAGCCTCGTTGGGAAAATAGAAAAAGCTCAATATTCTAGAGATATCGCTCTGTGCGCTTTTCTAGACATCGAAGGTGCTTTTGAACACTGGATATGGATCAATCTCCAGGGCTCTTGTGAGCAGGGGTATAGATCCTTATACAGTTGCATGGGTGGAAGCCATGTTAAAAGAGCGAGACATCTCGTCCACGCTGGGCAACACTTCCGTGAGCATTAAGGCAGTCAATGGGTGCCCACAGGGCGGGGTCTTATCGTTATTGCTATGGTCCTTGGTAGTGGATGGGCTTCTGACCAAGCTATGTGAGTTTGGCTTTGAGGCCGTTGGCTACGCAGACGTCCGAGACGTCCGAGCAATCATAGTCACTGGCAAATTTTGCTCTAATGTTACCAACATAATGAGGTCCGCACTTGGAGTAGTCACTGACTGTTGTGTCAGTGAGGACCTCACTATTAATCCTGCTAAGGCTATCCTTGTACCTTTTACTAAAAGGTATCACTTGGATCTGGATCCAATATCCATTCAAGGTACAGTCGTTGGATATTCTGATGACGTCAAATACTTGGGTGTTACATTCGATAAACGTCTAAATTGGAATACCCATCTGAACGACACCCTTAACAAGGTTACAAGAGGCTTGTGGGCTTGCCGGAAACTCTTCGGTATGACCCAGGGCCTCTACCCGAAAATATCCTCTGGTTATACAACACTGTCGTTAAACCTATTGTTACTTATGCCGCTATCGTCTGGTGGCCGAAGATTCGGCGGCAGTCAGCAATTGCAAAATGCAACAAGTTGCAACGGCTTGCTTGCCTCTCCATTACTGGAGTTATGCGGACAAGTCCCACACTCGCAATGGAGGCAATAGTAGAACTCGTCACCCTGCACCTCCTTATCCTGAAAACTGCTGCTGTCAATGCTCTGAGAATGCTGGTAACATCGAATATGCCCATGGCTGATAGAGGTCACATGAGCATTCTGCAGCACATCTCAGACATCAAGATCTCTCTCCAGTCAGATCACATGAACAAGGAGCTGTGCTTCGGTAGGAGATTTGAGATATTCATTCCTGAACGCGCGGACTGGATTGGCGAGGGTCCCAATCCAAATCCCAAAAGCTGATGGCTCGAAATCGGAGCATGGTACTGGAGCAGGTGTGGACCTAACACCACGGTCTCGAACGCGGGAGGAAAGTGGCCCAGCGTCTTTCAGGCCGAAGTCCATGCCATCAAAACCTGCGCCCAACTGAACCTTAATAAAGGACTCATAGGCGCAACAATCAACATACTCTCTGATAGCCAAGCGGCAATCAGGGCGCTCTCTTCGTGTAGCTTCCGCTCAAGGACCGTCAAAGAATGCTTTGACAGAGTAATACTCGTTTGGGTACCAGGGCACTCTGGCGTTGTGGGTAATGAGATCGCTGACGAACTGGCCAGAGAGGGATCAACAACTAGGTACCAGCACCCGGAACCCCACTGCAGCATTAGCTGTTCTCGAGCTAAGGCTGTAGTGGTCGAATGGGCAAAAGCAAACGGCTTACTTATTGGAACAATGTTCAGGGGTTGCGACAAGTTAAGGAGTTCATCAAAACCCTATGCATAAACAATACCAATGCCACCGTCCTGAACAAAGTGGATCTCAGGTTGTTGGTGGGTTACCTATCTGGCCATAACGGGATCAGATTTCACCTGCATAAATTGGGTCTGTCAGTTGAGACAGAATGTCGACTATGTTTTGAGGACGAGGAAACAACAGCTCACATTTTATGGGACTGTCCGGCACTGGCGCGAATTAGAAGAGGAATGCTCGGTGAGCGGTTCTTAAGCTCGGCCGAGATCCGTAACTCTTCTGTGGGCGACCTTCTGGCTAATGGGGCTCTGGCACAAAAGACCGTCTGGTCGCAGTGCCCACCATGTTGGTAGCCCCCCAAGAAATAAAAGGAAGAAAACAAAAAAAAAACAAGAAATAAATAAATAATAACATTAATATTCATTAATTGCCGGATGTCTTCTTGGGGAATAGTGTCCCCCCCCCCCTCCTAAAATTGCTGGTCCAAGCACTACAAACCTTCGTAGTCGTTGTTGACTGTTGCGAAATCTTCTACCAAGCCAGTTTCGAATGTGCTCAATTGATTTGAGGTCGGGGCTGAACGCAGACCATTCCAAAATACTGATTTCTAACTCATTAAGGCATTGTTTAACCGATCTGGCAACGTGGACATTATTCTGTATTAAATTGCCCCATTCCATAAGCTATGGACATCACCTCAGGTTCAAGGACTTTTCTGATATAAGAATTCGCTTTTATACTCTTTCTGTCGAAAATGAATAGCTCGGAACGATAGTCGAATACCCTATATACCTACACGGACACTGCCGAATGATTCGTATCTTCATTCATTTCATGTATGACCTAAGAACATGATAAGGAAGCGCTGACACTTTCACACACAGTGTACGTGAGCGTACCATTTTTGGTGTGCTCTGAAGACTTTGAAGATAAGACCAGAGGAAACGCTGTACCCTGTAAAAGCCCTGTACGTGAGCGTAGTAAAAATCGGGTGCTCGTAGAAAGAGAGGCACTCATTGAATAAGCGAGACGGAAGAAGCACCGGGCACCTCTCAGCGAACATGTTTACATTGCAAATAAAAGATTATGCGACGTCACAATGTTTGAGGTGCCTCTTTAAAAGCCGGCCGAGATTTGTGCACAAAAAATTGAAGGTTGTTCAATTTTTGAATAAAGCTATATTAAACACAAAAAAAGTATAATGAAAATGCACTTTATTAATTATTAAATTTCAATTACATTTACAAATATATTAAATATTATTTATATACCCTCCCCCCCCCCCCCCCCCCCCTCCCCCTACAGAATGTGCTTTTTTCTCGCCTTCACTGCTCGACTAACACTAGTCGGATTTTACTACGCCCCGAGAATGATATCACGTTTCCTCTGGATTTATCTTCCAAGTCTGGACAGCAAGACAGAACGAAGAAGTTGAAAAAGCACTTATGGAATAATATGTCTTTTTGAATACTGTCGGTCAAAGACGCCGATAAAAATAATTTTAAGGAGGGTTACGCAATAAAAATTTAATGTAATTTATTAATTTACTTAAATATTCTACAAATTTAGAAAGCATACATGTGTAATTTCACTATTGATAATATGTGAAATATGAATTTATGTATCATTACACTTCATTTTGTGAAGTCCCTCTTCAAATTGCCTTAATTTTGGCGCCTGTACTGATGTTTCCACTACTAAAGTGCTAGACTAACACTCACACAAAAGTGACTGTGGTACGCTTGGCAACTCATATCGCGCTTCCTTACGTTCATGTTTTGAGCGCATGAGACATAGGCGAACTTCGTTCGATTAGATGATATTTTGTGCGTAAACGATTCAAAATACGAACAACGGAATTAACTAATGTTTTCTTTTCAACAATTTTGTAGTGTTACAGAGAAGATCGAAAAGCGGTAGTGCTTTCATCCAGATTACGGATGAATATCCAAACTTAATTCACGGTGATACATGGCACAACCGATGATAATCCATGTTGGATTTTCATTCGTTCGTGTCCGTATATCGAGGGTATTAATATATACCGCCCCATCCTATAATAGAACCACCTTCAAAAAGCATGATCACTTCTTCTTCTCCACACCCTGGTGTCCGTCCGGTGTCCTTAAAGCGAAACAAAAAAGGTTTGTCATAATACCGATTCTATTTGGAATTTTTCAGAAATATTGTTTTTTCGTACAACTTTGCCGGCCAGTATATTATATTAAAATATAACTCAACAAACTTAGTGAAAACAAATTGCTAAGTATATTACAAAAATATCTTAGATATACAAGGTGTTCAGAGGTGGGAGGGAAATATTGCAGGAGGTTAAAGCTCAGGCCGAGATAAGCAAAAAATCATATGGGTGGGGGAGGGAGTCATCTCGCACCGTTCGGCAGTTACAGGGTGATTCGTAAATCAGAATGTTGCCTTATATGGGAACCGCTTTCGCATTTTTATTTTTTTTTCTACGTATCACAGCGACTCCAAACCGGTCATAAAAAATCACAGATGTTTATGTGCCACCCTGGTTTTACGTTGGGGTTTCTTACATTTTAAGTATGTTGTGTTGCATAAAATGTGTGAAATTTGTTTTTTTGTTACGGAGACGTCAAATGTTCCCTTTATTTGACTCGATGTAAAACGATTCTTTGTTGCTTCTCCAAATATTTGTCTTCTTTGGCGCACTGTGCCTAATGGTTTCTTTTATGACCTTTTTCTTCGCGTGGTCTTCGCCTTTTTTAAGGAAATTTCTTATAACGGATTCGGATCTCCCAATCTCCTTTGCAATTTTGGGGTGAGAAATTCAAAAGTTTTTTTTAAATAGATTCTAACTGAAGAATTTTCAAATTTATTTAGCGATTTTTTCTTTGCCATTACTATAGGAATTATCAAAATAATTTTAAACACTTACCTTGTAATTGGTGCAAATAACTGTATAACAAATTATTAAAATATATTCTAATTTTTATATATTTTTTACTTTTTATATTACAATATTTAAAATAACAAAACAGTTATTAATTAATAAAGAATTAATTGAGAAAAAATTATAAAACCTAGGCAAAATTTAAACATAAAATTTTAAAGGGTGTCATTCGGACACATTTGGTAGAAATATGTAGTGTTAAAACAAAATTACAAATGCACAACTGATTTGTTTTAAAAATTTTTTTTATAGTTTATACTTTTAAGAATATGCTGTCCAAAGGACATTTCAAAATTCTAATATTTGGCCTAATACAGCTACCTTAGGGACGCGGCAACTAAACCGGTCCTGCCGGAATTACTATACACTGAAATGGTTAAATGCGTTTGTCTCGAAACCACTTTTATCAAGTCTATTGACACGATATCTCAAGTTCTAATGAACTGATTGACTTGAAATTCGGTACACATCTTCTTGATATAACGCTTTATGGCCCGTACCACGCTTGTTAAAAAAAAATTGTTTACTATTTTTAAAAAATTAATAACCGAAAAAAAATTATGAGAAAACTCCAAATATTTTTCAAACATGCTTTTTTACGAAAAAACATTTTTTTTCTTCGATGTATGGACGATAACAACACCACTGATTAAGAATCCATTTTTTTTCTGACAATTAGAAGACTCAAAATCGTGTCAACCAGCAGGCACGGTTTCGTTTCAACGCCTCACTTCACCACCCTGTAATTTTGTAAATTGTCGACATTTTTGTTTAAATGTTTTTTTAATTTGTTATGTTATATATAAACTTTGGGCAAAAATTCGATTCTAAAAACATTGGTCAGTTTTTGTTAAACGCAATTCCAAAACACATTCAAATTTGGCCCTCTAGACCAGAATACACCCTTAAATCATATAATGTAAAAAGTGGAAAAATAAAACACAGATATAATTGAAATATAATCTTTACTCAAATGAAAGCGGCCGCTTGGCCACTTAAATAACTTACAGGTTGCAAGCAATTAACTAGGAAAATAATTACAATAACTAAATTCTGCGTAATAAAAATATTTTCATCTGAGTTAGATTCTATTAAAACTAGACACAACATTCCTATCTTCCAGCAAACGTCTTAGCACGGTTTACATAAAATTAATATCTTTGACAAACAACGAAGGAAGAATCGCATATTGAACATACTTCTAGCATTATCTTAACAGTCTTATAGTGGTTTCAGTGAAGTAGACTTAAAGAATCTGATTCCTATCATATGCTTAGGATTACCCTTTAGGCTTTACAAGGGGTGCCGATACTTTTTCGCAGGATTATCGGTCAGAGCAAATTTAGAAAGTATTAAAGGCTTACCTAACTGACATTTTATGATGTGCTAAAGTAAGTTAACTTTATGTTCTCGAGAGGCACGGTTTACTTATTGGTCAAAATTACAAATTATTTATTTTAATTTTCAACTCTTGCGTGCCATTGTAATAAGTTAAGAATGTTTTTTAAAAATATTTCAAATACTTAACTAAGAAATTTTAGAGCTGAACAGGTTTTTCTATTGTATCATAAAATTCAAAAATTTCCTCAATTCGATCATTTTAATATAAGCTTTTAAATGCCTTTTCTGTGATCCTGTCGTAATAATATTATACAAACTGGGCAAATACATTAATATGAGTTGTTTCATGAGAACGTGGAGTAATGAGCCTAACTGTGGTATTATACATACAATGATGACTTGTGAGTATATACTTGAATCACTTCACAAAATGCGTATATATATTTATTTGGAAAAAAATTATGAATTTTATATTCCAAAGCAAATATTTGTTTTGAAAACATTTTAACAAAAATTTGTCTACGTCTCAAAGTGTTTGTAGATCGCTGTGACGTATGCCATTACTTGTGTCCAATCCGGTCGTTCTTGCTGGCACATTTCATTTATATTCTGCAATATAAACAAAGCATTATTTTTAAGAAATGAATTATTTTTGTTGTATTCACCAATGACGTAGGAATGCCAACAGACTCGGCAGCCGAGAAAGCGATGGAAAAGTTTCTTCGCTTATTATTTGGTCCTAGGGTATCGTAAGGCACCCGATCTGGCAAATAAGAATGCAAAATAGCACAAAATGCCAATCCATCGTTCCACGAAGAACTAAAATTCGTGATGTCGATATTTCGATATCCTACGGTTTTATTTTGGCACCATTTCAAAAGTGCGTTTCGTTTTGAGCCTCCATTTTTTACCAGAGCGTTTAAAGGATCTTTCCTTTCACCTGTAATGCACAAGAAAGTAATAACTCCCAATTTAAAATTATTATTAACATTTAAATTCAAAGCACATTTAAGAGCCCGTGTAGACATTGAAAGTGTAAGTGCCTAATTTGTTTAAAAGGCATTGATGTTCATAGTTTTTACATTTAAAAATATTTATATATTTGTAGTTTCAGTAAGTGGTACTCTAAAATATTAATTGTAATAGCTGCGGCAATTTATTCTAGTTAAAATGAAGCTCAATCAGTGTTTCATTAAGAAATTGATAGGAACGTCTTCTTAACACATATTCGTCCGCTTCACGAAAATTCGTCATTTTCCAAAGAATCACCCTCAGTCAAATGACGAAAATTCGTCATTTGTATATTACAGCGAATAATTGATTTTTGTTCTCTTAATTCTGTGTATATTAAATTATAATTTTTTACAATGAGAGAATTGATTTTAGCTTAAGTTGTATCTTATAACGGTGCAAACGCAAACGAAAACAAATTAAAACTGTATTAGTCAGTATTGGTTATAAAAGAATTTTATTCAAAGTTTAAGCAAAGATTATAGAATTCTATAGTCTTTGGTTTAAGCGCTCGGGTGTTCGAATATCTAAAAAAATTCAGTTGTATTATTGTTAATTTTCTTAATCATTCTATCAAGTTACATTAGTTTTATATAGACCATATCATTTCTACAAATAGTGTCAAAAAATACGGGCATTTGGTGAATGGCGGTGCAAAAAGTTACTCGACGAATATGTGTTAATACTATTGTAGAATTTAATAGCTCTTAATTTATTATGGTAGTCCCTCTATTATATATCGACTAAAAAATAACGATTGAAGTTAGTTGCAGTTTTTCAATTTCAATTTGATTAGAATACTAATTATAAGGTATTAAAGATTTCCGAAAATAAAGTTACATAGTGCAAAAAAAATGTTGCATGAATCCAACATTTAGGTAAACATAAATCTGCACCTATGTACATATGCATGTTGCTATATTTTCCCCAACATTTCATTGTATGATACAAAAATATATTAAATTTTTCTTGGGAACAATGAACAAGAATGTTCAACAAGTTTGTAGGTTTTAGCCCAGGAATAATTTCAAAAAGCTCCAAAAATATTTAAATGTGGAACAGATTAAGTTAGATGTCTCCACAAGGACTTTGATATAACTTGAAGTCGTAGAGGTGTTCTTTTAGAGTCAAAAGTAGCAAATACATATGTATAAAAATCATGTTTACCACATTGAAATCTTCCTCGTTTTTCTTGTAGTCGTCGAAAAGTGTTTTATTTTAAATCGATTCAGGTTTTAGATGTACCATAAAATAACCCGGATTAATAAAAAATCGAATACAAAAATGTTTAAAGTTTAGATGGTACTTATGGTAGTTTAATGCATTTTTTTAAATGCTCAAACCCTGCTATACGTGACGTCTTCTAATATTCAATTTAATGGAAACTTAGTTAACCTAAGTTAGGTAGCAAAATGGAACAAAAACATAGCTAAGTTATATTAGCTATTTACTGTTTATTTTTAAAGCCATTTCTTGTTTTGTACGAGTTGACTTATAAAAATTTCCGGAGTTCGAGAATAATGGTAATAAGTTCGGATTCTGACAAGTTTTTTTTTTTTACAGAAAGGAGATATTTCAGAACATTCAAAAATTAAACTATTGGTTTTTTTCGTTAGAAATTAGTTTAAACATTTAAAAATCATTAGCAAACATTTACAATGGGTAACTGAATTAAAAAGGTTTAGAAATATTAGGCTTTGAACGACGAAAGTAAATATGTAGTGTAGTCAAAACTTTAACCTGCTTTTGCCAAAAGAGTTTTAAAACCAAATATTAAATTGGAGGTACCTGCAATCCACTTACCGAAAATATACTTCCAAACTCGTAAATTCATGCAAGGAAGGAATGTAATTTATTAAGGCAGAAACAAAATCCCAGCATTTGAAAAAATCATTTAATTATGATTTAACTCAGAAATCCCTTGTTGATTAACAAATAAATACACAAGCCGGCCGAAAACATCAAATTCGAAGAAAGCAGAAGCCAAATTCAATTCAAATTTCTCTCATTCAATTCTCATTGGTTTGGAACTCAAGTTGATTTAAAAGCTGGAATTGTGTTTCAGTCCTTAAAATAGTGGAATCTCCGTCCTCAAATAAGATTGAAAATGTCAGAACTATTGGAAACATACAGTTTGTTGCACGGAAAAGTGTTGGGGCAATAGTACAATTCCGGTGTCTAAGCAAGTTGCACTTTTAAGTATCAAATGAATTGTTCTTATGTTTTTCTATTTTCACATTCTACTTCCTGTCGGCCCTTCGAGACTTGTAAAACTTGAGTCTCATAATAATAAATAGTTTATTAATAAATATTCGAGTTAAATCTTCTATTCCAAGAAAAAGTTATAAGTTCGAAGTTGTAAATAATTGATAAATTCATTTTTAGTAATGTTTTTTCTTCAATATTTTCGTTTTTACGTATTTCTTCTTAATTGCTCATACGACTACTTATAAATAAAGAAAATATTACGCATCATTTTCCTTCTTTAACCTATTGTTGAACGTATTTAAAGACGTATTTTTTATTCCGCAAGCTACGATTCAAACCCTATCCTGCTTGTTATTAATTTAAATAAAATTTATATTTGTTAATCGCTTAATGAATTGAAACCTATTTTGCTTTCTTATCAAAAGGAACACTGTAGTTTTACCTCTACATATTTGGATATCGGAGATTTTCAGCATTCAACGAGTTTTAAATTTATATACATACAAGACTGAAGAATTCATTTGGATTTATATAATCATTATAAATATTTTGATAAACCTTTTGTCGACGTTTCTGATGACATCTTTTGAATATTACTCTAAAATATGCATTTAGCATATTGGTGTGGAAGAGAAGGTAAAAACAGTTTTGTATATAAGAGCGTCGTCGATGAAAAATAAATTTTATACTTCTTGAGTGGACATTAACAATAGTATATTACTTATTTATATTTAAAAAGTTGACAAAACTTAATTTAGAGGTGCTACATAATCACTTGTATCGTAGAAACTGGCATAATTCAGTTCTTTTCGTGAAGTAGAAAATTTAAACGCTTCATATTTTTAGCAAAAAAAAAAAAATGAGTCACCTTTTTAAGACCGCCAAACTATCTTTAAACTTTATAATTTCCAATTAAAATTAAATTCCGTCAGGTTCAATGATTGGGTGAATATTTCGTGAATTACGTGAATTAATTGAATATGTGTAGTGAGTGAAGTAATTCCCGGGAACTGTGTTTACTGCTATATAACTTCTTGGTGCCAATGTAACAACAACCGTCACCATTAGAACAAAACACATCTAACAAAACAATAGGAATGTAACTAACATTTTGTAGATGGGATGGTCAAAGACCGTGGTTTTGGGGAAAACTAAGTAAGGTGGAAGGTCATCGTGGTGTATTGAGTTTTTAAAACGAAAATGTCCACCGTACAAGATACGGATAGGGAAAGTGTAATTAGAATTCCTTAGTTGGAAGTTATTTTAAAGCCAAAGGGTATTAGGAAACATTACAAATAAAACTTTGCATAATAAAGTTTAACGTACTTAAATCCCCGTAGCTATTGCGCCGAACAAAATCCATCGTCTTCTGGCAGAGCATGGAAGTGACGCAAGGATCGTCCGTTGATTGCTTAGAAACTTTTTCATGAAGATTGTGGCTATTTGTGATGCTATTGTTGTTCAAGGTCGATGTTGTTGTCGAACAGAAGTTGTTATTGTTTGCAATATTGCTGCTATTGTAATTGTTTAATAGCAAGCCAGGCCTTTTGTCAACATCTAGTTGATGCGATTCGAAAGAAGCATTTCGAAAGCGCACATTTTGTACCGAAAATACATCGGGTTTTAAATGATATTTTGAAACAATAGAGATGAATTACACAAAAAATCCCAGGATAAACAAGTAAATGAGTAGATAGTTTTACAGAAAGAATACATTAGACAAGTAATGACATACTTAATTCTCATTATAAATAGTGATATCTTACTAAACCTCATGCAGAAAATGTTCAAGAAATAACACTTTTAAATGATCAAAACGAGAAAAAACATGACTTTTGAGTGCATACTTACTTACTCTCTCTGAAGGACTATTTTGAATAAACTAACTTAGGCCTGACTACTTCTTAATATTATTTTGGGAGAAATAGCAACATAAATGTTTAAAGCGCTTGTTCTCGCTACAAAGTTTCAAATAAAAATTCACAAATTAAAACCTCAAATATAGAATATTCAAGTTTAAAATCTCCAAACGCGAATTTTATAACCCAGAATCAGATAATCGGATTAGGCTTTATTATAAAATCGAAGGTTCTGTAAAATGTAAAGCAACATTATACTTTGTTTAATATGTTTGTTACCAAACAATTTCTATGAAAATAATTACGTAGGATTTTTAAGTCGAAAAAGAAACAAAAAATCGTATTTTTAAGTTTCAAAAGATCTGTTTAATTCTACCAAATGAGAATGAGAAATTAGTATAATTCTTAAATAAATTACCCTCTAATTTTCACGACTTTTTTCATTTTTCTGGTTATTTTACCAGCCTCTTCAGGAGTATCTAAATCTTGACACACATTTAATAGTGTTAACAGCAAAAGACATCACATAAAAGTATATGCGATTCATATTTTAGAGGTAAATAGGTTTCTTTAATTTATTAGAATAGGTATTAACATATAAAACTAAAAATTATGGTTTTTGGAAAACTAGAAGGTTATATTTTAGAGTGATCGTACATTCCCGTCGTTCTATGATAAATTTATAAAAGTATAGGAAATTTAGAATTGTTTGTAAAATAAATACAATATCCAAATATTGGGATTTCAACTGATCCATTCCACTTATTTGCTCTTTTGTTATTTCTTGAACTACATGGGCATATAATAGCAGTTTTTGTTTTATTAGAATATTATAGAAATAAAAGTATCATTCTTTACAGCCCTATATAAAGAAATCATGACAGGTACTTTATTGGAAAGCTCTTTTTGCGGATTGGACTGTTAAAAAGTTTCTTCTGAATATTTGTATTAAAGCTCCTCATCTAATAATTTTTTAATGGTCCTACATAGCGTTCTGTAAGTGGAATTCAGTATGTTATCCTATTAAAATAAAAAGACTATTTTAACGTGTCATCCCCAATTACATTGTTCACATTTAATTTTCATTAATTCTTACAATTCGGTTCAGTTCGAAAAAATGGGCGAGTTCAAACATCGGTATTTAATATGTTTTGAGCAAGTTTTCAAGTACTTCTTTCTAATATTGTTATAGCAAATCAAACTCATCACTGGTTTGTTCTATTACGTTATCGGTAAGTGGTTTTTGGTGTATTTAATGAGTAATGGAGATTTCAGTTCGGGAAGTTCAGATTATTGGCAACTTAATAAAATCAGAATGAGGATTGTTCCTCATCTCAAAATGAATTTAAATCGTGGGGAACGAAGAAAAGTAGAAAGGTACGCAAAAATTACAAACGATTTCGGCAAGTGCGCGAATTACATCGATTGATTTGAATAGGGCTAAAATAATACTTTCATGGTACCAAAAAAATGGTGACGCTTTAGTAGATCGTAATGGTGGAAGCCGTGCTAAGAAGATAACACCAGAAATCTTCGAATGTATTAAAATGTTGCTCGAAAGAAATTCCGGTATTACACTAAAGAACATAAAGCGGAAGGTACTCGAAGAAAAAAATATATCCTCACACGGTGGGCTCCACAAAACCGAGAAAAATTGATTTTTATTGATGAGTGTGTCTTTAATCTACATCTTCGAAGATCACGAGCCCGTTCTAAAATAAACGAACGAGTTCATGTTGTTGTACCCACTATGGGGAACAAAACGTAACATTGATCATGGCTATAAAGAATGGAGGTGTTTTACACCAAAAAGTAATCGCTAATACTATCGTAAATGTCGACCGCTTTAAAATATCCTTATGCAAGAGCTTTTTGAAAAAATGAATAACGATCCACATTTAGATAATTCGTTTTTAATTATGGAGTTGTGGATGTAGTTTGAATTTTTTGTCGCTTTACTCACTAATGTTAAATCCCATTGAGAAAGCATTTTATAAAATAAAATTACACGTCCGTTTAATACCAAGTGATACTGGCACTGAAGACAATATTATCAGTGTAACTGAACAAAGTGTTAATCAATTAAACTAAAATGACTACTCCAATTATATAATGGATATGGTTTTGCAAATCCTATATGTAGCAGATCGTCAACCTCTTTACTGGTACCACAGTAAAGATAACGTGAATGAACATGAATTGTTTGTTATATGTTCAAATTATTTCAAAAACAAAAATAGAAAGCAATTTGTATTTTAGTTTTGTGAGGTTTCATTTGATTTGAAAATACTTTCATTTTATCTGAAAGTTGTTTCATTTAATCTGAAAAGAAGTTTAATTTATTTCGAAAATGTTATATATTAGATTTCACAAAAATTTCGCGTTAAGTACGTGACGTTACGCGAAACTCATCCCTTACACAAAACTTCTATTTGTTTTGCTTAAATAAAATATACTTTATTTTTAAGAATATTAAGAAAAATTGTATTTGAAATACATACATGTTTAATTTCATATGTTAGTTAAATAATAGTAGAAGTTTTCGTGTTCCCTGAGATAAAAATGTGTGTTATATAGAGTTACAAGTTTTTAATCGCTTTATATTGAAACCACATTACAGAACTACCACGCTAGACGGGGTTACCTGTAGACATAATAAAACCATTTTCACGAGTTGGAAAAAAGTCTGCTAAGCACAGTTCCGATTTTTGATTAAACGAAAAATATGAATTACAATGTAGCTTCACAACAACAAATATATTACTATTTCTTGAACATTTCCTTAGCGTATTAATAGAAATTGCAGAAATGATGATAAATAAAGCTATATCTACTAGAGAAATAACTGTCGTTTTACTGAAATGACAGACAAATAATCTACAAGTAAACATTACAGATTCAGATTTTACGCCTGACAGATTAGTTGAAGTATAGTCAATTTTAAAGCTCACCTGTGATTAGAGTCTTTTGACTATTGCTGAGAGTAATATTAATCCCAGCAGTTTGTTGTTGTTCTCGAAGTGGACTCTTTGCTTGAAGTCCAACTATAGGTGCATTAAACTGAAAAAAACGAATTGTCTTTTTGCTCTTTGCCACTATTAACGTTCTGCAGCCTCATTATGAGAAACGATACAAATTTTTCGAAAGCTAGGATACAGTATACTTTCTTATAGTTTTGTGCAACTTTTTCGGGTAAATAAAAATGCCTTTACTTATTTATTGGACGAGATTTCTCATTCCTTTCAAGGAAGTACAATTTCTATTGCGGTTAAATTAACCGCCAGTTTAAGATTTTTCGCAGAAGCAAGCTATTAAAAAGGTACTTCTTAAACGAAGTCCCCCTGCATTGCACTCTGCTATGATTTGCTTCCATAGATTTCTGCTTTCTACACAGCTAGTCATTCCACGAGCTATATCTATGTTTTTCTTCATGTGACAATGATTTCATATTGCTTGCCCTATGTTTTCTTTGTGGATCTATAATAACACTAAATTTTGTAAGTTATGCAAGCTTAAAATTACGTACATAGAACATAAAAACGTCGATGTGAAAACTATTGCGACCGTTTCTTTTGGACACTATTTAGTTTCTCTTAGTATGGACTTGTTAATTTTGTTTCATTTCTCATAATAAGGCTCCTGATTTGAATTCTACCTGATTTTGTGGCACAGCATTTTCGGACCATTCGTTGTTTGCAGTACGATTTGATCCATTTTGAGTAGTTCCACCGTTTAAGGCATCAGAGGTAACGCTGTTCAAACTAGACGATGAACTACATCGCGAACCGGGTCCGCCAACTTTTGTCTATGGGGAAAAAATCATATCACTACTTTAGACAATTATTATTTTTTTACCTGCTTGTTTACATTTTCTATGCTCTCAATCAAACTTTTTACTGATAGCCGCGAGTCCTGACGTGAAATGCCAACCTTTTGACGACGAGCAGCCATTTCTTGCTGAACTGTAGTCAGCAAAGATTGTTGGGCGTCTGAAGAAATTTCTGAAACAATTAAATGTATGTAGCTTATATACCACTGAAGTTTTAAGCAAAGCAGTATGTTAATAATGGACATAGGTTTACGGATGTTTTGTGTGACAAAGCAATGGTATTCTAATAGGCGTAACAGGACAGCACACTGACGTTTAAAAGTACAAAATATTATTTTAAGAATTTAAAATCATTAAAATATATTACAATTAAACACTTTTATACTTTTATAATTTAAAGACAATAAGATGAGCTGGTCATAATTCTTTAATTATGTACTATCCAGAAAAATTAATAACATTACGTTTTATTAAAAGTTAAAGTTATTTATTTATATGTATGTAACATTAATGAGATAATAATAGGTAACACTTCTGGTATTTTTAGAGAAAATTATTTAAAAAACATGCACATAGTTTTAAAAAGTATGTATTTATTTCAATTTGAAACAATTTCGTTTAAATAATTTTGATTTTTCTTTTTTATTTGAAAATTTTTTGTTGTCCTTTATATTTTAAATGGAAGTTTAATTTATTTGATGTAGTCGAGTTTGGTTTTGCTTAATTCAAAGAATGCAAAACCAAGAAACTGTGTACCGTATATACATACTTTGCAGTTTTCGGTGCCTTTAGTGAAATTTCAATCACTCACTTCATTTAAAATTTTAATTTGAACATTAATTCAAAAGCATGAATTTTTTTAGAATAATGAAATATTGAGAGTTCAAAAGCTCCAATTTTTTGATTAATTAATTAATAGTTTTAGAATTTCAAATTGGTATAATTATCTTATGACCTCCTTCAAAGGTTAGGTAAAACCACGTAAAACCATTACTAAAACTTGAGATTTGAAAAAACATATATAAGCGTCCCAATATAGCTATGTGTTACAATATTATGAAATACAGTTTTTTGAAAAAATGTACAAACAAAGTCTTTTTCTCCAAATAAACCGCAAACAAATTAAAAAAACAATAATCTTGAATAACCTTATGACCTTGACAATACATCAATTCTTTAAATGACAAGATGATCCCATGAGACTTAATATCTTATAGAAGCACTAACAAAAGATGTTTTATCTAAGTACCACCATAGACAATAAGATCTTATTGTCTGTGGTAACACAAATTGGTATTATAACAATGTGCTTTCTAATGGAAATTTATGTTGTGAATGAATAAACATAATAGAGTAAGTTCGTTAATACATGTTTATATTAGTGCTCCATGTTCGAAGCGCAGTAAATTATATTGACGGGACATGACAGAAAGGCAAAAATTTTGGCATTTCATGTATTTCAAATTGCAGCGACACAAGATCTTCACAAAGCAATTAAATTGCTTGTACCTGTATTGGGTTCTCTTCTTTGTAAATCGTAATCATTATCGCTTGTCAGAGCCCGACTAGGACTCCAGCGCTGTTTTGCTTTGGGAGGTGATTCTGTGTTATTTGTATTGGGCTTTTTAATATTTACATTTAAATTTAAATGTGCATAGCTTGGATCGAGGGAATTTGTTATTCCGGGAATTGGATTACGTAGAGCTGTATCAGAAATTCGTTCTCCAATGAACTTGGTATTACTTTCGTTTGAAAAGACTTTAGGAGCAGAGGATGCTTCGGTCACGAGCTCAGTCGTGCAATCGTAAACGTTTATTAACTCTCCCAACTCACTGGTCTGCCTTGGTAACGGCAAAGGTTTTTTACGATAATTGTTAATATCTTTCAGTTGCCACTGCTTTTCTCTCAAGTTCTCGTGTGATCTATATCGACGGTATTTATACTTCGAATTCTTCTTAGATCTTTGTATACCGTCAATGTCTTGTTCTAATAAATCTTCGGTGCTCCGAGAGGCGAACACGGATTTAAAGTCATTTCTTATTTCATTATAATTTTCGGAGACCAGATCTTGAGTACTTTGGCTCAAAAAGTATATTGGATTCCACAAATTTTCATTACTGTTAATTAAAATTGATTTTAAGGGCATGGGACTTTTAGGTAAGGGTGGTAGTTCATCCTCTACACTGGAATAGTCATCATCCTCGACCTTGCTTATATCCTCCATACTTTTCGTACTATCAACACTTTCATTAGTCTCAGAGATTCCCCTTAGGGGCGGATTCCATTTCTTAAGAATATTTCTACATTCTGAGACCGGATTTGTTTTTTCACCCTCATCCAAAGAGTGATTTTCACTCCCCAATATTTCTGTTTGGTTGAGAAATGCGTCCTCGACTTCTAAAGTGGAATGGCTGTTAGTTAAACTGGTTACAGAATTAGTAACATTTACTTTGTCGTTTCGCATGCACAACAAACGATTCTTGGATATAGTATATATCTTGTATGTACATATATCAATTACGAAATCCGATATTTAACTTTACTTACGTTTATTTAATTTCTCAATTTGTTGTTCCAGCATCCGAATCTTCTCTCTTTGGGTTTTATTGTCCATTACTAATTGTTCTCTTGCCGACTGCGCTTCAGTCTTAAAATCATTAGCTACACGTACAGTCATTAATAAATCGGACTGGAATTGCTCCCACTCCTCAGCCTGAAACAAACAATGCTCTTAAGCAAATAGTAGTAAAAAGTATACAGTCGAATTTAATTTTGCTCTGTGTATCTAACAAAAAATTTAAAATAATAATTTAAATATATCAAATATTGAATTAAAATACTTAAGGTATAATATAAGAATATAAATAAAAGTTCTTTGCAAATATATGATTATCGCTGTGTTTCAGTAGCGGTTTTTATTTTAAATTCCTTTCAGGTTTTTTTCTCTGTGACCAAGTTTTAAGACCGAAAATGTACCATGGAGATTGAAACAAAATAAAAAAAATTGGAGTCAGTATAAAAAAACCACTACTATAAGTATTACATATTTTTAATTTTTGTTTATAATGTAAATTTCAAGAAAATCTGCTCTGTACTTTTAGTTTTGGTTATCGCATTAAACATTGGTCTTTAACTTAACTGATGTTATCACGGCACCCAAAGTTTATTTTTCTACGCAAAAGTCCACAAAGTTGTAAGCTTTGTTTTTATAAGAAAATTAAAAAAATATTATAGGATTTTTAATATTTTTTTTCATTAAAGTACTGTCCACTTTTTCGACGACTTTGGACCATCTTCCTAGAAACTTTAAAATTCCGTCTGCATAGAATTGGGAGGCTTGAAGGTGAAAATTTGTTTGATAATGCCGAAGTTTTGGTATGATTTCTCATTCAAAGATTTCTAAAGGGACCGGGACAAGTGGAATTCAGCAGACGTTAGACGTCGCGCGTTGTCCTGGTGAAACATAACGACCTTCTATTTACTAATTTTGGTTTTCTTTTTTCTGTAAATGTTCATATAATTTCTTCCTGACTGCAGTATATGTAAGAATTGACCTTCCGAAATTGGGAAAGAAGCTAATAAAGAATATCCTTGAAATCTACCAAATGTAATGCATAACCTTTACATTCGGTTTCGGAGTTCTTTATTTATTTGTTCGTCAGCTTTACCTTAAGGCCATCCTTTTTAAAAGTCAGTTCAAAAGATATGCAATGGCTATTTATTACAATAAGCAACAAAATTTAAGTATTATATATATTTGACGCCTTTATCAATGTTTGAAATTCAAGAGAAATTTTGGTTCGTAGATTTTCTTCCTCTTCTTCTAATACGGAATTTGAATAAGCGAAAAGGAAACTAATTCCAATTCCGTTGGAGGGCATAATGTAATAAATGGTACAACTTCAATTAATTTCTTAAGTGTACCTAAACTCCAAATGGGAAATTTTCTTACTGGGTAACTTTGACCTGATTTTTTTTTGGTGTAATGCCATGTTTCCATCTCCCCAAAATCTCGGAATTTTGAATAAGAGATTTAAAAGTGTTTCCATCTGATATTTGACATGTGAATGAATAAACGAAATAATAGATACATATAAATTTGTCAATTTTGCCGCCTGCTGAATAGTGCTGAATAAACTTTTTGAGTATGCCACAATGAATTTATTAGATTTTGATTGAGATTCTATCGAAATCTCAAGATTTCAAAATCGGCTATTTGTATGAGAAATCTAATAGATTGTCATATGGATTTCGCGAAATCTCACAATATCCCGAGATTTAGGCATTAAAGATTATTGTAAAGTAACTTGATTTTGAGGATTAATATTATTTTGGAACTCTCACTGGATCATTACCTCTTGTTTTCGCAGTTTAATTTCCTCTTGCAATCTCTCCTCTTTTTCTGCCAGAAGTCTCTCAGCTTCGCCCAAGTGCCTCTGGGTTTCAGACAGAAGACTTTCTAGCTGTGACTTGTCTTCCAAGTGGCATTTGCATTGCACCTTGATAAGATAAAGTGAGATAACTAAGAAAGAATTAACTGCTTCCTGTTTTACCTGGAGCTCATTTGTGCTGTCTTGGAGCTGTTGATACTCCACGCTAAGTTTATGCTTTTCTTCTTTTAAGGTTTCGTATCTGTACTCCAAGTCGGAAAGGGCGCACTTTGCGTTGTTGCGCGCCACCTTGCACTCCTCTGTTAGCCCTGCTAGTTGGTCTTTCAGCTTCTGGATTTCGCAGTGACTCTTTGAGACTTGCTCCTGCAACGAGGCGACTTGACCCTCAAGGGCGTCTTTTTCTTTCCTCGCGACGTCCAGTAATTCCCCTAAATCCGACCTTTCGCCCATTGCCCGATCTTGCTCGAGCTCCTCAATCTTAGCCCTCGCATTTTCGAGGAGCGTTGTTAGTCTGCTTATTTCTATTTGTTTTTCCGATGACTTTTCTTTGGCTTGAGTTAGTTGGGACTCGATCTGCTTCCTTTCGGCGGTGGCTGCGTCCACAGTCGAGTCCAGCCAACTTATGCGTTCGCGAAGCCTCGAATTCTCAGTGGATGAATTCTCGAGGGCTTGGCGCAGTTCGTTTAACTCCGAATTCAGTTCTTCCTGCTTCACTAGTAGATTTTCTCTCTCTTCTTGCGCATTTTTCAAAAGATCGTAAAGTTTCTGCTCCCTTTCGGTTGTTCCAACGTCCGCCTGATTTGATTCCCTAAGGAGCAGTTCTTGAAGCGTTCCAATTTGTGTTCGCGAGTCCTCCAGCTTTTCTGTTTGACGGCACAAAGATTGAAATAAGACATCCTTCTCCTCAGCCAGTCGTTCATTGTCGCTTTGAATTTCGGTTAACTGATTTTGAAGGTCAGCTAATTCTTGCAATGTTGCCTGTAGTTCTTCATTTGTAGAGTAATGAGTTTCTTCCATCTGAAAAGTAAGTGTCATTATTGCAAAAACATGAAACAAAAACCTATACATAAGCATGTCATTACCTACACTGATCTAGACAATTTGTTCCTATCTTATGTTTATCTACATAAATAGCAAAAATTCGTAAAAAAATTAAACGTGAACTCTTTGCTCTGAATGTATATTGGAATTTTAAGAAAAATTTTAATTGTTTTTATCCAGTGTGATCTTAGTTTGTTAGGAGACTATTTTGGATGGACGTTAAAATAGCACAAATTGGAATGGGCGATATTTATTCGAATTTATTTAATGTTCCGGCCGGTCCGACATAATTTTCTGAACGTATTGCAAGTCTCTTAACTTCAGTATTAACACGGGTAGAGGAAATCATTGTACGACGGGAAAAAGAAGCTTTCCAGGAATAATAGTCTACAATGCAATTACTTTAGCAAAGGAAATTAAGGTTTATTTAATTACGAACACAAACAAGGTACCGAAATCACGGAGAACCCGCCTTCTATAGATAAAGCCACAATTCTGAACAATAAAAGAGATCGGTTCAAATCATCAAAGCAGTTTACAAATAAAGACTATGAGTATCGGACAGACTAGTTAGATAGCGAAGGCTAAATTCTTTGGTAGAAAAAACCGGTCTGATTGAAAAAGAATATTAAAAAAATAATGAAAATAAAATTTTAAGTTAAACAGTTTTATTGAAAAAAAAAGATATATATACATATATATACATAATAATGTACTAAAAGCTAAAAATAATTAGGTAGTTCCTAAGCACAACACCATTTTTTCATCGACATATAAGTTAACAGGAAAGGGGTAAAATTTTAATTACTAAATTTGACCCAACAAACAGGGCAAGCTAAATAAAAGCGTTTAAAAACGTTTGATCTTTACTAAAAATCACAAGAACAAGGATTTCCAATTTTGTAAAACCGTGCTTTGGAGTGATGAATCTTAAAAAAATCGAAACGGACCATATGGTAGAATATATGTTCATTATCCAAATGCATATAAATATTTGGAACACTTTTTTATGGCACAGAATAGAACCTATTTAAAAATAAGTGATAAAATGGATAAATTTCAGTAACTTGACATTTTCAAAAATAAAAGGGAACCAGCGTTTGAATTCTGGACGTATACGCGCGACAATGATCCAAAACATTCAGCTGGACTAATAAAAGATTGGTACCAAAATAAAAAATAAATGTCTTGGATTGGTTTGCCCAAAATTATAATCTTAGTCCGATAGAAAATCTATGGTATGATATGAATATCATACTGGACAAAAATATGTTAATAATATTGATGAACTTCAGAACGATATAAGGAAGCTTTGTATGCTATTTCGAAGAAAATGTGTCAGAAGGTAGTTGAAAGTATGGGACATAAGTGTCACGGTGTAATTGAAAATTCTGGCTACTAAATACTAACAAAAGCATATTCATTTTCTAAAATTGTAACGGTTTTTTTATTTACTTTCTCTTAAAGTGATATTTCTTTGATTTCATCCCTTTTTAGTTCTTATGTTATTTCTATAAATTTTTTGTAGTGTCCTTGTTTTCGTTATTTTTGTCGACAATTTTTCGAGTTCAATGTTTTAGCCTTATTTGTGGTATTTACATTCATGTCTACGGCTGTAACTGTTAGAAACGGTGTTGTGCGAGATATTCGAAAAGCTATAAACCCCTAAGTATTTCCTCCTAAATGTGGTTTTTTGGGAAAAACTGGACCGAAAATATGATCTATATTTCCAAAATTTTCGCCAAAATCTCAAAATATAGTATAGATTAAATGAAAAATAAATTTTTGCAACCGAATGGTTTTCTGTGCTAAGGAAAACATAGAGGTAGTGGTAGAAGACCTAATTTCAATTTTCGGAGTTATTAATAAGGGTTTCTTGTGAGATTCTAAAAGAACATTTCGCTTTACATATAACTGTTCTTGCTTAAAAACTTTTCCATTTTATTAGCTATTCATCGCAAGCACGAGTGTTTCCTAAAAATTAAGTCCTGTACCATATATACATAAAATCATACATCACTCATGCAAAATCTACTGAAGATATCGATATGCGGTTTTTTTTATTTTGGTTGCAATAGCTCAGTATTCATTTTAAGGTGTATTTAATAATAATAAGACTATAGGAAGTCACTTAATTATAAGTATAAAATAACATAAAACTTTTGTCGTTTGCCAGTTACGCTTAGCCCTGATAGTTAGTTTTGTTCGATTTTTTTCTTAATGCCAGTTAATTTGAATTGTGCTTCGTAAGCGCTTCTATGCTATTGAGAGCTCAACTTACCCGGAAGTAATTAATTAGATTAAGGATTTGAACTAAATTTTAATATCACTTTCATAAAAATATTTATACAGTCAAGTCTCCTATAACGCGGTGTTTTTATAGCGCGATTCCCATATAGCGCGGTGTGAAAAATGCGACAAGCTCTCCTTATAACGCGTTTTTGATACAAAAACATTCCAACAACTTAAATGGCATAAAACAATCTAATATGTATGTATCAAATTAAGTTTTTAACTAGAAACAAGTTTTAAGTTTTAACTCTATAATTTTATTATATGAACTAGGTATTATATTCATCAAACCTAAATTTATGGTAAATATGTAAAAACTTACATATTCATTGTAATTTCTATTACACAATTTTATTTATTAACCGTATCAGTCACAACTTCTTACTTTGAGAATGCAGTTTTTAGATAGGTCTGATTTATATAGACAATTTATTTCAGAGATTCCATATAACGCGGTACGAATTCATTTAATGAGTTTCTTATAACGCAGTTTCCATAGAAGGCGGTATAGATTAATCCGATTTGTCTTATTTCTATGTTTCTCAAAACGCTCTTTCTATAAAACGCATTTCCTGATTAAAATTAATTCTAAGTTTTTCATAACACGGTTTCCATATAACGTGGTACGAATTAATCGCGTTATAGGAGACTTGACTGTATTTATAAATAAATTACTTACCTGAATAATTTTATCCTGCAAACATGCTACAGATATTTCACTACTTGAAGAGTGCTTGTCCCAATCAGGAGTAACACAAGGAGTTCCATCAGCCTCATGGTTCTACGTAATTTAATATAATTAATAAAATATAATGCAATTTAGGAAACGAATTACATTCGGTAAAGCTATAGATGCTGGTGCCGAATTGTGTAACCTTTGTGATTCCTGAATGATCTGATGTTTCTCAGCGTCAGAAAGTGGTGAATTCACGACATCACGAAGGCGATTACGCAAAGTCTCGTTCTCGTCAGTTAGTTTTTGAATTTCAATATTACTCTTCTCTTGCATATTCTGTATGAAAAACAGCATCAAGTGTAATCAGAAAATATCCAAAGCAATTTAGAGGTGGTATATATTATTACTTTTTATTTTAACACGTTCCGTAATTGACACTATTTGATAAAAATCTGGTTTCATTGCATTAAACCACAAGTTCTTGATAAATTTTGTAGTAACAGATTTGCCAAGTATTAAAGATTTAACTAACCTGCAATTTAATGATTTCGGTTCGTAGTTGAACTACTTCTGTCTGATACGATGATAATTCCATCACTTTTGCTTCTAGAGCCATTTTTTCGCGTGTTAATCTTTCCAGATGACTTTGTAAGTCTTGCATTATAGATTGTGGTTGATGGGAATTCTAAAACAATATATATTATAAAACTTTGTTTCCAAGAATCAATTTTTAAATATTTAGATAAATTGTATGTTAATTATTTGTTCAATAAAACTATATTTGACAGAGTTAACCCTGAAAAGTGAGCTCAGAGATTAGTTTTAGTTTTATTTCTTTGCATTCGCATTTTTTTTGAAAAAGATTGACAGATCTGTACGTATTAAATATCTATTGATCTGATAAATAATTACATTTAATGGATTAAGGAATATCGGTCGAGAAGCCTAAAAATTTTGGATTTTATTGTCCTTTAATATTTAATTCAAATTCTATATTTGTACCAGAAACAAACTAATGTTAGAAAAGTTTAGTTGTCTTGATCAAAATATTCGTAACTGGTATATAAAAGCAGTAAATAGCAAACTAATCAAATGCATTTTACTCAAATCAGCTTTTTCAAACTAATACCAAAACTTAAAACCAAAATCTATACGAAACTTCAAGCGATTGAATTCAAAGGTTTTCCAGGAGTATTAGGAACCGCACTCAAGGTTCTTTAATTCAACGTATTATCAGCATACCGTCATCTATAGATTATAGGTCTGTTCGTTGAATGATCTAGATGGACTTAGATCAGAAAAAATTACGAGATCCACGTTCGATGAGAACTGTCGCTGCTCTTATTTGACACAAACTCATTCTAATAGGATCAATCAACGCTCAGACCTTAAATTTCTGTGCAAAAGTTTAAAAAAAATATTAATGGTTAATTTAAATTTAATACCGAAATTCGCAAAACTTTGACTAAAAGAGAGTTTTTAAAAACCTGTAAGTTTTCTGTTATCCATCCCGGCCGTTGGATATTTTTTTTACAGAGACTATTATGTGTAACGAACCTTATGAATTTTTAATTATTTTTAATAAAAACTTGCTCGAAATAAGTTTAATATATGCTTAATAACATTAATAACATACCGTGTTTTCAAACTTCAAATAAATAATCTGATATGTACGAGTATATAAAACACTAAAACAAAAGCGACTTAATGCGAAAAGTTTTCTGTTTTGCAAAATACCGCTTTTTTACTTCGGGATTAAAATTACCACTGGGTAAGAATATCCTATTTTGTTCCCTTGGTGCACAATGCACTATTTTTCAGACCCTCAGAGTGGTACTTCGTTTTCACATCCTATTATAACTTACAAATTTCAATCAACCTAACAATAAGATTGTTTTAATTTCTTCGTACTTCGAAAGACTGAAAAAACACTATTATCGTTGTTGTACAAGATAGCAAAATTAAAGAAACAAAATTATATTTCAGTTTAAATTTTCGACTTTAAAAGTCAATTTTTTTCCTGATTCATAAAAAGTTTTATTGCAATTGTGAAAATCTTATAAAATCAATTTGAGTTTAGCGATTTTCCAAAATCCGGGAAATGTAATACTTTCTCGCCATGCATATAATATAAACAGCTTATAAAACTTTAAATACAAAAATACCATTTCAGACCAAGTCTCATATCATCGCCTTATTTGCTCGGCGGAAAAAATAGTATTAAGATATCATTTATAAGTTTTACCTTTCATATATATTTAATATCTATAAAAAAATATATATAAACTAGAATTACCTCTCTCGTTCCATCGAAGTTTACATTGGCCAAATCTCTAGACGAATTTTTGTCAGCTATTGTATGGTTGTTACTCGATTCCCTTTCATTTATTAGATTATTATTGGCAATAGCATGTTGTTGAATAATAGGCATTGGTGAATTTTTTTTCTTAGATTTTGGTAAAATTACAGGATCAGCAAAGTCTGCTACTCGTTCTTTTGAGCCTTTGTCAAGTTTATCTTTGGAATTTTTAAGATTTTGATCAATTTTGTCCTTCGAACCGTGAGTTTTTATCTTTGTGGAGTGTAGTTTAATGCCAATTCCATCAAGACTGGACACTGATGACGAAGATTTAAGCGGGGGATGATGTCCAGTTGAAATTTGTTGTCCTGCAGTCGAGGTTTTCGATCCTGAAGGACCTTGACCTCTGCGAAAAAAGGACTTCAATTTAATCATTTTGAAATTATTTTTTTGTTCCCTGCTTTTAAAACACTGTTTTTTCAATATTTAGCACTTAAATGACACATTCCATTGTTTCATAAACGCAATTTGCTACCATATAACAAAACGTTGTCTATTGTTTATGTAAAATTTTTATATTATAAAAGTCAAATTTTTGCGTTTTAAATATCACAGCGTTAGAGGTATTTATCACAACATATCGCAGTCAAAAATTCTAAATAAAAAAAAATTATTAGTGGACGATTTTATCTGATTTTCAAGTTAATCAATTTTTATGTTAATGCTCATAACAGAAAAACTTTTCTTTCCTAATACAGAACTAGATAAATAAAATAGAAACTCATTGCATGGTTTGGTTTTTTAAACATTGATTTAAACGCCACCCAGAGAAGCCGCGGCGGACATTTGAACGATGTAATATTCCGTTCTAGTGGTATCGATAAACCTTTCAACAAATAAAAACTTTCGATGGTATCTCACAAATAAATTTAAAGATAGGAAGTGCTTAATAAAAAACTATTTATTAATTAAAATGAAGTGAAAGGTTGCACATAAGTGTAAAATTTAATTGGAAATTTATATCAAATGCTTTAAAATTGAAAATAAAGTTTAAAATCGTAGTAGGAAACGGGTTACGTCTGATAAAATGGATTGGAAAATCCTTAAGTTAGTGAAAAAGAGACTGTCAATCTGGCAATAACTGTCAAAAATGAAGTGAATTTGTCCCTGCACGAACGTACCATCAGAAGACGTTTAGTAGAAACTAGCTTGCTAGCACGAAACCCATGAAAGGTCCCATTATTGACTCATCGACACAAAATTATTTTGTTGAAGTTCGTTAAGAAACATGCGGATTGACCTTTGAAGAAATGGCGTAGTTTTTTTTTTTTGGACCGATGAAAGTAAAATTATACTTTTCGTATCAAAAGGTCGTCTACAATATGAAAGAAGACCACCACGCAACCATCACAATTTAATAAAATTAATGGTTATCTTCTTGAAAACCAGAACAACTACTTATAAATAATTAGGGGTCTAATTTTGGGGAAGAGCTCTCGATTTTCACCGGTGCAATAGGTTCCAGGAAAACAGTATCTGGTATAATGCCTAGGAAGTCCAATTTTTGGAACACTTATGCAAATATTTATGCCTCGAATCGAATATGTGTCTGAGGTTTTTTTGACATTTTTATCTGCTTCGCATAGCCGGACATACGCGGGGCGGTTTTTGGCGCACAAGTACGCATAAAATACAAACATAAATTTGATCGTGTGTGGGCAACTTTGCGTATATACTTAACACTACTAACATGGTTTTATTTTTTTATCATCTGTCAAACTGAATTGCTCCGACATTAGATTGTGGAGTCGCAATATTTTTCTTGAATGTAATTGTAAAATGAAAACCAACACAATATGTGGGTCAAATGGCGTATATACAGAGTTTTTTACAAAGCTAGTCACAAAATCGTACGCCAAAAATCGTCGTCATGTGTGGCCGCCCAATAACAAGGATACGAATATGAATTGACTTTTGGGACACCAGGTTTGTTAGTGTTTAAATGTATACCGCAACTGAGATAATTTAACTTGATTAATTTTATATATTGGCATAGAAACTGCATCCTTAGATATTTTCTTACAATTATATTAACGTGAACTTTTGATTTATTCTAGTAATCATAATATGCGTACATATCTAAATATGTAAAACTCTTAAAGTTACAATACAACATTTTTAGTAATTATAATTGCACACTTAAAACAGGAAATTATATTTCGTAGAAAAAGATATCTTCAAATCTGTCTTAGTTCTTAGTTTACAGAAGGTATTCACATGCTCATATGTAAAATTCTAGCATTGCATGTAAGCTAACCATTCATAGTGTGGCGCAACTTCCTCCAATAATTTCAAAACCCCCCCTCATTTATTCTCCTTTTAAAGCATTTTCCTTTACTTCGTTACTATGGATTTTATCACGAATTTAAATCAGCTTTACGTGCACATACACAAAACACCCTTTCGGATTCTTTTCGAGGAAAGGTGTTCTTTGTCTAATGTATAATTATTTTTTGTTTTAAAACAAGAAAAAAATGTAGTTTATGTTAGGAGTTACTGCACCCTTTGTAAAACTAAAAAAAAACAACCCCATTTTAATTAAGGTAAGCATAGAGTGGCACGCGGTGAACTTTGAAATGTGCAGGAAATATAATTATGCATTGTAGTTTATTATCATTTATTTTGCTCTTGAAAAGGGATTTTATGTCTCTTAAAACAATCAAAATAATTTTTGTTTGTTTTATTGCTATATCATTATAAAATTTTATTTACTCAAATACATTTAAAAATGAAATAATGTTTATTAAAAACTATTTTGCGAACCAATATACGCACTATATTATCTTATAAATTTAGAAATATCACAGTATTTTTAGTACTAGATTGTTTTCTCTATCTCTAAACATACATATACCATATGTATACATACATATGCATATATTCGTTTGTTACTCGATCACGCCTAATATGCTAGATCAGATCGTCTTCTTCAAAATGACGGGCCTAAGATGGTGGCCAAAAATTGTGTATTTCAAGGGATTGATATTGAAATGATTTTCTTGTAAATTAATGTAGAGGAAAATCAGCGTCACTAATTTCGAACCTACGATCAAAATTTGGTTCGTTACATTTTATTTTTTGTTTGCAAGTGCTTACGTTCGTCAAATTAACATATAAACTATTTTTAAAGCCATAAAGTTAAGAGTTTAAGTTATTTTTTGCGTTTAGAAAAATCAACTATAGCCAAATACATAACCTTAATAAAATATTTTAACAGTCGAGCTGAATTACGAAAACCCAAAGTCATGCTCGAAAAATATTTGAGACAACTTGGTGAGTTCTAAAGAGAATGTATTTAAGACCGCCACAAAGATAATACTTATTTGATACGCATTGATAAATACGGCTCTTATATGTGTAGCGAAATGTATAGGTAGAGATACTTTTTATAACAAATAAGTAATCAACATAAGCTTTTTCTTAAAACAATAATTATTAAAAGTTAAGAACGATTTTTCTAGGTTTAAGGGAGCGAATTGGAATAAAATGGACTAGATTAAATATGTCGAATACATGTTTATAAAATATTAGGGAAAAGAAAATTATTTACAATCACATTGCCCCGACCGAAGATTTTAAACTTGCCAACAAATAAACCGACGTGTCAGTTTGCCGAACGCAAACTAACCAGTGAAACTGACCCATATAAAGGCCGGATTAATACATAACAATAACAAAAATTAATATATATTGTAATTTGTATTTAATTTATTTAACTATAAGTTCACATAAATTTGTAGATAAACAACAATACAATTACATAACTTGATCTTGGCATAAGTAAATCTAAGAAGAAGAAAAGTATGTATTTTAGAAAATAGGTAAATAAATACATCTACTTATAAATATAAGTTAATCTCGCGACAAGCTTTTATATCATATAAATTTTGTAATGTAATAAATGGATGGGTTTTTCAATTTAAAGTTCAATTTTTTCTTTTTAGAGCATTTAAATAAAAGCTTATTTTTAAAAATGTTTTTTAACTATTAATTTTTTTGCATTTGTGCCTATCTATTCTTTCACCACAATATATGTAGCGATGTAAAAAAGTAGTAAGAAACAATATTTACATTAAACCTTAACAAATCCTCGCACCGGTCATTAGAACGGCGATAGTATGATTATTGTTAATATTACAAAATGTCCTTTACTTAATCCTTAAATAATTATTTGTACCTTAATTTTTACGGTTTCAGGTGCGTTTCCCCTTAAGATACTTATAAAGAATCACATTTCTAACTTAACTCTCACTATGGCATTAGTAATCAAATTCTGACATTCCTTTCTTACTTTAATTTAATTTAATTTCTCACTTAGTATTGGACGCGATAGATTTATTCACACACGCGTCATTCAACAGGATTAGAGCAACAGTCGTTTAATTGAGATTTGCGGGACTATATCTGCTGACAAAATTTGTATTCACATAATTGCGTGAAGTTTAATTTGATTACTTGCGTCAATCATGCCTCATCTTCCTCCCGTTTAGGAATATAATGGCAGCCCCATTGAATTCATCTTTTGATTAATTCACTCCAACACGAACGTGTTGATATGATATACGTTACTTAAGTAACAACCCTACTATTTGTTTAGTGCGTCTGCTGAGCTTACTACTGCAAATTATTGCAAGTATGCTTTTCGAGAAAGATGTATATTTTAAGGAAGTTTTAACAATTTAAGGAAATATAATCTAATTAAGAACAAAAAAACAGAATTTCCGTGGAGTGGAAATGGTCCATTGCATTGATATTAAACAAATAACTGACTTTCACCTCAAAAGTTATTAACACTATACGAGTACCAATATGTTTACCGATAAAATAAGTTATGTACGATTATCAGGGCATTCCAAGTGCGATAAAATCAGCTTCATAAATAAAATCAAAAATGTTAATAGCATTCAGAAATCTTTCGGTTTCGTACACCGGAAAATAAAAACAAAACGTAGAAAGATAAGTAGAAGTCCATTTTCATCATAATAATACTTGTGTTATTAAGCAAAGTCGGTTAATATCGTGAATTTCCTTTTAGCTCTGATCATCTTAGTCACGCGTTTCTTCTCCATTGCCATTGGCATAGTTACTCTTAAAATGGAAACAGGCAGATTATTTTGCAATTTTTAAAGCTTTCTAGTTGGCTTAATCAGTTAAGATAATATGCAGATGCGACTTGATCATTGCTTAAAAGCCAATCCTGTTTATGCGAAGTTTGCTACTTAAATTCCAATAGTTTACATATTTACATATGTAGGAAAATTTAGCGGTAGATGTGATAACTGTTAAAATTCGGAAAATGTTTAAGAAATGTAGAAAATTTAATTTAGGTCAGTTTTATTTAAATACGTTCACAGACAAATAGACGGGCCCTTTTCTAAATTGATGTTTTGGCTTGCTCATCAATAACAATTTCCACCGCGATTATATTATTCAAAGAACATAATTCATAAAGAGGCCTTTTAAGTTTTATTAAATGTATATATTTCTTAAATAAATTTCTTTCTTAATATTTCTTAAATAAATTTCTTTCTTGGTTTTATTTTAAATTTCCGAGACACTAATTTCCAGTCTCTCTCGGGTCTCTGTCTTTCAGTTATTACCTGGGTTTTCTTCACAGTTTCTAATAAGAGCTTCAAACGATAAAATTGTTAATAGATTCGAATCTCTCACAGAGGGACTGAACGAACAAAACTGAAAAATTGAAAGACTTGAGTCTCTCGTAGAAAGACTGGAGTTTCTGAAATGTTTGTGTACTTGGAATATCTTTTGAAATTTGTTCGAACTTGAAGACTATTGTTTGCTTTGTTGACCTGCTCCGTTGCGTAGCTTTCTAGTTTTGAACTATTTTAAAGAAATAATCCTTAACCAACGAGATGCCTAAGGCTTAGGCCTCAAGGAAAAATTTATTAACACCTATACCTCAGTTCGTTTCGAATCTTCCTTCGAGAGTGTTGTGAAATAATCGAACAGTGTTTCTAGTTTTCGTAGAATTCGAAAAAATATGTTTCAATTTTTGCGTGGAACAAAGCAAAGCTTTATATATTGAAGAGGGGGATATTTGTGCGAGGAAAGGAAATAATATTGTGATATGTGGTATGTTATTAATAATGAAAACGTTTATAATAAAAACATTAATGTTTTTGTTAATAGCATTCTTTAAAATTTGTAAAGTATATTATTTTATTTTTTGAAATGATGTTAATATTGTTCATTTTTTTAAATTAAGTCTTTAATCATGATGTCTGAATAAGGACTGAGAAATAAATGATAAGGTTCCATAGAAATTAAAGGTAGTAACTCGTAATGTTTTTTCCAGATAAAAAAACGAGATTTTTTTGGGCACTGCAAAAGTAGGAGTCTCTATGAAAGACTCGAGTCTCTCGTTCAGAGACGCTAAACAGTTTTTCTGACAGTCTCTCGAGAGTCTTGCTCAACGACGCCAGGGAGACTCGATCAGAGACGCAGAGTCCAGTCTCGCATTCAGAGACTCTGAGAGACTGACAATTTTTATCTCAGGTAGTCGTATAGGCTGACATAGCCTCTCATTGAGTATCGTGATCTATCTAATAGTAAATTGAGGCAGGCTTCCCCTTTCTTTTTCAGTGTTTCCAATTATTCTCTTTTATTTCGGAAGCGCCGACTTGAGGATCCTCAAGTGATTTTAAATGGATTCCAAATCTTGTGATCGACCCCGGAAATCAAGAATTTGAAGCTTCTTTTATTTAAAACATGAAAAATAGACCCACACTGCTCTTTGAAAAACTAGTCTGAAAAAAACTGACTTTATTTTGGGATACGTTAGACTGTCTTTACTTTTTTGACCACTGAAAAATGCATCATTTGTAGAGTTTAAATTTCAATATTGTTTTTTTGTCTGGATAAGTGGTCACTAAATAATTTCACCTTAGTGTATTTATTGTTTTGTCCATTCGTGTATGAGTCAGGATTAGTAAAATAAATATAATTAAGTCTTGAGTTTCACTTTCAACTTAAATCTTTACTTTTCGGAAGAGACTATGAGATCCAGAATGTGATTGTTGGAAAGACGATAAAAACCCATTCAGAAGTGGTTGTGCTAATGAAGAAATTCTAATTGTTGTTTTTTAAAAAAATACAGCATGTTTCACTAATTTAACATGAAAATAGTGGAACACTCATATAAAAATTCACTGTTTAACAAAAGCAAATGTAGCTAGAAATATTTTCTTTTTTGTCGTTAATTACTTGTATTAGTGACATTTTATTCAACGTTAAGGTTTTCTAATGATAATTATCAGTGCATATTAAAAAAAATGAGCACAAAATTAGCAAAACATCCCCTGTAAGTTGTAAAATATCTACTTTATCAACATCATTTCTGGTCAGGAATTTGCCGCTCGAATCGTAATTATTCGTTATGGAGTAAACTAAAATTCATTTAAATTTATTTAACCATCTTAATAATCAGCCAATCCTTTCTCAATACACACTGAAAATTATTCTGTAGTAAAGAAAAAATTAACATTGAACAAAAAGCTACTAGCACATGTAATTAACGAAAAAAAAACCCATTTGTAGATTTTTTTTCTGTTAAACAATCAGTTTTCATCCGTTTATTTGCTATATTCGGTAATTCATAGTTATTTCATTTTCCGGTAAAAACTTTATATTCAAAAAAACCAAATGAAACACTTTTAATGCCTTAGTTAATAAAATCCAAACACCGATACATTATATGGGCATCGAAATTAAACATGTGGGCAAGGTTCCATACCTTTTAATAAGATAGAAGTATAACAATTTTATGTTGCAATATTTAACCTATACAATTCAAATTGAATAAAAGCATTTAAAAATGAAACTGAAAGTGCCAAAGTAGAGATATCAGAAGGATTCAGAGTTTTATTATATAAAAATATAAATGCGACTTAATATGCATGTCATACTCGTACCTAAAATTCTTAACAGAGCCACTATGTAATGTAAACCAGGCATTATCTGGATGATTACTTTTATTGCAAAAATTAAAAGTTAATCTGAAAGTACCAAAAAGCGAAACATGGGACATGTATTTACCTTTATCTTTCAAGGACCTTGCAGAATAAAAACAACTGTCATTTTGTAAAATTTTTAAATTATATATCTGGGATAATACAAAGCAACTGAGTTTGTTTGTCTACTCGTATATTTTGACCTCAAGTGAACAATTTCTATAAGGTATCATAAAATTAGCAAAGAGACCTCAAATTTGATTCCACTTATAATTGATGTAAACCATAAGCTCACCACTTCGAAAAGATTGCTCCTAACAAATTATTAAATCAAACTGACTCGTTAATAAATTCAGATAACAAACAGTAGTTGCCAATACTCATTCGGAATCTAGCAACATAAAGCCGAAACGAAAATTAAATTACATATTAAAGAGCCCGTATTGCCGCTGACCTTGTCTCGAATTTTCAAACGCAGCGCTGAGATGAAAAATGAGAACCGGAGACTTACGTTTGCCATGTAATTATGAGTCCAAGGTGCATTTAAATCACCCCGGCAAATTGAATAAATCCATTGAACACCTAATACAGGTAGCCGGCTGGGGGATAAAATTTCTTTGTGGGTGTCCCATTTCATTGCCTGTGAGGTAACAGAGCAGGCACAGAAATTTCCAAGCAGTTCGCATTATTTCCTACTACCTGAGCATCCCTGCCAAGTTGCTTACTACGTTTAACAGGTGTGGTGTCTTTGCGGGTTAGAAAATGTGTAAGCTTCGGCTCAGTTTCCCCATCCATCAGATACCAATCAAGTATCAATTGCGCGTAATTGCAAGAATCTAACACTTAAGATATGTAGTAGCGCGGTAGCGAAGATCGCTTAGTACCTACTCCTACAAATTACTGTGACCTGTCGAGTCAGTCCTTGACCAATTTTCGCGTTGCGGCTTGGTACACAGGCTGTGACCTGGTAGAGCAATTGCTTGTTAAATAAGTCACTTGACTGCGGATCGATTTCCTATGTGGAAATTCTCACTCCGTAAAGGCCAACTGACCACACAACATTGCGCGGCGTAATACATCCGAGCGCTGAAAATGGAAAGAAGCAAGCTATAAAATGAGATATCTAAGGCATATTATTTAGTTAAAAATTTCCTCTAATAATGAAGTGGGTGACTGAGACATTTTTCCCTAGCATGCTGCTGAGCGATCAACACACCTGACCCGAATTTGGACGCAGCGATCTAGTATTGCGATCTCGTACCTGGCCTCATTCGCTTTACACAGCGTGAAAGTATCTGAACTTGTAGACGCAAAGAAATTTCCTTTTGCGAGTAGACGCATATTTTTTTAACTGATACCTGGAAGTTCTACTCACATGAAAATATGTAGGGTGCAAATGAATAAGGTAATTCTTTAAGAGGTTGTAATTGGGGTTAATAAAATGTTACACCACAATTGTTAATATTGATTTTGTGAACAAATGTTTCAGAAATACTATTATTAGGTACACATCGTATTTAACGCAAATAAATAATTACTAATCGCGAACTAATCCCAGCTAAATGCCGTTGTTTTCATTTAATGCCACTAAATTTCATAGCAATAATGAATATAGTTGTGCAGTCATATATAATAATGTATTGTATTGTATAAAATAAAGCTTATTTTTGTTAGTTGAGTTGATTACGATGACGTAACATAAATAACTATTTTCTTCCGTTGGCCTATTTTCATGGGGAATATCATTTCAACAATCATTTCGTCTAGTTACTGGGTTATGTCCCAAAAATGCAAGCATACTTATAAGGCAGCTTATATTTACATAAATATGACTGAAAAAGAATGTCGGCTCCACTTTAATGCATTTTTCGTAAACGATCTTTTTGCCGTATACTAAAAAGCTCAATCTTAAAAATACATACAACATTTATAAATAATGGTGGACATTTAAATATAATCATCTTCCTTGTGTCTTTTTTTTTGGCGGTCAATTCATTGGTATAGTACCTACACCGTGACAAGCAACATCTAATTGTTCAGTCTAAGCAGAGTCCTATTTATTCAGATGAAAACCACTTTCGGATTTTCTCGTTTGGAAACAGCTGGTTCTCTTTGTTACCTCTATGGTTCTTAGCATCAAAGATACAAAAATTGCATTCGCTTGTACCTACGCATGAAGCGTTTTACTTTTTAAATCAACCTTGCCATTAGGCTATTAAACACATGCTGTCGCCTTTACGCAATTTTGTTGGTTTGATATTTGCGAAATATTTGCACTTTGTAAGAAAATGTTTTCCTGCTCCATTACATTTTCCACTACTTTAGCAACGTTTTCTTCGATTTTTTTTCTTGCTTCAAAATTAAGTATAATAGCTATGTTCGCAGTTTTGTCAATGTTGATCATTAGATTTCTCTCATCGTGAAGTGAGTTGCTTCTAAATAATTGAAGCTGACCGCTTGACTGACCGTTTTCTATCTGTTACATGCAAATGTGATATCATGGCGATTATTTTTTCTACTAAATAAAATATTTGGAAAGATGTCAGGACAATGCAGTTACTAGAAACCTGGATGCTGTTAACTGAGCGGAAACTATTTATAATATTAAGCTTTAATACTTGATCTTTCCTACTTTTTATTTATAGATCGGAAACAAAATGTTTTTGAGTAGAAAAAATTCTGACTAGACATTTTCTTTTCGACATTTTTTTTACGGGTGTCATTAAACCTCTAAGTGGAAAGTTGGGTCTGTGTTTCTGGTTTTCCCCGTGAAACTGAAAATGATTTAAAAAATCTAGCCTTTTACTTCTCAATAGATTTTAATAAAAGAATTTGATTGTACATCCTCGATTCACAAGAACGGAGATCCGGCAGAATTCATCATCCGTGGCGCGATTCACTGAGGAATATATTTGAATGTTCAGCCGTAAATAATCGAATGCTAATCGATAAAATTCAGACAATTTAATTCCCATAGGATGAAGAAGGAAATTCTAGAAAAATCCACTTACAAGGGAACATTCCCAATCCGAAATCTCAGATTTTGATGAAACTTGGCAGAAATATTACCCCATGTAGGTGAGATAGATATGTAAACATCCGTTTTCGATTCCTGCTGTAATTCGTTCCTTGGTGGGGGTGGGCCCTCGACCCCCTCCAAAGATCAAAACTGAGCCGTTTTCGGGTCACTTTATGACATATCATCTCCCGTTAAAGTCATTATTTTTGGGATTTGACAAAGTAGACTTTTTAAGGAATGTCTTAGCTTTCAGAAATGTTATAATTCCTACCCTTTGGAGCTTATCACTACACAATGCTTGCAAATGAATGAGCACACAGGTTATATCATTCTGATGATATGTTTAGTTGTAATTTTAAAAAAAGTATTTCAAAAATTGTTCCAGAAAATGGTAATTCTTATAAATACGGCATATTTGTAATTTGGCTACTTTCTACCAGTGCACTAAATTTTGAAATTTTGCACGGAATGGACGCCGAGAAATCTATTTTAGTTTGCTGTCATAATACTTTGGTCTATATTTTTAAACACTTATTTAGATATGTAGAAAATATCAACGCAAGAATCAACGAAAGGAACTACCTATTGTTAATTAATTAACTTCATGCTGACACATAACCATGACAATCAAGTTTATTTAAAATATATTTGTTGTATAGAAACGTATTAAAAACCATTCAAGTCTTATGCAAAACTTCCTGTCTCATAAAAAAGCAAAATCACCAACGTGGGCTTCACAATTTATCACATGCGTGAAACTGAAAAGGCGAGCAGAATGTTTAAATTTTCCTTTAACTTAAAACATTGTAGTACTTTTCTCCTCGGTTCTATTAACTGGCGCATTCTCAAACTTACTTTGCATATTGATGTGCTAGATGTATTAGGTAAGTCGTAACGAGGCTAAAAATCAACATGCGCACTAATTAGCGCATTTAAGTCACTCGTGGTCGTTTCAGAATGCAATTGACCATTGAATGTCCATGTTGGGAGATTCATTTGAAAATAATTAACACCTGCTCGTTTCTTTGGAAACACTCAGACTATTGGGTGCAGAAAAAACGAATTTCTTTATTTATCCAACAAAAGAATAAAATCGTGTACGATTAATTGGTCTTAATGCATGAGGAACCGCAGTACTTTATTACAATACCAATTTAATACCTAAAAAATAAAGTTTAAACATTTGGAGACTACAGTTAAGGGTTTTAGGTGAAGTTGGACTAGTGATTGCCTGTTAAAATCACACTTAGGACGCAGCACACGCGAGAGGTTCCTCATATCTAGTCCTCGAACCACTGGGACTCCCTAAAGAGCTAATCCGTCTTTAATCCAACAGATTATTGAAGAAAGGGAATCGTATTGCATGTTTTAGTAACCGGGTTTTACTTACAATTAAAGTTTCTAGAATGATTCATTAGTTTTATTTTCAAATATTTCCGACATTTAAATTAATAGCTGTTTTTTCACAATCGGATCTGGATCAAATTTAGCAGAACATTTCGCACTGAATTGAAATTTATGAGGTATTCGTATTACCCATATCGAATCATTTTTGTATCATAATAATAAATTCGAATTGCATTGATTTATATCCACTTTGCGTCAAAAAGTTAATCAAACATTTGTTCGGTTCAAGATTTAAAGTTTTGAATGGACAAAACTCATAACAATTTAATGCTTTCGTATTCAATGTGAAACATTTGTATAAGTCCACTATATAGACTTCGATCTCCATAGAAGTAATTAGGGATAATGAGAATTTGTAGCTTAATTAATCGATGATTAAGATGCCCTAGGATCCTCAGATGATGGAATTTTTTATTTATGTTTTCTTTAATTATTCCCTCGAAATATATAAGAAATGGTCATTTAATTTAAACCAATTTCACAAAAATCAAACTAACGATGAGTATTATTATAGAATAATTAACTAATTATTAAATGACATATTACCAGAAATTATAGGATACGAAACGAAGGGAACCACCTAAACAGTACAGTGTTACAAATTATTTAGCAAAAAATATTTCTCTATGTATACAGGACTTTTAGTACTACAAATAGATGAATTTTATATTGAATATTTATAACCGATTATGAACGCAAAGGAGCTTATGGCTTATAATTTATTATAAGCATTGCATATATATTATTTCGCTTGTCTAAACGAATTATTTAAATATTCTATTCAAGCTGAGGAAAGACACGGTTAGTTTAGAACGAAATTACTTTTAGAAAAATTCAATATTTAGATGCAGAAAACTGTTATACCAAACAATTGACAAAGTACTCGTTTTATCTCGTTATGGGTAATAACATTTTAGTATTACCATTTAACTAATGAGTGCACTGAGATTGACCCATAACAATAAATTGGCCATATGCAAATGACAGTTAAAGCAAGATAACTCGAAGGAAGCTTAGACAAAGGTCAGCATTAATAATAGAAAAGAAAGCAATATTGGGTTACAATATGCAGATAACGAAATCAAAAGATTAATAGCCTATGTTTCAATCAGTCGAGATTAGATTCAATTTGTTTTTATTTACATATGATTTTGAAGTATGGTATACAAATGTGTAAATATTTGCTTATAGAAGCAAAACAAGATGTGTTTACATTTTTTTTCTATTGTTAAGCTGATTAATTTACTATTTGTAATCTTTATGCCAACAAAATATTCAATGATGCACCTAAATCACGGAATAGATTTATAAATAAATAGTTCTGTTTTAGGTTCTATCAAATTTTTTAAGAATTTTTATCTTAAAATGTATTTATAACATGTCTATTAACCTTGGAAACATGTGGAGTTGTCTGCCATTATCATTGTAATTTTCGTGGAATATTTTTGCCGTCTTTTGATTTTTTTCCAGCATCTTTCACCATCCGTTCATCTCATAAGAAAAGCACCATATGTGATTCAAGACCCAACGGTAGGGGATCAATGAAAAGTCGGCGGATATATAAAGAAATTAGTCTGGATTATATTTTATTGGACTTCGTGCTGGGGCATTCCTGGAGATCTATGGCTTATCTTGGCTCGGAAATGTGTGCACATTAGCAAATTTGCTTATAGGGGTCTTGTTAAAATTTCCAGAGATTATGCTGCGCGAAGGAGCACTCGAGGAACACTTGATGCATTCAATGTTCCTCGAGGGGAGTAATTAAAATACATCTCCATATTTTCACAAATTCTTATTTTGAACATAAATCGTCAGTCTGCTTTCCGTTCTAAGCCAAAGTATTTCTCCCTGTGGGTTTGCCTAGTTAAAACAAGATCTTAGGGGAGAATATGTTTTTTACGCAGAAAACTCCGTTCAGTGTTGGATATTTTTATTGACTTAATAAATAATTTTTAAATTGAGTACAGATAAATTTATTTCCTTTTATACATATAGTAATCGTATTTTGAACGGATTTTGGTAACAGAGAAACGATTTATTGTTAACGGTGCAACATAATAAAGCTAATAAATTAACACTAGAACGACGGAAGCGGTCAATTTGACCGCGCGTGATTTTTACACAATTTTATACTATGTACAAAAATGCTTTTAGGCGATCACAAATTTACGATTTTTGCTAAATATCACTAAGGAACAGTTATACAAAATATTGCTTGTTTATTTTTAATTATGGCATAAAACGCTTTAAATTACAGCGACAACTTTGACCGTCGTTCGACGTGTATAAGGCCGTTATTCTAGGTTTGAATATTTTTCAAATGCTTCATATTTCTATTCATTGCTCTATTGCTGTACAGTTTTTCTAAAATTTATCCCACGACAACCATTTTTACCTCTTCAGGGATATTAGCATCTATGCGTTTCGATTTTGTCTATATGTGTTGAATATAAATAGAAAAAAATTAAAACCTGTTAAAGAACTATGACTAGATTATACTTCAACAATAACACCCAACAAGTTATAATATGATAACATGGATTGCATATTATTCAACTTGAAGTAAGCTTTCAGAATACATATTTCAAAGTCTCTGATTATGGTATACCACGAGGCTTCTTTTTAGTTTATAAGTAAATCCCAAATCTTTGATATGCAAATCAACTATTCGACGTATAGCATTTGATCAGTGTTAATGAATGCTTTATTTTAAAAACGTGATGGCTTTTCAATTTTCGGTCTATTTTTATTCAAACAGCATATTTTTGGCTTTTGCTTAGAGTGAAAAGTAACCATCCTATAGCACATCCCATACGCAGCAGCCTCCTGCCTAGGTTAACTTCCGAACGCAACGTTAGATTCGAATGCAGGTCTGTGAAGTTGGCCCCGAAGTGGGAGGGGCGGGGGTGTGAAATGGCTCAAATGTTTGACCATCGTAGGACCATGTTGGACCACCCACTAGTTTCGTTTAACCACCCATAGTTTTTTTTTTATTAACAAATTATTTTTGTTGGGCCAACTTCACACAGCCCCGAAAAATTTGCAAAATAAATTTGCTATAGCGCTATCGTTAGTCCATCGTTAAACCATGTTAGACCACCAAAAATTATCGTTAGACCACCCTTTGGAAAAAAGTTATAGCGAAATCAATTTTTTTTAATTTTCCACGGGGGCCAAGTTCACGTGGGCCTAAAATCAAGGGGGTGGGCTCCTGGGGGCTGGTGATGTTATACCATGTTTCGCAACCTCCCACAGAGGTAAGACCACCAAAAATTATCGTTAGACCACCCTTTGGAAAAAAGTTATAGCGAAATCAATTTTTTTTAATTTTCCACGGGGGCCAAGTTCACGTGGGCCTAAAATCAAGGGGGTGGGCTCCTGGGGGCTGGTGATGTTTTACCATGTTTCACAATCCCCCACAGAGGTAAGACCACCAAAAATTATCGTTAGACCACCCTTTGGAAAAAAGTTATAGCGAAATCAATTTTTTTTAATTTTCCACGGGGGCCAAGTTCACGTGGGCCTAAAATCAAGGGGGTGGGCTCCTGGGGGCTGGTGATGTTTTACCATGTTTCACAATCCCCCACAGAGGTAAGACCACCAAAAATTATCGTTAGACCACCCTTTGGAAAAAAGTTATAGCGAAATCAATTTTTTTTAATTTTCCACGGGGGCCAAGTTCACGTGGGCCTAAAATCAAGGGGGTGGGCTCCTGGGGGCTGGTGATGTTTTACCATGTTTCACAATCCCCCACAGAGGTAAGACCACCAAAAATTATCGTTAGACCACCCTTTGGAAAAAAGTTATAGCGAAAGCAATTTTTTTTAATTTTCCACGGGGGCCAAGTTCACGTGGGCCTAAAATCAAGGGGGTGGGCTCTTGGGGGCTGGTGATGTTTTACCATTTTTCACAATGCCCCACTGAGGTAAGACCACCAAAAATTATCGTTAGACCACCTTTTAAGAAGGAGTTGTAAGAAAAATCAATTGTTTTTTTATGAAATATGCAGTTTCAAAATCTGTTACGGCATATAGCGGGGCTCACAAGTGAAATTCTGAAAATGAAACAGGCCAATTGAAAAATGGTCTTCTAATAATTTTTGGCGAGGGGATTGAATTTTTCTACGAATATATACTTTTCGGACTTCGTTCTTAGGACGCGCGAAAACGACAGGTATTCTTTTTTGTTTTTCAATCCCTTCAAAATGATATTTTTTGCTTATTCTTGTTTTTTCTCATATATTTCTGGATGGGTAATATACTAAAAAAATATCTGCCTTTTCTATTCCCAGGAAATTTTGCCCTTGTTTCTATTGCATCCTTACTCTTTTAGATAATTTTGAAATTACTGTAAACATCTAAGTTTTATGTATATGAAATTATGCAGTTCGTAGTTATAGAGGAACCGATCATTTTCGTTTTACGTGCCATTCGGTTTAGTTTTTCGGAGTTTCAAGTCTTTTAAAATGCCACGAGAACCAAAGTGCACCCCGGAAGTTATGTTAGAAACATTAAAACAATTGTTTGTGCTCGAAACTGATGGAACAGTAAGGAGTCGATTCGATAAAGTATGGGAAAATGCTGCACCAATGACTAACACTTCAATTAATGGTGAAACGTTAAATTTCTATGTAAGGCAAAATAAGTACAATTTACACAGTGACTTGAGGATGTTTTATAAGATACCAGATCCACCACAAGGAATACATTCTACAAGTGTAAGTACCACGATTAACGAATCAGCAGTGTCCAGTGAATATGCTGTGGACTCTTCATACGATGTCATCAATAAGAAAGCGAAATTCCATGATTCGCACCCCAAAATTTATAGTTACATAACTATTGAAGCCGAAAATTGGAATTGTGTAAAGCCAATTTTGCTGTTCAATGACAAAAATCCGTCTGGATTCTTCGCATTAAAAAAAGGTTGGACAACATTAGTAGTTGATGTAATTTATGATAAATTCAAAGTGCCATGCGTATTTACCATCAAAAGAGGGAAAATTCATACGAGAGACAACGTACCATATATGACCATTGTCGGAGCATGCAAAGAATGTGGTGCCCCATTATCTGGTCATTGTTTGAATGAACCGGCAGAAAATTCGGGCATAACTATTGCCATCACAGTTGTGGATACAATGATATGAGTAAAAAATCTCACAATATTCCAAACGCAAAATCGAAAAACATAAGTCCTTCAGTAGTAATTTACACAAAGTATGTAAAATATTGAGCTGTGAAAAAGTATTATTTGTTATAAAAAGACATAGACATGTAATTTGAAACGATTAAGATTAAGATATTGGTAACGAAATAAATTTTTATAAAAATAATCACAATTGAATAAAATATACAAATTGATATCTATATGTCACTGCGTCATTCCAAAGGTTCAAATATTTTTAAAAATAATATCATAATAAAACCAAAAGGTTAACCCACCGTTCCTCGGCTGTGGTGTAACAAGGTAATAAAGTCTTCAAAATAAAAAAATTCACCCAATAACGTTGAAGATACCCCGGCACAAAATTACACAGGTGAAACAGATTTGTTGAAAATAACTTTTTTCTTGAATGTAGTACAACGGTAATTTTTAGTGGTTCTAAGCAACTTAGAATAAAAAACTTTAATTTTTTCAAAAATCGGAGCAACCTCAGAGGAATAACGAAGCACATTCTTGTTTTCACGCGGGGGTGGAAAAAGCCAACCAAAGGATGGTCTAACCTCTACGAAGAATGGTAATACGTAGCGAAATATTACCACCACCCAGAATCTCACCCCCTTCATTTTATGACCATATGAACTTGGCCCCCGTGGAAAATTAAAAAAAATTGATTTCGCTATAACTTTTTTCCAAAGGATGGTCTAACGATAATTTTTGGTGGTCTTACCTCTGTGGGGCATTGTGAAACATGGTAAAACATCACCAGCCCCCAGGAGCCCACCCCCTTGATTTTAGGCCCACGTGAACTTGGCCCCCGTGGAAAATTAAAAAAAATTGATTTCGCTATAACTTTTTTCCAAAGGGTGGTCTAACGATAATTTTTGGTGGTCTTACCTCTGTGGGAGGTTGCGAAACATGGTAAAACATCACCAGCCCCCAGGAGCCCACCCCCTTGATTTTAGGCCCACGTGAACTTGGCCCCCGTGGAAAATTAAAAAAAATTGATTTCGCTATAACTTTTTTCCAAAGGGTGGTCTAACGATAATTTTTGGTGGTCTAACATGGTTTAACGATGGACTAACGATAGCGCTATAGCAAATTTATTTTGCAAATTTTTCGGGGCTGTGTGAAGTTGGCCCAACAAAAATAATTTGTTAATAAAAAAAAAACTATGGGTGGTTAAACGAAACTAGTGGGTGGTCCAACATGGTCCTACGATGGTCAAACATTTGAGCCATTTCACACCCCCGCCCCTCCCACTTCGGGGCCAACTTCACAGACCATTCGAATGCCACTTTTTTCGAGAAAAACTACATGACAGCAAAGTTTATTCTCAGCAAAATATTTGAATTTTGTTATACAAAAAAATCGGTAGAGTAGGGTACAAGTAAAAAGTTGGGCTATAAATGATTTATTTTATGGGTTCATGATTTATTTCATGGATCGTGTCCGAACAAATGTTGATGAGGAGGCCATATAGAATTGAGTGGGATACCACTAGCTTAGAACGTAGAAAAATACCCTGTATATGATCGTAAATCGGTAAAAACATTATCTATATGTTTCCCTTTTCAAATGATAAAACTGTTGGTATTTATGACTACTAAGTAGCTAAGGATTATGCCCTAATTGATTTCTTTAATTTGGTACATATGAGCAAAATATACGTATATTATTAGACAAAACGAGTATATTTTCATATGTCTACTTCTGTGATTATTCCGGCCCGGCTGATCTGTGTCCAATAAATTGTTTAGAAATCGACAAAAATGAATAAATTGTCTCTCCTACACGTGCTTTTGTTACGTATGTTTCCTACATATGTTTGGTTTACTACTTATTGCAACGTATCTGATGAAAATATTTCGGCAAATAAATGATGCCAAAACTCGTTTTAGAGGTTATTAGATCGTTTATATGTACATATATATATATAATATATACGGGATATAACGAAGTTGTGGACACGACGGAAAACATAATTCTTAATTGATTTTGACCAAACTGCGCCTACGGTTATCTTACAAGGACGTATGTAAGTATATCGGCTTTTACATACAGTCTTACGGAGACTGAATGAAATCTACATGCATAAATTGAATTAATCGGATAATTTGGACGTTAACAAATTAAAACTACTACATGTACGGTAATTATGAACTCCTTGCGAAAATGCAGTAATTCTTTGTTCGGAAGATATCCTTTGCCGTACATTTATAAGTGATCCGGCGCACGGGTTTTCTGTTGATTTTGATCCAAAATTTTAAATTATTTTTTCAAAGAGGTGGTAAAATGTCAGGATGTAAAAAGAGGACTATTTAATTTAGGATAGCTGTGAGTGAAAATCATTTTATTTTGGAAGATGTCTTGAATTTTTTTCCTTTTTTGGGACGACGTCTATAAGATTCAATGATACTTCTTTAGACTACCAAGCCACTTTGGGGGGCAAATATGAGCGTGTGCCTTACTTTCTATCATACTACTTCATTACCTTTAATATAGAAGCGTCTGCTTTGGCCCCGATATCTTCCATATTTCTTAAACGCTATAGACCAAATATAACACACAAATTGGCAACTTGTAATTGTGTTACAAAATGGTGACGATCGATCAGTTGAGTGGTTAGAGTAATTTCTAAAAGTCGGATTGTTACGGCGATAGCTGTCGCATATATAAATGGAATTTGCTCCAACTTTGCATACGCATTTATTGGTTCAATATCTGTCGTGTTAAAAATTACAGAGCTTAGAGAAGAGGCAGGAGTCTTTTACTTCGCATATACAATTTTAATTTATTTCCTCGTAGACCGAATATTTCTTAATCGATTTACATAGATTAAACTTGGTTAAATTATTCTCCATGATAATATGTATCTGAATTCTGTTAGCAAATGGGTAAATTGGTCAAAGGAGTGGGGAATTCGGTATTATATTCCCGTTTATAAAAATACTTTATATTACATTGAAATCTACCTCTTCCTTCTGGACGTTTTTTGTCAAACCGGAAATCCAGCACTTATGTGAGCCGATGTTTTTTAGTTTTTTTTACATATTATTTGAACATGTCCAGTTAAGCTTATAGTGCGCAATGAAGAAAGGACACCAATTTCGGTGAAAGGATCTTCATTTTCGCTGAGACAATCGGCTCTAAACGAATTCTTTGTCGCCTCACTATAATTTGCGAGATATTTAACTTTTAACTTTGACATTTTGCAACAACAGAAATTGAGGAAAAAACATATGAGTTTTCTCAGCTTATTACCAGTGGAGATAGGAATAAAACAAATTTTCTTATGCACAAGCACCTCCTAAAACTAATTTTTAACGCCGCCTGTAAAGATCAGAACCCCTAACCGGGAGAAGTAAATGGGTGCTCATACTACTTCGCCTTTTCCCTCTCGTTTATTAAAATCTTACTTCCCTTTCTTCAGGAACCCTCGTCTTGACTACGCTGAGTACGGGGATTTTACGCAATATAACATTTTCTTAGCCGTTATCTTCAAAGATAGCCCCTTTTAATTTTGTCAAAACATCAGTCTTGTCGCAAATTTTACTTAATTCGAATTTTTGTTTTAAGTATGTATCGTATTTCCTTTCCTTCCTCTTATTTTAACAGAATTCTACATTTTATAGCACAAGGAGTGCATTTACCAAACAACAAACCAATGTTAAAGTGTGTGCACGAAACATGTTAACATTTATGTTTACTTAATTATATATATTTACTTCATAATACTAGTTATAAGCTTATTTCCTCTGCCTGTGCTGAGTAGCTAAGTAAGAAAGTTTTCGATTTTATGAACGAACAAAAAGTTGTATCTGTGGTAACAACAGGTTCCCATTTAATATTTTAAAATTCAATTTGACGCAGTTAATGAAGTCTACCGAAAAATAAATTTTCCAACGTAATACGTTGATATGAGAAAATTATTCATTCGCGAGCTATTTCGGATAGCGTTAATCCCTAGGACGGACATTTTGTTGTTATCTCTAACAAGATAGCTACAATAGTAGATAAATATAATCCAGGCTATTTAATGCGAAAGAAAAGTAAATGATAGAGCAATTGCCACATCTTGTGTACTGCTGGCAAAGTTAACAAACCAGGAAACTCAGATAAAAAAGTCGTCAGTAAATCCATGCCGAGGCGACTCAGCCGGCAGTGGGCATGGGATGTTTATAATTCCATGCCAAGCCTTGCCCAAGGAAATATCCAACAGGTAAACAGTGCGCTGATAACAAATCACGAGTGCGCACAAATAATAATTCGCGGCGACTTTACTTTCCACAAAACGCACCGAACTCCGGAACTTAAAATTTATCTTTGTTACATTTAACATGTAACGCGAAGCCACTGGGATATTGGAAAAGCTGTAGAAATCACAACTGACACTCGAGCACTCCGCGAGCGAACAGCCAAGGCACGTAAATCAAGTTGTTGTTAACTGCAACTGGAGCGGCGGTCCACAGACCCCGAAAAACGTCAGTACATAATTCACTTTTCTAAAACTCCGAGGACACAATCGGCACAGATTTCTTGCTATAGGTAGCGAGTCTCAACATAATTTTGAGGTCGACATTTCCCGTCGGCGAACAAGCGCACCTCAACCAACCCAGCAGAAATACCAAACTCAACTGGTGGTGGTACCTCGTCCCGTCGCGCGGCTTCTGCCTCTTTCTTTTTGACGTGTGCTGCCTCGGCGTTGCCTTGCGAAACACAAGCACCCATTGATAAACGCCGCGCGTGTGTGGACACGACTCGTCTTCCCCTCAAAGCACACAGCCGCAACGCGAAGAAGCGGCTGAGAAATCCCAGTCCCAGTAACAATCTCCTTAATTTAATTTTTTCGATTGCACCTCTATAATTTTATTCTGCTCATGCACTTGAAAAAGAAGTACGCGAGTACGGGAGCTGAAAACTGATTTACGCCATGTCATCTGAAATGAGTGTTCATAGTGTGAGTAAGCAGTTTTTTGTTTACATGCCGACGCAACATTGCCAGGTATGAATAGAAGTATAACTGCAAGAAATCCATCTGTCCCTTTACTTCTATTTTTCTAGTTTGTGTTTTCTTTCTCTTCATTGACATGGCAGTGAAGGTTTAAAGCGAATTTCGGGAACTCCTGCCAAGTTTTATTAAAAATAAGAAAAATAACGATATTTGGAATTTAAAATTCAGCATGTACAATTAACATTTTAATTGCTGGCGTTTTCTGCTCAAACTTTATTCATGATACAGAGAATGCAACGTCTTTCTGTCCTCCTCGTCAATGGTCGTAAGATCTGTTTGTTTATTTAATAAATAGCTTGGCTGTCGCGGCTTTGACCGGAATACACATCAATTATTTAATTTTATTTAATGTAACATTTACTAATTTAACCAATTTATCGATAGATTGACAACTTTATTTTTTATATACGTATGTAGATGAAAAATCAACTATGGCTTTGACAACAATGGATTTTCTTATTACGATACGGTTTGTTTTTCAAGACATAACAGAAGAATAAAAAGAATAGAAGAACCCGCGTTTTTTTGATCCTGCTCAAGGCCTAGTAAACTGCTTTAACAGAGAAATACATTAACACGATGAAACCCATATACATATTTATTGGGTTTTGAGTTATAGAACTGAATGATTAGATTGGAAATATTCCAACAGAGGCGTTGCCGAACATCTTTGATTTTACGTTGGTAGGTAGCATTGTCTCACAAAAATTATCGTCTGGTGTCCAACCGGAAAAATGGAAAATAATAGGTCTGTTCATAGAGAAAATCAGTAAAAACAAATCTCCGCGCACCGGAGCGCTCCAGAACGTCCTGTTCTGTCAAAACAATTGACAAGTTTTGTATCTCATTGAATGATTTCAGAGCAAAGTAGAGCGAAAAAGAAGGGGAAGACTAATATTTCGGTTGCAGTTGTGATTTTGAGCGAAATGGTTAAAAAACTTAAGTGTTTAATAATAAAATAAAAGTGAGTTTTAAAGAGTTTGGGAGTTTTGAAGTGAACAATTCTTCAATTCAATTTCAACTCAATTCAATTTCTCAGAAAAACGAAGAAATTCTTTAATTGAATGCATATTCTCTTTCAAATTAATCTTGCCGTTGCACAGCTCTTTTTCGACCCAGCTTAAAATCCAGAGTTAATTTGAACGTATCAGAGCGCTGTGGGTTTTGTTCACAAGTGGTAGAAAAACAACGAGCTAAAAATCAGGAGCGCTCTGAAGTTGTTGAGTTTTCTCAACAAACAGAGGAGTTAAAATAGGAGTTAAAATATAAAGATGAAATCGCTACAACTCCTTCTCAGATTTGCTCTCTTTTTGCCTCTTATTTTAAATCAGTATATTATACTACAAATTCCTCTCGCAGTCAGGTATGGCGCTATGACAATACATGCTCTAATAATCTCTCAGTCATTTGTGTTCAATGCTATTCTACCGATGACGTCAGGGATGTCTTGGCGAAGTTGGATGTAAGTAAGAAACCTGGACCTGATGGCATACCAAATATATTCTTTTCTCATTGCGCGGAGTCTTTGTATGTTCCCATCACTCAGTTGATAAATAAATCACTCCTTGATGGTGTTTATCCGGATGCTTTGAAGTCCACCTTCGTTACTCCTATTTTTAAAGCCGGGGATTTGAAGACGACTGAAAATTACCGACCTGTTGCAATATCAAATAGCTTCGCTCTAATTTTCGAAAAACTTGTATACGCCCAATTAATGCCTGCTGCTCAGGATATAATAAGTAAATACCAACATGGTTATTTCCCTGCCCGCTCGACTATTACAAACCTGACTATATTAACAGACATTATTTAATCGGCGCTGGACAGGGGCAAACATGATGATGTGATCTATACTGATATATCTAAGGCGATTGATAGAATTGATCAGGAAACCCTCTGTAGAAAGATGACTCAGCTTGGTTTCCATCCTAATCTTATAAAGTGGTTTTTCTCGTATCTAATAGAGCGCAAACAATACATAGTTCTTGATGGCCATGTTTCCTCATTCTATGTGCCTACTTCAGGTGTTCCTCAGGGAACTATTTTGGGCCCACTTGCCTTCTCCCTGTACATAAATGACCTCCCTCCACTTTTCAACTCTGCCTTCTCAACCTTCTCTATGCTGATGATTTAAAGTTATATCGAACGATTGAACAACATCCTAATTGTGAGCTTCTTCAAAATGATATTGATGTGCTACCAAACTGGAGTAAGGATAACAACCTCTCCTTAAATGTCAGCAAATGTTGTTGTGTTTCCTTTTCTAGAAAATTTGATACCTTAACTGCTAATTACACAGTAGGTGAGGAAGCTTTAAAAAAGCAAAATAACTTCCGTGATTTGGGTGTGATTTTCGATTCCAAATTTTGTTTGACAATCATATTGGTAGTATAACGAGGAAAGCCCATCGTTTGGTCGGTGTTATGTTAAGGGTATGGAAGTCATTTAAATCTTTATCTTCCCATTTGACCTTGTATACATCTTTAATTAGAAGTATATTAGAATATGGTTCAACTATTTGGAATCCTATTTATTAAATTTATAAGCAAACGCTGGAAACGGTTCAAAGGAAATTTACGCGCTTCCTACTGTACAAAGTTGAAGGTAACTATTTTGAATATCCGGAACGATTAATCAAGCTTTCAATTTGGTCTCTTGAAGATCGTAGAACCTAAATAGTAAACGGTCATGTAAATTGTTCGGAATTGGTTAGTTCACCTTGCTTTCATGTTCCTAGTAGACCTATGCGTCTTAGCTACACATTTTATATTGGAGTATCTCGAACTAATTTACGACATAAGTCTCCTCTGGTACGAATGTAAAAACATCATAATGAACTATTCAATCACATTGACATCTACTTTTTGAGTCCTTGTTCCTTTAAGTATAGTTTAAAAAATTCCATCAATGATCACTTAATTTAGGATAGCTTAAAATCTAAATACCTCAATATCTGAATTTGAAATCTAAAATTTACATTCTTCGAAATCGTCTACCATTTTGTCTGTTGCCATTCTAATCAGTAACTTTTATAATTTTATTATTTTTTAATTTTATTTCCATTTTTTGTGTTTTTGCTTACTATTTATAGTATTACTAGCTGGGTTACCCGGTTTCACCCGGTGTACGAATATTTTGTCCGCGCATCATATTGGGTCCGTCATCTTTATTCTCAAATTTTGTACATAGATCCGCAATAAGGACAACTAAAAACCCCCAAACACCAATTTTCCTGCCAATCCCTTGATATTTTCAATTTTAGGGCGCAATCTTGGATCTGCCAATTTTCAAACTCGCAAAAATAGTAACCTATATGTTAGACCGGAATATGTAGTACCTAACTTAAAAAATGATTATGATCGAATCCACCGTCTAAGCGTTATGGGTTGCCCAATTTTATCCCGTGTACAAAAATTTTGGGTGCCATTTTGAATCCGCCATTTTGAGTTTCCAAGTTTCGAACATTATATTCGCAATTAGAATATCTAAAAACCCCTAAATACCAATTTTCACGCCAATCCCTTACTATTTAACATTTTTGGCCACCGTCTTGGTTCCGTCATTTTGAAATTAGCGAATAAAATGCAGCCTATACATATGCTTGGCCGCAGTATGAAGAATATTCACCCCAAAAATAAATATAGTCCGATCCAATATTCAGGCGTTATGGGTTACCCGGTTTCACCCAGTGTACACAAATTTGCGTCACCGTGTAGGGTCCGCCATTTTGAATTTCCAAACTTTGATAGTAAATTCGAAATTACCTCAAAATATCCATAGTACTACTTTTCATTTAAATTCCCTGAAGTTCGAAAATTAGTGTACGCCATATTGAATCCGCCTCCTCTCACTGCAAATTTCGAACATGGACTCGCAAGAAGGGTATCCAAAAACCCCCAAACACCAATTTTATGGCAATCCCTTCATATTTTCAAATTTTTGCCATCATCTTAGGTCCGCCATTTTGAAATTCGTGAATTAAAAGTAGCCTATATTTTGGGCCGGAATATGTGGTACCTTCACCCAAAAAATGAATAAACTCGGATTCAGGGCCTAGGCGTGATGGGCTACCCAGTTTCGCCCTATTTACCAAAATTTTGGCCGCCATATTGAATCCGCCATCTTGAATTTCCAAATTTAGAAAATAGATTCGCAATAAGGACGACTAAAAACCCCCAAATACCAAGTTTCATGGAAATCGCTTGATATTTTCAATTTCTGGCCGTCATCTTGGGTCCGCCATTTTGAAACTCGCAAATAAAAAGTAGCCTATATGTTGGCCCGGAATATGTAGTACCTTTATCCAAGAAATGAAAATGATTGGATCCACCGTTTAGGCGTGATGGATTACCTGGTGTCCAAAAATTTTAGTCGCCATTTTGAATCCGCCATTTTGAATTTCCAAATTTCGAACGTAGATTCGCAATAAAGACATCCAAAAGCACCCAAATACCAATTTTCATGGAAATCGCTTGATATTTTCAATTTCTGGCCGCCATCTTGGGTCCGCCATTTTGAAACTCGCGAATAAAAAATAGCCTATATGTTGGACCAGAATATGTAGTGCCTTCACCCAAAAAATGAAAATGATCGGACTCGTCGTTTAGGCGTGATGGATTACCTGGTGTTCAAACATTTTAGTCGCCATTTTGAATTTCCAAATTTCGAACGTAGATTCGCAATAAAGACATCCAAAAGCACCCAAATACCAATTTTCATGGAAATCGCTTGATATTTTCAATTTCTGGCCGCCATCTTGGGTCCGCCATTTTGAAATTCGCGAATAAAAAATAGCCTATATGTTGGACCGGAATATATAGTACCTTCACCCAAAAAATGAAAATAATCGGACTCGTCGTTTAGGCGTGATTGAGCAACAAACAAACAAACAAACAAACCAACTTTCGATTTTATATATATACATGATACATGATAAGAAAATGCACGGAGTTTCAGAATTTTGAATTTTGCTTTTTGTTCTTAGTGCACATTGCTTTTATGTAGGAGTACTCTTAATTTAATGAAATATATTATTATTAAGTTGTAATGCGGTATTATGTAATGGGCTACTTTGCTGTTTGTTATCGCTAAATAATAACAAATAAATAAATAAACAAATAATAAACAGTCCTAATAAAAAAACATTGCTAATTTTTGCAATGTAAACAAACAATTTCCTTTTCATGCCGCCCTCTATCTAAGTATTCACTATACGCGACATAAATATTTATGTTGCTTAACTTCGGTGATGAATCGAGAACCAATGCCACCAGCGTGGCATATACATACATATAGTTGTCGCCCTTTTTCACGCGGTCATTAGGTTAGCATCTCAACCCTTAAGAAACAGAAATCGTTATCCTTTTTTTTTAATTTAACGCTGCACCAGACCGAGCATCTGATAAAATAACAGGTAATAATTTGAAATCACATAATCTGCAGTAATATAGTACAATTCATAATTTGGCAGTGGAAATCAAATTTTTGTCCGGGATTTTCTGAGAATGAAGTTAACGGAACCTACAGGTGGAAACGAGGTTTTGAGAGTCCAGGTCTCTCAATTTCTCAATTTCCTTTCTTACTTCGGTTCTTTCTTTCTCAGTTTCCTTTCTTACTTCGGTTCTTTCTTAAATTCTGTATTTTTTTGATAAATGTTTTACAAATTCTTCACACATTTCAGACTCCTAGTCCAAAATTATAAAGAACGCGAACAGAGTTTAATACCATTATGTAATTAATATGGGAAATGTGAACGTTTTACAGAAACCTGGATAACATTTTTAAACATAAACAAGTGTTCATAGCAGCGCTTTCTTAGAAAAAAAGTCATTAATACGATATCCACAAATTGAGGGATTTCTACACTACCAATAACAATTTTTAAGATATTGTGGAAATCGAAATTTATTGGGGACTTAAGTTGTAAAACAAATTACAATTAATAATTTTCGGTATGTTTCCTTTCTGCTTTAACATACATAATTAAAATTGTGAAATATTCCATTTGACTGAAGTAGATAGGCTATGCCGGTTCGGGAACACTTTTCCCATAAGAAATGTACAGAGGCTCAAAAAACTACAAAACGGTCTCAAAAGCTCTTGGTCTGAACGTGGAGAAGCATTTGAAAGCTTCTTCTGGTCTTGGACGAACAGTTTTGTGGTGTGTGACGTCATGAAAGCTCTCATGTGTGTGTGTGTGTGTGTGTGTGTGTGTCGTGCTTGGGTGTGTATGGGGTATCACCTAGTGTTGGAGGCCAAAGTCACGATGCAGATCAGCCCCTCACCACCCCTATGAAAGCTTTACCCCTCCTCATGCTATTAGGAAGCGATTTTTTCCTAATGCGCAGGTGGCATTGTTTATGTTATGTGGTGGCTTATCAGTAGTTTATGCTGACGAGACTCTTATCTCTAGCTTTGGACGACGCGATCGCTGAATTGCAATATTTTTTTGGGTTGCAGGGGGGCATTGTTTATGTTATGTGGAATCTTATCAGCAGTTTATGGTGACGTGGTTCTTATCTCTAGAGATGATTCGCACTCTGCAGTAGGATGAATTTTTAAATATTTGAAGTATAATTAATGTTAATAATATTATACTTTTTTTGGGTTCTATGGATTCGTGATGATGTTTCCAGTTAGGGTATTGGTACTGTTGGGGGAACAAATTTTAGTCAAAAATCGTCTAGGAGCAACGGTTTCCGAGATATTAGCGTATTATTTTTATTTTTGCTAAGAAAAAATTTTTCTTCAATATACTTCACACTTAGCCTTGTAAATGAGTCTACGGTAAAATAAAATCAATATATGGCGAACATTATACCAACTGTCCATGGGCGTATGATGATGCAACTGAGGGACCAGATACCTGCGGTTGTCATGATGTACAACGATGTAACCGGGAAATTCAACACCTCATGAAATTTTATATAAGGTTGACGAGAAACAGCTGTAAGGAATGCCGAAAAGGGTTCGATTTGTTCTAATACCGCAAGTGCACATTGCATATGTGTGGGAGTTTGCATACAGAGCCAGCCGTAAGGGAACGTGGCATATATGTGTCGTCGATAGGATGAGGTTTCAACAAAGAATCTACAATACTAGTAAAGTTCTGGAGACAATATTAAACCAACCCCATCGGGATACAATATACAATACAAGATTTTATAATAAGGAGATTGAGAAATAAAACGCTGATTTAAACTTTTTCAGAAACAATGATTTTTTTATTTTTAAATTATAATAATACATCCTTAGCACTTATCCAAGAGTTGTGCTTTGATGAGAATCCCAACCATTTCACGTAAACTTTATCGTCTTTCGTCTTTAGAATTTTCTCAACAAGGTAGAGGTGGGGATGTTTCACTTTCAGCAACTCCATTTCGTAAAATCCTCCTTTTATAGGGTTACCGTCGTAGTCCTCTAGCAGATATGTCACAGGATCAGTCACTTGAATTTTTCTAATCTTGAAAATTTCCGATGTCCAGTTTGGTGTATAACCTTTCTCAAATACATGCTTATATTTGCTTATACGGACATGGTCTCCTTCTTTATATTTAGGTGAATCAGCAATCTTTATGTGATTATACACTGTACCGAGAAGATGCTTTTCATTGTATGTATTTACATTGCAAGGGCGCATCCTAATTGTTTGATGTTTTTTCATATTATATTGAGATAGCAATATTTTTATCATATCAAACCATTTGTAAGAACCATTCATGTTGAACTCCTTCTACATCATGCTCTTTAAAGCTCATTTGAATTGTCCCACTATCGATGCTTTGGGCGTATTAAACGTCAAGTAGTGATTAATTTTATGCTTGTTCATCAACCTTTTAAAGTGATCGAGCTTGCCGTCATCCAACGTTTTATCATTTCTCTGATTAGTTTGTAGAGATAGGATATGACAAAATGAATGTATTCATCGTATATGTCAATATTTATGTAATTATTTCAGCCTCCCGTAGCTCCTCAACGATTGATATAATTTCATTAGTATGACTATAATTTCCAGCTTGTTGGGATGCTATTAATATACGAAGTCTATCAACAAGTTCATTAGGATCATCCCAATAGAGGCAATCAATATTTTTCTTAGGAATTCTCATGACTCCTGTTCCAGTACGCAGTGTAGGAGTGTTCACTAACTTTTTTATAATTTTTTTATATTTATAGGTATTTGTTCCTTTTATTTGTTTATTTTCATTAAAATCACGCCTGTGCGCGCTTGAATCGTTTAAAATTGATCGATAATTGTACAAGTCTTCCCTATTGTAACCGGTAGGATGTTTCATAAAAATCAGATCAAATAAACCTTTGGTTATCTTATATGGCCTGCCTCCAATATCAACATTATCATCTTCAACTTTTAGCGATGAATTGCCAATCCTCCACCCATCGCTGTAGTACACTCCATAGGTTTTATCAATTTTTGTACTGTTCTGACTAACCAGCTGCTTATATTTTTTTAATATTTGGCCTGGTGATTCTAATATCCGTGAACTATGTTCTTTTAATGTTGTTGATTGTATTGGTGTAGCAAACTCATCATCATCATCGTCATCCTGAAGATCATCAACATCGTCACCACTACCACTACCACCTCTTTCATCCAATGAATAATCTTCAAAGTGGAAAGGTGTGCTGGTTGATTCCATCTTTAAGTGTTTACGGGCAGGTGGTGTGTATACATCATCATAGCTTTGACTCTTCTCTTGCTCGGGCTCTGTCTTAATTTGTTCTTTAGGCTCAAGCTTTACCGTTGTCGATAGCTCTTTTAGCGTGCTGGTAATTGGCTTAAAGGTTTCCTCCAATTGAGCTTCTGTGTCCATTTTACCAATCTTGAAAGCTTTGTACTTTTTTCGTATAGCATCGCTCGTCTTTATAATATCCCTCGTGAGCTTTTCATCCATGTTGTTGACGTGATGGCAGTTACAGCTATACTGATGGACAGCTATACAGACCTGTACAGACCTGCACAGACCTGTACAGGTCTATACAGGTCTGTGCAGGTCTGTACAGGTCTGTACAGGTCTGTGCAGGTCTGTACAGGTCTGTACAGGCAACTATACAGGTCTGTATAGCTGTCCATCAGTATAGCTGTAACTGCCATCACGTCAACAACATGGATGAAAAGCTCACGAGGGATATTATAAAGACGAGCGATGCTATACGAAAAAAGTACAAAGCTTTCAAGATTGGTAAAATGGACACAGAAGCTCAATTGGAGGAAACCTTTAAGCCAATTACCAGCACGCTAAAAGAGCTATCGACAACGGTAAAGCTTGAGCCTAAAGAACAAATTAAGACAGAGCCCGAGCAAGAGAAGAGTCAAAGCTATGATGATGTATACACACCACCTGCCCGTAAACACTTAAAGATGGAATCAACCAGCACACCTTTCCACTTTGAAGATTATTCATTGGATGAAAGAGGTGGTAGTGGTAGTGGTGACGATGTTGATGATCTTCAGGATGACGATGATGATGATGAGTTTGCTACACCAATACAATCAACAACATTAAAAGAACATAGTTCACGGATATTAGAATCACCAGGCCAAATATTAAAAAAATATAAGCAGCTGGTTAGTCAGAACAGTACAAAAATTGATAAAACCTATGGAGTGTACTACAGCGATGGGTGGAGGATTGGCAATTCATCGCTAAAAGTTGAAGATGATAATGTTGATATTGGAGGCAGGCCATATAAGATAACCAAAGGTTTATTTGATCTGATTTTTATGAAACATCCTACCGGTTACAATAGGGAAGACTTGTACAATTATCGATCAATTTTAAACGATTCAAGCGCGCACAGGCGTGATTTTAATGAAAATAAACAAATAAAAGGAACAAATACCTATAAATATAAAAAAATTATAAAAAAGTTAGTGAACACTCCTACACTGCGTACTGGAACAGGAGTCATGAGAATTCCTAAGAAAAATATTGATTGCCTCTATTGGGATGATCCTAATGAACTTGTTGATAGACTTCGTATATTAATAGCATCCCAACAAGCTGGAAATTATAGTCATACTAATGAAATTATATCAATCGTTGAGGAGCTACGGGAGGCTGAAATAATTACATAAATATTGACATATACGATGAATACATTCATTTTGTCATATCCTATCTCTACAAACTAATCAGAGAAATGATAAAACGTTGGATGACGGCAAGCTCGATCACTTTAAAAGGTTGATGAACAAGCATAAAATTAATCACTACTTGACGTTTAATACGCCCAAAGCATCGATAGTGGGACAATTCAAATGAGCTTTAAAGAGCATGATGTAGAAGGAGTTCAACATGAATGGTTCTTACAAATGGTTTGATATGATAAAAATATTGCTATCTCAATATAATATGAAAAAACATCAAACAATTAGGATGCGCCCTTGCAATGTAAATACATACAATGAAAAGCATCTTCTCGGTACAGTGTATAATCACATAAAGATTGCTGATTCACCTAAATATAAAGAAGGAGACCATGTCCGTATAAGCAAATATAAGCATGTATTTGAGAAAGGTTATACACCAAACTGGACATCGGAAATTTTCAAGATTAGAAAAATTCAAGTGACTGATCCTGTGACATATCTGCTAGAGGACTACGACGGTAACCCTATAAAAGGAGGATTTTACGAAATGGAGTTGCTGAAAGTGAAACATCCCCACCTCTACCTTGTTGAGAAAATTCTAAAGACGAAAGACGATAAAGTTTACGTGAAATGGTTGGGATTCTCATCAAAGCACAACTCTTGGATAAGTGCTAAGGATGTATTATTATAATTTAAAAATAAAAAAATCATTGTTTCTGAAAAAGTTTAAATCAGCGTTTTATTTCTCAATCTCCTTATTATAAAATCTTGTATTGTATATTGTATCCCGATGGGGTTGGTTTAATATTGTCTCCAGAACTTTACTAGTATTGTAGATTCTTTGTTGAAACCTCATCCTATCGACGACACATATATGCCACGTTCCCTTACGGCTGGCTCTGTATGCAAACTCCCACACATATGCAATGTGCACTTGCGGTATTAGAACAAATCGAACCCTTTTCGGCATTCCTTACAGCTGTTTCTCGTCAACCTTATATAAAATTTCATGAGGTGTTGAATTTCCCGGTTACATCGTTGTACATCATGACAACCGCAGGTATCTGGTCCCTCAGTTGCATCATCATACGCCCATGGACAGTTGGTATAATGTTCGCCATATATTGATTTTATTTTACCGTAGACTCATTTACAAGGCTAAGTGTGAAGTATATTGAAGAAAAATTTTTTCTTAGCAAAAATAAAAATAATACGCTAATATCTCGGAAACCGTTGCTCCTAGACGATTTTTGACTAAAATTTGTTCCCCCAACAGTACCAATACCCTAACTGGAAACATCATCACGAATCCATAGAACCCAAAAAAAGTATAATATTATTAACATTAATTATACTTCAAATATTTAAAAATTCATCCTACTGCAGAGTGCGAATCATCTCTAGAGATAAGAACCACGTCACCATAAACTGCTGATAAGATTCCACATAACATAAACAATGCCCCCCTGCAACCCAAAAAAATATTGCAATTCAGCGATCGCGTCGTCCAAAGCTAGAGATAAGAGCCTCGTCAGCATAAACTACTGATAAGCCTCCACATAACATAAACAATGCCACCTGCGCATTAGGAAAAAATCGCTTCCTAATAGCATGAGGAGGGGTAAAGCTTTCATAGGGGTGGTGAGGGGCTGATCTGCATCGTGACTTTGGCCTCCAACACTAGGTGATACCCCATACACACCCAAGCACGACACACACACACACACACACACACACACACATGAGAGCTTTCATGACGTCACACACCACAAAACTGTTCGTCCAAGACCAGAAGAAGCTTTCAAATGCTTCTCCACGTTCAGACCAAGAGCTTTTGAGACCGTTTTGTAGTTTTTTGAGCCCCTGTACATTTCTTATGGGAAAAGTGTTCCCGAACCGGCATAGCCTATCTACTGACTGATTGCTATATTAAGGCAGTACGGTTTTCAAATTGACGAACGCATCAAGGACATTATAATTAAGACAGATCCATAATAAAATCGAAGGGGGATCATTTAATAATTTTTTACTATTGTTTATTTAGTGTCATCACATTCATGTTTCATTAATTTATTCATTTATTTTCATTTTTAAGTAAATAACACAACGATCATAACAGCGTTTTGAAACAATGGAAAATAATCCAAAATGTGTGAATTAATTAATTCACTTCAAGTGTCAAAAGTAATCATGAATACATAATATTAACTTACCGTGATATACTAATTATTGCGTTTGAACTTCGGGTAGTCCCTTTGTTTGAGATTGCTATTGCAACTTTTTTTCCTTTGGCTTGTAGATTTCTATTTACTGCTGTCAAGCTGTTATTATTAATATTATTGCCGCTGATGGTATTTTTTTTATTCAAATTAGTTAATGAACTAACGAAAATCTTTGGTATTTGTAGTATTTCACCCTTTAAAGGCGTTTGACTAGGCGTAGATTTACACAAAGCTGGTTTCCCCGGCTCTATAAGCAATGTTAATACTTATTGACAAAATAAATTATCAGAAGAAGGATATATAGTCCTTCGAAATGTTGTTGGTCTTGCGTTTTGGGTAGGAAAACATTTTTTTTTGTATATGTAGAGCGGTCAGTGTGAGTACAAAACTCGATTTTCGAGGTTGGAAGTCTCCCCTTTTGCAGGCTGTGGGATACTTACTCTGTCGTGCGTAACATCGTTGGAAAGGGAGTGTAAAACCGTTTTTCAAAATTATTCCCTTATACTAGATTTTTTTAAAATTTCTCAAAATTGCGTTTAGGGTTATATCTTGGCCGACACAAACCTAATCGAAAATAACAACTGCCGAATATTTCAAAATCGAGGTATAATTTTGAAGAACGGTTTAAGAAACATCATAATGATTTTAAATTCTCTTTTCAACAATATCCCGCAGGATGGACTAATGGAGTATTCCAGCCTCAGCAAAATAGGGACAAAAAGGGGGTATTTCCAGCCCCGAAAACAGAGTTTTATACATAAAAAAACAAATCTTGTCTTACCCAAAATACAAAATCAATGTAACACTTCAATGGATTAATAGTTAATTATATTAAACTTACTCGCCCTAGCGGTTTGCGTCGATTGTATCTTTGGTGTAGAAAAAAGATTCTTTTTGAGGCATAGAGATGACGTTTCAATTGGCTTTTCTCGCTTCAGCGGCTGTAGATCAGAAAGTACTCGGTGTTTTGGTGTCGACGTTTTACGGCATCCTACATTGAAAGTACTTGCACTAACATTATTCTGGCCAGAACGAGGACTATTGGAGCATAACTTTCTCGAAATTGTTAACTTTACTGTTGATTTATTCTTAGGTAGATTTGCAGTATGAGATATTTTGATTTGTTTTCTAGAATCTACTTGTGTGGTAGGAGTCAAACAATTTCCACCTAGTTTGTTAGCGCTTGATGCAATAGCCTCCGAGTGAATTTTAGTTGAAATTGTAGAGCCATGGGAAATCGTTTGCCAGTTTCTAGAAAGAAAAAAAAATACTTTGTTAAACATGTAATACTTAATACATTTTTCTGCATTAATCGCTCCGTCAAATGACTGCACACCAGAACAGAAACTCTAATTAGAACAAGTAATATACATATGTATAGAGTGAATAGTGTGACGGAATGAATTGGTTTTTATAAATAATAAATTGAATAATCTCTACGTGGGAATTCAGTTGTACATAAATTAAAACCATCATTAATTTTTGCAACTTTTTTACTTTAAAACCCCAATTTGAAAAGAATCACAGGCTTCGGTAAAAGAAAATGTAGTATTTAGCTTCGTTTTCATAACAATTTAAGGAACTGGCCTAGAATAATGACGAAACCCGTATGTTAATACAATTTGGTGGAGACTTGCAAATATGCTTAAAAACGGTAAATATGACAAAAGTAATTGGCGGTTAACTATAATTTAAAAGAATTTTCACAAAAAAAAAATTTCTTTTTCAAATTTTATACGCTATTTTTCACTCCTCTCCACAAAATTGCACAAGAGCAGCCTGTTATTACACTACGCACCCACGTACTGCAAAATCCACCGTATAAATGCATATTTTTTCTGAGCAATAAATAATTATAAATTTTATTTAGAAATACTTACCTCCCTCCATGTGATGGCTGCCTAAACTGACGTTTCGCATTTGAAGGAAAATAATATTTCTTCTTAAAAACTCGTAAAATGAAAATATTTCGTTTTAAAACTTTGTTAAAAGAAAATACGTAATATTTCTTGTTAATATTTCGCCTTCAAACTCGAAACGTCAATTTGGGCAGCCATCGGATACAGGAAGGTACGTATTCTATTAAATTTTTGTTTTGCAAAAAATAATATTATATATGCAGTGTTTCGTTTTTTCCTTGCACGTGTAGTGTTCAAAAATGTGCCTTAGGTCAAGAATAATGACTAAGGCTAGAAAGGGTTGAGGAATTAGTAATAAAAATGAAAGTTTTAAGGCGAATTTGTTTTTTGTAAATATCTCCAAAACTAAATGTTACCGCCACAAAATGTTTGCATATTTATCACTCCTAAGACTATACCTATTAAATAAATCCCAAAAAAAAAATGAAATCGATCCTTAGTCATTATTCTGGACCGTCAAATTAATAAAATATTTTTGGTTGTTTTATATTTCGGTAAATATTAAAGTAAATTCTTTTTTCCTGATGAAAATTATTGATATTTTAAGGTCTAAGATCTTTAAGCGGAGTTGTTTGACTTTAACATTAGAATAAGCAGGTCTGTAATTCTAACAATTATTTAAATCTTTATTTTGATAAATTTTTAAATTTGAATTAGTAAACGTGTTCTTACAAGCCTTTGAATATTTCGTAATATTCAATCTTATTCAACTTCGGCATAAATCTAAACAGAATTTAATAAAAATATATAATCAAAAATGGATGAGGCAGACAAGTAAATTTTGATTGAGCAGAGACAAAAAATCGCAATCAGGGGACACCCGGGTTTGAACCGGGGACCTCTCGATCTGCAGTCGAATGCTCTACCACTGAGCTATATCCCCTCTGACGGAGAGGATTTAATAATTTATTAAGTTAGAAGCGTCCGACCAAATTATACCAACACTTAAACCACCGAACTTAACAACTTCATGACGCACTTAGTCAGTAAATACACCAAACCAAAAGAAATAAAAACTCCTCACTAAAGCCATCTGCAGCTGTTTGCACTAGCTGGGTTTAAAACCGCTTCTGAGAGCTTCCCATACATTTTATATGCAATTTTAAAAAAGTTCGAAGCTGTAATTCTAAAATAGTAAATTTTTATAATACGACCTGAGCTTTCACGCTGTTAGATACTCGCATAGTGGAAAATATAAGAAAGGTTTGGTTCAGACGGCTCTCGCTGTCGCGTTTGGGTGCGAGTTTTAAAATATGTAAGTTGATATTATGAATATTAAATATTAGCGGTAAAATATCTTAAATGGTTTCCTCGAAGATGTGGAAATCCAATTAGGCAGTAAGAGTGCATTATTACTAAATCAAATTCGGTCTGCCAGAAATATTGAATTAAATAGTATAGTATAACTTTAGTCAACGAAAAAACTTTAATAAGTATATCTAATCATTCATTTTGTATCTACAAGTATGTATACATAAAAAAATATGCATAAAAAATACAAGTGATTTTTGTTTTTTCAAAAGTAGATTGCATATTTCTGAAGAATATTAAAGTAAAATTGAAAGTACTTTTAACGTTATAGTCCCCAATGGTAACCTGTTTGCATTCGGTCTTGTAGATTTTTTCAAATCCGTATTTTGGAAATTGCTGTAAGCTATAAAATTACTCCTTTTAAATCTGACCAATTTGTAAAATCATAAAAATAAATTTACATAGCAAAGAGACACTACCATGTTTTCGTAACCTTCATTTGAGATTAATATATAATAGGTAATACTTGTGGGATTAAATAACTTTATATTTCAATTTCTTTGCTTCCTTAGTTGAAAAATGTATATTTTTTCTCGTTTTTGACTATCTGTTGTCTCTTTAAAATCAGTGATTACATATAACTTTAACATATTTTTGTCTGTTAAATACAATATGACTATTCACGCTTGTATGTAAAAATGCAGGCCGTTATCGTAAAACAACTATACACAATTAAAATTGTACACTTAGCGACGAGATGCAATAGGATATACAATAAAGCATGATTACATCTAATACTTACATTTTAACTACTGATGTTATTTTAAAATTCAAGTCTTATAATATAATCAGGTTTATTCCAAAATTTGTTGGAGAGGTGATTAGAACGAAAAAAAAGTAACCAATAATCTGAGTGAAGCTGGGCTTGATGCCATTGTAGAAAGATCATGGAATTTTCAACGGCAATACTAAATTCAGCTCTCTTCAGGTCATTAAATATAATTTTTTTAATGTTTGGCATTTTTAGGGTAGATTGTGGAACATGTCTCAGTTTCCAAATAGCAATTAATCCAGAATTGTATGCTTTGCGCAATCTACACAACGTGTTGCATTCGTAAAAGGGTTTTAAAAGGATGTCCGAAGCAAACCCACATACTTAATATAAGTGATTAATTCAAAATAGTTTTTGAAATAAAATTGTCATAAGTTTTTCATAACTTATTGTGTAAAGATTATATTCGTCCTGCATTGAAATGTATTTTAATTAACAGACTTACCTTTTACATGGAAACTTTGAATTGGATGTTGAAATGGTTGGCCTTATTCGGGTTTTCTGCAACAAAAATAAATAAAAATTCATGTAAATATTTTTATTCCTAAATGACGTAGAACAGCTGTAAACAAAAGTTTTTAAATAACGACCCACATCAAACTGCGGAGGAATAAAGTGAGCTTTTTATGTAAAACATACAAATATCAATGTTTCATGATTTTGTGCTTTTTACGTCTTTATTTGTTTATTTCAAAATTTATAATTAATCAATATTAAAAAAACTTGCCGGAATATTTTGTTAGGTTTTAGTGATTGAATGAAAGGATTGGCTTTTGAAATTACTACTAAGAATTTTTCTCATTTTGTTTTCCAAGAGTAAACGTTTAAAACTTATTTCAGTGGGGGATTTAAAGGATAATGCCAAGTAGCAAACGTGCCAAGTAAACCATTTTGATTTAATATAAATAAGTACAGTTTCTAAAACCCTTATATTATTAATTCATTCAAAATTTTGTATCATCCTGAAAAATTTCACAGAAATATAAAAATTAAAATAATGAATAAATTTTTATTTAGATTACATTTTTTGAGAAGAACAACTTTTTTGTAATCTTTCCTGCCAAAATAAGCAAAACGGTGTCCGTCTGTCACAGACCATTTTCTCTTAAATTATTCGACATCAATATATGTGGAAATTTAGCATAAAGTTAAAATGTGGTGACCCAATTATAGGCCTGAAATTTAATTTTGATTGTGGATATAAATTGGGAAATGGAGCAAAAATACAGAGTATCGTACAAGGTGTCAAAATAAAGCTTCTTAAGGCTACATATGTATGTACAAAGTTAAATTTTCGTCACGGGAGTTTATTGAAAAAACAAAAAATATAATAATAATTATAGCTCAATTTGCTGGTCACAATACCACTAAGCTTTATTAAATTTAGTTAACAAGAAGAAGCTTAATTTACAATACAATATTGAAATTGCTTAGATTTATTTACATAACGATACTTTGCCAAGTGTCAGGTGATTGGGGTCGGCGTTCGATAGGTAGTAGAGGCGTTTTCATGGGATTTTCCAGTGAAGCAGGTGGTAATTATAATTAATATTTATATATATATTTATATTTATGATGTAGGTACACTTCCACATTTAAAAAATTACTGGCCCAAATGAAATTATTTAAAACAAAAAACGTGGGGCGTATGTAGTAGATAATAGAAGATTATCTCCACTCAGAAATTATTGTTAGTTTATTTCATTGCAAATGACACAAATTATTGTCTGTGCGTTTTCTCAGTGAAAGCTGCTCCATACACTCCTAACTATCTATTGCAAGAGCCCTACGTATTATGTTTGAAATCTTAAAAGTATTTTTATAGCGCCTGTACTGATGTTTAAAAAATAAATGTCCACCCGTGCGAAGCCCCTCTTCAAATTTCCTTAACTTTAGCGCTTGTACTGATATTTAAAAAATAAATGTTCACTCGTGTGAAGCCCTTCTAAAAATTGCCTTAAAACTTTACGTCCAGAATTTTCAAAAAAAAAAAAAAAAGGGTTTTTTACCGTATTGTTGTTCTCTATAGTTTTAGGCTTATTTCTGTGAAAGTCGATTGTAAAAATTCTCCATAGATCCAAAATTATGCTAGAAAATGAGACTGCCCGACGAGGGATTTTTTTTCCGACACGGTCTGCATGATAACTCATACAGTTTTTTATATTTTTGATGTGACTTTTTTTAAATACTCGAAATCGTTTTCTCTATAGTCTGTCGTGTCGGATTTTTCATATTTTAATTTTAAAATTTTATAAAAATAATGAAAGTGTAAAATGTATGATGTAAAACGCATATTGTTTTTAAACTGTCATAAATTGGTAAATTTTTCGAAATTCAAAATTCCGGCTCGATAGACTATAACTACGAGTATAACTTTATTTTACAAGAATTTTTTAAATTTTGCAAGTCGATCAACAGACTGCAGATATGATGCCAACCTGGATCAAGGTTTTTTTCTTAGTGTTGTGAATCACGTGATTTCTTATGTAGTAATTTTTGTAAAAATAAAGTAAAATACAATTTTTTATATAGTTTAAGTACCAAAAAACAAATTTTTATTAATTTCTAAAAAAATTTTAATTTTTGGAACTGCTAGACGTATGTAGGCCTTAATTTTGGCGCCTGTACTGATGCTTAAAAAATAAATATCCACCCGTGTGCAGCCCCTCTTCAGTTTTCAATTAGTATTTTGTTTTATATGGAATGACCGCTTTGAATTATTCAAAAAGTAATCTACAGGTAGAATGGAAAACTGTATTAATCGAAACGACACGACTGGTTGGATCAGTTTGTGTGAGATAAAGAAAATTGTGGGTTTCACGTAAGTTTTAGTCAAGATCCCTAATGTTTTCTAGTAATAAATAAAGGCTACGTTACTCAGTAGCATTTTAATAAAAACGGTTTAGTAGTTTTTGAGTTTATTCGCTCCAAATATTCAAAAATACAAATTTTTCCTCTTTATAATATTAGTATAGATAGTATAGAAGTATAGATATACAGTACCTGATCATTGAATTATACTCAAACCTTAATTTTGTGATCAAGAAGCAATATAAAGTAAATACACTTAAAAGAGTAGAAAATTTTTATTGGAAACAATACATTATAGTTACATTCATAAATAAAAAGTAAATAAATCACAAGGCCATAAGAAAACGAAATATAAAAGGCTGGCGCCAGGAAAATTCGAAATCCCCGCAGATCAAGGAAGTTTTAGAAAAATACACTTTGAGTATAATTCAATGATCAGGTACTGTATGTATATATAGATAGGCAATGCCAAAAATTGGGATCCTTTTTTACCCTATTTCCCGTGCACGTATCGTAATGAAACATACATATATCAAGTGAAAGGTATTTTTTCATAGATGTGCACGAAACATGTTTTGTTCAAGTACCTATGTGCTTAGGCAGAGGTGTGAAAGTCAGGTAATGTTTTACTTACTATATATTGCAAAACATTTTTATTCACGTAGGCACTAATACACACTGCACGCGCTATTTCATCAAAAGAAACGGGACGATGGCCTACTTGAATTGAACCACGAAGAAATAGAAACTAAGTCACTTTAATTCGAAATAAAAACAGAGACGTTAACTTTAATCCATCAATTGGAAATAACGGCGATGATGAAGTTATTTGATTTATTAGATGATTTCGTTAAAAGTCTTTATGATAGCCTTAAATCAAATGATTTTGTAATTAAAAGTATGATCGAAACATTAACTTAATTCTGTTCGATTATATAATATACATATAAATATTGAAACTGAAGCACTGAAAGGTATTTTCCATTTTAAAATTCATGGTAAAGCTACTGTGTCATACACAAACAATATCATGTATGTATGTTGCTTTTAAGGCGCAGGTAAATGAAATGAACTTAAATGCTTTTGAGATACTGTTTTTATAAAGAGGCTTTTGTAAGGTTTTTTTCGATCCGTTTTATTCAAAGATACAAACAGACAAGGAAATGAGTTAATATTTTATTGTCATCCATAGTTTTGAACTATGTTTGAAGTTTCAAGCCTCCATTTCATCGGGAAGTTCATTTAAAATCGACTGCAAAATTTGTATCAAACAGGCAGCCAAAAGCGAATAACGAAAACCTGGTTAAAATCATGTGCATTGAAAATTAGGGTGTAGAGGCGGCTATCAGTATTGAAATATTCCCATTTGTTATTTAAAATATAACAGTTTATTTCCTTCATCCCGCTTTTACGACTTACCTTAACATCTTACCCTACTATTGTAAAGGAACTTAAAGTTTCTTTAGTGTCGATGTCATTACAATCGATATTTTGAAAATAGCTGGCCAATGCCACTTTTGCATAGGATCTGTGAGACACGTGTCTTGTCTGTATAAGAAGTGGAAAAAAGTTATTACGAATATGTCACTAGTCAACACAATTTTTCACAAAACAGGTGATACATTATTTGTATAGAACTTTATCCGTAGACTGCAAATTCGGAAATGAAAATGTACCATCACATCACGTTTACCAGAAAAATGGGTTTGAAGAGTACTTCTTAAATATCTTATTTTGGATATTTTTAAAAATTTGCTACAAAATAAAGGATTTTTATAGGAGGCTGAAATGTTAGTAAAATAACCGTTTGTACCTTTAATAGCTATGATTTTAAAATAATAAGGTCTTCGAGACTTCCCGGATTATTTTATGAATTTAAGTTTTTTTTCAAATTTTACCCGATTACTTCATAAAATTGCTAATGCATGTAAATTACAACTATTGCATGTTCACGAAAGAATAATTCTCTAATACGTTTAGTAAGAGCTATCGAATGATAGCTATTTTATAAATTGAGATGAGGATTTAGGCTTTTGTTTGAGCCACGTTATGAGCTCGTGTCACATTCCATTATTATTACGTTATGTTCGCAATATCCTCACAATACAATTTTTTTCTGGTTTTTCAGCTATTTTTCTCAAAAATGTAGCGTGTGGAAAATTTTAGTATTCAAATTGGTACCTAATATACAAAAAAAAAATCTATTGTTCTATATAGCATAAACAAATGCAAAAAGTGTTGGCTTTAGAGCTGGGGCCTTGCGTTCTGGGCGGCACCACTTTCCCGAATCTTGGTCAGCGTGGTCATTTTAAATACCAGTGAGTAATTTCAGCACTTGAATGCTGTTCTATTTCGTCGTGGCGCTCTGAACTTGATAAGGCACAATCGAATGTTAAAATTGGTGAGAAAATATAGATTTCATATTAAATAGATGTAAAGGATGCTTCGAATTAAGAATATGTTGATATTTACTCCCCTCGAATAAATCATAAAATTTTTTGCTTGCGCACGTTCAGCTCAATCTTAAATTACCACTGTAATACAAAATGCATGAAACTGGCCTAGAATAATGACTAAGCCCGTATCTTAATGCAATTTGGCGGAGACATGCAAGTATGCTTAAAAACGTTAAATAGGACAAAAATAGTTGGCGGTACTCTATATTTTAAAAGAATTTTCGCAAATTTTTACGCTATTTTTCACTCTTCCCCACAAAATTGCACAACTACAACCTGTTATTACACTACGCACCCACGCACTACAAAATCCACCGCATAAATGTATATTTTTTCTGAACAATAAATAATTATAAATTTTATTTAGAAATACTTACCCCTTCTATGTGACGGCTGCCAAAACTGACGTTTCGCGTTTGAAGGAAAATAATATTTCTTCTTAAAATTTCGTAAAAGGAAAATATTTCGCTTTAAAACTTCGTAAAAGGAAAATAATATGTCTTTTTAACATTTGGCCTTCAAACGTGAAACGTCAATTTTGGCAGCCATCAGATACAGGAAGGTACGTATTTTATTAAACTTTTATTTTGCAAAAAATAATAACATATATGCAGTGTTTTGTTTTTTACTTGCACGTGTAGTGTTCGAAAATGTGTCTAGGGTCAGGAATAATGACTAAGGCTAGAAAGGGTTGAGGAATTAGTAGTAAAAATGGAAGTTTAAAGGCGAAAAAAATGTTACTTTTTTTTAAATATCTCCAAAGCTAAATGTTACCACCACAAAATTTTTGCATATTTATCACTCCTAAGAATATACCTATGAAATAAATCCAGCCTTAGTCATTATTCTGGCCTTACGGAATTGCATTTTCCGATTCCGATTTTACACATGTGTGTATATATTTTATGCACATATATTTCGTGTATTTTTCCGAAGTGAAAGTGCTTTTTCAGAAAGACTAAATACAACAGTATATTATATTAGGTACATTTTATAGATACAATGCCGTATATGCATATCTAGAATTGGAAAGAAAAAATGGTCAAAAGCATATTAAGCACGCTTTGTAGGGTTTCGTTGGTGATTGATGCTAAAATACGATTGAAATAATTGTAAATAAAATAACAATTTATATATGTATAGATCGAATGTTGTGGAACTATTCCTTGGAAACAATATTACAGCATTTATTATCGGTTATTACATGCTACGTGATGACGAAGATTAAAAGTTAAAAAACAGGAGAGGTAGCAACTCCAATTTTCATTTTTGCAAAAAAAAACTAGAATAAAACAGAGACCTGAAATATTTCTAATAGTTTTAATGTCAATATTTGGCAGGTCCTTCGTTTTTACGTAAAACTTCGAAAAGTCTATTTGGTAAAGAATTATACAAACTTTAGGAATAATCCAAAAAGATTTCGTCGAAAGCTTCATTAGTGGCTGCGACAAGGCTTTCTCTGTTTTCAAATCTCTAAACATTCTCGATAATGCTAAGGCCACGAGCAAGAACTGGACGATCCAGAGCTTGTACATTGTTCTGTGCAAACCATTGTTTTGCACTTCTTGTTGTATGGATGGATGCGTTGTCGTGAAGGAAAATTCATCATTGACCATTGAACATTTCATCAAAATTGAGTTTTTGGATTTCTAAGAGTTCGATGTAGTATTTTGACGTCTGTCGACCTTCTAGAACAACTAAATCTATCACGCTATGATACGAAATTTCAGCGGATACCATAAAGGATGACGATGTGACACAAACTTCAGTTTTCTCAAATTTTGGAAGTAATGCTGAAAGTCATCAGGACCATCTTAATTAAATGTTTCCTCATTAGAAAAAATGACTTGCAGTCCATTCCTCTTCCCAATTTAAGTGAGAGCGGCAAAATTCTAATCTGTCCACTTTATGCTGCTGTTTTTTACTTCCATCATCAGGTTACATGTAACAAGCGGTAAAAAATGCTGTAATGATGGTTTCCAAAGTATTATTCGTTAGAATTAGGACTTACGTGAACATTTCAAGTGAGGGTAATCAAGTGTCCTGCAGTGTGTTTATATACATTCATACAGTATTGTGCAAATCATAAGCAACTGCTCTACTATTAGGCTTCACTTTGATTTTTCCCGTACTTCCTTTGATAAGTGAAAAGGAAAAGTTTTTGAAAGTTTTTGTATTGAAAAATGAAGTTTTTAATTCATATCATTTTACAAACACAAATATCGCTTAAGGCGTTATAAATGGAAATAAACAAAATCATCATTAGAAAGGCCTGTGCAAATGTAAGGAACTTTACACTAAAACTAAAAATAGAGAAATATTAACGATGCTTTTATCGGAACACCAAAAAAGGATTTTATAAAAAAAGGCCAATCTAAAAAATATTTTGTTTGTTTCCATTTATAATGGTTTGAATAGTTTATAAGATAAAAATTTCACTTTTTATGACAAAACTTGTCAAATGTTTTCCTTTTCATTTATGAAAAAAGTATGGACAAAATCAAACTGAAGCCTAACAATAGGTCGGTTGCTTATATTTTGAACAACACTGTACTTGCATACAGTGTTTTCACTGCTTGCTAGGAAGGAACGAAAATATCGCTTAACAAAAGGCAATAAATTATTTTAAATTTTTAAATGTGCCATTTATTAACACTTTCCCTTATCTTACGAAATAATTAGAAAAACAAGTAAAATTATTCATTATTATTATAAAAAAGCAACAATAAATACTTCAGCATTGCAAAAGTTTTACAATTCTTAAACGTTTCTCCTTCTCTATTCCAAATTAATAATTCTGCACAAGAACTTTTGATTTTCTTAACGCCTCAAGTCTTCTAGGCATACTTTCATACAAATTTGTATATTCTGCAGAGGTATATTAGCCCATTTTTCTTGTACTCGTTCTCATAGTTCATTTGTGCTTTTTGGTGTTCTGAATAGTTTGACATTTTTCTTAAAAACTTAAAAAATTCTCTATTGGATTCAATTCTGGGCTTTGTGGTAGCCATTCTAGTAACCCAAATTTTTGGTATTGAAGCCAATATTGAATTATTTTCGCCGAGTTCTGCGGATCCGTATTGTATTCTTGTAAAACGGTGAGCAAGTTGTTCTTCAAAATAGGTAATTACCGTTCTTTATACATTTTGCCATCAGTTTTTTATATTGGGCGAATACCATTCGGAGTAACACACCCACAACCATTCTTGATCCACCCCCACATTTTCAAATAAAAAATATAACAAGAAATAAGGAAAAAATCTTGTAGAGAGGCATAAAATTTGAAGTATTCAAGGGGCCGGGTATAATTTTTCGCAATATTCTAAATATGAATCATTTTTAACGCTGCGATTTACATTTTTAAGGTTATTTAGTCAGATGTGGTTAAAATAAACCTATTTGAGAGTGACGGTCGACTATGGTTATGGAGCAAAAATTCAAAAGAGATTCAAACTACAGGTGTGAAACCGACAACGGCGCATCAATAATAGTTTGGTGATGTATTACATTATCCAATTATTTTAGATAAATACCAATAAAGGTTTAAAACTTCATCGTATTTTTTTATGCAATTAGTAAATAAATTGAAATATAATATTTAAAAATGTGCGTTAAACTTGTTTTAGCTCTATTGTTACGTATAACTCCATATGCACATTCACTTGAGAGGGCATTAATTCGATGATGGTTGATTGGCTTTTTGGCAAATTATATGAATTCGTCATGCAATATTTCAACAATGTCATAACGAATGTCGATGGGGTTAGAGAAATTTGACGCCTTTATATTATTTATGTATTTACATTAATAAATAAATAAAATAAATATACACATTATGAATGTACATATAGCATTGCATCCATAAAATGTATCTAATATAATATATGGGTTATGCGAATTGCCTTCTTTGTAGTGTGGTGGTTTTGGTTTAACAAACTTGTCTTTTCGATTTTTTTTTTCTATCTAGTTAGTCTTGTACAAAATATTTCCATTTTGGGCTCCATGCTGGTCAATATCATATTTCAATTAAATTAATATATGTATATAAAACATAAACCAAATAATTTTATATTTTTTGTTAGATCTTTCAATACAATCAATTTAATTCCTATATACTATCGAAGTTTTTGAATATGATTTATATAAGAAACCAAAATTGTTTCTAAAATATAGTAAGTAGATTTTTGATAGAACGTTTTAGAACAAAACGAACTAGTAAATATTATCAAAAATATAAATTTGGTACACTTTTGAAGATACATAAAAGTTTAAAGTAATAAGTATAAGCAAAAAATACTGTGCGTAAATGCATTTTAACTGTTTTATAGAATTTCACATTCTGAAGTTTCCGAGTTTCTTCCGACGCACAACTCTGTGCGATAAGTCTGTGGTAGCCCATAATTTTTAACTATAAAGGCAAAATAAAAAATTAAAATATGATGTAACGAAATCATTTTGCCATAACCATAAATCGGAATTGAAAATATATAATGCTTTTTTAAATTATTTATTTATGTTTGCTAACTACTATAATTTTTAACAACTATTTTAACAATTATATTTATTATATCAATTCTTTCGGTATATTCCGAACTTTATAGTTTGATTGCAGCTATCAATGTTGTTCAGCATTGTGCTCAGGTTATTAGGCAGATTGGCTGTGAACTTTTCTTGGTGGTATTGGTCACACTTTAGAAACAGATGGCACACGGCAAATCTACAGTTGAATCGGGCCAGGCATTAGGGTTTCTTCTTTGAATGAGCTGAATGTGGCTAAAATTGGTATGACCGATACGAAATCTCAAGATTACACACTGGTTCTCGTCTGGAAAACTTTGGACATTTGTCGAAAATATTCGATTCTAGGATTGCATGACTTTGGCTTCAACAGCTTTAATTGGTTCAGGAGGCGTTAGTTCAGACTGGCGGTGCATCGCTAAATTTGTCGCTAACTTGGCAGATTCTTCTGCTTTCCCATTTCCAGGTATTTTTTAGTGTAAAGGAATCATCCATCTAGAGTTAATCACTGATTAATTAAATCACTATTCTTTAAAAAGATAATACAAATTAACTGTTTAAAACTTTCATTGGTTAAATCGTCTTTTAAGTGGTATTAGTCCACTTTTGAAAATTATCATCATCTACTCTTTAAGATTTAATTAGAGAAGTTTTAGAAATTGTAAGTTACTTGCGGCCCGTTCCACCTTCACACGGGTGGACATTTATTTTCTAAATGTCCGTGCAAATCTCCTCTTAAAATTGCCTTAATTTTGGCACCTGTACTGATGTCTAAAACATAAATTTCCACCCGTGTGAAGCCCTTTTTAAAATTGCGTTAATTTTGGCGCCTGTACTGATGTTTCTAATACTAAAGTGCGAGAACTCACACATCAGTGATTTTGGTACGCTTGACAAGTCATATCACGCTTCCTTATGTCTATATTCTAAGGTGGGGCCACATCAGGCACGACGCGGAGACGTTTATTTTTCTATTAGTATTTTGTTTCGAATGTCCGATTTGAATAATTCAAAAAGTAATGTACATGTACGAAAAAACACAGTATGAGTGGGATAAAGAAAATTTTGGTTTTCGCGTAAGTTTTAGTAGGGAACCCTAATTTTTTCTAGTAATAAATATAGCCTATGTTACTCAATGATAATGTAGCATTCTAATGGTGAAAGAATTGTTGAAATCGGTCTAGTAGTTTTTGAGTTTATTCGCTACAAACATTTCATAAATACAAATCTTTCCTCTTGATAATATTAATATAGATAAAGGTATGTGTAAAATCGATTTGAAATTTTGCAAATTTTACGCAATTCTGGTAACAATAAAATAATACATATAGTTAGTACCATTTTTTACGCACTAGTTATAAAAAAATTTTTCTTTAGAGTTTTAAACTATAATTTTTATGTTGTAATATAAATGTTTTGCAAATATCGCATCAATTGTTGTGCTGTAGCTAATGAAGTTGCACTTTATGCTACCAACAAAATAATTTGCTTACACTACATTCCTTCAAAGAATATGGGTGTATATATGTATGTATGTATGGACAACTTTTAAGCAATGCCTGTTTGATATTTTTTGCAAGTCTTTAAAACAACTGCTCATTAAACTGAGGAAGCATTCGAATGCGAAGCAATTCTGATGGTCGCGTAATTTATTATACCCATCGAATTTTATTTGTTAAGCAAACAATTACATGTCATTGATGTCATTCTCAGCAATTGTCCATTTTAACCGTTGCTGCGTAAGATCATGTCTTGTAGCCATGAAGTCGACAGCACTTGGCGAATCTTCTTGAAAAAAAGATGTGCAGGGCGAGGAAAACGTATTTTTTATTTTGTCGTTTAGAGTTTAAGGATTGCCTTAGGCTATATTTACAGTGGACGTTTCTCGTTATTATTTATAAATTCGCCTGATGACATTTTGCTGGGAATATTTATTAGTGATCGTGGCATATGGTGCAGTAAGAAACAATGCGAAACGTGGTATATATGTATTTATGTAGCTAGTTTATCTGGTCTGGACAACTTGGTTTAATAACAAGAAAATTGTCAGCGCCACAATACGGAGAAGACCTAATAAAAAAGTAACAACAGTTACAAAATACAGAAGGATTTTGCGAATCAATTGAAAATACCCATTGAATATGATCTACCGATTTGAAACAACATGATTGGTTTCTTTATTCTGTGATTTACATTGATAGTTTTATTTCGCATCATTGTGTTTCCCAGTTAATATCGCCCTTGATTATTCTGACCTTGACTTATCATAATATCTAAACTTTATCAGTTTTGAACTAAATCGAAATAGCACTGATACATAAGATCAGTGAATTGATAAAATATAAAAAAACATGTTTATTAACTCCAGATGAATTAATGATATAAATTTAAAAACTAAAACATTTAAATTTGCTTCCAATATTTTAAAAACTTTAATTCCTTAAAATATTTCAAAAATAATCTTTCCGAAATATAAGAATAATTTTTATCGATTAGTTTTTTGAAATAGAAGGCGATCTGGAGTGTTTAACCTTGAATAAAGCTTCAACTGCGCCCATTAAGGCGAATTTATTAAAATATATCCAAAAGTTTTAATTTTTAACTGTATACATCAATTCCAAAATGAACCAAGTTTAAAATTTACACATTTTATTAATTTCATTAAATATTTCGTCAAAAAATGTTCAAATTTAAGCGATTTTGAGACAAATGATAACTAGCTTGTTTGTTCTAAATTGGATAATTTTCAAATTGCTCGAACTTCGAAATTTGTAAAGCTTAAATGTGGCATTTCGAACATAAGATAAAGTATTTATTTAAATTACATTTTTTATTTTGGAATTCTTCATTCAACTTTTTTTCTCGTAGTGACTCACGGATATTATACAACTAGTTAAAGATAAAATCCAGGCATGGCTATTGCAAGGCGTCTCATTCATTGTGAACATTTTTTAAAGGATAATGGTATGTTGTAGAAGCTCGGTTACGACGTAAGTGAACCTAAAGCAAAGCTGAAATACTTAAGTGTAATATCAGTAACTTTTAAGCGTTAGCAAGATTTGCTCCAGAGAATTAATTAACCTTTAATATTTTGGGCACATTTTAAGGAAATTCGATTCATATTTTCTTTTAGAAGCAAATCAATATAGTTTTGGACTTTTATCGCCAAACTGTTGAAACTTTAGTGTTGTTAGATCAATTTGATAATCGGAGAAACCACTATAAATTGACTAATTAAAAGCTAGAGCCGTTGACAGAATCGCCCTTCCTTTCGGCCCTTCGGATAATATAAACACACAAACATATTTATGTGGAGTTGCACATTTCATCAAGCTTTATCTTTGGTTTTTTCAAATAACTAGCATTTCCAGTGGCTGCTTGAGCGGAAATTTCTTCCCGTGTTCTCGAAGCATGCCTAGTTTATTTATAGAAATAAATTCAACTGAACAACTTAGTTTGATGCAGCAATCTCGAGCATTCATCCACTTTAAAAAGGAAAATGCCCATGTCCCAATGGGTGAGATGCTGTCCACGAAACTTGAGAGTTATTTCGGTGCATTCTATTGTTGGACTGAAACTTAGGAAAACGTATCTCCGTTTACGAATACAAGTAATTTCACTAATTTTCAGTTTGTAATTTTACTACGTAAAATCAATAATAAAGAATTAGATCAAGAAATCGAAACAAATTTTTTTTATCTTGACATCAGATTCTAAAAACGTATAAAAAAAAATCCGAATATATCGTTGCACATTAATTTGCAACCTATATTTTACATTAACTAGCTCAAATTTTGTTGCTATCTAAATCAAGAAATCGTATATTTTGTGATAAAATACATACATACATGCCTGAATTTTTACAATTTAGACAATAATGTTCCCAACAATGAAACACCTTGTTCCAAATTTGAGTATTTTTCGCTTCAATTTAAGTACTAAGGAATGTACGTTTATAAATGATGATTCAATTCTTTTCCAATATATGTAGTATATCGAGCACCAACAAAATTGTTTCAGTTAAATCAAATTTAATTCCATTTCTAAACTATTATACTTTCAAAATTCCAAAGTGAGCATGTAGTTATTTCTGGAAAACTTGCTTAATTTCGGTAGTTCGGAAAAATTTGTTTCTTTTATTAGTTAAAGTAATGTTTCATAAAACCAAACTATACAAATGTCAATTTCAATGCCCACAATTTGATTTCGGCCCTTCGTTTGGTGTATTTTTGCTATGGGAAGTTCGAAATTTTTTCTCAGAAGAAGCTTTCCTGTTTTGTGATCTTGCTCAGAAACAAATCTCAAATCCGACCACACGTTCTGAAGTTATTCGTGCAGCACCATAATTTCTCAATTTAAACATACTTTAAGAAACAGTTTATTTTTGGGTTTGCATGTTATGCCATTACTTCCTCGTTTGTGAACCAGTTTTAATGATTCTTCTTTTATTGAATAAGTTATATCTCGAGGGTGGTCCCATTTAATTTGAAGAAAGTATTCCACCTATAACTAAGGGTGCAAAATTAATGGTCTACTTTACTTTCATTTCTTAAATGTCATCACCAGGTTCTTCCAAACGGCGCTGTCTCATTTGGGCAGCGAATTCAAAAGACCTACCCATTCAAATAGTTACTACTACTAAAACTTGAAAACTAAAACAATTTGTACAAGAAAAGTAAAAACCGACTTCAAAACTTTACCTATATGCATAAACTTAAGCTAATAGTAGTTTGTACCAATTTAGAAAAAAAGGCATTAAATATACAAAATTATGTGTACTTTAATGTTTATAATATCTAATCAGTTATTTTTAGAGTCGGTGTCAGCCAAGGTAACAATAACAAAGAAATAACCTTCACTACCTTCATATTTTCAACTGCGATTTTAGGTGTACAGGATCGATATTAAGCCTGAACAACCCTTGATTAGGAGACTATGTATAGAATCGATTGGCGTTCAGACCCTGGCAAAATACGTTGTATATGCAATTTATATTTATAGGAAATATTCAAGAAAAACGCGATATGCGTGACATTTACACTTTCGTAGAAAATAAATTAACTCAATATATTCGGAAATATTTAAATTGGTGTGTTAGATGCTGGTGAATTTTGAGTACTTTAATTGCAGTTACTAAAAAAAAATTTCTATTTTACAGAACACATTTATAATTTGGAAGTTATTGGAAATGATGACCATTTCGTTTGTTAGTTGCGTTGTTTGTACCCTTGGGATTATGAGTTTCACTTGTTCTTTGCTCTTTTTTTATGAAGGCACGAAAACCTCTCACCTTAATTATCCCTGAATAACAATTCGTAGCGATCTCTCTCCCTATTGCATAATTTAAATTTTATATGAAGTGAAGTTATTACAGACCCAGCTAGTAGGAAGCGAGGAATAAGATAATACCCCCAGGTAACTGCTAAGAGTGTTTTCTTGATTTTATCATCCAATCAGCCAGTAAAGCAGATCGCAAGTAACGAAACAAGTTAGTATTTTTATTTTAAAGAATTAACAACACAAAAGAATAGCAGTAAAGAAACGGCCAAAGATTCTATGGAAAGAAATTATTGCGGCCCATACACGGAAAACCACGAAACGATTAGAATCTGTGCAGATTGTGTAATGGGAGAGTAAAAAGATGAAAGCCAAAGGCAGTAAAGATTAAAGTAGCAAGTTGTATAAAAAGAAGGAAAAGCAACGAAATCGATGCAAGCCAAGAATGCGTGAAGGAATTTTGCATCTTCCTATTTGGTAATGTTTTTCCACGACACAAATGCTGAAGGCGAAGCGGCGATGATTCGTTTTAACCAAGTTTACCAAAGTTGTTATTATTTTCTTCTAGCATCCTTTCTACTTTCCTCCTGTAAGTTCCTCCAGAACATTTTTGACATATATAAAATTTCACAACTACATCAAGTAGGATATTTCTATTTTTCATTTCGCTATTATGCAATCACTCTTGAGATTAAAGTGATACCTGACTTTTATGTAAGACACGCATTTATTCTGATTACTCTTATGTTTAAGCCCAAGCAGAAAGCCACTCTACGCATATCTAGACTTAAACCCATAACTGAGCATATTCCTGTTTTAATTCAATTTGCTTTTCTTTACACAACTCCTAAAAAATTTGTTATTTAATGAGTATGTCAGTCAAGTTAGAACTTGGAATGATTGATAAATATGTTTGTATTATAGGTCTTATATTTACAAATATATTTATTGAGTTTATTTAAAACATGTTGGCTTTCTGATTAAAGAACTAGTTGTTTCAAGGCTTACAGTAAGTTCTAACTAATATTATAGGAGAAAAGTCGTCCAATTTACTCCTCATACATCACTGAACTGCAGAGATACGACTCTGACGCAGTATGATGAAGAAAAGCAAGTTTTTCAAGATAAACTATAAGTTGAAGAAGACTAGCTCACTATTTCTTCTCCGCAGTCCGTGAACTAATTTATGGCCTGTGTGCTTGCCGTTAAACGCCTGGATAAACCATCACAAATTAACTTTAAAATCGCAAACCTGTAGAACGATTTACCGATATTTATGAATATTCGCTATAAGAGATTTGCGATTGAGGTTTCGTTAAGTATGTAATAGATAAATGGGGTTATTGAGTATTAATTTCACATCTGGCGTCTAATTTCGAAAATTTAAAATGGCGGAAGAAGTATGATGGTTTCTTTTCAAAATTATGCATTCTGAAATTAAAGTTAGTTTAGTTTATTCTCAGTAAACCCCAACTTATATGCATATTGTTTTAGATTACTCCAAGTTTACAATGTATTTTAAACGTTAATAGAATGCGCCCACAACCAATTCAATCACATACATATATTTTTTTAGAGGTTATTGACGCAACGTACGCATATATATATATATATATATATATATATATATATATATATATACCGGAATTCGGTTAATTGCTGAATTTTTCACTTTTTCACAAACCGGTGCGTGAAAAAATCAATTTCGCGGCTTCATAATATGCTGTAGATGTGTTGATATTATCTCCGGCTATGCTTTCCTAATAGGTGAAACTGGGCACGCTTTGCGTGTTGGTAGCGTGACTCCTCAACCGTAGCAAAGTGCAATTTCCGCTACGCGAAAGGCACAAATAATTTTCCATGGCGTAAGATTTTTTCTTCCGTTGGCTTTTTATGGTTACTTTTTTGTTCACTCACCAGAACTTTTCTCTTAATCACGAGAAATACATTTCCAAATGATTGCCATTGATTTGTGTTTAATTAAATTAGTTAAATTGGGCGATAAAAACTATCATTATTACTTACATATAAGTTAACTAAATCAATCAAAGTATATATACGGTGTTTTACTAAGGTTTGCAATTCAACGCCTTGATTTGATTTCGAATTTGTTATTTCAGAAGTTATTTGGGTTTTCGTACAATTTAAACCAAAGTCTTGTTTTGGCCACAATTTGTATTATTTATATTAAACTTAGTTATTAACTTAGTATTTGATAATAACATATACTCGTACTAATAATGGGTCTATCAGATTTACATAAATTAATACGTTATTTCCTTACAAATAAAACAATGTAGACAATATAATATCGGTCTTATCAAAGTAATAATACTAAATATAAAAATCGCAAAATGGCATAAGAGATAGTGCACAAAAAATTAGTGTTACTGTATAAACAATATGTGTGTGCTATATCTTTATCTATAAATATTTAATGAACGTTTTCCCAGAAGAACGCATTGCACTAGTAATGTGCTTCAACTATTAGCTGCGATTTTGATAAATTGTCATTTTGTTTATTTAGCTTCTTTTACTTACTAGCCTTTAACATTTTTTTTAAACATAGAGCCAAGAGAGCTAAGAAAGTTGTACGAAGTCATTAAGGCATTACTATATTTTACTATAATTTAAATGTCGAAGAGTAGTGCAAAGAATAACGATTATCAAGTACACATTTCTTATTTGTAGCACTTGTCATTTTTCGATTAGTTAATAACGATTACGAAGTCATCGTTATTTTTAATTGTTCAAAATATAACATTTAATTACCTGCCTTCTTTTAAGGAGTAAAAAGAAGTATATGTACCTACAGATAAATAAACATATTGATTTAAAAAAATTTAAATAAATATATTTATTTATCTGAGATACACATGTATTACTAAGTATTGATGATTATTTTGTTCATATGCATTGGCGACACTTGTCTAAGCAGAGTGGAAACATTTTGAACGCAATTCTATGATACTCGGGGAATTGTGACGAATCTTACACCATTCACTTTATACATTTGATAAAAAAATATATTTCTAGACATAATATCTTTTGACCGCCATTTAATATAAAACTGATGATTGTAGTCTAAAGAAATATTTAATAATAAAATAAATTATAGCTGATATTTTTTGAAAACACCTAGAAACACCTAGAATTAAACCCCAAAAATACATTATTTTAACTCAATAAAAGTATTGTAGGCAATATTTGATTGAAATGTGGATAAAGAAATTAAGAAGTTATGGCGATTTTGACTAACTTGCAATTTTAACCTTGACTGAAGTATTTATCGGTCTCGTTAAATGTATCAAATAACTTCGTTTATTGGTTTTGCTTGATTTTTGCGTAAGGTTTAGGAAGTATAAACCTATCCTTCTACTGAAACTTGGCAATTATAATGATTAGACTAGTGTTAAATTCAAATTGCTTTCCAAAATATTTTAAGTTTCATTTAATTACATTTTTCTCTATCTTATTTTAAGTTTCATTTAATTACAATTTATATGTTTTTTTTTTAATTTACCACAACCTTTCTCTCAGTGTTCAAATATCTATTTAGAATGCCTGTTAAAAATTATTTGTCCGCGCATATCGAATTCTACGACTTTTTTTGCAGACCATAAATCTCTGTGTAGGAATCATTGAATGATAGACAACTCCGTAATTCGGTGGTAGGCACATGGGCAATGTATGTACATGCAACCATTATTTCATGGTTTAATTACCACGCTAGATGGAGCCTGGGCAATTGTTTTAAATATCTGTTATGTAGTCATACTAATTATGTACATACATGTATGTATGTATGTATCGTACATGTAACATGGATAACTGAAAAATGTTCGACATAGTGGAGTTCCGCTGCCTGAAGCGCATTATGCAACAAGTGCGGGCAACCATCTTCGAGTTCCGCATTATCTCGACACATCGCGCAGCAGGCGGGGCGGGGCATTCGGGGGCACTGCACACTCATAAGTCTCATAATCCCACTTCGGCGGGGTTCAACGTTCTTGAATTAAACGCCAACAAATGACTTTTGCCTCCCCTCTGTCATATTCAGACCGTATTTGGCTCGCTCGGCCGTTTATGTAATATTATGTGTGCGAAATTAGAGCATTATATCGTGTCAATGAAATGTCAAGTGAGGACCGACGGTGTTTCGAGAGACTGCCTCGAGTCTCGCCGCCTTGGCTCGCGACTCCTCTATGGAATTATGCGCCAAGACTTTCCTGATGCGGCGGCACAGGTACAGGGCGGGCGAAGAGCTCTCATTGAGCTTTAGAGCCCTAGGCGGAATCCGTAGAACTTTTTCTGAAGTACTGCTGGCGTGCTGAAGAATTCTGCGAGAATGTTGAGAAAGAACAGGAGAAAGATCTAAGGAAAGTAACGGTTCGACTGTTTCTTCTGTGTGGCTAGAATCAGTTTTCTTCTTTGCTGATTTACACTGCTTGGAACAAAACTGACGATCCGCAAAATACCCATGAGATAGGGTACGGGAGGTTGAAGCATTATAAAATATGACATAAACAAGAACATACTGCCATTTTTTGAACAATTTTAATCAATCGACCTCTGAGAGATAAGCAGCCACGAATCACGAGTACCTGTGGTAAAACATGCAAATGAACAAATTCAAATAGAAAAAAGGAATTTTATTGTTAATGAAGATTCACTAAGTCATGAAAAACGTTGCCATCTGGAATCTAAATTGAGTCTGCACTTGAATTAGTATCATTATATTATAAAACAATTTTTAATAAAAATTTATAACAAGAATTTAAAGCGATAATGCTAAAAATCATAAATACAATAGCAAAATATGTATATGTATTGCTAAGAGTTGTTTTTGTAGCATCTCTTTTCTATAAAAATGGATTTTAAAATAAATTTAGGTGAATAAACCATAGAATTCGATTTTCTAAATAAATACATATGTATGTATGTATGCATGTATATATTTCTGTATTGCATTATAAGTCAAGAATAAAATTGAATTAAGTGCACTATCTCGCAATATTTTGACAAAAGGTACTGCAATACATATGACATAATATAATTTTAAGGCTAAGCTCCCTTAAGATAATAACGAAGTTCCACTATTCTGAGGAGTGACGGAACGAACTGACTGATAATTCAATTTGTTTTTTTCTAATAATATCTTTGTGTTCACCTTCGTCAGTTTTGTACGTTAAAAAAAAGTGTGATATATGTAGAGTGTGCGATGTGCCGCCGGATTTTGTTGGAATTTTACAGGTGGGAAGGGATTTTGGAGTGAAAATATTTTGACAGTTCGTTAAAATTAAAAGTTAAATAGTTCTTAAAATACAGGCGACTCCCGCAAAACTCCTTCAGGTCCTTCCGTTTTAGAAAAACCAGTAAAGGTCGGCCAAATTTCATTGAAATCGGACGAAGTGTGATTGATCTTCAGGTAAGCCGAAAATAATGCTGATTCCTGATTTCCTTTTAGGAAGTATACAATAAGGACACCTACCAGTTTTTGTATAGAAATTCAATTTTATTTGCATTGTGCTTAAGTATAAAAGCGTAATTTACTTTCATTCAGGACAAATCAATTCTTATTACTTTTTAATGATACCCTCGCATCAACATACGAAAACACAAAGGAAGCTCTACTCACGAGAACAGTGGAAGACCGACTTATGTTTAGTATAGCACAACCTATGCATATAAATTAGCAGCAGAACGCTATTCGGAAGAATGTGGATCCAGCGGAAAGCCGACTTGTATGATCGCTGAGCAGCGGTATAACGTTTCAGGTTTGTTCTTATTAACTGCGATCGCGCGCACATCTTATCCGGTACAGCGGGCAAACTGGGAAATTTTTGTTTTGATTTGCGCTGTAAGAGAGACCTCGCGGATTGCGTGCGGCTTGGTAAGTTTACCTCTCACAATAGATGCGCTGCAACAGGTGCCGCCTTGTCTAACATCTGACATGCGATACCATCCATTGTCAACAGGAAATGAAACTTTATTCCCGTTGTTCTCTTTCCTCATATGGTTTACACTAAAGCTAAAGCCTCATGCAGAATGCATATTAATACCTCGCCATTTTTCTTAATTTTTTTTTATAATGTATTGCTTCGTTGATGTTCTCAAAGAAAGGGTTTGCACACAAAAAATGCCTAAGCTGAGCTAAATATTTCAGTTCTACTGGCCTTAACGCTAATTAATTTAGAGGGACATCTTCATATTTGGAGTTGTACCTTAATAGATTTTTTTGGGAACTAAGACCTACCAAAATGCTATGTGATATTTCTTATATATGTATTTAATAAGATAAACAGTCATCGCCTGTAACAATTAATTTCAGAAAGTCTGGATACTACTATCCCACACACATATGTATGACGCCACTGATTGTTGAAATATCCTGAAAATTAATTGTGGTACTGAGAATAACCCCGCGTAAAAATAATCTACAAATTTGAACATATCTACACTAGGTCTGGTACTCCTAAATTTTTAAAAGTTTACACGCATCCACATCGGGGCTGCATAGCGGAAAAGTACGTCTGCCACGCTGGGATGCACGCGTTCACAACAGTCCCAGAATTAAGGTTTTTAAGCCTGCCATACAGGTATATATGCGTCCATAGCAGTTCCAGGATTTGGGTTGTTTACTCCCTAGGGAGATACGTACGCATCCCCAATAGGTCTACTACGTACGCAATGATTAAAATTATTTTTAATAAAATACTTAATTAATTAACTAAATAATCAATTAAATAAAACGAGAATTAAATATTGGGAAATATATTTTTGATTCCAACATAAATTAATATTAAGTAGACAATATCTTTTTTAAATCCTTGTGCGCTTGATAGAAACTGTTTCACTCATGCATGACACACATTGACAACAACGAAAAAAATGTTGGGCACACTATTGTAAAAGTCTTTTGATGATCTAAATGAATTTTTTTTGCAGCTTTGGACCTGTCAATATCACAGAAAAATGAAACACACTCACTTCGATGAAGATTCAAATGAAACTAAGTAAAATAGTTCAAAATTTGGCGGGAGAGAAGAGGGAATACTTAACCATCGGCGTCAGACAGATTTTGGAAAAAACCCGCCATAAAATTGTCTTCGGCAACAGGCAAAATAATAAACGATCCTTTTGTGGATTTTGAATTGACCAAAAACTCATTCATTTTTCGCCACAAGTCAGCACTAGGTACAGCACGCACCGGTTTAAAAGAGCTTCCTTCCCTTCCAAGGGATTAAAAATCATGTGAACCTAGTATAGAAGTCATGCGGGTACCGTTTACAATAATTTCGAACGTACAAACCCACTATGGACTACGTGTAGATTTCGATAATTTTTACTCGGGACATTTCTAATTACTAGCTCTCTAAGGAAATTTATCCTCAAGTTCCCAGATGCACAGTGGTGGAGGAAAAGTAACGGTGTGAGGGGGGTATCTTGGTATGGGTTCCCCAAATTCGGATTATTGATCAAAATTATTACATGCATTTCTTTGAAGAAAATGTCCATCAATTGATGAAAAATGAAATGCTCTAACGAGTGTCTTTGTTGCAGCAGGACAATAATGTTAAACCACATACTGCCGCGTTCACGCAGCCGTGGTTAAGCAATAAAAATATCAATTGCCTGAAGTGGCCCCCTCAAAGTCCAGACCTGAATATCATAGAGAATGTGTGCATGGTTCTTAAAGATAAAGTTGCAAAAACACCAACGGAAGCCCCTCAGGGATTAAAGGACATATTAATTGCCGAATGGAGAGAATAGTCGGAAGATTTTACAAAGAAATTGATGAAGATTCGCAAAGAAGTTGATGGAATCCTTATCACGACGAACGAACGACATTATAAAAGCCAAAGAGCAATATAAATATTAAAGACTGAGAGGAGAATTGGTCCAATAGTTTTAAACAAGTTGTTGGACATTTTTGTTAAAATTAGTACATGGATTAAAGGAAAATATTTATGAAACAATTAAGGACAGAAAAAAATTTCACGTATCATCCGCTGTCACTATCCCTCTTCTACTTATTAACAAATCATATAGGCTAAAGATGAGAAAATGTGTATGCATAAAATCAACATTTGGTACTAAAACAGAGTTTTATTTTTAACTTCAAAAGATTGCTCATCAGTTTACTCTTTTCCCTTTTCCCATTATAATACTAATTAAGACTAAGTTTTATTTTCAACTCAGAGAAATTTATTATTTACATATGAAGTTGGTTATTGTCATGTAATAAATACATCAACGAATTTCATGTCATGTCACGTGTTATGTCCATCACAGTCAGCGAAAGAATAGTTTTTTCATCAAAGCGGCACAAAAAGATGAAGTAGATCCGATATTAAGTTTCATTTTCTGAGTTCTATAAACGAAAATTATCTGATGAATTTCATTTTTTAAATTATAAAATCAAACTAATATTTAACTTTTCTGCACCATATGAATTCCTTGCATTAAGTAAAATGACCATTATGTTATTAAATTGTTACTATTTAGTTATATTGTGTCAGATTACTCACCTATAAATAAATTTAGAAATTTGAAAAAGGAAAAGAAATTTAATATTTTTGTCTTAAAAGCACTGCAAAAATCTTGAATAACACAATTGTCCACAAAAAGTCGCCGTAGCGTCCATTACCATGGGCGAGGAGCAGAGCAATTGCGTAACTATCTTCCGACCGGTGACAAGTATGATTCACTGAAGCCGTTGAAAACCGCAGTCGACACCAGCTGAAGACGGAGGAGTCGCGATTGCTGGATGAGAGACAACTAAACCACCTGAGTGCGGGGTCAAGTGTGAAACAACAGCCAGTTGCAGTTTTATTAGTGCTTCGCGAATTACTTATTGGAGAAATCTGCAAAGAGGGTGTGTTATCTGACTCCCTGGAAGCGATCACCGCAGCAATTATTCACAAACGAATCGATCCGTCAAGTCTATGATAGAGTGCTTCTAACTGAACTGAAGACGCGTACTGCTCAAATATCACCAACATAAAATAATCTCAGATGCATTCTCTATTGTCGTGCAGGCTTCTTATGTTTCTTGCACGTTCCGTATGCATTTCGCCATTGAAAGTAAAATAGAAATACGCATGCTGTCACCCTGACTTTGAACATAAAATATAATTATTGCGTAGAAGTGGAAAAAGTGTAAAAGCAATAGCTAGCACTTGATGGATATTACTGGATTCTATTTTATAAAATGATCACTTTAATACATATTGATACATTTTTAGTTGTTATGTAGAACTAATAAACAATGGAGTAATAGTACGTCGTTTCAAAAAGGATTTAAAAAATCATTAATAATTATTAGCCCACTGCACTAATAATATTTTATAGAATATTAAATATTAGTTTCGAAAACTTCTAGTTCGTGACATAGTTAATAATAATTTTCAAACCAGTGCTAGGCAATAAGAATTTATTGTTTTGCTGAGTCCATCAATAGTCGATAAAAACCTCACTCTCTGCGAGCAACCATAGAATCTTTCTTAGCTTACTACAGGAAAACTATATTTGAATGATTCTGTTCTACAACACGGGTTCACCAAAAACTCAACTTAGACTGAAGTTGATTTCTCGGTTGTTGTGTTTTATGCAACTTTCTACTCTAATAAGAAGATGATCTTTACATGCCACTAAAAAATATTAGTTTGAACAGTTTTATGAACCAGTAACTAATAACACTGGTCAAAATTTGTACATTCGTTTAGCCACAGAAACATAAATGGGTACCTAACTTCAATAACATTTTTTCTGTAGATTACGAATCTGAAAACTAAAATGTTCCATCAGACTACATTTTCGAGAAAAATAGATGAAAAGCTAAAATAAAAACGTATTTTGCAAATATTTGGAGCATAAAGCAAATAATAATGGAATGTGATAAGAGCTCGTAACTTAGTTCAACGAAAGCCTACATACATATGTACATATGTATATCCTCATCTCGATGTATAAAATACCGATCATTCTATAGCTCTTGTTTAACATATTTTGAAAATATTCTGTCGTGAATATGCAATTGTTGTGATTTTCATGCACTACCAATGGTATGAAGTAATCGCTTATATTTAGAAAAACAATGAAATTCATAAAATATTCCAGGAAGTCCCAAAGACGATATTATTTTAAAACAATAGCTATTAAATATTCAAATGTTTATTTGATTTACATTTCAGTCCTCCTCAGTCAGTGTATTATAATATTTCAATAGCAATATTAGTACATTTTACTTCTAATACATAGTTTACAAGCTGACAGTGAATTAACTACAAGTATATATTTAATAAAAAATTTTGTGAAATATGTAGGTCTCTGGAGTTTCGTAATGATGAAGATATTGTATTTGAGATTAGAAACCATTTATCCTTGTATAAGTATATACTCATATAAATCTCTGTAACGGAAAACTGTAGCCACAGGGGTCCAAAACAAACCTATCCTGCGCTTCATGGTTTTTTGGATGAAACCATAAATCATATCTATATGTTATACATACTTATATATATATATATTATATAATAGATTATATAGATCAAGCTAACATAACGAACAAACACTAAAAAAAATGTTATTAATATTATTTATATAAAAAATTATTTAAAGGAGTTTTTGGGCTGAAATAACAAATTTAAAAATTTTAAAATAATTTGATAATAAGAAGCAATGGGTAAGGTATTATTTTTGCCCGTGCATAATCGATTTAAATCATTCCATTTCTCGTCAATTGTTTGATCATAATCACCAATTTTTCAATATATGTATAACAAATATTATTACTGGTCGTAGTTCAATTTTCAATCAACAAGTGCATTTGAAAAACCTTTTATTACTTAGTGCTCATATTTCAATAAAAAGATTGTTCAGCCCTTACTGTGTGTGAATATTTCAATTTGTTGTTTAATTTAAATCCCATGATGCTATAACATTAGGCCTACCACATTTTAGGTCTACATATATCACAAAAATCCTCCAGAAATTTCAAACTCCTAAATCAAATCTTGTAATCAGAGTTATGTTCCCATATAATTAGCGTAGCAAAAATTACTCTTTTACGTAAATTCTCATTTAAAAATATTCTGGTAGCAACAATTTATTGAGAATTAAATTTCCTACAAAAAAGACACTACTGAATTAACAAAACTAGTAGTTTCAAGGATACATATGCTCGTTTGAGCAATACCGTAAAAATCGGTATTGGTATTGATTAGCATTTAATTAACGTTACACGAATAAAGATTCAAACTGCGCATGACTGTACCGATTATGATTCCTGGATGGTTGCGACCATTTATGCGTGTATCGAGTCGGGAGCATTATTTTAATTCATTATATATATGTCCCTTTCTCATAGAAAATTTACTTAAATAACTTAATTAATAGTATGAACCGCATTTGAATTTTAAGAGCATCAGGAGTGTAATTAAATAAGCCGCAAGAGATACATTCCCGCAGTAATTGGCTATTGAAATGACTCAAGCATTTAATACAACGCTGTGTTAAAAGGATTACAACGTGAGTCATTTATCTTCATTCTTTGTAATTCATAAACGTGTCGACGTTGTTCTTTCTGCAAATTTCAATAAAATATATCGTCATTCTTTTTTTCTAATTGCTTGCCTCTTAATTTATTTCATGAAGAAATTTTTGTTTCGTTTTTGTGCCCGTAATAAATCTTCATATAAGAAGTCAAGCATCCTCCCTGATTCACCAGCACAAAACCTAAAATACTGAAACCAAACAGATATGGTGTTGACACTTAATTCTTATAAAAATCTGTAGAAGTTTCGTACGTCACGGAATAATTTTTGTGGAAGTTTTTAATGCGATTCTAATAGTAGTCTAAAAAGAATTAAATATTTTCGACTTAGGTAACATCTTATTTAACTAAATTGCTAAAAAATAGAACAGTGAATTAAACTTTGATTGGAGCACGTTTATAACGAATTCATGATTAGCAAAATTCATATGAACATTAATATGAAGACACATGATTTCAATTATATTTTTACCTGTACAGTAAAGAAATATCGAAAATAAATATACATCAAGAAAGCTAGTCTTTTTCCTAATAGAATACTTCTGTAAAGCAAAAATTTCTCTAGTAATTTAAAACAGTAATCTAACATAAATATGTAGATAAGAACTAATATTCTTTAGAATAATCAAACACTTTAGTAAAATTAAAAAACAAAACTTTCGCAAGGAAAATTAGCGAAAATCAATTCACGATAATTTTAAAAGACGTGTAGTATTACGATAACAACTTTTGTGGAAATGTAAAACGATTCAGAGCACACGTATTTTATGAAAAAAGGCAATAAATAACTAATAAAATTTGTGCGATAAAAGAGCTGTTTTTGCCGAGAAATTTTGCATTCAACTGTAACTTGAGATTAAGAGTGTATTTAAATTTCAACAGAAATGAATTGAAACCTGTGACGTAAAAGTGGATATATGTATTTACATACATGGACAAAGTGTGTAATTTGTGATGCGCAGGGAAGTTAGATCAGGTAAAAGTCATTCTAATATTTTAATTACACATCGCTAGTCTTGCCGAGCTCATGCATTTACTAAAAGTGTCTTTCAGTATTTTTCAAATTTCAGTCTATGTGAACAGTCATTTTACTTTTAAACTTTTAGATAATCCGACAAGGTGTATTTCGTATTGCTAGTCAAAAACAAAATGTTGGTAAAAAAAAATATCCGTATATCTATTCCCATATGTTATTAAGCAGGTTTCCATTATTACTTTTTACTCCTCTATAAAGCTCATGCTCAATACTATTACACAACTTTGCAATTCAAACTTTTTTCCGGGAACTAGACTATATTCCTGTTCAATCAAATTTGACAATTTACGTAACTGTAACGCTTAAGTTTAAGTTAGGTTAAAATACCAAGAACTAACGCTTTAATGATTAACGAAGTTAAGTTTTTGAGTAGCGGACAAATGATAAACAATGTTGAGTTTTAGGTTAATTTTACGCATTTTTTCTTAACGACATAAGCAGAAAATCCCCTGATTTTAAGATTAGATTGTCATAATTGGGATCTGACTTTTTTCTGAAAATACAAATCCGTTCAATGGATAGACTTGCAAACACCTTAACATAGATGCTGAAATATTCAAAGGTTTCCTGAAGTTAATTTTTTCCTTCGGAATGTTCGTAACTTAAGATTAAGTTGCGAACTACACATGTTCTTATTAAACCATTCAATACCCATTGAATTTATGATAAGCATAATGATTATTGGCGTGAAAATATTGATTATGTTACAACATGCGGTCAAATTTTTGGACAACTATTTACAGAGAACAAATTAAAGTGTTTTCACATACAAACTCTGCAGCACAATAGTTGGCCCAGTTGATTTTTAAAAGCTATTTTCAAAACCAGTCAGCACTACATAAGTCAAGAAAAAACATTCACTGGATTACAATAATTTTGCACTTAAACAAATGATATATAGGTATATCATTTCTATAGGTTTTGCTCCGTAGGTATACATATTATTACGAATTTATAAACGTATGAAGAATGTCCCTCCATGTCATGTTTTCAAGAAAAATTGATTTGAAGGGTATTTATGTTGAAAATTTGTAAAAAATCGTAACAAAATAACCGATTATTATACGAGTTGTAATGTAGCTCAATGAAAAGTTTGTATCTCTAACTGTTACAATAAAATACTAAAGAAATACTATATGAATTTAAATTGTTTCTGTCAACCAATCACTTTAAGCAATTGATAATGAGTGAAAATCACAAGTAGCGCACACTCACAAAAAATTACTTACAAATATGCTTAATAAAGCTGTAGGAATGACGGTACTTCATATATATATCTAATAAGGATTTAAATTTTCATTTGAACATTGCTATTTTTACGTACCGTTTTTGTCAATTTTCAGATGTGCTCAAAATACGAGTTTTTTTTTATGTTATGTTGGTAGCATTCTATTTTTTCTCAAAAATGTCACGTGATGAAAACAAACGAGTTTCACTTAATGATTATCTTTAAATAAATCCAAAACCTTCATCTCATACAAGACACAAGATAACTTTTATAAACCAGTGATTAATTATCATTAAATCCAAACAGTATCTAACATAAACCAATTCATATCAACATTTATAAAAAATTAACAGGAATATTTTTTCCTTGAGTCAAAATACAAGCCTTTTCTGGAACTAATACATAATAACGGTCTACTTCTGAAATAATTAGGTTCGAATTCACCGCTATTATGAATTCCTCTGAAATTAGATCCTAAACTTTTAAAAGAAATCCTTTCATTTACCTTTGATTTAATTTAATTCGTTCATTTAAACTATTAAAATAGTTTAGAAAAATCTAATCGAATTATTTTAACATTGTGTATGTTTAGGAACTTTATTAAATAATGAATTTTTATCTAAAATGGGCTTTTCTAAGCTGTGTAACGTCTTCTTTGTTTTTAATAATAGCAGCTAAACGTTTCGGTATGGTGCTGAGAAGATCATTACGTACTTGTTATCGATATCCATATGCATTGTTAGCTGCTCTTTTAACTCTTACTTAGATCTAGCTGGTTTGTTTTTAATAATCTATTCATGTTCTACTATTGCAAAACTGGTTGTTGGTGTTTGGAGTGAAGTTAACAACAATTTTTTTTTGACTAAGAATTATTAATTCATATAGTTATATCAATCACTGTAAAAGAAACATTTCGTAGAAACCGTAACCTATTTTAATATAGAACGTAAGAGATTCTACACGCATCACTTCACCAAATATGAAATTCCGCTTTACTCGTATGCCGATTATTCTTAATAATTTTTCTTAATGAGCGTAAGTCGGCATTATTTGCCATGCAGTAGCGACCAAGTTTCGTCTTAATTATAGTGTCCTTTTCCTTAAATAGTTTTCCTAACTTCTGTAAGTATTGCTTTGACTTGCTAGATTGTTTACATAGTATAAGCAAACGATACTTTTAGTAGGTACCATTATTTGTGAAGAATATGCAGCCTTTCCAAAGTAGGTCAACAAATAAAAAATTTTTTTTCTTGATTTTAGCTTCTTATGGACAGTAGAGCTGACTGATAGGAGATGCCTTTCAAAATCGACTGAGACAACTATTGTGGTACAGGGCTCGTATGCGGGACGAGTAGGTATCGATTTTCAGTTTATTCGACAGCCAAGACACTTTTGTTTGTTATATATGTAAAATGCAACGAATTAGTGTCTTGGCTATCGGCTCGATTGAAAATCGACAATATGCAATAGATTCTTTTGGTTGAAAACAAGGCAAATATTGCATTAGAAAATCTCAGTTTGACAATAAATACCGACCCTGACCCTCTCAGCTCTTCCATCCCTTCTATTTCATACTTCCATCTGCGGGGACATATGCAACCCTACATTCGGATGCAAGCCTGTTTCGAAAGGGAGTGAGGACTTAACGTATACAAACCCGGCCGCAAACAGTGTGTCTGAAAATCAATAACGTTTTGTTGTGACTGCTGACACGGCGAAGGAAATCAAATTTTGGTGCGATAGTAAAAACAGCAGCAGCATCACTGCGTTGATTATTCAAGTGGATACGTACTCCTTTTGCTTCCAGACCGGCATACAATTAATCACTTCGTAGCATGGTAGCATAATTTTCGAGACAATTCTCTAAGCAAAACTAACACTTGCAGAATATCACTGAAATTTCTAATGTTGTGCCGAGGTCACTACACAACTGCACTAATTCACGTTCAGTTCTCTTTCGATTAAAGCAAGCGCCGAGTTTCACTGTTGGAAAAGAAAAAGGCGCTTTGGCGCAAATATCATTCACCAAACGTCTAACCAGCAACCCCGTCACTTCGAACTCAATTAATTCCACGTTGTCTTCAATAAAAACCACAAAACATGTGAACAATTTAATAATTCGGATTGCTGATGCAGTCGGTAATGAGGAAGTCGAGCCTTCGAGCAGATCGACGAATTATTCGAGCAAAACGCGTGAGTCCCCTGCCTGGTACAACTGGCAGCCTACTTCACATGCTTTCACAACAAGCACTCCGCCCGAGACAAACTCTCCTTGCGACGACAGAATCCATACTGCGGCGTTATGCTGGCTGCAAGCCGGCCGTGCAGATTTTAGTGGAAACCGGCTTCAGGCCCGACCACCGTATGCTTACATTCAGCTGAATGCTTCAGCAACATGTCTTCCAGTTGCTTTCCCGACGTTCTATCCGCATGTTTGCTTAAAATTGTATCTCAACATTAAGTTCCAGCCCCAAAACAGCAAAATCTAATTTACTTACATAATCCTTTACAAAAACTTATTTTTGCCTTGGCAAAATGAGCACACACGAAGTTTTTGTCAAAGGAATTAATTATACAGAGTGACATATTATTTGTGTAAATTAAAAACGTTTTTAAAAATACAAACAAATCAAAAAACAAAACAACCGTACCATAAAATCCCAAGCCCTAAAAATTATAAAATAATTATAATAAAAATCCTCTGCTATTACTTTCAACATTAAATACAAGACTTTCCTAGATTTTTCAAGTCGGTGTAATAACCCCACTTATGTATACTTATTAATCCAACACGAAATAATTAAGAAAACCAGATTATCTTGATTACCTATTATTGGATTAATACCAAACAGATTTTCACAGCGACTCCAAAATAAAACAGGTAAGGCAGGTAAATAAAATGTATAAAACGCTTTAACCAACTAAATGAATTTTGTTCACATTCATGGCGGTAGAAACCAAAGTTGATCTATAAAAAAGTTCTGATTTTCTTAATATCATCTGAAACCTTTCTAATTCATATGCAATTCCGGAAACCGAAACGATAAAAATGTCCTTTTAGATAAGCCAGCAAAGAAATTCTACCTACCATTTGTAGCTTATGTATATTCCATGCGCTTGGCTTCCCACCATGTAGATTCGATCCGTATATTGCTAACATACTACACTCTCTTCCTTCTCTTGTACTATCATTTATCTAATTATTAAAATTAAATTGAGTACACTGTCGAGGGTTGACGATCCAATATAGAAATGAAGAATTTTTTGAAAACTTTTACGGATCTCCATCCATAGATAACAAATGTATTGATTTTCACCTATATTTTCAAATTTGTTATCAAAACCCTCTCTCCTTCTTCCCGCCCATTATAATGTCTAAACTATCGATGCGAAATATCTGTCTTGTTGCCTGTAGAAAAAAATAAGGAATATGCAACAAATGTTAATAGTTAATGAAATTTTTTGAAATAACTTTTTTTCGGAAGTAAACACGAAACTCTATATCATGTACCTGCCCAACAACGCTCTTAGTGGTTCAATACGGAATAAGAAAAGTTCAAATAGCTTTAATTTATTAATTTTCCGTGATGATAAAAACCTCACCAAATGTTTTCAGATTACCCAACTTCTACCAAATTCTTAAAAAACAAAAAACATCGAACCTTATAGAAACATTAACCGAAACTCACACCAAAACTCTCCAATAATTATAATTTTATTTGAATTTTATACTTATTCAAGTTATTTTTATTTCACTCAACAAAACCAGCACTTATCTTTGCGTTCCTCTCATTGGGTTTTTCTACACTAGACCACGTTTCTCCCAAATTCTAAAGCTTAAATTCAAAAGTAGCTCTGCTAGGCTACGGTTACAGTATTATAGATGAATGAACTATGATTCTGGCACTATTTATAAAATTCTTATTGTATAAATGATTTGTACATTATCCTTGAAACTTATCTATTTAGCTATCTTTATGCTTTACGCGATTCCTAAGGACATTTTATTAGAGTTTATCTGAAGTTTTTCAATTTCTCTATATGGTTCAAATTAGATGGCAAATTTTGCATTTAATTGATTTATCAAATCTCTCACGTGAATACATTGAGATTTTAAAATTTTCAAAAAGTGCATAAAATTGCTATATTTACTCCTCCAAAATTCAAACCTTGAATAAGAAAATTTTTTGAATCAAGTTTCTGACATATGTTAAGATATTTATAAATCCAAGCAAAATACTTGCAAAATATTTTTTTTAAAGTTAGTATTTCAATTGCGGAACTGCTTTGCATAACAACACAAGTTTCAACGAAAAAGCCAAATTCAAATTTTTCACGCAGTGGAAAGTGAAAAAACTGTTAGAAGTGTAACATCTATACAATTCTCGAAGTTTCTGTTTAACTACGGTTTATATCTACACATATGAAAATTTGGAATTATCTACCAATTTGAGAACACGAAGGGCAAAACTCGTATATTCAGTTCAAGTAATATACCGTTAAATAATAATATATTATATAAATCTATATAATATGAAAGTATACTTCAACAAATTTAATCCAAGCCAAACCTAAATAATTTGAAATTGCTGTTTTCCACTTCTCCTTTATTATGCGAATATGCAACATATTCAATGTTGCGATGCTGACAATTGACTGAAAAGGTACTTAATCCCTGTCTACACATGCGTAAAGTCTGCAAAGGAGTGATGGCACACTTTAAAATCCGATTCAGGACAATGCAGCAATGTTAAAGTAGACACCACAATCCACTGCAGAAGCGTGGGTTAGACTTTAGGGGATGCCATGGACGATGTTATTTGCCCATTTGTTTTCTTTCCCCAGTCCAAATTAAATTAAAAAAGAGGGACTGCCTTCTGTGAGGGGAGCAGATGATTGTATGATTCAGGGGAAAAGGCAATTGCTCATTATTACAAAAACATAAAAACCTCGAATATTAAAATAAGGTTTATAAAACAGTAAATTTCTCAAATCTAATATTTCTTCTAGGCCTTGTTTCATACTTTTATAAAGCTTAATTTACATTGAAACATAGAATATTATTATAGAAAAAAAAATGATATGGAGGGGAATACAAAAAATAATAATCATATTAGGTGTCTCCAATTTGTTGTTATTAAAATAAGAAATTTTGAGGAATATTAGCCAATTTGATGATAGGAAAATGGTGGTTTTTTCCTGCTTATAAAACCTGATAATATTGAAAACCACATCACGAAGGAATAATTGTTACTAAGTTTTATTTGAAAGTTTTATTCCAGTTTTTTCTCCGCTAGGTTCAAGAAGCAGAGTGGCGCAGTGGAAGCGTGCTGGGCCCATAACCCAGAGGTCCGTGGATCGAAACCACGCTCTGCTATGAATTATTTTTTTCGTTTAGCAAGGTGAGAACAATTGAAACTGCTTCAACTAGTGGTGTCTTTTTTTTATTCGGCGGTTCCTTTATATATATTATTGCTTGTATGACCTTCAAGCGAACTGCTTCAGGCAATTTAAAATTATATAATACTGTTTTCACGAACTAAGGAAAAAAAAAATGTAATCGATTCCACAAAATCTCAAGCCTTAAAAAATATAACATTATTATATTAAAATTCCTCTGCTACTACTATCAACTATCAACGACTTTCCTAAATTTTTGAAGTCGGTGTGAAAGCCTGACTGTAATTAATCCCATACTCATACTAGGTATGTAGTCAGGACAAACTGATTTAATTATTTACGTAGATCAAGAAATCATGTGAAATCTATTGGCGTTAGCAACTTTAATATCAATACAAATTCGATTTTATTTTGATTTATCAAGTATTTTAACATTCTTATCTTCTAAACATTGAGAAATAGGCTAATTATGCTGTCTGACTCGTTTAAAGTTGATTAGCTACGGCACAACTGAAATGAGTCAATTTGTCTCAAACACCAAAATTAAAGATTAAAAAAAAATTACTTTAATAATACTGAACAAATTATATCTAAAAGATCCTATTCCATTATGTTTCTCTTTTCACTCTAATTCAGTTTAATTTGTCAAGAACTCATATGCATTATTCAACATAAAACACAATAAAAAAGAGACCTATAGCAGAGCGTGGTTTCGATCCACGGACCTCTGGGTTATGGGCCCAGCACGCTTCCACTGCGCCACTCTGCTTGTTAGTAGAATTAAAATAATATTTAATAAAAGGGTCTTTTTATTTCAACACAAAAACAATATTGACCACTTTATTTCAGTATATAAAAAAAAAAAATCAAGCGCACGAAATATTAGTAGTGACTAAATTTCAAAAATTTAAATAGATTTACCAAATCAATAGAATTATTTAATTTGCAATACAAACAAGTATGAGTAATTTATCCAACTCACGAACCCAATTTTGGTTTTGTGCGTGGCTGAAGCTTTAAAGTTCGAAAGTGCTTTACAAGTAGAATATTTAAATCTACACTGCCATACACACTGAACGTATAGACCATAATTTACAGCGGCCATTTGCGTAAGGACGAACGCCACTGCGACGGAAATTAAAACCGATTTTCCGTTTTTTTTATTTACTTAAAATATGTATGTATACATTTTCAAAAGTAGTTATATGAGAAAAACTAAATATGTATATATTAAGATTCCGAAAATTGATTGAGTTGTGACTTTGGTGAGCCTCAGCCGCTTGTTTTTCATATTTAATAAAATAAAAAGAAAACAACGCCAACTTTTAAGACATTTTTCTGAAAACGACCTGTTTCGAAATTATACCTTTAGCACACTGTACCTCATTATGACGAAGAATACCATTATTATTTAAAGGTTAATTTGGAATCATCTTTATGCCCCTTCGAAGTATTAGCAAAAATTTTACGCCTATACTGACTGATGTCTATGTGTTAGTAGTTTTTTTCGGCTTATTGGCGCTCCATATTAATTCGTTCCCCGGAGTTTATAAGCAAAATCATAGTGACATTCCTCCTGATAATGAGATATAGTGAGTCAATAATATTATGTCCAAAAATACTCGATGGCTAATGAACGGATCTGGTATTCTTCTATCAAAAACAAATTTCATAAATAGAAAAAATTTTATAATTTCAGTACGGTTTATTTGCATTTTCCCTATTCAATTTGACTACAATACCTGGTGGTTTGACAGTATTTTTCTTTACATATTTAGAAAACGGTTTCACATCGAAAAATTGTAAATTTTTCATTATTTCGACTGACGATTTACTGGCAGTTAGTTTGTCATTGGCGGCCAATGTGAGTTATATACGATGGGATTTCTTTTTACTAAGCGCAGATTAATAAACTTTCTTGAAAGGTCTGGCCGTACTCAATGCATTTGTATGTTAAAAATTACAATTAGTATCCGCCAGCATTAAAAATAAACATAAGATCAGCAGAAAGAGATTGTTGCGGCAATCAAAATTAAAATACTAGTTCTCAACCGCGCTTTTGTGCTTTTTATAAATGCATTACATATGCATCTCTGCATTCGCGCTTACACGCGAGTTGAAAATCCAAACTTACCTGGTTTGTAGTATCCACCTACAACAATTGTTCTGTTCGCGCATTAAATTATAAATAAACACAACTGAGTCAAGATTTTGTTACCACTCTTTGAAGGTACCCACGCAGCCGATCTAAAAGCCTTGGAAATGCCGCTGCGCTTAGTATTATGAGAAATATTGTGGTACTTCCGCTTTTCTTCATTTCTTGTAGCGTGTAAATTATGGTAATGTTAGTTAGTTTTCGAGTAAAATGTCTTTATTTTCAAATATCAATTTTTTTAATCTTGCAATTGCAATAACTATGAAAAATTTTAGAAAATGTTTCCTTTTTGCTAACTATGTAGTTCCAAATTATGTATATAATTTTGCTAAACTGCAAAATAATTAAAATGAATATTACTAATTTTTAAGAAATTAAACATTTCGTACAGCAGTAACCGTAAAATATCAATTTCTTTTCTAATTATGCATTTTTGTGCTTTTAAAATCTAATATTTTTTTATCATTGCCATTAGGTAAATCTAACCTGATTGTACATTTTAAAGCCTTGGGACTCTATCCACAGATTCTTCCAATTAATAAAATTCAGGTAGTTACTTGTTCGAATAATTCAAAAATATTGTCATATCTTTGTACTATTAATATTTTAAGAAATTTAAAATATTCCAAATGAAAACAAAAACAAAATCTCTTAAATAATTATATTTCACATTATATTTCAACAACGAAAACGCAAATTGTAGTATGGCAGCATGATGGTAGCATTATATGCTATGTAGTTATTTGAACATAACCGCTTTTAAAACAATTGAAAGTAGTCTCTGATGATCTCAAGCTTCTTTTTGGTTTTTTTCTTTGAAAGGTATCGTAAACCTCTGATATACATATGTATGTAATCCAATGTACATAAATTTTGATAAGTTTTAACGATTCGTTTATTTTAAAAACATAATGGGTGCAATGGGTTTTTTTTTGTCTTTACTAGTAACACTGCTGTCAAATATATGAATTCAATTTCCTTTTGTGTAAATACTAATGACCGACATCAATCATAGTTCTGATCGTTAATTAGGCCTAATGCCCATAGCAAACCTAACAAACCAAAATAGTTTTAGCTCTTTCATTTATTTATATATATTGATGTTTCGGCACCTATCGTGCTCGTTTTGGTTATCAAGGGCTTTTCGTTGTGTGTGAATTAAACCATTTGCATTTAACAAATTCAATACTATGAATGTCACAAATTAAGGTTATCCACCCCCAAAAACATTACACTCAAAATCAATATAGTTCAGTTAAAAATCAGTGATAAAATGACTGGTTAGAGAAACATTTTGAATTCCCAGGTGCAATTCAGCAGATTTGGAATTGTGGAAATTAACAAACAAGTTTACCAAAAAGTATGTATTTTCAGAAGAATTATAAGCGTTCTAATATTTTGCAACTATTTACATACATAGATGATAATGTGTGCAAACGTTATTTGTCAGCACATACAACCAGTTGATTGGTTTTTTCATGGAGATTAGACATAAAGCTGTCATTTAAATTATTATGAGGTTTCGCGATGCGAGTTTAAATTTACATAGATTAAAGTTTAAGTGGTCGCTACACTTAAACCTTCCAAACTAGCAACTTATCCTGCACTTATGCGATGTTTTCTTGACATTCCATGTGGAAACTGAAAACAGCTACTTTCGTATAAAACTAATCAAAAAGTGCTTTAAAAATCCTGTTTGGTTAAACATTTTATAATATTATAGAATTTCTAAATCTACAATAAATTCATTTCAGTTACCTGTAAATTGAATTATTATTTCATTCAAAGTTGTTAAAGTAATTCTTCAGAAGAAAATCCAAGCGATCTATTTTTATGCATGCGGAAAAACATCAAAATGAAAGCTAACTAAAATAAATTTGTGAATAACTATTTAAGGACTATATGAACGATTAATGAATGTAAGGAGGACACTTATTCATTGTGGACAACTCTGACCAAAAAATTGTGCAATCATATGTGGAAGTAGACGCCAAAAAGTCCTCTGGACTTGTAACCAACCATGGTAGAATTACTAATAATCACAAAAGTTTATCAATTCTTGTATATTTCAACTAAGTTAAATGAATGTGCCCCTACAATAATGCAAAACTCATTTTGCATAATTCGAATACCATTTAGCAAATTATTCCACGTGTACTGCTCTAAGGAACTCGCATGTATAGTAACTACATATGTAAAATATGTGTAAGTGGTAACTGGAAAATAAATCTTAACGTCAACAAAAATAGAGGCAACAAATTTTATTAGACTTGCGGAAATTACAAATGACGTTAAATATGTCTACGTATGTATAGAGCCCAGCCAGTATGCATTCCCAAGCAATTTCTTGACCGATACAAAAACATGTAAAACAAAGCGCTCAATAACTGTTTTCTGTTCTAGTTGTCAAAGGATGTGGAAACAGCCAAAGAAAAACTTCACCTAACGTCCTTTAGCTTAGCAATACGATTTTATAAAATCAGAAAACGAATTGGTGATTTAACTGTCGTAGATACGTCGCAAATTTATCTTGGAAGAACAAATTTTGTTGGACCTTAGTTTTTAAAAATAATCCCATAGTTATTATCAAATAACGTAACTAACGCTGACACATGTAGGTCAAATAACTAATTTTTCGGTGCCCGAAAATGCAGTATAAAAGTATTTTGGCCAAGATATTGGCGCTGAAAGTAAATTGAATTGCTTGAAGAAGCTTGGAATGACAAACATGAAGGTTACAACATTAAAAGTTAGTAGAGTGCTTATTTTTCATTTTCTTTATAACAAAATAAAAAAAGAAGCAAAATCTTTGTTCTAGATTTAGTATATTTTGTTATTATTCATTAGTGATTAAACTTTCAATCATATTATTTATTTTCTAGTTATCAATACACATTTGTCAATTTGATTTTTATACATCGTATGATATTACCGAGTTTTTAAAGAGAGATAAAGCGTGAACTGCACTTAAAATAGGCAATCATACTAAAACATGATACATATTATGATAAGTTCAATATGCGAATTGAAGTTGTTTTGTTTATAACGCAATAAAAATTGTCAAATAATGAATTTCACCAGAGCCATTTCATTGATAAGCCAGTTCAAAGATCTTTGCGGAGGCCAATCATTTATTACAAGCGCAGTTACTGGTGAGATACTGAAAACTTTGCTTGAAGACTAACTTCTCTGCAAAACACTTCGAAATTAAACAAATTGAATATAAAAACAAACTCAAACGGAGACTGTGCTGCAGTGCAATTTCGAATAATCTGAGCTTTGCAAAACGGAGAGTTGAACTTTCGCAACATTGCGTTCTTAAAATCGCAGAGTTCTTGACGACGGCTTAACCTTAACATTGGCCTTTGCTCGCCCTGCGCTTAAGAACATTACATTTGCATTAGAGCTATTAGATTGCTTTTTATTGGGGGCATTGTTTTTATCTGGGCCAGGGGTTTTTTTATGCTAACACTACAGAATTAGGTATTGGTGCTGCAAAAATTAGCGAATGCTCTCTCCTCAGGTCGATTTAAAAGACCGCTAAATTTAATTTGAAATTGAAAAGGCGGATCCTCTTCACTCTTGACTTTAATTCATTTGTGGTTGGTTATTTGCCGTAATAGTATAGCATTAACAAACTTGTAGAAAACTCTGCAATTATTTTCTTTAAGTATAAGCCAACGTTTTCAGAAACTCATGTATCTTTTATGTTTGTGGTTACGCATGTCGGAAAATTCCGAGCAGTAGTAAGACCGCGTAAACCGACAGGTTTGCCCATGCACCGTGTGAAATTCTATACAAAATGAAATCTTCTTGAAGTGTAACAGGCCGGAGAGAACTCGACCAAACCATCTTGATTTGCTCTTCATTCAGATACATGAGCTATTTTACTAGACTCAACTCAACTGCTACAAAATTCCAAAAGCTCGACTTACTTGAGATTATTTAACTTTGTCTACAAAATCGTTTATTTGCATTTCGTTGTATTGTCTTTTTCAATAGCTATGTGAAAGAAAGTCAACCATATTTCAGATATACTATGTATGCGTAAGCATGAACACTTTATTAATGCCTATATCGCGGAATATAATAAAAACTATATATTTATATTATAATTTAAGAGAACTTCAACTTTAAATATTGATTTCAGTTGTTATTATGTTCCCGTAAAGTTTTTAAAATGATCGAGACAAATGCAAACATTTTTTATGTTTTTTAGTTGATGTTCAAAATACAACTCAGTATTGGTCAAATATAAAATTCTAATTTACAATCTGGATTATTATATTTTTGTAATTATTTTATGCATGAAAGAACAATTCAAAATTATCATGTTAAGAAACAAATTTTTAAAAGCGCACTTAAAGAAAAGATAACAAATTTTAAAACCATTTTGGCGAAAATCTTTTGACAATGTAAAAAAACAATTTGAAACATCGGATACATGGGGATTTTCAAATACGTCTGGGTAAAAGGTATCCAAATTGTTCCTTTGGACGTCACTGTTTGGACCACCTGGTATACATATACAGTGACTACCACGAAAGCCGGACAACCTTAAAAACTAACTTTGCAGAAGAGCATATGGGAAAGATTTATCTTCCTGAAGCAGGGTGTGTATAATTTGCAGGTGTTGGGGATCTGCATTCTATCGGGGGATCATGGACAAGAACAAATACTTTAATATATAACGAACCCAATTGCGGTCAAATGTTAACAAGTTAGGGATTGCTAGACATTTTATCTTCTACCAGGATAATGACCTTAAACGCAATGCCGCATTAGTGAAGAAATGGTTCATTTATAAATGTCCGAAAATTTTAGAACCTAGTCCGCAATCCCCAGACCTGAATAATATCGAGCATGCGTGGGAAGAATTCGAAAAACAATTCAAAAGTGTTATTTTAGTAATGTCGCAGAAATTAAGAAAATCCTTGAGAAAGAGTGGGAAAAATAGATCTATCATATTGACAAAGGCTTGTACAATCAATGTCACGACGGTTGCTAGCTGTTGAAACACAGAAAAGGTTCGCGTCAAAATATTAAATTGTATATGTTCTATTTTTCGTGTGAGATCATTTTTGTACCTGGTAGAATTTTGTTATTTCGTTTTTAAGTTTATTCATACGAAGAGGATTTTTATTTAGTCAAAAAATAGCACCACATAGAACCATTTCACATTTTTATGGAATACTTCTCCAAATGCCAACATAGCATTTTTCGATTGAATTTTTCGGTTAGACAAAGCTTCTTTTTTAATCATGATCGACGTTAGGACTATAACGGTATTTTTTATCGAACGGCTTTTTGTAAAGATAGTCATTTTGGGCGCAGTCAAAATAATAGCACCACTTAAGAATTCGTGCATTAAATTCAAATTGTGTTGTAACCTATTGCGGGATTTGTTTCTGAAAAGTAAATATAAATCGTTTTGGTAATTATGAATTGAATAATAAAAACAAATGTACAGTCAAGTTTCCTAAACTTCACTTGAAATGGGGAAAGACAAGCCACTGCACACCTGAAATAAGGTCCCTTATAAGAAAAATGATTTACGAAGGAAAAACATACGCGGAGATCAGTCAAATCATTGGTTGTTTGACGAAAATTATCAAAAATTGCAATTACATTCTCTCCAAAGGCCGAAACACGTGGTAGGAAACAGGCAATAGCACCCCGGTTTGTAGAACAACTTGTGCGGCTGAGTAAAAAGGAGCCATTTATGCCAGCCAGAGAACTTAAAAAGTAGTTGAATATTGCTGCCAGTGTGGAAATTGTCCATAGACGATTGCGGGAGAACAATTTAAATGCACGCACCACAAGGAAAGTACCTCTGCTGACTAATACGCATGTTAGTAAGCGTTTAAAGTTCGTCGAAGAACACGCGGATTGGACGCGGACGCGGATTGGACCCACTCATTGGATTAAAACAATAATGCATCAACATGTCTACGTCCAAATATTGGATGAAGTGATGTTTCCGTATGCATCAGAGGATATGCCACTGGTTTGGGTCTTGCAACATCATAATGACTCGAAGCACACTAGCCGGAAGGCGAAAAAATAGTTTAAGGATAATGGCATAAATATAATGCAATGGCCCTCCCAGCCCCGGATTTGAATCCAATCGGAAATTTGTGGACTGTGGTGAAGAAGCAGGTCTCTAAACGCCGTCCACGGAACAAAGACGAGCTTTGGCTGTAGTAGAGAGTTCCTGGAACGACATTCCTTTTGAAAAATGTAAAAATGTAGTTGATTCAATGCCTTCAGGTTGTGCTGTTGCAATCGCCAATAAGTGGCATGCCAAAAAATCTTAAATTAACTGTTAACTGTTATTAATTAATTTGAAATGAAATATAAATAAAGTTTTGAGTTCATGTTGCTTTCTTTTCAGTTTGGCACTAGCAGTGGTAAAATGGTACCTGTTTTTGAATGCATGAACATTTACCTCCTTCGACTTAGTGTTCTAAAATATTTATTTATGTTGTTATTCAATTGCAATTTCTATTTAAATAAAGAACACTTTTGCACTATTCATTTCTTATATCAGGCGTTTCTATTCATTCGTTTCTTTCATTATTTAATCTGTTTGAAGAGTTAAAGTGATTTTAGGTGCTATTTTTTTGACCGCAACTGTATATACATACATATACCTACTTAATGTAATGTATGAATATATTATACATATTAAGAAACAACAAATAATCAAAATAGTGGCATTTCGCAAATGCAAACAGGCAGTTCCAAAGTGTTTATCGCCTTTTGTTTTCAAATAACTATTATAAATTTAGTACAAGAATTATCTATTTAGCTTAATAAATACCTGCTTATTATTGTTTATTTAAGCGGTGCATGCATAACAAGTCAAATTTTGAATATAACTTTTTTTTTTCTCTCTCGAACAATGTCCGAATTATGATTTTAAACAAATCCTATATCCCGTACTTCAAACAAGCTTTCTTGAAATATCAAAGACGCACATAATGTAAACATGATAAGTAAAAATTTTCGTGTACGCAGAATACATATCTTCTAAACCATATTCTTATTTATTCCTATGAACAATTCAGTATTCCCACGTCAAAATATTGCAGAAATAACTTACTATCAGTGTGAGTGTACTACCCTGACGATCTTTTTCTAATATCTGAAGAAAATTGTTTTAAAGCACAGGCTGTATGTATGTATATATAAAAGAAAATTGCATCGAAGTGCACCCCAAAGACGACTTTCAAGGACTTTCGAGAGTTTAAAAGTGTCAATGTTTGGGCTGGCATCGTCCCCGAGTCCACATCCAATTCACCTAGGGCCAACGGCAAATTCCGACGTCGAGTGCGCACGCCATAGATGAAGTCTTACCGCCTTTGCGTGGTGCTTTGTTACGAATTCCCATAAAATAATATAATAATAAACCTCCGCACAAACCGTTTAATTTTATATAAAGGCATTTTAGTAGAGATATACATATAGTACAGATAGTAAGTCAAATAAACCGACTCTTAGATGAAATAAATACTCTCAAGAAGAATGAAAACGAAAGTGTACAAGTCTATTTTGATGAACGAATTCTTCACGATTCAAACTAATTTTATGAGAGAATATAGCGGCGTAGGATTGTTGATTCATTATCCTATATAAAATTATAAGGCTTTGGACTTTAATGTACGACAGAATTTGAAATTAATAATTTTTTAGATTAATTTCCTTACAAATAACGGAGTTGGATCTTTTTCATGCAACATTTTGAAATTTCAAGCCAGAGGGAAGTACTTACTAGTGTAAACAAGACTTTGATGTACCAATCGGAAAACTAGCCAGTCAGTGTGAAAATAAAGTTGGAACTACTACACACATCTTTTTATTGTATTAAGAGAGGACAACAAAGTGATCCTACAAAGGTTGTGTATTTTCATTTCGGCAATAGGAACACTAAGCAAAAGTAACTGTAAGATATTTATTTAACACTTAGCAAAATTAGTATTGGCTAAGTTAGGAAAAGGGAATAGTACTTGCCTCAATGAAATGTTGCAGGAGCCTTCCGTTTGGTTTAAAACAAAAGGATCTGAAGAATTTTTTTTATGGTCAGTTATAGCACAGACTCTATATTAGAGATTAAATTTTAAACCCAAACGAAGGCTTTTTAAAAATTTGATTGACATCCGTAAGGTTCTCCTATTCGTAACTTCTTTCCCTTCCTCGTTTAAGAAGTCTTTACTAAACATTACTAAACTATTTATGTTTTATGTTTTATGAGCCGAGGAAGTCGGGTTGCTAAGTTAATGTTTTATAAATATGTATCTATGTACATAATTTTGTATTAGTACTTAAGCTAGAATATCATAAACAATAGTTCTCAGTGTAAATTCAAATATCAGGAATTACACGTAAAGACATTTTATGTACTCGAATTCTTCTGCCTCCTGTCCTACTTTACGCTACAAAGTACACCAACCACTGATTATCAAGTACCAAAAAAAAAGAAACATTTTTTTGACAAACACAAAAAACAATAGAATAAAGTAATTTTCGCCCGTCTATCAAAAAAGCCGAAGCCGAAATCAAGAAAATTGTATTTATTTCTTTATTTCCAAAATCATGGAAATATTTAATATTCAAAAAAGTTTGCGTAGTTTGCAACAAATTTAATAAGAATACACAAAGTACCGCAGGAAAAATATATCACCCTTTGATTATTTCAAATGAAAATTTTTGGAGATGTCCAACTTCGCATACAAACAAGAACCCACCGTCCTTACCGTTGAATAACTTTTAAATACTTTTTACTTACCGCCGCTGCACTTGAAGCAACAGTTCGAGGAGGCACGCGTTTATCCATTTTGTGATCCTTGCAACTAACTGATTAACTATTTAACAACACAAAGGCAAAATAGGAAGACACCGAAAACGCACTTTGGTTTGTTGGATTTACCCGAGAAATGAGTTAATTACACTTTCTTCTCAGCAGCGGCTTCGGTGATAAATCTCGTTAAAAACTAACGTGCCACCAAACTTTTTTGTATGTGGCTCAACCGTGCCAAAAAATGTCACCTAACGTTTTAATCAAGAACGTTGTGCTGTGGATTATCGGTTTCTTTCACATTTTAATTAATTTAACTGGCCACCTTCACAATTAGACAGTTAAGAAAACACCCACCGGTTGACGGCCAACCGAGCCGACGCGCGAACGAAGTAAACTAATCAGCCGGAGACGCGTCGCTGCCGCCGTGCGCCGGTTGCGATGGGAAAGCTCAACAGCCGCACCGCAACGCGACGTGGTGTGACGCACCGCAGCCACCGCGAGCCGACAGCGAACCGTAAACTCCAACGGAGAATGAATTTTTTTTGTTTTTTTTTGTTTTGTCATAACATTCCAGGGGGACGGTTGGAAGCTTCGCTTTGGTAGTACACTACCCTGTGAGCAAATATTTCATTGCGTGTACAGTATGAACAACAATTTTAAACAATATATGAAATTTATGAAGACAAAATACGACACCATTTTTTTCTTAAGCAGTGGCGTAGATAATTCTGAACCAGCCTTGCGTTCAAATTTCTTTGGCTGCAGTCCCATAATAGAGAAGCAAATAAAAACCTATAATAAAAATTCTAGAAGTTATAAAAAGATACATTTTTTGCTTTATGTTCGGCGAAGAAAAGTTTAGTTTCTGAAATTCGTTTTCTTCTATGGCCAGTATTAATTAGTCCGAAAGCCTTTTTTCCATAGAAGTTCTCAGATAATTAATCCTTTCACTATAAATACTTATGTAAACATAATCAAAAGTTTGCTTCATTCTTTTTGTTGCTTAATCACGTCTAACATGAAAAACTGATATTTGTAGGTGTATAAAGATTCTAATTGCAAATCCACTTTTGAAATTTAAAAATTTAATATCGTGGATCCAATTTGGCGACTAAAATTTTTCAATATCAACGAGTTGAATTGAAAATGTGTACCCTTTTAAGTTACTAATTTCGAAACTACCACTATCAAAAAGTGTTAACTGTTGGAACCAATATGATGACTACAACTTTTCAAATTGAACGAATTGAAGTGATATTAAAAAATGAATGTACGTTGAAATAACCAATTTTCAATTTACTATCTCATTTTGTAAATTTCAATGAGCAGACCCATATGGACGAGCGTTATTGACTAAATTCTAAACAATTCAATGAAAGTTGGTGTAGAAGTAATTCGAAAAACCGAATTCAGAATCAATATATTGTACATTGGATTAGGAATTTTGATTGTTTGGCAAGATGACTGGGAAGACTAGAGGATAATCGCAAATAGGCAATTAACATAAGGTGTAGGAGTATGCAATATTTATACGAACCGTTTCGACAGTTTTTCGTTTCTCCTCCATCTTCGAGGCAATTATGTGTTTTAGGGGGGTTAAGGTTAGAAGCAATATTTCTAATTTGATGCGTCTAGGTGGGATAGTTTCCACGATACGGGTGCCCAAAAATCGTTATTTTGGGCACTCACAAGCGTCTCAATATTATTCAGTTATTTGATGAAAACTTATAAAGTCTTGCCTGTAAATTTATCAATTAAATTAAATCACTACAAATAACTTGTGAGCGAGGAATTTAGCATGATTTCTACATTTCAGTTATTATTATTATTTTATTTATTTAATTTTTCTTTTTGTTTATTGAGAAAAACCAGCACAAAGTTCTAGTAGTAGAACTTGGGCTCTTTTTAAATGCATTTATTTAGCTTGATCGGGGTGTCTATCTATCTGCGAATTGGCCCAATATTTTAAATCGAATTTTAACCATGTTTAGATAAAACTAGCGCCTTGAAATGTTACACAATTATTAATATAAAATGACATTGCAATTGACAAAAAAGAAATTTGAATCTATGAGAATTTTACCCATTTTTCAAAATTGTAATAATAAAAAACCCAGTTTAAAAGCGGTGGTATTATGGGGTATTTATTATTGTGTTAATTTTCACAACACTAAGAGTATTCAGGGGAATTGTGACTCCAATGACCTTCCCTCAGGATTTGTAGCTGCTTCTCTTTCTCTCTTCGACAGTGAAGCCATGAAATGCGTTACGAAACTGAGATGCGATGAATTTTTATTAATTTTGTTGTTTTTATTTAAGAAAATGTAGTAATTAGATACCTGTTTAATGCCAGCGGTAACTTTATTCCCTCCAAATTAGTAGGGTGCAAATTGTACAAGAAAAAAATACAGATTTTGAATCTGAAGCTTTTAAGATCTCAAAATTTATTAGAAAGCTCACACCGCAAGGCAACTCCTTTATTTTGATCGAGATAATGCTTTTGATCGTCTGGGTTACAAATATTTAACTCAACATCATAACCACCCTTTTGTAGAATGAGTCATAATATCTTCCAACTGCAACGCAATCTTTATAGAAAAAAAAACTAAATATACTTTTGAATTTTACCGAATGTTTAACATACACTGCGAAATAAAACAACATTTTACTCGATTAATTTTTTCACTGTTTGTTTGAGTAATCATACATAAATTATTTATTTTACACGAAAAATTAAATAAATGTCCTTAGTTTCTAATGTACATTAGAAAGTCGTTGGCCTCACATTCACACAATAATAACTAATTACATACAATTAAAACAAAAGTTAAGATTTTTTCCCACTTATTGTCTTGTTTGAATTTGCAGTCAACATTAATTTGATTACTAGAACTACAGAATAAATCAACAAGTAACCATGAAATACTTAATCACTTTGGAGTTGGTTGACCACCTTCTATAAGTCTAGCATGCCAAAAGCAAGATAAATAAATTTGCATCAAAATGCAGGATGAGTTAAATAAATAAATAAATAAATAAAGTATTTGAACTACTCCAGTTCTTTCAATGGACATTTGTGGTTGATATCTTAACAATTTAAACTTCGTTGCACTCTAAGTAGATTTGCCTACAATTTTCGCCAGATCGACCTCGACGACCGGCATCATATAGGTTTTCGAAACGGTTGCCGGCTGTTCGTTCTATTATAAAGCTGGTAGCATACCTGAGAATTTCGTGTTTTTCGTGAAAACGAGTTTTTTCGTGTATTTTCAAATGTGTTTCTACTTACGTTCCTAACTGACAAAAGATACTGCTTCCACCGATTTCCGATACGCACTCCGTGTTAGCCTCGCACAAATATTTTTGTAAGCATTTGTCATCTGTACTTTGATACGACTTTACGTAGCTCTTTAGCATAGAAATTCCTGCTACAGCAGCATCGCTGACGGAGTCCCTCTTTCCAATAGATCTTGCGGCCAATGATCGATGCGAGAAAGAAGTTTTCAGGGCGTCCAGAAGGTTCATTACGATGTTAATAAACTGAAGTAGGAAAAAACATATATTATTTATATTAGATTTTAAGTTCTATATTGATAATGTGAAGTATTTACATGCATTAGGATATATAGAATTTTGATAAAAGGACACTCATTCACAAATATTTACAAAGCTTTGATGAAATTACACTGTTGAATTAACTTTACCTCGCCAGCCTGTTTAGCCATTGTGTTGACCTGTTCGGGATCTTTCGTGCCAAGGACCGATGATAGCACTGCAGCAAGGATACTCTGTAGCAAGCGAGAAACCATTTGCCAAAAATTGTTTGTGCCATTACAAATTTCTTGTGTTTTGTTCAATTACAATTAAAAGAAATTTACTCAAGCTCAGATGCTTTGTGTCAGAGATATTACATAGGTTAACTAAACCATTTCTTTTGATTAGAAAGCAGCTAATGAATTATTCTAAGATGTTGATAATGTACAAACTTGCAATGTAGCGGAGACTCTCATATTTAAAACTTGACAAATAAATAATATTGTACTAAAAGAACAAGATTTTTTTCACATTTGGATTTATTGATTATACATAAGCTAAATTTAAATTCGCCATATTGAGCTTTAGGTAAAACTAGATCGATGCTCAATTTTGTTGCATAATGAAAATGTCTCGTGAGTTTTCGCTGGTATAGAAATTGCTTTATTTTGAAATAGATGAGTCATGTTTGCTAGTCCAAGTATGAAATGCATTCATTAGTAGTCTTAAGAGATTGTTGTTAATTACGATAGCATCCATCGATCTAAACATGTTGAGCTTTCTATCAAAATGCAGTCAACTCGTTTTACAATAAATTTGTTTGACTGAACTGAACATAATCTTTGAATTCTCCGCCTACTTACTACGTTGATATTAACCATTCATCAAAAATACTGACTCGAAATTAAAGCCGAAATTATGGATGAAGGGGAGGGAAGTTTTGTAATCTTTATGTTTATAGGAACAATGTAAACTCATACGATTCTATATGATATTTCGAGTATGATGAAATCAGGTATAGTAGTTCGAAACTGAAGATATAATTCAAAGGACTGATGTTTCAATAATCTAACGAACAGATTTTACTTAACACTTCATCGAATTATAACAATTTTTGGGAATTCTTCTGTATTGGTAATGAATCTTGAACTAATTATTTAGATTTAGACAAAATGAATTCAGCTTAAATTCTCCGCTACTTTACAGTAATAAAATCAACAAAATCGGAAAATAGTGATACAAAACTACGAAGGTGAGGAAGCAGAAGAAGCACTTTTTGGAACTACTACTACTACTTAAAATCACCCTTCATATAAACTCACAATCTGAATCTTGAACAAAAGTTCAATTGGCGCAATTCACCGAATTTACCTGCATTGGAGATCCACCGTTGTCTACTTTGTCGATCCCATCATTGGGAGTTCCTCCTCCTAAAAGCGTTGTTATAATTTTCAACCCTAAAAATCATCACATTAAATTATTTGTAATAAACCAAAAATAGCTTTTATTTGATATTACCAACTGAAATTACATTAGCCCACGGTGATGTTCCAAAGCTGCCATTGTTGTCCAAGTCGTCTGATTTAGTTGGCGCATTATTTCCAGGGTTGAAAAACATTTGAAGTACGGTAGCTAACATATTCGACCAAGAGAAGCCTGTGTCCGTAATTTGGTTAGTTTGGATGTCTTCGTCAATGTCATCGAGCGCAACTTTTTTTGAGGCGTTTGGTTTTACATTGAATTTTCTAGGTTCTGTGTGATACGTTGGGTTATAAATTGGAGAAATGGCTGATTGTTGTGATTGCTGCTGCTCTTCTTGAAAATGTGCTATTTGTTGCTGCGTCATTTGTGGATATCCAAGCGTAGTTATAAAACTATGACTTACTAGGAGAGTAAGCAAAGAGCATCCAATTACTTTTTTTGGAAACATTCTGAAAGCAGACATAAAAAATTGTAAAACATTAGGGAGTGATGACGTTTCATAGGAGCAGTATACTTAAAAAATAAACGTTTTCAATAAAAATAATTCTTTTAAAAAATAAAATATTCAATTAAAATAATTGGAACTCCAACGCCACTATTATTGTTATTTTATGTTTATTAGTTTTTTTTTTTTTTTATTAGCTCATCTTGGTTGTTTTTGTCTGTTTGTCTGTACAAATTTTGCAATCGATTTTTTGAATACTTCCGTTTATTCGATCATGCTGAGATTTAGCACTCAGGTTAAGTTCGGATGACAATTCAATATAGTATGCTCAATATTCCGGAAGATTCTATAAGGCGGCCATTTTTCAAGAATTAAATTCTGCATGAAAAAGCGTAGACAAAACCGAGCTGATAAAAAAAATTTCCAACCGCCAACTAAAGTGTCGCAAAGATATAAACTCGCTTTCCTTTCTATCTTTGGTATTCATTGTCCAATTTTGGAAACAATTGGTGAATTTGTGAGAATTTCTGCGACGGTCAACGAGACAGCTACCCAATGCAAGCAGAGGCTAGAGAAGGAGAAGCAGCAGCAGCAGAAGTTTCAACAGGAATCAGAAGCATATAAGTTACCACGTTTAGTCAAACGGCGTAAGCGAGCTGAATCTTGAAATACATTGCGCAAGAGATAGACAACTTGAAATTGCATTCAAGCACATGCTTTCAATCTTCTAGAAAATCCAGAAGAAATTGCTAAGGAAGAACTTGAAGAAGAAGTTACTGAATAGGCTATGACAAATGAGAATTATTCTACTACTCGAAGAAACGAGGACGAAATGAATGAAAGGTGCTGCAGTTGGCAAAACATAAATATTCAATGGACTAAGAGAACAGGTCAATCGCTGCTATGGTGAGAAAGCAGTTAAAATTGACGTATTGACCGGTGTAGCGACACGACTTGTTGGTGGAACAACGCTAAAAACATTATTGAAACTACCAGTTGAGAAAGACGGAAAAATTGTTGGATTGGGCCCCGCTTACTGGTAACTAAATATTTGAAGATTTTGCGAAATCAGTGGAATGACATCGAATCTGTGTTTATGGATAAGATTTCCATGGTTCCATACGAAATGTTGTGTATGATTGATTCGAGATTGCAACAAATGAAAAAGAAGGAAAATGAACAATTCGGTGGCATCAATATCATGGTTTTTAGAGATTTGTATCGGTTGCGTCCTATCCAAGGGGACCTGGTATTCCACCAGCCTATAAAGTTTATTCCTGGAATTCATTTGTGAAGACTCCTTAGTCTTGTAGAGGTGACGGAGACCATGCGACAACAAGGCGACACAATATTTGCCGATCTTTTGATACATGTACGAGTCGGTGAATTGAAGGCCCAACATTTTGCTCTATTAATGTCTGGCGATTTTGTTTTGGATAGAGCAATTCGCATATATTCAACACGTGCACAAGTTGATGCACACAACACAGCCGTCCTTGGACGATATCGAGGCAAAGGCGAGCGAATTTTCAGAATTCGGTCTCAGGATGTGCTAGTTAATGCGACAAGAATTGCCGATAATGTAAACATGGACAACATTTTTTCAAGCGATATAAACAAGACTGGAGGTTTAAAAAAGTTGTTGGAAGTTTTCAATGAAGCGCGAGTGATGCTTCGTTCAAATATTGACATAGAGCAAGGACTTGTAAATGGTGCAATGGGAAAAATCACTGAAATTCATTGGGCTTTATTCCGTTGTGATCAGATGTACGATACCGACATTTCATCTGTTTGTATTGACTTTGGCAATGATGAAATCCATTTGATTAAGCCAAAATCAATACAGTTTCCGGCACTCTGAAACTACGGAACATTCGAACGAACACAGCTCTCACTAATGGTATGCTGGGTCTGCACAGTCCATAGTAGAGTAGACAGTTCTTTACCCATGGTCAGCATTATTTATTAAAGCACAGGCATATGTCGCATTAAGTCGTGTCAGATCATTGAAAGCGTTACGAATAGAGGACCTCGATTGTTCAAAACTTACTGGCAAGACACCGCGCAATGAAGATGCAATGGAGGAAATGGACAGAATGCGACAACTGGGACTTCCAGCACCGTCTTGATTGGCTTATTGCAAATAACCCGCTCAATAAGGATAATATCAAGATGCTCAAACTCGATTGCACAATTTCAACCACAAAACTAAAAAGTATAAAATAATTATTTAAATAAAAAAACAACAACAACAAACTAGCAATGATAATCAATTTGCATTTGTATACATATATCAAGAAACCTCTAAAAAAAGATTCAACAAACATGAAGTCCGTTATGTACTTATATTCGGTTTGTGCTCTATTTCATTGCTTTCACCGCAATCATAGCGTCATCCAACATATGTAGGTCTACGCGTGCAATGCTAATTACCACAGATTGGTAGTATTTAGTCTCGTCTTAGAAAAGATGTTCAAAAACGAAAAACAGGTTTAGGTTAATCAAAATGGGCATGAGTTCATCAAGAAATTTTTACTATGAATAATTTTGTTCCTATTCTTCCCTATAATTTTAAATTTTCAAACTACAAAAACCATTTTTAAACAACTTTATTTTACACAAATATTACAATTTTAATGGGAAGAAGTTCTGAATCAAAATCAATTGAAACTGTACGCAAAACAAGCTCAACATGCAATATATCCGATTGAATTAATCCTATTAAAAGACGTTGTTTCTTGTGTACAATTCCAATTAATAAAGATTATTTATTCTATATTGGCGATTTTAAATACAATTTTGAGCTCATTATTACCTCATATACTCTACCAGTATTTAATTTTGTAAGGTCGTCTATTTTTAATTAAACATCTAGGCAGCTAATATTCTTGTCAAGATAAATATCCTATGGTGCTGCAAAAGTGCATAAAAGATTTGGCTTATATTCGATATAAACGCATGAATAATCATGCAATAAACGCCTATCAGTTTGTACCAACGTGGCGTGGCGACACCCCGGAAGTCTTAGCCTCAAATCGAAAAATAAATAATTTTATTTAAGAATAATTTCTTTTCTTTTCCTCCTGCGCCTATCAGAATCACACAAGAGAAAATCATCTTTTAACCCCGTTTCGTCTCAGAGTAAAGTTGCTTATGATGATCGTAAAATTGAATTAAATAGCCAAATTAGAATTTATCTAAGAGGCGGCAATATTTTTTCTGTAAACGAATTTAAGCGTATACATAGGTACAAAGGTATGTAAATATTAATTAAGGTTGTTGTGCAGACGAATAATGGTAGAAGAAAAACCAGAAAACATTGAGAAATAAGCCTCAACCATAATCAGTTAACAGCTCAAAACGTATGTTACATCTGAAGCAATTCTAGGGTGAATGGAAATAATTTCGCACTTGTTATTACTTCCTCTTAATTCCATTCGCGGTTGTGCGCATAGGTGATGAGTTTACTGTACTCCAATCCGTTACACACCGCGAGAAGTGCAGCAGGTAATTAGGTTCTTCTAATTGTGAATATCCGTATGCATTATGCATATTAATATCTTATTTTAGGTGTTTATGATACTTAAAGCGCTGCTTGCCACGAATCGCACAAAAATTATACCAAGGTTAGAAAACTAAATATTGTACATGTATACTTCCGTTAAACGACTAAGTAATTTAAATTGTAAGAGAAAATAGGTAAGGGTGTAGTTTTCCATACATAAAGGCAAATATTTACTATACGTTGTGGTTAAGGCTGAGTGCGAACAGTGACTAAATGTCGACTGAACTAAACTTCTTACATTTGGTATAGATAATATACTGTTGACGTGACTAAATTGTTCCCATTACCTGGGTCGTGAGTTCTCATTCGAGTGAATTCAAATAGTTTAATTGAACATTATTTGTCCCTAAAAATAATATATTTAAACCCGGTTTTATCCGATTTATTTGTCGGTATTTACATATCGAATATATTCGTTTTTCAACCTCCGTTGTCACAAATTTAGTCAACAGTGAAAAATTTAGACATCTCGTTCAGCCGACTACATCCTCTATTATAGATACCAAATGCTACAAATTTACTTTAGTCGACATTTAGTCACTATTCGCACACAGCCTTAGAAGAATAATGTGTAACTTACAAAATCTGAATATATAAAAATATGTTTATAAAACTTGAACCTATTTTTTAGGTTCAGTATTTCTTTTGAATGAAAATTGAAGTAAAACTTAACTAGAAATACCATTGAAAGGCAAGTTTAACAGCCGGGAGATTATTTTGGTTAAGAATGAAAGTGTGAGCGAGAATTTTGCAGACAAAAGTTTCTGTGGTGTCATGTAATATGTTTCGAAATTTAAAGGTACCCTAAGTATCATTAAGGTGTTTTCCTTTGAAAAGTCAATCACCTCATTTTGCAAAATAATAAGCAAATAAAATTATATTTTGGTGATCTCAGATTGTAAATAACTGGGATTCTAAACGAAAATGGTATCTGCTAACTCAATTAATTTCTTTTACAAAAATATAAATCCAGTCAAAAACGAAAATTTGGTACAATTTTTGAAAGGCATATTGAAAAATTCGCTCTAGGCAAAATTCGCAAGCACACATTTTTGATTTACATCTGCATACTTACATAATGATAAGAATGCATATCAATAACCAAAGAAGTTTTTTTTGTGATTATAAAAACTTCTAATCGTGTATAATTATATGTAATTCTTTTCTGCGATCTTTAAAATTTCAAATGGTGCATAATAATAAATCAGTGCGTGCCGTTTTCATTTTACTTTAAATAATTTATTTACGAATAGGTTCACTTAACGATAAGTTCCTGGAACAAAATCGTGAAGGAATAGAGCCAAGGAAAATGTTTGAAAAATTTTTTGTTTGTTCAAAATCATGCCAAAAATATCGAGGAAAAATAAGAGACTGACTGACGAAGATGAAAGGACAATTTTCAGAGCAATAAGCAATTCTGCTGTTGCAATCATTTTGTTCCATTTTCCATAAAGGGTGTTCGAAGAGCGTATGCAAAAATGAGTGGAATGAAAGACCTGGCCTAGACAAAGTACAAATTGTACGGCTTCCAATTCCGAAAGTGGAGAAACATTTTTTTGTTTTTCCAAAATACACCTTCATTCTGCATTTTCTCCCAAATTCATTTAATTAATGCACTTATATTTTATGGAATTGCCCATCAAGTAATTTCAAATTAGAAAGAGATAGAATAAGTGCTTCTTGCAAAAAATGACACTATCTTATTGTTTTATTGCTCTGTTAATAGAAAATTCGTAATGCAAACAAACGGAGATTACATTTATGTCATCATATTCCAATAGAAGGAGGAAGTTTCTAACACAGTTGAGACATCATTTCAGCATAGACTCATCGTTAATCTTTGGATTAGTATTATAAGGAACGATTTAATAAGACCATTAGTTTTACCACAAGTGCTCCGTTAGCAAATTTATGCGCACTTTTCAGAGAAACCAGTCTTATTGACATTAGAGAGGAAATAATTAACATAATTAGAACCTTAGCGACGAAAAGACCTGAAGACTAACTACAACATTCATTAAACAGGGACTTAGAAGGAGGTTATTGGCATGCATCCGAAGACGCGGATGACATTTTAGCAGCTTTTATGGTAATCTAGCATTGAACTAAATTGGATTTTAATTAATCAAAAAGGATTTTGGGAAAAATTTTAGTTAACTATTTTTAAAATTTTTTTATTTTCCACCAAATTCCTCAAAAGGCTTTCCGCGAATAAATGTTCAATTTTTCTATACTCCGTCATGTTGTAGCTTTTTGGAAAGGTAATACATAAAGCAGTAAAATAAAATGCCACTGCAGTAGTTCTATGAATATCGAACAATTTTAGGAAAGAAATTAGTTTTTTTTAGTTGGTTGCAGGTCAATATTATTTAGATGTGATAGATAGATTTTTCGCGTGATTTGGATGTCGCTGTGTTGAGTACATCAAAAGCTACAAACTAAATAACGATGAACATACCATGGTAAATTGGAATTTGCGAATCAACTTGAAACAAGCGGTGGACACGCTTACCCCATCATGAAATTTATTGTTTATCTAGGTCATATCTTTCATCTCACTTATATTTGCCATACGCTATGAAAAAATCGCTAACTAAAAATCTGATTTGACAACTGTCCTCACTAGAGAATTAAATTCTGTACAATGCTTTTAATAACAAGTTTTGAATTATTTACGGGGATAAAAGTAGTGAAATTTTCTAGTTCTATTTCATAAATAACTCGAAAATAGTCAATCAGATGACAAAATATATAGGGGTATTTCTATAGATAAGTTTAGCCTCTTCAATAGCAGTCATAACCCTTTTTACGATATTTACTAAAGTTAATGAAGAACTTCCAAAAAAGTTTAAGTTCCATTTTAGGTTTACCTTTTGACGTCACTAGTTTTTGATCAAAATTGTGTGCACAAAAATCTGAATGGGTCCTTATTATGTATTATATAGTGTAAAGTATATTATTTATTTGTGAGCTCTGCCATATTTGTGGATCAGGCATTTTATATGCTTCAAAATTGAATAGTTTTAGTAATTATTGTAGAAATTAAAAATTAAGATGTTAAATTTTATATTTATATTAGTTGGTTAAAAAGTGGTTCATGTGATCGGCACCTTATCTAACACATTCCGGAAAAAGGTTGTTTCGGTAGATAAGTAGGTGGATTATTTATCGATTCATATGTACGTCGAATAGATATTTTTTGTGTAGAAAGTTGGGAAAAAACCGAACATTTTTACAATCATTTTAGACCGCCTGTTCTTCACATTAAATTTTTTCCGGAATTATGTACATACTTGACATAAAAAATTGAAAATTGAATAGGAAGGACAAGTATGTAGTCCGATTGCACCCGTGTTGTTTTAAATTTAGATTCTTTTAACGAGTGATAAGGAAGTCAAAAAGCTCTGTTTAATATGTCATTAAGGATTAAAGTACGATTTGCAAAATATACTCCTATATACAAATGTATGTAATACTTGAATACATTTTTATTCATACTGGTATCGCTTGTGGTCGAAATTTGACCTTCCCGTGTTGGGAAGGCAAAAGTATTTAAGTTCGCTTCATTTTATCTGCGTTAACGGCAACATAAACACACGATATTTTTTGTATATGATACAGTACCTTCATCATAAATTTTAGAATTGAAAGTACCTTTCAATGCTTCAGTTTCAATCGCCTCACGACTAATCATTGCAAAAGAAGAGGTATGTAATCAACAAGAATGAAAATGATGTTTCGATCTACTTTTAATTACAAAATCATTTGATGTAAGACCATCATAAAGACTTTTAAAAAACCCATCTAATAAATCAGTAAAAACTATGCAAGGTCTTGAGTAAAGCATATATTCTGCACATCTATGAACAAATACCTTTCGCTTGATACATGTTGCATTAAAAAAGGATCACAAGTTTTGGTTTTGCTTATTAATGTATAAGATTAAGTTAAAAAAATGATTAAAAATTGCTGCTTGACGTTATGTTTTCAAAAGTATAATTCAATTTAGATTCAAACAAATACAGGGGTATGATTTCCCCATAAGGAGTAAAATCGAAACTCTATTTTTGTAGCTATCACACACATATATATAGTACATATATGTACTTATATTTGAAAGCTCTTTGAGTTGATTGAATTTAATTATTGTTATGGATATAATGGCCCTATTAATTATTATTTAAAGTTGATTGAATGATAGTAGAATCTAAGGAATTTGCACAAGTTTGTCTTCTACATATTTGGATATATTAGGTTCCATAGGTTTAAAGTTGACTCACTAATGAAATATGTACACAAATGGATTAAAAACGATGTTGTCATTGTTTATTAAGGGGAGGTTGTTTTGATCGGCGATGAAAAAATCTTTTTTTTTTTACATATTATCAATCTATAATATGTTAAAAACATGATCCTAAAACCGTTTTGCATTTTATGCAGTTTTTAGAAAGTTACAGCGTTTCAAAGAGAAGCGTGCAACTGTCAACGCAGCACGACTAGCCGCGCGCTCGGCGGTTGTCCGTTTGGTCCCTTTCCCATCGGGATACCTCCATTCTATACCTCTGTTACAATGACAATTAAATTCTTTCTAGGACAGGTGTTTTTCTACGTTTTGTCTATATGGCCCCTAGGTCCATATAGAGGGCATTAATGAAATAAATCTTAATGAGCGACGCTATTTCGAAGTTAGTTTCGAGTCTAACTTTCAGCTCATTTGTGCCTGGCGAAATTGGTTCTAAAACTTTAAACGCGTTTTCCGGAGACTTAATATTTTCAGTGCGCGGGACATTGTATCTCGAGAACCACTGCTCGGATCCACTTGAAATTTTAAAGTCGTGTGTAAAATTCAATCTGGGAGCCTTTGGCCTATTATTAACAATATATTTTAATAATAAACAATGTTTACGCCTGTTTTAAACAACTAAAACACACCCCAAAACACGACCTTAATTTTCAAGTGGATAACTTTCTCTGTTTTTTTTATCAAAATTTCGAAATTTTTAGTTGAAGGGCTGCTGCATATGTTTATTTATCTAACTTAAAAAATGTTCATGTTTCAGTGACCCCTACGACCCTAGGGAACGTCCCGCGCAGACGCATGTATGGCGCGCAAGGCCTCGCGGAGATATGGCTGGAGCCGCCATTTTGATTTGAAAGAGGGGGAAAAAATAAATTTAGGGACTCTTTTTATCAATAAGTATTGTACAAAAAACCGTTTGTTCATATTACATTTCTTTATGCCTCAAAAAAATTCATAAAAGTGACGAACTTTTCAGAGTCGATCAGAGGAACCTTCCCTTAATAGAGGTTCATAAGAACAGGTGAATTTTAACTTGTTCTTCACTCATTTTACTTTTGAAGTGAGACAAGTAGACTCTATACATAATGGCTTTGAGGGACCATTATCATGTACTATACTAGACAAAATTGAGAAAACAAGAGAAGATATTTTAAATAGGACTATATGTATGTATGAACAGTAGGTATGCAAATAGCTGTAATTTACAAAGAGTGTACAGCTATAGATTTACAATCTACGATATTGAAGACGGTTCCACAAACACGTTTCTGATTTTCCACATTATCAATGAACAAATAACCAATAAATGTACAAGGCGAGTTTAGCATTTAATTTTAAATCTGGCTGCAGTCGGCTTATTCACATAAATCTTATTAACAATATCCAAAGAGTCAGCGTGCAAGTTTAGTGCCGTTACAATGCCTAGGAAAGATGCGCAGGCATAAAGTGAAAAGCCCCCAACAGTTAGGTACTACTTTTAACCTCGCCCGTTGCAAGTAGCAGTACAATCATAATAAAACCAACATGGTATGGCCGCCGATTACAGTTCAGCCGCTCTTCCTGTTAGCTACCCGCTACCACTTCTTGCGTCTTACGGTTCCAGTTCGTGTCGGCTCACGTCACGTGGAGGAGAGCGTTCTATCACGTCACACTGTTAAGCACTTCCCTGGATGCGATTGCCTAAAATGTTTCCATTGCTCACTATGTCGTGCTGTCATACCTGTTTTCTAAATTCTTCACTGTGCGTTTTCTTGGCATTTCTTTGTACATAATTGATTTGTTTCGTACTATCGGCGGGGGGCACAACATGCAACATATATTCATATGTACTTACAACTTACAAACATATTTATGCAGATACAGTGATATGAATGGGGTCTTCACTAATTCTGATCAGTATGGCCTAATTATTTCGGATCTCTTCGGGAGGAGAAAAGTTACTCTACGTTTCGTTTTTACTTTGCTATCGATTCGTATACTTAGCATTTTGAATTTTAAATTTCTAGTGCATGACTACAAGTTTTCTGGGCGCATGTAATTTAAAATAATTAGCGACACAATTCCCATGATGCCGGATAGAAAGTTGTGCGGATGTAAATTGTTGCAGGAAGCACCTCGTAGTTGTCTGAATTTATGTGAAATCTTGTATAAAAGTAAAACTAAATCTTTTTGTCATTAAACATAGTATTATGCAGAGACATGAAATATTCTCTCATCGTCCTTTATCTTAACGCGGTTTGTAATTATGGATATTGACTATATGGGGCGCTTTTTTTTTACTGAAATCCGTATTTTTGCCTTCAATACATTTTTTATATTAAAACTTGGTCTTTAGTGTTTCAATTGTCTCTCAAGTTGATCTATGTTTTTTGTTTTATAAAATAATAAGCGCAGCTTCACTTCCGAAATCACTGCTTTACCGAGCAAAATTCAATTTTGAAGAGATTATTTGTGTGTATGTATGTAATAAGGTTTACTCTTATTGTAAATAACTATAGTGGCATGTAGAACATTCGAACCACTTATTTGCTCATGTATTTATTGCTAAATAGCAGTCATTTGCTTACTGTTGAGTTTACTTTTTCATTGGTATATTTCACAATATTTGATACCATATATATAATCCCGTCAAATTGATGAATTTTCGTAAAAATAATTATAAAATATCTAGAAATAATAAAATATAAGTGTTCCAAACAAAACAAATGTGTAATATCTGCAGATTAGTATTTTTATTTGCAAGTTCATAATTTTTAAGCATAAAATCGAAAACCCATCATATTGACCCGTTCCGTTAAATGTTCTTTCTATATTTTGTCTTCCAATCTAGCACATTTACATACATTCTTCCAAAAAAATATTAGGAAATTAGAGCAAAAGATTAGAAGTTCTCAGGACTATTGTTACACAGGAATTCTTAAATTTTTAAATTTTTAATTCAAAGCTCTAAAAATTCTGCTAACACTATTGAGATATGAAACTTTAAGTAAAAACATGTTTTGATAGCGGTTATTTAAAAACGAGAAGTATTTATTCTGACATTTCAAGAGACAGGGAAGATTATTTATTAAAAATAGTACTTTCATCAGATCGCGTAATCAAATAACGTCAAAATGCTTTTTACCCGACCGTGCAACAACAAAGCCAGGATTATGTTCTTAACGCGCAGCTGGATATATACTCGTACATATGTATGTGTGTATTTATTTATTTATGTGGGATTATTCATACCCTCCACTTCAAGCATTCTACACTGTATGGACTTCAGTCAATGAGGTGTCTAAACCATGTGATGATTATAGTCTTGGTATTGTTTTTATATAAAACCCAAATCGCAGTAGACGAAACGAAAAACAAATTTGCTTACCATATTGGGTGGCATATATTTTCATAAATTCTTCAAAATTAAGGCAAATGATTTATCAAAACAGTATTTATAAACAGGAATTAACAATATATGTATATATATACAACAAAACCTAAATATCGTCAATAAAAAACTCAAAAAGACAGAATGATTAGAAAGCGAACTAAAACGTTGAAAACAAGATGACCTAGGAACATACATAATATAATGTAAATTTTTCTTAAATAAAAATAATCATTGTTGTTACTTTTAATTTTGCGTGCACAAATAAAATACACAAACAGCTGATTGAACTGGCTTTCTCTTTTCTTGTTTTTGGATCTCTTATAGGTCAAATATTTCAAAAAGAATGTAGAACAGAACATTGAATAAGGTCGAATAATTTCACTTATTTCCATATTTAAATCGCCAGCTGATTAATAAAATGATGCATTTGGAAGGAAATCAAAACATCAAACGGAACCGAACGGGGACAGCCCAGAATGGCCTGAATGCGTTGGAATTTAACCGGTTAATTACCGCACCTCTTACAATTTTACAGATAATCGGGCATTAATTCTAGTGTTACATTTTGCGTCCCATTTCGAAATTTTCGTAGCTTTAAAATTAACTTTTTTGTTAAAAACGTTTTTCAAAACTGGTTTTTCGAAATTGTAGTCCCTTTTAACGCAACTATTGCAAGTTTTACTAAACTGCTTTTATTATTTTCTACAATTCGTGATGTACGTATAAGTAAACTACAATTTTCGAACTAATTTACGTAAACTTGATATGCTAATACATATAATTGTAATTATGAAATTGTTTGGCTAATTTTCAAAAACTCATGTATTTGTAATGTACGTACTTGCAGATATATTGGTATTATGATTTCTAGGGTGGAACATCATACCTAGTATTGTGTATTTATTTTCGTGAATTACATATCATATATGATACATATGAATATTTCCTGAAATATGCGGTATGTATTTGTATATAAGATAATGGCAACAAGGGAAGTGTTATGTATGATACATATTCGTTATCTGCAGGAATCAAAACGTTTAGTTTTTATTATAGGAGTGTTTCCGTAACTTATGTACATATGTATAACCTCTTTCATTTTGGGTGCGTTTAATTGACGCCATCTAAATAACATTTAGATTTATAATGATGTAAACGTATACTAAATTCATATAGAATTTACTTAGTAAAGCGCCTAGATTTGAGTTAGAAACAAAACGTACAATTTTGATTTTTAACAAGATAATTTAGTACAATATACCTACTCTAGGATGTAATACGTAATATATGTATGTGAATAGTAGGTGGTAAAACCTGAGATAAATAAGAGAATTGTTTGAATGAAATCAGCAAAATATATATATTTGAATGCTAGATTATATAAAAATTTTTTAAGAATCAATGTTAAATTCATATTTGTAAATAGTTTAAACTTTAGTTTAGGATGCGCCATAATGCCTTAAACATTCGAGTGCCCTGTTTCAAAATTGTAGGCTATTTATACTATCTTGTTCTGTATTAAAATGCATAAATAAAATAAAATATACTAAATTATTTAATATAGTGTGTAGAGATCTTATTTAACTTTATAATGTGATAATGACATATTAAACGACAAGTCCAAGTTTTTATTATACTTAATTTTTTATAGTACTTAGTTTGCTGTCCAAAGCATCATTTAGGTAGTTATGTATAGATTTTGCAAGCAAACAAAAATATTCAGAAAGCTATTTATTCAGAACTGTTGCAGATTAAAATCTTTATATTTTGCATTATTAAGAATTTCAGTATAAATAATCGATCAAATGTAAAATGTAGCGCACTTTGCAAGTTCATGTAAAGGAGAAAATTCATATTAACGACACTTCACAGTCGAGCTAAGTTATTAAAACATTTCTAGAAAAACTTGAACACTCGATCCCCACTTTACTTGTACTCGTGGTAAAGTTATTGTGTTGGAATTCTTCTCGTATTGCATTTCGCTTAAGGTTTAGTCATAGGTGAAAGCACTTTTACCAGCGAAATTTTTATGAAATTTGAATAGCTTGTTAGTAGTTGTAGCACATTCCAGCAAATTTAGGTTTTTGAAAAAATCGAATAAGTATATTTTGAATTTTTATTATTTTTGATTTAATTTAAACTGACTAGAATATGTTTTAGTTCCACCAAATCACAGGTGATATGATTCATATGATTCTTTAAAGTCACTCAACAAATCACTGAGCCCACAGGTTCCAAAAACTTTCTCCGCCATGGACCCCAAGAGTGGCTACAAAAAATGATCCCAAAACACACTTTGGGTGTTTATGCACAAAAACTTCTTTCCAAAATATAGGTCAGTCTCGAATGAATAGATGTCCCACATTTATCGAACATCGACCGGGAGTGGCAACCATCGGCGTGAATCTACCAGAAACTTTCTTTTCGTCCGTTACGATGAACTCAGCCGACTGTGATTCAGCATCTGCTCAAGTCCGGGTACGAAATCGAGCATCCCTCACTGTTTTTCAGGCACCACAGTTTAGTCAATTGTCTTTTCTCACCTGGATATTGCTTTTATAGATCGCAGTCGAGATAATCCAAATTCCTAAGTTCTGGTAAGTTTTCTATTAACCTGTTGCACTGCTGTCTAACTTCACTGCACCTTGAATAGCGACCGTTGCGACTACTTGAAAAATTTCTTCTCATCTGAAACGGCAGTCGCCTTGAACTTGGCTTTATATACGTTGACCCACTTCTTCGAGTTCCTCCAATACGAAGGTAAGCCCGACAACGATTCACGTGAACGTCTTCAAGTGCAGAAGACCTGCAATAAGTGCTCGCAGCATAACGATCTTATGCTTGTAGTATTTTCTTGCAGATTTCTTGTTTTCACGTTTAGGAGAAATGGCGAATAAATAAGAAGCGTGTTAGCTGCTCAAGCGCGAGTTGTTCAAGCTTAGAATTGTTTTTAAGCCAGCGGGACGTGATGCTTTGTTTCTTACGATCGAAAATAATTAAATAACAAGGTATCCCATCAGGTCTACTTAATCTGTTCCGTTTGCTTTTTATTTGTTGATACATAATAGGTTAATTAAAGCTTTTTTATGGCTACAACATAAAATTCGAACTGTTCTGGTTACTAAATAAAGAAGCTTAGAGAAATGCAATGAAAAACTAAGGAAATTGTACTCCTTCCGAATGCCATTAAGTAATATGAATGAAACTACATACTATGTATGTATTAAAAATCTGGTAACAGATTGAATTTTAAGTCTGCGATGTAATCTTTTTAATTTTAGGGCGAACGTGACGAATATGCAAACACATTTGTTTCTTCACTTGCATTAGTCCTTAGAAGAAGAGAGAAAAACAGTTTTTTGGGGTAAAATCTTTTTTATTCTTCAACATATTCTGCTTCTATAGTTCGCTACACTTTACCAGACGTCTCTGTCATTTGTTTAAGCCTTTAGAAAAGTATGTTTGTGGGAGTTCTTTAAAATACGAATTTGTTTGTCCGAAGACCTCCTCGATTGACGTGAACCGTTGTCCGCTGAACCATTTTTTCAAATTTGGAATTAAAAATAAGTCATTCGGAGCCAAATCTAGTGAATACGGTGGTTGGTCTCTTAATTTAAACTTCAATTCCTCAATTTTAGCCACTGAAACTGCGCATGTTAGAGGTGTCCACACGATTGCGTCTGTTCTCAACTGAGTAAACGCTGCACCCATCTTACAGATATTTGTTTTTCATAGCCAATTTATCATGCAAAATTGAAACGACGGTACCTTGTGACACCTCTGGGCCCTCTACTATTTAGCGCAATTTTGTCCTTGGGTCACTCAACACCATGTTGTGGATCTTGTCGATCATTTCGGGGTACTCACTTCCAGAGAACGTCCTGAACAATGTTCATCTTTCGTTGATGGAGGGACACGCTTAAATTCATTTATCCAATTCAAAATAGTTGCGAACATAGGGGCAGAGGTGCCATCAACTGCATCCAACTCAGCTTGGATTTCCTGCGGGGTTAAGCATTTTAAATAGCAATGTTTAATTACCGTTCGAAGTTTACATATTTCCATTTTTTTCAATAAAAAAAGTTGTTTACTTCAACTGACGATAAAGACGTGATCACTCTATACTGAGGTAATGACGTTTACTAAAAATATACCATTAGCGATGCTACGAGCGCCATCTCTTAGATGTACTAGGAATTATTGAATCCCCCTCGCATAATTTTTATTACAATTATGAAAGGGTCTGAACGGGGGTATGATAATCGATTCTATATGGGAATGATGAGACATAAACTAAAACATTAAACATTCATGACAGAAAATGAAAACAAATTTTCCGCATACTCAAATCTAAAAATAGCTGCTATGAAACTTTTTGTTTTTTGCACTAAATTTTGATTTTGAAGAACTTTAGAAATTGTTAAGTCGCCTTGATAGAAAGTGAAAGCAAGATTCATTTAGTCGGCCAAACTGAATTCTTAAACAGTGAAAAGAAAGTAAGGCAAATTAGAAGCTTAAAAGAAAATATGCAGTCTGTAGAGCAGAGGAACGACATTGAGAATTTTACACATAAAGTTAGTTCCTACGTCAGGTCGACGGTATTTCTTAACAGTAAAAGCGACATCGGAAAAAACGGTCAATAACTGGATTTGGCGAACTTAAAATTATGTTAGTTTAAGTAATACCAAGTATAATTAATATTATATTTAAAATTTCATCGAGGTGTTTGACTAAATTTCTCATTTTTTAACCTTTCTAAACATCTTTGATAGACAAAGGATTCTCTGTAAATAGTTATAATTATAATTTTCTTACTTCTTCAAGAATATTGCCACATATTGTACATATTTGTACGTTCAGTTTTTTAAAACTTTATATTATTATTACCTGAAAAAAAAACAAAATTTGTTAGAGAACTACTCACTAGATTATATTTCAAGTTAGCAAATTATTCTAATTGAAAGATAATTGTTTTCAAAATAATTCAAACCTTCCTTTGCAAATTTTCGTTTTACTTTATGTAAAAAATATTGTAAATATTGGATAAATAAATATTATCTGATGTATAAAATGTGATCAGTTTAAATTATTGTTTTATTTTATATCCATTATTTGTTATAAAGAACTACTCAAGCAGAACATTACATCACTTTTTTCACAATTCAAAAATTTGTCCGTGGAAGAAGTTAAAAAGTTTGTACAATACTTCTTTCCATACTTGCATCCCGCTTTGGCATCTCTTGACATCAATGTATAAGTTATGGTCACCTAGGTCTATTGATCTTCATATTATTCACTAATAATGTTAAGATGGTAATTAAAATTTATATTAATAATATGAACAACTTTAAAAGAATTTCCAGCGCAACTGATTCTATTACGTCTTCAATGTCAGATAAACAAACTTCATTTTCGGATGCATGAAAAACTTCATGAATCTCAAAATCGGCAACCTCTACAATTCTCGGACCAATTTTCACTTTGGATAACACATTTCTTCTGAAAGTTTTCTAAGTGATTTAGTCGTTATCTCTGATGCCGAGTAAAATTTCCAATTTGAAATTAATCATATCATAAAAAAATCATCTTTAGGCCTGTTTAAATGCTGGAAATAACCCACCCCTACTTTTGCCTAGACAGTCACCGTACCAGCACAAATAAGGTACCAGTTACAGACTGGGATATTCTTTGTTGTAGTAATTTTAACTTGCATTAAGTCAAATAAATTAGTAGATAAATGTATTAAGTTTGAACTAAAGAAATATATGTATGCAAAAAATATCACTTTACATAAGTTAAATCTTTAATAGGCAAAGCCAAAAATTCTGATCCCTTTTTAACCTGTTTCCAGTGCACGTATCTTAATAAAATATACATATATTAAGCGAAAGGTATTTTTTCATAGATGTGCAAAATATATATTTTATTCAAAAATTGGTCAACATGTTGGGCGTTAAGCGTCTGTGGGCGTCATTTGCATCAACGAGTTAAAATATAAATATTATTAAAAATATTACTATATTTTACCAATATGACTAGTTCTAATAGAGACCATATGTACTCACCTCATCACCGGCAATCACATTTTAGGAAACAAATTCACACGTTACCCGGGAAACATAATTTTTTGGATATATTTTTATATTAGAAATTCAGGGGCCTAAAATTTATTAGGGATAATTTTTTTATTAGATAATTCAACGACGAAATGTGTGGTATTTTTTTGGGTCAAGCATTCTCAAATATTAATAACTTTTTCAGAGAACGCATATGAAACCGGAATGATATCCATAGAATTCCATGAGCTTGCTATTTATATAACCCAAATAACTGGTCGGTAATGGGAGCAAACTAGATCAATATGAAATCAAGTATTTGGTGCTAATGACTTTGCATATACATACCTTTACTTTGTGGTAACAGTTATGTAAGTTTAATAAAGACAGCGCATCATTTGGGGGTACTGTTCAAGAATAATAATGAACTGCGCTAACAACTTTAACTGATATTGTTTAACGTTAACGTAATAATCTTAGGAGATATTTTTGATGTTTCGTTTTATTTAGACGAGGGTATGGTATTTTACATACATAATGTTTAGTTACAGTATGTGTGAAAAGAAGCGCGCTAACCGAATCTACGTAGTTCTTGAACGCTAGGTCCCTAAATCTTAAGCTGACAACTCGTACAATTTTCTAACTTATTATTCGATAAGAATAATTTCGATAATTTTAAAAGAAAAGTTGGCAAGTTGTCACATTTCTATTTGATAAAAAATTATTATGACCAACGATTTTCCCTACAAATTATTGACAATGTTTATGCAAATTAGTATTATCTATACAATATTGTCGCAAATTTTTTGTAAATATTTATAGTGGAAATAGTTTGTGTCAAGAAGTAATTACATGTATAAAAGGCAAGTTTCCTTTTAAAGAAACTGTTGAGCATTTATAGTTTAAGTGAGATTGGCAGTGAAACAGAAACTGTTGAAAAAAGAATTAAATATTCGTAAAGATTATTTAAAGAAAGGATAATTAATCGCATTTACTGCAATAAACCATCAATGTTTTAATGATAAACTTCGCGTTAGTAAAACAACAGCTCAGTATATTTTAACAAAAATCAGTGGTATTTTTCTGTAAGTGCTCATTGACCACGCCAATATGAACGACTCTTAAGTTTTTCAAAATACTCCTTTATATGATAAATTGAATAAGGGTTGGAGACATTTGTCAAATGATGTTATTTTGGGCAACAGTGCATATCGTCTAAATCCATGATTTATAACCTTTCCCTCAGGACTCACTCGTTACTTTTCAACAATAATTATTTCTTTTTTTACCCTCTATTGCTCCTTTGTCTTTTTTGCCATTCTCTCTTTAGTATTTAACTAATTATCTTTTTAATTTTTCCGTTCTGTTTTAACTTCCTTACTTCTTGTACGCATTATTGTGTTAATTTGTAACCTTTACGGTAGTATTACAGTTTTCGGCTCGCTAGTCAAGTAATGTTGTGCAGCAAATTAATGTTGTTAATCAATGTTCACAAAGCAGCCCTCGTCATCTCTCAATTAAAAAAATACATGATGCACAAAAGGGCATGAACTGAAGAGTGTAGGGTGTATTCAAGCTTAAGGTATTAGGTTTTAAGGCAGGTATTAGAATAATATCTCAGACAACTTCTAAAAGAATTGCTTAGCTCACTCACCGTCTTTACAAAATAAAGTTTATTGAACAAGGATACCTTTTCCCACTTTTATCATTTGTTTTTAATATGAGGCGTTAAAATAATTTCCTTAGAATACTCAAAAACTTACCTATCCTTTAAGTGACATAACTTAATCATGCTTTTTTAAAAATACATTAATCCAAGGAGTCGACATTTTTACCACTTCAGAAAAAGGTATTTTATTTTATTCGTTCATATTCCTCTTATGCTTTTATTTTTGCTTTTTACTCGACATTTTTTACTCGAAATAATAAAAAAATTAATAAAATCTTGCACTTATTGCATGCATATAACAGTCGTCCGCTCCTTGAAACTAATTGCTAAAATAAATGTTTGTAGGCTCGCGTTGCAAGCTCTGTTCAACTCCAAAATGAAATTTTCAAGGAAAAGGCTTTATAACTCTTCAAACCAGAGCTCATTCGTAACTAGCTTTGAAAATAAATTTATCAGCAATGTGAATTATTAACAACCAAAAACTGATTATTCAAATACTCTGCAAAAATATTTATTTATTAATTTAAATATTATATATGTATGTACATATAATATATCACATACTAAGTAAAGAAGAAATATTAAAAGGGTTATAAGCAGTAAATTCTTTGAAATAACCAAAAAGCATACAGAGTTGGAAAAATAATTCTTGAGTAAATCGAAATTTTAAAAAATTTGTGGAATTATTGTTTAATAGTTTTTGTTAAGTCAATGAAAATCGCCTAAAACACAAACAATCTGAATTTCATCAATTCAAACCTGATGAATTTGTCCGTATGCCCGTTTCCCTTGAACATTTAATTCTTGAGTTGAGCAGAGCATAAGCAACTCTTAGGATTCCTAGGATTCCTGGAAAAGTCCAATCCCTTCACGTTTCATGGTATGAATGTCCCACAAGCAAGCAAGCAGATTTGTACGAAAGCCTTGCAACATCTCATTTGCTTGCTGTTATTCATACCGCTTTCCGCGCCTTTTGCCAAGCCCCCTTCCCTTACTGATTTCTACTGCTCTGCTGTTGAGGATCTTGACCAAATCTGCCAAATGTTGTTGAAGTTGCAAAAGGTTACCTATGGTTCTTCCCAACGTACGATAGCAGCTGAAAAGTGCGAATATTCGAAGTCAAGGGGTGCTACATCTTGGTATTTTATAAATTTTTGTTTAGCATATTCATGCAATTTTTTATCAAAATTCTTGAACATAACAATGGGACTTTACGAGCGAACGAAAGCAAAGTGCAAACATATAAATTTTTCTGTTGTAAACCTATGTATCGACACATCTTTTAAAAGGCTTAAAATCGAAAATAATAGAGGCAAAAGGAGGTAGTTAATTAAACATGAATCGTAGTTACTTGTATGTAGATTTATTCCAAATTTCCCTTTGTTTACAGGTCTCAGTACATTTCAGTAAAATAAACAAGATGAATGTAACGCCAGCGTTACAAAAAATTTTACACTTCAAATAAATTATCAACTAATCTGTAATGAATTACATTTAATTGCTTAGTTCATTTGACTATTTGTCCACTTGTATTTATACTTATTTACAATAAACTGTTTGCTCCTTCTATGATTATAATGGTTATATTCGTTTTGTTTCACAAAAATGCGCGAATGAAAAACGAATCTGTTTTCTTTAGTCTACAATACGATTCGTGAAATTTTTGTTAGTTAACGCTTTATGGAATTGGAAAATTATACAAAAAGCATTTCCTTTCAGCTTAAACAGTTTGCTAATCCCAAAATGTTGGAACTTTATTTAATATTGAAGAATAACAACCTCATATACAAATATTAAATGAAAAATTGTATGTCTTTTTATGTTCTTTACATTTTCATCAAAATATATAATATAATATTCGTTATTGTTATCGTTAAGTCTGAACTGATTGTTAAATTTATTTACTTAAACAAAGATTTGTTCTGCACCTGAGTGGATTTTTGGGGTTAACTTGAACTGTGAAGCTTTAAATATATGTATATATATGCTTTGATGTATGGTTAATCCAAAAATATGCAGGTAAAATAAACTCAAATAAAAAACATAAAACTAAAAACCCAAAAAATAACCATCCTACTTTAGCGTGCCACAGCAGTATATAAGCTTGCAGCTACAACACACCATCAAATACATCGAGAAGCTAAATTGACGCAAGAAGACCACATGAAAGGAAGAAGTAAGTCAAGTAAAACTTTACTAATGACTTGCGTCCTTATCCACTAATAAGCTACTCAAATTGTATTCGCGTTTCTGGTTATAAGTTGAATGCCTACATGCGCCAAAAATGGCAGATGAAATTCTGCAGAGACTATCAGACTTTTCTCCTTTAATATCATTAAGCCTGCAAACTTTAGTAAGCAGAAAAAAGGGCTCTTGGACTAGCTGAACTAAAGAAAACATAAAATTGTATGTATATTTACGACATTCTAGTTCTTTCAAAGTCCTAAAAGGATATTCCTATCGAATATTACTTTACATATATGTAGCAAAAGAGGGATCCTGCCCTTGTGTTGAATAGATCTTTTGTAGACTACTATATTTTAGTTTCACGCTCTAAAGCTCTAGTAAAATTAGATAAAAATTAAGGGATTATGCTGGGTCTTTTATAGATTTGTGTGAGACGCTGCTCGGCGTACAAGTGTTTAGGACATGGTCCTCTTAACATCTGTGTCGTATTCAGAAGAACTCAGGCGTATACCACATAAGTAAAAGTCCCAACGTAAAATAAAAATGAAAATAAATTGAAAGAGATAACTATAACAATGAATGAAATGTAAAGCTTAAAATAAAAGGAACAATCTTTAGCGTTCATAAATTCGAGTTAGCATCAAACCTGTTTCTTTATTAATTTAAATGACTAGCTACAGGTAATGGTTAGATTTAGTTAATTTTCTCTCTACTTTCTTTAAAAATGTTCCTTCACTAAATCAAAATGTGTCTAGTATTGCGTTGTAAGAAGTTCAAATTTTGATTCCTCTTGTCCTTTTCTTACTACTCCATTTATTAGTGTCTAATCACCTTCAGTATTTTCCTACGTCGTGTCGATAGTTGTTAAAAGTTAATTCATCAAAAACAAAAAAAGAGAGCATTTGTCTGTGACCAAAAATGCTCCTTTAGCAAGAAGAATCAATATTTTACTTAAAGTCTCCCTCCAAATTTACACAATTTTCCCGGTTGCTCTAATAGCTATCTAATCATAGCAACACAAGCCAAGAAGAACTATGTACTGCTTGGATGTAAATTTTTCCTTAACCGATCAGAAATAAAACATGTATTGTTTCCAAGTGAAGACGTGAAGATATTTTGTGAACTGCTTATCTTATTAAAAGAAAAGTCTGCGCCTTTTCTGTTAATTTCCTACAGATTCCTACGACTCTCCGTCACATTCCAGTGTGATGTGATTGATTTTGGCTTCCGGATGGTTTTATTTGAATTCTACCTTCTGGCTGCATTTTCTCATCCTCCGCTTGGTTTTCCAGATCAGACTCCTCTAAAGTCACCTGTGAAAGTACAGCGGAAATTGGACAACCCTTTACAAAATATTTATGAAAACTACAAACTTGAAAACGTATCTTCTCATCTGATTCCTCCAATGAAGGCGGAGGTGACGGTGGTATCATGCTTTGGTAGTAGTCTCTATTTTCCTCAAGCGTATCTAAGATATCTTGCGCATCAGGATGGACCAAATCACCCCACGTTTCCCACAACGGGTGCACAATATAGTCAATGAAGCCCACCTGGGATTTCTCAATAGTTGCATTTTGGCGGTCGCACATTGGACTTATGTCCATGCCATGCTCACGTTCCTTGTCTCCTTGGAGGAAGAACTCTTCCATTAGAAGTGCAACCCATCTCTTGTATAATGGAAGTGGTTTGGTTGGGTTGCTTAAATCCGCACAATGAACCAAATTTTCTAATACCTGGAAAATTTCAAATTATCATTAAAATATAAACTTATAATTACTCTTTTAAAAACAATTACATTTATATTGGGTTTTCGAGCTTATAAGACGGTCCGAAATAAACAGTGGTAATACATACATTTCAGTTTCCCAAGAAGTACAAAACTGACCGATCGTTTCTTTAATTACAATTCTCATTTGGCACTGTAGTGACAACAATGAAATCGAAAAGTGAAAAGCAGTAAGCAAACACTGATTGTGTCCAAACATATGTACATATAACGAATTCTCAGATTTGAGTCAAGTAACGTTGACAACACTTCCGAAAATTCCTAAAAACCATCCAAAAGGTATTAACAATTTCAAGGAAAAGGTAACTACACAGGGGAAGCATGGATCGGGGGCGGAAAAAAAAATTACGTGAGGCAACAAAACGATTCGAAGATTAACCTTACATATTTCTTCCTTCAAAAGATATTCTAACCTCTTGGCAAGGATTCCCCAGCGAAAGTCAAAACCGCGCAGTCTATACCATACAGGACATGAAAAAAAGGCTGAAACTAAAAAACTTCAACGTTGCCAAAGCTCCTGATAGCGAGGATGCGAAGCAAAAAATTTGTAAAACACGTGCCCGAAAGCTGTAAACAAATTTTTTAACGAAATCTCTTGCTGCCTAAGGAAGGAAATCCTCCGAGTTACTCAAAACTGCGATCTATCCAACGGAACTGGGTGCATATGAAACAAAAACTGAAAAAGACAAAAAAGGAAGCAGGAACCTCGAAATTTTCAAACAAAATTACGTAAATGTTACAAAAACAAACAAAAAACCGATCAAGTGCGAGTCGGACTCCCACACGAAGGATTTAGCACTCTGTGTTAGTTGTTGCAACCTCGATATAATTAAGCTTCATGAGTTAGCTTTCTTATTAATTATATTTTATTTTTATTATTTGTTGTTACAGCGGCAATAGGAATACACACTTTGTCAAAATTCAACTGGCTTCCTATTACGGTTCTTGAGATACAGCCCGCTGACAGACCGACGGATGGACGGACACATGAGGCTTAGTACCTAATAGGGTTCCGATGGCACCCTTCGAGTACGAAACCCTAACAATGAATTTTGATTTTATGCAGAAATTTGTTAAGTACAAAGAAAATCCCCAAAAACAATACCGTATTTTACACATTTATAATTATATATATAATACTCTTCGATCACTTTTCATTCCGGACACCTCTTATTTTACTTAGAAGTTAAAAAATAATGTTTCAAGAATGCTTTAAACTGTTTTGTACCAAAATTTTCTATATATACATATATGCATAAGCAAAGAAAGTATAATATATAAAATTTTATAGATATTTATCGATTTTAAACTTAACATATGTATTAGGCGTACAACTTTATTTTCATCGTTTTTATCTCGAAATTTCAGGCTTTATTGTAAAAAATTGATTGTATACTTTTATGATCCAATGTATTGTTCATTTCCGTCCACTACATTTTATCATCTTCCGGACAGCGTACGAATCCCGACTTTAAAAAGCTAGTCATCTTTTGAAACAATCCACGAATCGATCGAATGTTTTACTTCACCACAAGACCGGAGAAGGATATGACTTTCCAATTAAACGTTTCCAAAAATATCTTGACCACTTTTGGAACAGCATAGTACAGCACCCAATTTCTTCTTTTCTTAAACATTTCAATGTGTTTGAGGCATTTTAAAAATGATGAGAAAATGAGATTTCTTTATATTCAAGCAAAGAATTAAAATCTCCCGCAGATAACGAGCATTTGGCTTGTAAACTAACATTTTCAATTGAAAATAACTTTATGATACAGACTCAAATCGGCTAACGCTTCGATGGGGTTGTGGTGACAGATGCCCATGTTTCTTGCATGACATCATGATTTATTTATTTGGACCACTCCTTACCGCTTAAGGCATCTATAGGAAAGTGGCGGAAGCAAAGTTGTACACCTAAAATTTTCTGAATGCAGTGATATAAAGATATAAATCTTAGTTGCACTATGTATTAGGCACATATGTACATATTATATAATGTAGAAACAAACACAAATGAATCACAGGAGAGCTAGTTTCAGGCTTTTTTCCTTTATTGTCATATTACCTGAATGCGATCTGTGTAATTATCCAAAAGTAGAACTCCAGATCCTGCTACTTTCTTCGTCTCTACCATGGTCTTCAGATCTGCTAGTAAACTCATATGTTTGGACATATCAGTGGAAAGAACTATATCAATGACCATCTTCCGTAACGTTTGACGTTGTTTTCTAAAATTTAAACAAGGTTATTGAAAGTAAGATAGAATGAAAGCTATTTAATCTGAAATATGTTTTAAAAATAATGCAAATTAACATAAAGCTGCAAGTAACAAAATTGTTTTTAAATTCCAGGCTTATCTAGCATAGTATTCTAATAAACTTAATAGCAAATGGTATTATGACGACTAACCCTGACAAAAATCATGTTCTATGCAACAAAATTACAAGTAATTAAGTTTATTTTTGGTATTTATAAATACTTGTTTCACCGAGACGCTTCATTCGAGGAAGAAGTTGTGTTGTGTTGTGGTGTGATTTTTGCATATGCAGTTTTGGCTGTGAAAATTCAAATAGATAGAAGCAGAGTAAAGCCTTCTCTCTATTGAATACCCTTTCTTTGGAGTTCTCATACTTCTTCATTCTGTTATATGCTCCAACATTATTTTTGTTATTTAAAGAAAGTTAAATAAAATATGATAAAACAAAGTTCTAGCAAAGAAACAGATAGTAATGGTGAAAGATAAAACGAGTGTAGATAATGGATCTAAAAAATAACTAGCTTACTGATAAATTAAATTACATATGTGAAATTAATTATATAGAAAATACCAATTTCTCAAATGTTATTTGCATTGTGTCTTTGTATAGTGTCAGTTGACTTTACGCAAATACCACAAACATGAATTCCGCATTATTAATTAATAAATTAAAGATGTTTTTCTCTCTGAAAATTAATTTTTAATTAATCTAAGTGAATTTACTTTGCAGTTTCGAGTACACAATTTTTGTAATTTCATACGTAGCTTATTTTTTACGGTTCTTTTGAGCTTTGTATTATGTAATTATGTATTACGACAAGGACATCGTTTAATTTTTCTTTTGCTCTGAGGTGGATATCCTCTTTAAGAAAGGAATATTTGTGTGGAATGAGAGTAAATAATGTTTTTCTACATTATCAAATATTTGAATTAGTTACTTCAGACATAAAAATTTATTATTATATACATATTTATTCAACAACGTCGACCAGCTTTTGCTTGCTCAAATCTAAAATGGCGTTAAACTTGACTAAACAACACTAAAACTACGTTTTCTTTTTATTTAAATAACGTCTAATCGGTTTTCAGGAGCGCCTGATTCCACCTCTAGAGTAGTTGTTTTTACTGTGTATTTTTACCGATATTATTTCAAACCAATCTCTTTAATTAACACTCGCCATCTCCTAGATATGAAATTATTAGAATATGAATAAAAGAGAAATAATTTTAACTAACTTTCTGAAGGGAGGTGAGAGAGAAACATAAATGCAAATAATTTATGCTCATTGGTAATCATTTCATTGCAGTCGAGATAAGAAATATTTAGTTCTTTATACTAGCAAATAGCGCATTCATAGATAAGTTTATTAAATTTATTAATCTTTTAGAACACATATATACATACATATGTACATCTAGGCAAGCATTGGTCTTACGTAAAAAATGTTTAGTAAATATGTGTTTTCTCCAAATAATGAAAATTGCTTCGAATTCTAAATTAAAATTTTGGTTTGAAAAAAACTATGAAAAGTCAGTACCAAAGTTTAAGTTTTTCTTTAAGCATTTTCTGTCCATTCGACACTCCATTACTTTTGAACTAACTTTTAAAGACTGCTTCTTTTTCACCCTATTTTTCTCAAATCTTGATGTAATGTAATATAATACCACTTATTTAATAAAACTCCTTGTTTGCGTATGCAATTAAATATAGATATAGTATTTCAGCAAAAATATAGTATAGTTTATGTTTTGTTTTGTTGCAAGTATAGTATCTGTATGTATGGTGTAAAAATTACGAAAATAATTGAAGCGTATTAAGCACTTACTTTTGCATATTACAGAATATATCACATCCTTGATTTTGAAGTAATTTAAAGGCAACAGCTAAATGATGATTTTCCAACACAGATTCGTCATTATACATTAAGGCTAACTCGGAACCTAAAAACATTTTTTTATAGAATTTTAAAACAAAATATTGAATTTGCTCATCTACTTGAATTGATTAAAAATTGATTGGTGAGGCCTGGATGATCTACATCATGTATACACGCAGCGAAGAGTGCACCTCCAACCTCTAATGGTGTGAACACTCCTTCTAGTGCTGGAGTATTCAATAGGACATTCGTGCTTTGAGTGACGTCAGCTGCATGTAAGGAATTGTGAAAGGGATTGTCTTTTACGTAGTGGTCCTCCAGGGTACTCATGAAATTAAGAAAAGTTTTCGGTGGTATCATAAGACTAGTCAGAAGTTCTCTGCTCTGTAATAACGAAATGGAATTATTTAGTAAAACAGTCGGGGGTTGGCTTCCAAGCAAAATACCTGAAATACTGTGTAAGCGACACATGTAAGGGGACGATTACAACTAAGATCGCCAATTTTAAATATATCTATACCCCAGGTGTCTAGCTCACCCAGTAGTGTACCGAGTGCATTTTCATTTGTTGTTTCTACGCCAAAAGTGGGTAATCTTTCTCCTGTAAATGAATTGGTGTGGGAGAGGGGCCTTTTTACTCCAGATATTTGCGACATAGGTGGTCCTCCTGACCTAGGAGATCTACTTCTAGGATATGGCACAGTAGTAGTCGCCTCGTTCTCCTCAACACGTAGTGATGGCAAGTCAAACTCTTGCTGTTTATCTATGAAATTAATTTACATGAGTTTTTGCAATATTTTAAACTGAAACACATGAACATGAAGTTTTCCATTAAGAGATGGCATTTTAATTACAACAAATTCAATTTTTCTTTTTGTACTGAAAGTTATCGGTCATTTTATTTTTGATAAATTTCAAAAATAAAATTGTTAATATTTCATCATATTACACTTTCAACAAAACTGCGTTTGAAAAATGAAAAATTTTCTTAAATTTACTACGAAGCAACAGTTATGTTTTAGAAACTCAAAAGATATTTCAAAAGCTAGTTATTTGCAATCTTTATAAAGATTTGCTTAAAAATATTTTAATAAGAGTTTGTCTCTTTCCATCTGAATAATTTATTTAATGGAAAAGTGCTTAGTGCCTGCAACAATTTCTTTCCCTAAAAAATCTTATATGTACATTTTATGTGCCTACATATATTTAAGGGTTTAACCTTTAATTTATTTTGTTTGAAGATCGTGTGTTATCCCGTTGCTTTTATAAAAACTTTACAAATGCCCAAAACACGAGTCTTCAAAAATGTAAGCATATTTTTTCGGTGTTCACGCAGAGCAGTTATTTCGTTTTCTCACAACAAAGAAATTGCTTTGTATTTTATGTGAATCAAAACTTTTTTTTCAAGTTTTGACTATTCATTTCATACACAAAATATACTAAGTTAGACTGGCCAATTCTCCTAAAAGTAGGCGGATGTATCCAAGATTTTAATAACCTATCACGTTTATTACGTAGGAAAAGATATATTGATTTTTAAGTAAAAAAGGATTCATACACATAAAATTCAAAAAGATTTTCTTCGTTGTGAGAAAACGACTACCAAATTGGAAATATGTTTGCTTACATTTCATAGGAACGAAAGCAAGAAGTATAATAAAAAAAAAAAATCATTTCTAGTTTATATAAAAAATAACCAGCGCCCAAACTCAAAATTCAATATCCAAATCGTTGCCAAAGTCAATCGTAGAGAAAATTTGCCAATAACATTCAAGGCAGTCAAAACCTTCCGGAAACCAAACGCAAACGCCTTCCAGGAATCGAAATAACCACATTGCAAAGGATCAAGCTATGGAAAGCGCGGGGTGACGAGGATTCGCTACCCTGCGGCTGCTCCCGAAGTCCTGCGCAGGACCTTTCTAGCCTCATACATCAGAGCATCATGTCATCTTGTGTAATTACATGGTTTAAGCCTGTGTGTGGCATAAACAAATAGAGTAGAGCGCAATCGCGCGTTGCTCGCACGAAGAGCTTTATTTCGGCCGTGTAGAGCTTTTCTTCAAACGTGTGAATTTGATTTTCTTTGGCACAAAAATTTGCAGGCGACTGGACATCTATCTAGATTGTCTATGGTAACAGTTTACAAAAAACCAAAAAACAAAAACAATAAAAAATATCAAAGTTTGTGGCCTTAACACCGAAAAAATTGCTGAAGGAGTTGTCGAATCTCAAAGCAATTATTATATTGAAAACTAGAAGATATAAAGCTCATTCGAATAGTCACGTATTGACCCGTCATCCGTTTTTGTTTGGGCGTTGGATTTTGGGACACCCTGTATAAGCGCTATGCAAAATAATAAGTGCACCGTACTAATCCCATTGAAAATATTTTTTGTTTTATTTTATCAATTGGCTGGTATCAGGCTGTTATAAAAAATAATGGATATTCGTAAACAATTTTGCGAATAACAACAGTATAAAAACCGTTTGTGGTTTGATTACAGGATTTCAAGAAATACATCTTTTCTTTGGCACAGTGATGGTAGAACCATAGATATCTAGTTTGTCTATGGTAGAACTAATAGAATATGTATGATAATTTTCGTTTCTTGAAATAAGTGTAGTTTTTGCAGACATCGGCACGGATTAAAGTACTCGTGTTTTGTGGCAAATATAATAAAATTAGGGGGCATGTATTTATGGATATTCCCTTCAAACAAAGATGGGACATCCTAATGTATGCGACATTCTATCAAATGGATAAGCCTAAAACTCTTGCTACATATCTCTGAATTAACAATTATAAGGCATAGTCACTGATTAAAAGGATATGAATATTGTAGCAGTATTTAGGCCCCTTAATACCACACTTTATACTTTTCATTTTTCGTGAACTAACAGTTTTACACGTAGTAGAAAATACAACTCTTTAAAATTATACCTCTTAATGCGAAAGTCTGTAAATTGTAAGAATTATAAAGTTACCTAAAAATGTAGAGCAAATGTACTCTGATATTTGATTCCCGGACTTGCTGGACTCGCTAAAGTGCGACAGTTCTTTGTTCAACATCCGTTTGAACTAGAAAACATTTCAAAATAATTAAATAGAGACAGCAATTTGAACAATGATAACCTTTAAGGAAGCCATATCGGATACACTCCTATGAGTTTGGATGGTCTCAAGTTGATCCAAGCACCAGTCTAATTCCTCGATAGTATCCAAAGCCAACCGAACATAAGCATCATCTCCCGGAACAATATTTCGGGCTGTGCTTGAAGATGGAGTTGATCTTCTAGACCTTATTATAGAAAGTTAACTTCAATATACAGTATTTGTTTAAAACAAAATGGGTAGCATGCCCATTGTAGTTTTACTTACTTATTAGATGCTGTAACATTTGTTAGACTTAGAAGATTATTCCGAACTGAACGTAAACTCGCTAAAATTTGAGCAAACGGTGTCACTATCAAGTCCTCTCCATGGCTATAAGAAGATATGAATTTTCCATTAGGCTTAAATGCAATTTGGAAACCAGGAAATTTTGAAAAGCTTGCATATCTGCCATTTGAAGAAAATAAGCGATAAGCTTATTAGAAATTTAAGACACGGATTCTGAAAGAAAAGCAACAATAAGAAACATACGTACATGCAGGTTAGAATCGTACTTCAAAAACAAAACTTCATTTGGGAACTACAAAAAGCATAATTTTTAAATAATTACTTTCGATACAGATATCATGTTAGTACGTCTAATTGGCAAAATATTAATATACAAGACTTACACCACGCTTATCACTCAACTGCGAATGCAGGGTTTTGTTTTAAGTTCGTTAGAGCAATTGTTAAGCTACCTAGATATCACAGTAGAACTGAAACATATTGCTGCAGGGGGATGGTGCCAAACAGAGGTATTTTTTACTTGTCAAAACAAAACTAGATCTAAACGTGTAAAAAATTATCATATCTTAAAATTACATTCCAATTGTATTAAAACTCATTAATTATTACCAGTTTGCGGATTTACTTGGATCGTACTATTAATATTCAAGAATTCTAATTAAGATACTAGTAAACATAAGAATTTTCAAAAAATAGATTTTTTATCTTCACAATTTTTAACTTCTGAGACTCACTGAAATCACCTCCTAAAACTTTTTGAGAAATTCTAGAGTTATAACAGAAAAAAAGTGCACGCGTTCTTAACTTTTTGCAGATACTCCTGCAATGCATTTTTTTTCGAAATGACGTTTTTTTCAAATGACGAACAGTTCTTCTCCGGACCCGTTGAATTGATTTTAATCAATTTTGACGCATTTTTTTTATTAACAAGTTTTGCGGGACAATGTACCATCAAAATTGTAAAAAGCAAAGAATGAAAAATTAGGTCAATTTATCGTACGTTTTTAGAAACATCCACCATTTCTTTAATCGATTTTTCATTAACGATGATAATTTACCCCGTAAGAAACCTTCTTCCTAAAATGCTTTTGAGTTTTTTGTTACGGACTTGCTAATTCTAAAATTAACTCTCTATAAATTGGACAACAAATCTAAATTTAAAAAATATGTATGCAATATATATGTATATACATGTCAAAGTATAAAATAATGTTTTAGAAAATGTTGTATGATCGTATTTAATAAATCACATCAGAAAAAATTTTTTAAAATGTACTTGTTTTTTGGTTTTCTAAAGTGTACTAATATCTTAAATCGAGAGTAATAGTTTTGACATACCACCACTAATTGCAATTTTGGATTTCACTTTGACCTTTTGTGAAGTATACTTTACTGAAGTGTTATGGTCATTAAGAGGGCTCGCAGCAAAACCGTTATTAATTTTCTTATATTTATTATTTTTATTTGAAATAACATATGTACGTATACACCCCAACTAAAGCGAATTTCCTTATATTTTTAAAATTATGCAAGTTAGAAAGGTAATTGAAGGGTTTTAATTAGTACACTCAGAGTTTTCTTTCCATTGCTTAAGAGGTAAGCCACCCTTCTTTCTTGAAAAATTTGAAACATTTAACATGGAACACGAAGGTCCCTTATTTACAAATCTTTATTTCAATTCACCTGTCCGTGTTCCTTGTTCCCAATGTGTGATTGAATTAAAATTTTGTATGCATTTGTAAATCAGTCGAAAATGTAATATTATGGCATCATTAAGCTGGTCTGATGATGGAGACGGAAAGTGGTCGTAAGAACTCCATATAAAATAATCTTATCCCCTCGAGTTTACGCTAATTTGATTTGCCTTGGTGACTATACTCTGGTTGCAGGAGAATTTCCAAATTTTTTTTCTATTTCCTCAAAGTAAATAATGTTTGTTTTTTTGCAAATATACTTTTTAAATTACTTTATAATAATCACCATTTTTGTTCTGCTATAATTACTACTACTCGATATTTTATAATCCTTTCAATGATTAATATATCAAATTAATTACCATCATTTAAACCAAAGGTTTTGTATCTTATCGATATCGATTGATCTTACTTAAATGTCAAATGTTAAATTTTTTCTACGTTGTTACTTGAACTATATGTTTTCGTTAAATATGCAAACATATAGGGCCGACAATGTTTTCATAACGCAACGACGTTGTAATGCATAGTAACTACTCTTTAAAAAGTGACACTATTTCATGAAGATAATGCGGAAGAATACAGGATTTGAAAGGCTTATAATTTTAAAGCAAAGGAATACTGAGTCGGTTAAACAATTAGTGGAGAGCCCGGAGTTTTCAGACCGCAAATGCGTCTATAAGAAAATTAAACGTAAGATTTAATTAATTTAAATAAACCCGTTTAGCTAAATTCCTTATAACACAGATTTTATAACTATAGTTATAGCCTGTGTCGCGTGTTATTTAACGAAGAACTTTGTGTGTGTTTCTCCTCTTCTAACATGAAAATAACCTTTAAAGTACATAAGACTAGTCGACCGTACTTCTGACACTGTCGAACCAAGTGTTATGTGGATCAAATGGACAATTTATGCAAAGCTTAGAAATTTTGAATCAAAAACGTATTGTAAATGATAATGTTTGCCTGTGGGAATATTATCTACAGTACCATAAAAAACTGAAACTTTTCATATTTATCTCCCATGGGATAAGAGTTTCCGTTTTCCATGATGTTATTGATTTCCAAAACCCTCCCCGCACTTTTCTTTGACTGTACAAAATTTTTCAGGTTGCATATCTTTTATAACTTAAAAGTTCAATATTCGAATTACTAATTTAATCATACAAAAGAAAATACTTTCTGCTTTTCGCTGGTAATGTATTTTTGTAATAATTCCGATAAGATCTGAATCAGATCGAAAAGAAAAACAAATTTTGTTAATCCAACATTTTTATACCTGGTGATGTTTGATTTTTCTTCCGATTCTAACGACACCACCACATTTATTTAATTGATAATCGCCTGCGGCAATTGGACAAAAGTATGTACATATACCGACATAGGCATATGTGCATATACTTATGTATATTGAAAATGAAAAATAGAAACTAATTAAAATTAAGTTAAAACGTTTTCTATTGCATAATTCGAGGATGAAGAAACAATGAAACACAATTATAGCTTTGAAAGTTTTCAATTGGAAGATATAAAACGGTTTCTGAATGCATTATCCTTTATCCTTACAATTCCCGAACGATACAGTTTTATCGTCCGGATTCTTTTGATTAACCCGAAAACGGTTATGCAGGGTGTTTCATAACTAAGTTTTAAACACATACAAAAAGGTAAGAAATTGAAATTTGTATCATATCATATAGATATGTACAAAGCAGATCACTTTATCCCAAATCTTGATAGAAAAACCAGCGCCTCTTTTCAAAAATCTTTATTATTCTGTAATTTTCTTGAAGGAAAAAATTAGAACCATTTATTGAGCAAACTTTTTCTTGACAAAAAATTTTTGATTTGGATTTCAAAGGCGAAAGTCGCAACAATTCGAAGAATCGATTGACACTTCGTTGTGAAATGGCTATTATTTACGTACAAGGTTACACATTATGAACATTTTGTCAAGAAAAATATATAATTTTGATAGAAGTAGTTCAAAAATCCAATTTTAGAAAGTTAATATAACTTATCACAAATTATAAATATTAACGGCTATCGTTACGACAATGAACTTTCGTTAATATTGGTCCTCAATGTCTTATGCACTATATATCTAGAGGAAGTATATAACAGATTACGAAATTTTTGTCGAATGTACGTTGACGTTGACATGAATTTGAAGTTGCAAATATTAACAAACATGAAATTTTGAAAAATTTACTTTACAAAGCATCCAATCAAAATATTTGTTAAGTTTCAATAATAACTTAATTGAATTAATATTTAAACCTTCAAAGCTACAAAAAAAAATTTTAAGGCATTTTTGACTTTCACAAAAACCTTGTCTTACAGACATATTCGTTTGCATATGTGGATTTTCAATAAAGACGATAGTGACAAGTGATAAATTACGAGCATATTTGATTTAAACAGTTAGAATATAAGTCAATCCAATTCTTTAGTTTTGGTGGGCTTCCTTGTTATTTGTTACGGTTTGTTATCTAATACTAATGTAATTCTTAGCGTATAGAGATAGTAGAGTAGATACTTTGCTTTTTTCGTAAACCTTATTACGGGACCATTTGTATTGCTTTTGACGAGTATTCTTGTTCATCATCTTGATGTTAATAGTGCAGTTTGAGAGGAACATTTAAGAATAAATTCCGTAGTTAAATGGTCAACGAAATACTTATGATCAATGTTGATATACATACTCATGCATGTATGAGTGTTTTTATTTCTTAATACGTAAAAACTACATTAACATCAGTTTAATGGTTCCGTCACATATTTTTATTTCAAATACACATGCATTCCTAATTCTAAAATATGTATATTTCTACATTTTCTTTTAACTTATTTCAAGAAATCGAATTATTGCAATTTAATGCGATGCTGTTTTTAGTTTATTGTAGTGTACTAAGTACTCATAAGTGTATGTATATTAATTATCTACAATAATAATAAAGCAATATATTACTGATAATAAACAACAAGAGCATGTTCTAAAGCATCAAATAAAGAGTTAGAATGTGTCGTATGTACATACATTTATGAACGATAACTATTGTATTAAAATATTCTACAACATATAAAAAAATAAAATACTTTAATCATACAATTTGCTGCTTTCAACGAGGCAGCAGACAAGTCCTTATTAAATAATTCATAGTCATTACATGAAAAATTCATTGCTCCCATTGCCTGAATGTGAAAATCGAAAATTCACTTAAAAGTTTGAATCTAGTATCCCCACCATGTTTTCAAAGAAATTTCCCCACACTCTCTGTACAAGTTTTTGTTTTGACAAGTGTTTTTGCAACTAATAAAATATGCAAGCAAAACAAATGTTCGTGAACGAAAATGTAAAGAAAAGCTTGCGGCATCTACTTGTTATACTTTGCGAGCAGAAGCTTTGAATTTTTTTTAATAATTTATACAAGCGAGACAGAGCCAGGGTTCGCAACAAAAGTAGAAGAAAAAACAATGCACTTAATCAAGAAATAGACACTATTAAGTACGTACGATCTATCCGCCAAGACTGCAGGTTCTTGTTCTTTAAACCTGAAAGCGTGATATCAACTTTTATAAGAACGATTACTTTAAGGGTTCAGTTGGAAAGTTTAACGAAATTAAAAGACAAATTCACTTAGGGAAACCTTAAAATACTTTTCTTGGAAACAATTGTTATTTGTGAATATTATAAGTGGTAAAATAAAACTTTGTCGTCTGTCTGGTCTGTTCGTATGCCTCATTTGTATATTTCGTAAATTCTATACAACCTATAGACAACATTTTTAAATGTAAACTTTCAGCGTTACACAAAAACATCAATATTGAGAATTAAATATTTTCTTTATTTACTTATTTATTTTTTTGAAAACCAACCAAGCTAAAATTGAAACACATTGTTTTTGTATTCATCTCTGCGAATGAAATAACCGATTTCTGTATTTATGATTTGAAAGAATGAAAACTGATAGGAGACAGAATATCCATATATACCTACGCTCATGTTAGCTGCAATAAGCATAAGTGTATGTGACACTGATGTCTCTGACGAGACTGCGAAAACACATTTTATGAGTGTATTTATAAAGAGTGTATGGCGAAGGCCTGGATTGATTCTGATCAACATTTTGTTTGGCCATTTTAAGTCTATATTGGACCTTCACCCCAAAAATCGCAATTAAAAATTGTAGGAGGTGAATCCAGCAAACGTTTTATAAGTTCATTTTAATTCATCATACGATTTTGGGTGATATGTAGCATGTAAGAAATCTGAGGCCTTCAGGCTTTCTAAGGATACCTCTCACGACCTAAATCGTGAACAACTAAGCGAAAAAGGCCGCGTCAAACTTAGAAAATTACAAAATTTTTCTTTGGTCCTTTGTTTTGCCGATTTTTGATATGGGAAGATAGACTTCCCTGTCTTCTGACCTCTCTCAGAAAAAAACATACTCAAATCTGACATGTTTCGAAGTCATTTTGTATTAGAGTGATTCGTACAGCTTGAAGGCTGAGCTTTTTACACGCTATCAATCAAAATTAAACAATGTCGCTGAAAGAACTTACAAAATATTTTATAGGTTCACCTCCTCCAAATTTTCCGATTATAGGGTAAACCATTTACACGGGTTTTCAAATTATATTAAAATAAATCAAGTATCTTTTAATCGAATAGGTTTATTTATAAGTTTTGCAAATCACTATTAATATACTTGAGCAACCAGCAGTGCTTCTGGGCGAAAAAATTCAAACCATCGGTGAATTAAAGTTAAATTCTAAAAGGTCGTGCAAAAATTTTTTGAAAAGAGCCTTTGCAGTTTTACTTTTAATTTTTTGTGCAATAAATTGTTGATAAAATTCATTAGTTACTTATTTATATTATTATGAAAAATTAAGATAACTTGTTTATTTATTTATGGACCTTCATCAAATAACTGACTTAAAATTTGGAAAGAAAAAAACTCATTGAGTCAAAATTTTTTATTGAAGGAACGTGACATTACCGTTGCAAGCTCGTTGACACATAACATAATAAATAATTACTTCTGTAATACGAAACATGGAAATAAACGAGCAAATATAGAAATTTTAAAATACTCTTTAGATTTAAAAGGAAGGTATAGCCTTTGAGATACACTGGGAGCAAAACCAATTTACAATTGTTACATTTTCGCTCAAATAAAAATGGATCGTTTTGGTATTAAAAATCTCACAAAAAAAAAACGAACAAATTGACGCCGCATGGGCACAACATGTTTAATATGAATAGCATAAAAAGGAAATCCCAAAGTTCTAACATATGCGCAAATAGATAACATTAAGACATGTTGTATAGTAAAGGCAATTTTGCCATGAGTGAAACATCAAAATTTTTAAGCCATCTCTTAACGCAACCTAGACCTGTATTTACTTCGATCAACGTAGTGTGCGTTTTTTCTGCAAATAAGTAAATATATATTCAAAAATAACAAAGCATAAATGAATTTATGTCCCATTTTGCTCCCCACTGGAATTTTGTAGTGGGTGTAGTTTGAGTCTCTAAGAGGCCAGCGACACTGCCTGCCTCGTGTGGAGTCCAGGGGGCTGGTATTTCTTAGGAGAATCAATAGTATAACTATTAATATCAAAATTACAAATATAGACGAATTAGAATAAAGTACATCTCGGCAGTGAAAATTACAATATTTGTCCTTTTGAACTCTTTTAGAACTCATTGCAAAGCTTAAGGGGCCGCTAGTCTAATGATCGAGAGTGTCGTCGAAGCAGTAGGGAATTCGAGGCCCATGAAATATTAACTGTCATAACATGACGAACATAAAGACGAAAACATGGCAAATAACAATATATTTTAATTTTTGTCAGTAGGTATGTTTGTGTACTATAGATACTAAATGTATTTGATTTACCATGATTTATTTACTTTAACTTGTTCATTAAAGGAATTCCCAGAATGAATTTTGTATCTTTAGCTTTTTTACGTATTATGATTTCCACCTCTCTATGTATGTCAAAATATTTATAAAACAAAATACATTTGGAAAAATACTCGACTTTTATCTTCACAAATTAATAAATTAAGATTATTGAAATAAAAATAATTATATCTAATGTACAGCAAATTTGTATAAAAATGTATTTTGCATATAACCTTTAATAGATAAAAATATACGTGCAATAAATACCGTACAAGAGATTAATCTCCTAAAATGCAATAAAGGGGTCACCCACAAATTCAGCAGTCATAAGACAACTCCACCACTACCGCCATGTCACAGTGTGCCATGCTCGATTGAACTCCACTGTCTCTATGTGATATCACATTGTCTTGCAAGTGTAAGAAAATTATACAATTACAATTTGGCATGAGTTTGGATGTTCTCACAATTTAATATATCATACACATACTACACAGCAAAAAAATGTAGCAGTTCTTTCCAATTATATTAGTATTTTATTTTGTTGTTATTTTTTTGAATGCATACATACTTCAATTAAATGTATATTTGCTCATCGTTTTGATTTGCGAGATTTCTTCCATATTTACTTAAAACTGCAAATTATATTATTTCTCTCAGTGAAAATATAATAAATATAATTACACTATTTCCTTTGTAATCAGACTATTTTATTATTACTATTATTTCTCTAATAATACCTGTACATTCAAAGGATGTGTTTATTTTAGAGAACAAAACAAAATTTATGAAGCTTCTCTTTTCAAATGAATATCCTGATAATACAAAATATTTTATTATTGTAATAAATTACAATTTATATAAGCGTCTAGGAGTACCAATTTTGTGAGGATCAAGATATTCTCACTCTGACGTCTCATCAGCATAGACCCCCATCTATGTGTCACGTTTTGTTATACTTCTAGGACCCACTTTTCCCTACTCTCGTGACACGTAATTTATGGATGACCCCAAAGCATACAGTTATTTTATTTAGAGTTTCGAAGTATTACAATTACCATTATTCAAGAAATTCACTAGATTTATTTCTTAAAATAAAAAATGTTATAGATATATAATACTAAACATATCGATAAATTATAATTATAAAATAAATTTACGGCATTGGAGCAATGTGCTATCCCAATTTAGGTTGAATGATCGAAAAGTTTTTATCTAAATATCAAAATATTTCATCCACCACTTCATCAGAAAAATTTGAGTAATGGTGTTTTTATTCCACGTATATACTTATTTATGTATTTAAGTTCTTCGCAATCTATGGTCAAATACCAAAGCAGCTTAAGTCAACATAAGAAACTTGTCAGAGTAAAATTTTTAACTTCATTTTGAAATCTGCAATATGGAGAAGAGATCAAGAGGACTTTAAACGAAAGCAGAAATGCTCCATCTTAAAATACAAAAACAATTCTGTCAACATAAGCTTCTTTGGGTGTAAACAAAATTTAAGTCGTTTGATAGAATTCAATGTCAAAGCGTCGTGCAATTCATATTTCAGTAGTTACTGGATTGTATATAATATAAAAGTTAAAGAAACATGAGATAGTCATGAGCACTTTAGTGTTAATTTAAGTACGTATCAATGAGTCACGCATTCTTCAAATGAAAAAAGGAAATAGACAAATATTTTAACATTAATAATAATAACATTTCTAGTCTAGGGATTAATTCTAATTCTTACCTTTCACTAGCAATGCTCGAATTCCTTGACATCGATTTAGGGGACATTTCAAAATCAGAATCAGATCGATATAAGAATGATTCCCGACGTTGTGGAAGATTCTGAAGAACCAGCCCAGCACTAGGTGAGCCGCCTTCAAGCGGAGATCGAGCACCTTGCCCATTTTCGACATCAAAACTGTAAAGAAAAACAAAAAGAATTAATTAATAAAAAATCTACCTGCATTCAATTAAAAACGTTGAAACCACAAAATGAATTCAGCCCGCTTTTGCTATTTCGACCATCTTCTTAAAAACTACCCCATTATCTTACTAACGTTTTGGTTGTCGAATAGCCAAGTCTTACGTTGCTTTAATATTTTAAAAGAGAACATTTGTTTATATTACGATATTCATGTAATGTTATGTAATAATTGTTGAGTATTTAAAGACAGTAATTAAAAACAGCACATGTTTATGTAAGACTAAGAAATGTGTCATTTTAAATATTTTTAATAGGATTAATTAATCAGTTACGAGAGGTTTGTTTCAAGTTTCTTCGTGGATTTCAGTAAAACATTAAAGCAATGCTCATTTTACTTCAAAATGAAAAAATGAAAAAAAAAAATTGTTACCGGTTATCTGTACACTCCGACATATTTATTTATACATTTTTTAAAAACAATTTTTTCTGTCGTAATTCAGATAAAAATTTGACTAAAATTCTTAATCTTTTCAAGAAAAAAAATTCGAAAACTAATGAATTTAAAAAACAAACAATTTCAGTTTCTTTAATTTATTATTTACGAGTAATTCCTTCATTTTAAAGATATTCGGGAAAATTTATAGCTTTTGAATATGACACAATTGTCAAAAAAAAAAAATGTTGGAACTATGAAACTTGAAAGCTAAACATAATAATTTAAGGAATGCAAGTGACCGAACAATTATCATTATGACTTCAAATGAGATTTAGTGATATGATAAAAAAATACTGCAGACATATCTTTAATTCACACTAATGTTTTTATATAGGCAATATTCCCGAAGAGAATATGTGTATCGTATGAATGCAATTTTCAAAAGTGATGCATAACGAAAAAAAAGATTTTAATAAATTCCATTTCTTGACTGAAAGCGTTCATGAAATTTACTCCTGCCTATGATAAAGTAAATGGGGTCTCATAAAATGTAAACTGCGCAAATTAATAAGTGCGATTATTAAAAGATGATGATGAAAAGACGAACCTTAAACTTATAAAGTCATAGACTTTTCCGGAGTAGTTGACGTTTTACTTAAGCCTAGCCCAGGACTTAAACCAAATGAAAGCTTGACATAATCTGGTTCAAGTTGTCATTACGCTTGGTGTAAACGTAGTGTGAATATAAGCTAAACTCGGCTTAGCATAAAATAAAACATGAGCTAAGTCGCAAAATTTGGTTTTTTTTTAAGTTAAGAAAATTACGTAAATAGTTTAACTAAAATAGTTGAGGCTAGTTGTTTTGTGGCGTCTTTTAAGTCGATTGCAGAAACATTAATTTCAACAATCCTATGAAATCAATAATAAATAAATATACATATATTTATTCAATTAAAGTTTAAAATGAAATTCATCTTGAGAAAAATTTAGTTGATTTCTCATCGAATTATTTACTGAACCATTTTAAACGAAAATAATAATACGTCAAAAGTCGTTGCAACCGTATATTTACGAACCACAATATAATTTTAACACTTCATTTTAAGCAAAAGTAAAAATGAAGTCGTAACTTACCTACAATACGTAGGTTACTTATTAATTTTATTTATTCTATGGTCCTTTACGTGTAAAACTTTTTAATTTGGTAAATAAGCACCCTTCTTCCAGAATTATTACTTTTGAATTTTCATTTTTTATGTCACCACCTTTTCGTCCGATTGAATTTTGTTTAATGACGGCCTAGACGGTTTTCAATGTTATGGGAGGAATTTGTAGAAAACCCGAATGCATTTTGCAAAACGAAATTTTTGGGGATGAATCTTGATAATTTTGAGGCCATTTTCGTCCTGTGGAATACTTCTGCTGGTCTCTCCTTCAACCACTATGAATATCGTTGAATACATTAGTGTTTTAGAAACCGAACTACTACAAATTTTAACAGGGCACCGAGAATAATTTTGGATTTTTCAGCACGACAACGTTGAAATTCGCAGAATCGTGGCTTGAGCTATAAAAGGTCAACGTTGGAATTGACTTTTTTGAGTGGCAAACCAAACCCTTTAGAGAATCTACAGGGCATACCGATGCGGAGAGTTTACTCAAACAATAAACAATACAATAACGTTAATACTCTCCGAACAACAGTACAAGGAGCCTGATCTAAGTTCCTGAACATACATTTTAAAAAAACTTTGAAACTTTGACTAATTGCATTAACAGAGCATCGAGGGGACCAACAAAATATCAAAATTAAAACTGTATTTAAAACTTAAGACGATTTTTATTATTTTGACAAATGGTTATGTAGTTGTGAAATCGGTGTAATAATAACTTATTATAACTTCATATTTCTTGCATCATAAATTAAAAAATTGTGTATTTTCTATTATCCTGCGATGTATTTTCAATTTACTCTCTAACCTGTAATATTTACTTAAAAATATTCTCATTAGATGTGTGTAGGTGGTGATATAGTTATGAAAAGCAATGTATATTTATAATTTAACGTGACGACGTTGAAAATGCTCATCAGAACGCAAAAGCAAAGTGACACTTCAATCGTTACTCGTTTCGATCGCTAAATCCCAAGTAGTCAAATACGTAAATCGAAAACTCAAACCAATCTCGATTGGATCCTCAATTCATACGTAGAATATATCAAAACTTTCATTAAAAAATCAACATAAGTTATTCAGCCTACCTTAGCCAAAATATGCAACTTGTTAGAATGAACAGTTTTAACTTTAAGAAGTTACTAGATGGATGACCGATTAAAATGAACACAAAGAGTGTTTCTGTATAGTGGGTCTAGTATCATAATTCACAAAACATTACTAGTAGCTCAAAATCTCTAATTTTCCGTATTTTGGAGTTAAGTTTATACAAATAAATTAAATTCGAAACATCAAATACATAGGTATTGTATTAATGTATAACTTTCAGTTAACCCAATTCTCAATATTTTGATAGTGTAACAGCAAAATTGCACTTTTAATATCAACAATAAAAGTTCGCATCTCTTATTTTTCATTATAAAAATTAACTTAAAGCTTCACAAAATATTAAAATGGAGTACAATTGATTGATAAGTACTGGTTACCATCTAATAGATACTTAACTATGGAACGTTATATCGTTTGAAGTTAGTATGCGTTCCATCATTTACTGGTACTAAAAGCTGTGACCACTGAAGTACTCTTGCGGTCACATTGGAAAAAAGGATCATCTTTCCGGCCTCAATTGCATTTTGGTATGTAAATTTTTGTCATTTTAATGAGTTCAGGAGTTATCCGGATGAGTTTCCGAGCACGGCCGAAGAAATAAAAGCAACTAGTCCGGGCATATAAAATCACTTTTAATGTAAATATTATTTATCGCTGATTCTCTCAAAAATGGAAATTTATGTTTTGTTTTTCCACTGCACCTATTTATTTTAACTTTTCTGGCAAATTTAGGCATAGCAATTATTAATTTAAAATACAATTTAAATTGCTTTTTGTAGAAGGTACTTAATTACTTTAAGTAATTCACCTTTGAATTTCTATATCTTTTTTGGCAATAATATCTAGGGTGGCTAGTGGGTAAGTGGAAAGTGGTCTACGTAATATAATATAAGTCTTCTAGTCGTTTATTGCAATGGAATAAAAGCGCTTGTTTGATTAGGCAATAATAAAGAAAACTAAAATTCAGTGTGCCAAAATACCAAAAATAGAAAACAAAATATTTTCAAAAACAGCAAATATCGAATCGGGTGGCAAAACAAATAACAACACTTTTAAATAGGGAAAGATATTTACATTAAGTAAGTAAACAATGCCTTGACTATCAAAACTCTGTTATTATGAAATATGGAAATTTAATCTCTAATACCAGATTTTTTAAAGGATGCTTTAAGAGTTAAGATATAAGGTTTCTCATTAATTTACATGTTATCGTTAATATTTATGTTTTGCAAAATCCTTTAGGGCAGCATTTCAGGATTTCTACGAAAAAATGTTTGTTTCTATATACCTACATATTTCAATCTTGAATGATGAATTTATAATATTTTTTACCTTTTGTATTCCTTATTTGAGGTGACGGAGATATAAAAAAGCTACTGGGCTAATCGCACTCAAAGTTTATCATAGTTATTATTATTTAGCTGTCGAAAAAACAACGAATTTCATGTACATAATTTCTCCAAATTGTAACATATGCATTATTTTACTGACAAAGAAAATGTGATTGAAAATACACTCACTTTCAGAAATTGTCAAACGTGTTATTATTATAATATACATATACTTAAATAGATATATGTATATAATTGTTTTGTTGTATAGTTAACCAGCATTTTTAAGAAAGCTTTCGTTAGAGAATTATAATACATATATAGTTATGTATGTATTATACATTTAGCAAGACAGAGATTTAATTCGTGATGCAGGGCAAGGCACGTATTACAAAACATGCCAGCACTTCGTAGGTTTAGTTTGGGATGCACTAAAGTTATATTCTCTCGCTGCAAGGGGATTTTATTTTTGATAATTATGTTTTCCTACATTTTGACTTCGATTATCTCAAAATGTGGGATAATAAAGAATATGAAATACCTATAGGGTGTCGGTCATACGTTAATACTTGTAATACATTTGATTATACCTGCCAGTTGTCCGTCTGCGAGCCCCAGCTATCGTCATGCGACTAACATTTCTTCGAATTCGCCCGGACGATCTCCGATGTCCAGAGAATCTGCTATTTTCTGCTGAGCTTCTACGATGGTCGACTGGTAAGATATCAGAACATATCGAAGATGATGCGGTGGAACGCCTTTTCCCTCCTATAAAAGTCCCGCTGCCACTGGAAGACGCAGTGGCGACTGAAGAATTACTCCGGGAAATCGCGGAATTTTTCCCTAACGCCAGTTCAGCGCCTTGGTAAGAAAGTAGACCGGAAGTAGCACTTGCATCGCAGCTTGGCATTTGTTCTTCTTCAAGTTGAAGCAAATTATCTTGTATAATTTGATCCTCGGGTAGAGAGAATGTTCGTCTTGTCCAGCGTAACGAGCGAAGTAGTACGAGGATAAAGAAAAATGTTGCAATCATAGCATATTATACACTGAGATTGTTTTTAGCGCTAGCCCATATTAATTGAAAAGTTTAGACACATTATATTTCGTTTTAAACATTTTGTCGTGCTTTCCATCATAATTTTCTTAAATCACCAATCAACAATTTTGAATTAAATATCAATTTTTATCTCAGTTATAAAAGCAGGATTTGAATTTGTTGATAGACATAAATTAATTTATGGGTAAAGTATTCGAGGCCTATTGTACTTCCATTGCTGCACAATTGTGTCATTGTATGTATTTCAAATCTAAAAAATAAAAATTGGGGAAAGTTGCTTTTAAAACTATTTTAATTATTTTTTCGGACATGGACAGAAAACTATACCATGTTTTTTAACTTTGTTTTTACAGTGTCAGAAAACTAACGTTACTTTGAACCAAACTCAAATTCCTACAGATGGAAAAGCACCATGGACCTCAAAGTTAATCGATATTTTATGATCATTATTAATAGTTTTAATATAAAAAATCAGTACTACTGGAGCTCAGAGCTGTTTAGTGAAGTCAGTTTCAATAATTACCATAAAATAAATCTTAAATTAAATTATAAGTCATTTGGGGGCTGATTTGAAGTTATAATCATTTAATATGTATTTTTTCACAATAACTACTTTTGTTTTAGATAATTTCAACGAAATTTATTTTCAAAATCAATTATCAAGAAAACCTCCATTCGTATGAATAGATAGCAAACAAATTTTTCTGTCACGAATTCGATTTAAACACTAATAAATCATTTTTACTGAACGAAAGACTTGTCGATTGTACATATTGCAATTGCCTTACTAAATGGATTTTTCTTTAATTGTGGGGCAGCTTCGAAGCATCAAAGTTTTAAGGAATTTAGACAATTATTTGAATGTCAGTAATTATAAAATTCGGAACTCGTGCACGGAAAGAAAATTCCATTTGAATTGATTTGGAGTTTACATTCATTTTGCAATTGAATCGGTCACTGAAAAAACGAGATTAGTTAAGTCATTTTTCGAAGTTGTAAAATGCTAAATCACTATCGAGATTCAAGTAACAAATGAGCATGAAAAAGTTTTATTACAATGTGATACTGTGAATAAATAAAGCGGCATGTCTTTTATAAAACATTCAAAATATCAATTTTTTGCTATTGGCTTCCAAAATTCTATGATCTTTTTGTACAACAACGCTCCAAACTGCATGTCAAATTTCAAATTCTAGTGGATAATGAATTTTGTGATTTTTAATCAAGGTATGATATGGTATTAAATTAGAAAACCGTATACATTTAATGCTTTCTTGTATTTTAAACTACATTGTACAACAAAAACAAAATTGAATTTAACTGTCAATTGATTTATGTCGTATTTTTCTAAATTTCAGAAAGACATCTGGTAGAAATAGAAGCTCCATGTCGTTAATGCTCTTCAACACTGCCTACAAAAAAATTCCATAACATCATCATTACTATTTTTCAAGTCGTATATTTTTCAATATAAGCGTAATATCTTGATCCCTTTTTTGTACATAGAATCAATATTTATTGATTGCATTTATGGGTTTTAATTTACAGTCGATGTTCAAACTCAACGTAAATGTTGTCTATTTAACTCACATTAAACCTCTTTTTCCACAATACAATTATTTCCCAATTTTAAAAGTATGTCTTTATAGTATTAACTAGCTATGAGAAAATGATTTAGTAAGTAGTTTTTTTTTGCATTGATAAGTAATTAATCTTCTATACCTGCATGATCGCAAACGTTGAAGAACATCACTGTTTTTTGCAACATTTCCATAAAAGGAACGCAAATGTTTATTAGACAAATCGTGTTTGTCTTGTTTTGTACTACTGTGAAGCTTTATTAGGTACCTAGATTTCATATGAAATAGATACATGCCTATAGCAGCATATCTTTCAGAGACATCACGCAGGATATAGGTTAAAAAAACTCGCATGTCAGCCATACATTATTTACATCAATTTAAGAGAAAATTCGAGGAAAGTCTGAATTGTACAAAAAGAACACTGCTCTTTCGACTTTCGAAAGTGACTGTACTTGCAGTGGGTGGTGATAGTAAGCCAACAATGTTATAATATTTGGAAACACATTAGAATAAAAGATTTTTGGCGTGAGTAGGATATCTCTGCGTTAAATAGATTAAAAGACTAAAATCAAATAGTGATGGTCATACCATAGCGCATTTGTAATCTTAAATTGAATATTATTGAAAGTTTTAATTAACCTTAAAGTCTTCTCACAGATTTCCATAAAATGTTGCAAGAATTATTGGGGTCAACAGTAACTTACATTACTCGAGATATTCAAGTTTAATTTTTCGAAAAAGAGCCATTTTAGCGTATTTCCGGAGTTTTGGTAGCAATTTGGGGAAATCCTTCCACAAAACGCATTTCCACAACTTTTAAGAAAAATATCAAAAGATTTCGGAAATTACAACACTTGAAAAACATTTTCGTGCATTTGAAAAAAAATCTTATCGCTATCGAGAAATTGGATAAATTATTTCGTTTTACAACCAACAGGTGGAAATGTTTCTACCTTATGGTTATAATACAATTTCCAATATGACACTGGAAATATAAGTTGTAAACAAGGATGGAAAATTGTAATTTTTCGGAATTCACAAATTAAATATCTCGGAAAGTATAATGAACACTCACATTTTTTGTTCTTTAATGTGTATGACTTAGAATCCCAAAATGATTGTTTTTAAAAATATTTCGTCAAAGACCGTGAGAAGACATCAAACTTAATCTTCTTCCCTACAATTTGAAGTTGTGTGGAAGCTAAAGAGTTTAATTTTAGGGGCTAACTGTAAATACTTTAATTGAATATTTGTACTATATTATATACATGTACTATACTTTTCTTGAAAAAGTTCTCTTGTGTTAAACTGTTTTGAATATTAAAGCAAATATTGTGTTACTAATACAACTTTGCAATATTTTAAAATCGATATTCTTAAAGCGGAATTGCTTGAAAAATGAGTTGCAATTTTAAACACTTACGCTCAAAATCACCAAAGTAGAAAAGTTGCTTCGCCAGCAAATATATTAAGAAAACCCAAATTAATTGAGTGCTAGTAACAAGTAAAATTTATTTGTTTTAACTATAAATTCTACTATACAATGAATGTACCTCAGAAGTAAATAATTTTTACATAATTTCAAATTATAGGCATGGCAAGTCATTGTGAGAATGCGACCCAAAGTTTTGGTCCTAAGAAATCGGCGCCTACAATTCCCTATAAAAAACAACAGATTTAACCGTTTCCAGTGCTTATTGCCGTCAATTTTGTCCTTACCATAATTACGTACTGTACTAAACACAAAATTTATTGAATATATACGCTAATAACGTTTTTCCGCTGTTATATGTAGAAGAGAAAAGAATAATATATATTTTTCAGAAATCTGCACTCATGGACAACTGTGTAGTTACAAACAACCTAAAGAATTAAAAAAAGACAAAAATGTTCATTACAATTTACGTTAACATTGGAAAAACTATTTTTGGTAGCAAATTTAGGAATCCTATACAAATCTTTAGTATTTTTTGAGTATGAAACAAGAATTCATATTACAATATTATAACAAATAAGTTGGACAATTAGTTAGAAACAATGTATCTACTCATAAATACATATATTTATTTCAAAACTTTTACAAGGAATTAACTAAGCATTGTGGGAAATCATTTTTGGATAATTATGATTCACATCTTTTTCTCATTGCTAAAATTAAATGATCATTAGATTCATCTCTCCACAGGAAGGTTTTCCCATGCCGAATTACTTGCTTTAAATAATTAATCACTATTTCTATTATTTTTTTGAGAAATTGCATTCTTTCCATCTACAGCATCCTTGCCTCCATTGGGTTCAGGTCCCGTATTGCATGAAGGCAACTGAAAAACATAAATAAAATTGTCTCGAAGGAGTTGTTTTGTAAGCTTAGCCATTTGCTTCGCGGAAATTTCCAAATTACATTACATTTCTCTTCAGCCCACAGCAGCATTACGTTTTTATGTAATCCGAATATTGCTCTTTCGTCAAAATACCCTAAATTTTAAAAATCGGACCGTCTTGGTTTCATGAAAAACTGCCTCACACAAAATTGAGCGCTCTCCATGCTTAACTGCAGGCGTTACAAATACACCTTCGGTCCACGAATAAAACTCCTTCCACTTTGTCCCAGATCCCATCCTACTGACTTTTATCTCGTTACTCCTTACTTCTGCTGGCTGGTTTACCAATTGAGACGATCCCTTGCAAATTTCAGGCTTTTCTGATTATTTGACCTTACAAGCAGTTTGTGATTCGCTTCCAAAGACTCTTCGAAAAGAAAGTAACGGCCGCCCGAATTGTGGGATTACTAACTTTTGATTTTCTCATTTGAGCCGTTGAGAATCATAGTGGTGTAAGACATAAACTAAGTTGACTAAAATCATATCGCTTACCACCCATCACTCGGTTAATCCATTTTAGTATCATAAGTAACTGGTTAATATGGTATGTTATGTATATTCTTATTAAAAAATGACTTACGCTACTAACATTCTTAACGGTTCATTTATTAACTACTTAAATTATAAAAATTACTTTTCAGAAATAAAAATTTACTTATTTTATAATATTGCGTTAAAGAATATTGCAATAACTGACACTTTTAGAACACTAAATTAATTTTTATTTCGCAGAACACAAGTGTTTCTATTTAATTGTCCAAACATAATAGCATTAATTTAGAACCCCGTTTTGTTAGATTTTCAGTAAGACGAAATCTCATAATAATAACAGTTACGATACGAGATGTTTGTAATTACTTGCCGATGAATGTATGTTACATATGTATATATCGACCTGAATTTTTGAAAACGTTCCCAAAGTGACTTTTTTTGTTATTCGTCTTTTCAAAAAAGCTTACGAGAAAATAATTTGTTTCCATGTCCAGTTTATATATGTACTACATATATACATACATAGTTTCCACACAAGTTTAATGACAATTTAACTTTATTAATCATAGCCACTAAGAATTTATATCAAACCCCAACTTGGAAATCGCCACTTGGGTGAATTTTGACTCATTTATTTGTGTTGTATGTATATGCATACACAAATCCAATCTAAAGTTGTGACAAGCCATATTTGAAACCAAACCTATAAGAGGTGAAGCTTGTTGTGTTCTGTAATCAGATAATCATTCTGCTGAACGCATCGCGCTATCAGTTGCATTTAAATAAAATAAAAACTAATGCAACAATAGAGGCAACAAATTACAATTCTTAATAGGAGACATGAGAAAGCTCGGAGGAGGAGAAGAGAGGCTGAACAGCGGCTAAGTGATCTTCAGCTCGAGAACGCTGCATAAGCTTCAGTGGCTTTAATTCGCTGTGAGTAAACAAAATCGTCTTAACAATGCTTGATTAGAGTGTTGCGCCTGGTGGCACAGAGGTCTGTCACTGTCACCAGACACGCACTCAATGAGGATTTCGTGATTTTACATTCGGGATAAGACCTCAATTTACGGTAAAAGAATCCATTGAAAGGGAAAAGCGAACTCTTTAGTGCGCCTGTAGAACTTTCGGAAGGTTAGAAAACGAAGGCAGCTCTTACATTTTCTAATTACTTCCGCTACGAATTAATGATGCTTCACGTAATTGCATATTCCTTACATTGACGCAAAGTCGGTGTACACTGTGCAGTGCATGCTCAACCCGTCTTAAACCCAGCGACAAACGAGAGACGAAAATAAACTTGGGAATGCAGGAATATCTTGGATATAAAATATGAAAAATTTCTCATTTCGAATCTGCACGAATTAAACTACGTACAAGTACCACATCAGAAAATCGGCGCCTGTACAACTGAGACAAAAAAATAAAAGTAGAGAGAAGAAAAAGCACTAACCGCACAGCACTTTCCCGGGGATAACATCACGTTAATAATGCACCAGCGAAATGTGTTCAAAAACGAAATTATATCACATGCGTTTCATAAAACTGACATTTAATTTGTGCAACACTTCTTAGACTAAATTAGGCACCCGGAAGATTTTGTGCGATTTCGTGGACGCCATTTTGGTGTTTAACTGTGATGTCACACGCATAGCACAGGGGTAAAATAGTCAGATCGGAGAGAGAAAAATTACGATAAATTTAGTTCGGCTAGGCAAGCACTAAAGCGCGACGTCAACAATGAAATCAGAGCACTACCAGCCCACTGCAAGAGGGGAACATAAGCAATATACTTCTCGAAAACTATTGAGATCTAAAAGACGTGATTAAAATTCTGTGAAAGCTCGGTGACAGGAGCGCCGCTGTTTCACCTTCCCCATCGCTTATCTGATTCTCCAGGCCTGTTATCATTTACCGTGCGGAGTAGCGTTATTCGTCCCCACACACGCCTCACCCAGTTCTGGAATTCCGACGAAAAGCGACACCCTAAAGGTCCCATTCCACATCAAAGCATTTCCCTGCAAGCTCTAACCCTGGAAGCTTTCAGCCCCTTTTGCACCTCTAGCGCTCTGAGCTTGCCGCAAGTTGTCGCTGTTCACAGTTCGCATAGTCGGGGCCTCGTAGTCTCTCACCCTTGCACCCCCTTCACTAAAACCATGTCTTCAGAGAAGGGCAGAGGGGCAGAAGGGAATCTAAATCGGTCTACGCGCTGAGCCTCAGGTCCAGATTTTTTAGAAGACAAATTCGGACTTAGCTGGTAGGTGTACTTTCTTTTAAAGCTTAAATGATTAGGAAGGTGACAAAACCCCCAACCCTAGCATAACAGTTATTCGCGGTCAATGGTCACGATAATCTTATATCTCCTTTATCTGGGCTTTTATTGGTTTACCGAGAAACTTTCCGTATAAAAGTTGTACTTAAGGCAGTTCTCAACAAAATGTGATTATGCAAATTTCTTCGTAAGAGGAACCGTTATCACTTTAAAGGGCTTACATAATTATAACCGTTATAACGGCATATTGTCGCTGCGATTCTGCGATAAAGCATGCAAAAAATTAAGCTTCTTAAATGCTTTACAACGTATTAAGTGCATTTATATGAATGCAAAACCACCATAATACACACTATTATTGTCATAAAGGTAATATAAATAATATTTTGAATACTACAAACATAGAATTTTTTATTATTAGATACATATATTTTGCTTAATATTTAACTTCTTTTTATGCATAACTAACCTGCTCTAGGCCAAAGTTGCTTGGGAAAGCCATTAACCCTTTAATTCGTTTCAATCTTGCACTAAATATTTCGAAGAAAAAGTAAACAAGGATCAAAAATCTATTGTTTTCGAAAACACGTATTCGAATGGAATACTTCAGTTTGGTACTCTTTGGTACTCACATATATGGAAAAAACACGTTTACCGACTACCAACCTTACTGTGAATATTCAATATTCAATTCATTAAATTAGATAATTCGCCGTCGCCATGTTGGATCAGCCATTTTGAAATTCCATCTTTTGATATTAGATTTGAAGCGAACGTTGTGACGTAATTGAATGACAAACAGATTAATTAACAAACAAACCACTTTCGATTTTATTATATATTTGTATCTACATATGCATGCATGAACAGGTGCATGAATGAATGTTTTGTTACGTGCACTTATTAAGGTAAAAAGTATGTATTGCCCTTAATTTTTGTTTCCTATCGGAAATATGTTCACGCTTTCGCATATACTTAGGTACATATGTAAACGTATATAAACTAGATATTTCCAGATTATCTTCAGCAGATTTTGAATATATGTATGCGTACAAAAAAGATATTCTTTGCAACTGAAAATCCCAAATTTAAACCTCTTAAAGTTTAACCGCCATTTTAGATTTACGTATTTTAATATCAATAGGAAACCCTCAACTCAATCCGTTGTAATTAAATCTTTATAAATATAAAATTTGTTGTCAGAATTCTATATTCTAAATTACAGTAAAATGTGAAACTAAACTATAGTTTTCATAAATTGAATAACATTTTAAAAGGTATGTCCTACATTAATGGAGATAAAATTAAATTGAATTAAAACTAGTCTGGCCAACATTTTCTGTAAATTCTACAACAGAATAAGCCGTAATATTTGTGATTATATTATGACTGACCGATTTTGGAAGGCGAAAATTCCCAATTAAATTGGTTTTGCTTACTTTAAGCAATCAATTCTATTCCACGAGGAAGGAATGAAAAATTATGGGCTCTGGCACTATAAACATATCAGCAACCATGGTGCCGTGGCATGTCACAACTGCTCGACGTCCTGCTTCTGGGCAGTGAACAACATGCCAGCAGATTATGTGGGTCCAACTGCAATGTTGAAGCTATTAAGGGAAATGTTCCGAAAAACGTGAATGGGAACTTTCAACGCTATGCTGCTGGAGAAACTCAAGTCATCTTTTGTACAAATGTCTCGAAAATATCTGTTGGCTGATATTTCAACAAGACAGTGGCATTGACAAACACATTCAAAGAGCACGACAATATAACTATAATAATTATTGCATAATAAAATAATGTAAGAATCTCAATGCAGTAGTAGTACAGTGCTTTTAATTAACTTTAAGAACTTTTATGTAGGTGTCCACATATGTATATTTTACTGATCCAAGGGCGAGGCAACGCATCGGATGTTTCCTGGGGGATTCTGATATGAAGTAATAAATAAACAGGATATTAAAAAGCCACGAAGTTGTCCGGTGCATATATATGTACATATGTATTATACTGCAATGTGATGAAATTCGCTAAATTGGATTTACGACCGGGATACACCCACGAATAATTTCGTGAAATGAGATCTCTCAGGCAGGCAGAATTATGTATTACAATATGAACTCAATTTTTTAATAGAGCACCTATGTAGATTATACAACAGATTATAATCCATATCACACCAGAAAAAATGATGAAGAATAATTGATTAGAGGGTTTGGATCATTATTTTTACTTGTTTTAAATTCAAATTTAACATTAAACTATTATTAGTATCCAATAAAACTTTCCTTCCGAAAGGGGTAGTTTTTTCTAGTCTTGGGGGCCTTTCACGAAATTTTGAACAATCTCTATAGTTTTGTCTGCTAAAGTTGTCGAAATTTTAAACAATCTCTATAATTTTGTCTGCTACATGTACCCATTCATAAGTAAATAAATTACACACAATTCAGCAAAAAATAAATTGATACGATTCGTATTGAAATAATATGAGGCGCGGCAATTAGAATATTCTTTCTTTTTCAACAGTAAAAGTTTTCTTAAAGCAGTGCCTTAAATATAATTAGGATACGCAAGATAAAATAACAAATTGTGCCGTAATTGTGGTGCTTGAGTTCATAACTTTTCATTTTTTAAAATGACAAACCCTCAAGCCCTGTTCTTATGTCACCACATGGCATTAAAAGCAAAGATTTGTCACTGTTTGAAGAAGATGCCCGCCTTATGTATCTTGCGTTTTGTCTTGGAGATTTGACACCCATGGAATTAAATATGACACTTATTTGATGAGGCTGCTCTTTTGGCTCACCTGGAATTTTAAGGTCAGACGCCCTATGCAATAAGTGAAAACTTCGAGGTTAATACTCAGTTGAATTAATTAATTGCAGAAGAAAAAAGTGAATTTTAAAAAAGCCCACAAGCCATTTATAATTAAGGCTACATTTTAAATACTTTTGTGAAGTTAACAAAATAAATTAATATTAACTTAAAAGTTAAATTACAGAATTAAGTCATTTCGGTTTAAAATACTCAGCACATTTTTTGTAGTATGTATACATAATTAAAATGTATCCAACATTTTAAAACATAAAGGAACATTCGGTGTTGTTGAACCCTTCGAGAAATTCAAGATATTTTTGGGAGATCGAAAAAAGGCTCACAATGTTGTACGAAGAATATACCCAAAAGCAATTTCCTTGGAAAAAAAGTATCTTAAGAAAATGTTATTCATCCTTTAGCAAGGGTTTCGCCCGAGAATTAATTATTACGTGCTCCAAAGAGTTCCCTAAATAACTTAAGAATAGGATACTTCTTTCCGCAAGCACTGAAGGTATACAAGCTTTGTCCAAAAATCAGAGTTACTTAACTAATTATTATAGCTCTGTTGGACGTACCGAAGGAGCACGCTTGTACATTATGATTTATAAGTCCATTACCATATTTGTAGGGACGTGCCTTTGGGTGGTGGCTTCTAGGGAAATACACATTTCCCATTTTCTTCTTTGTCTGCCATTGTTGACTTCTCTTATCATTATTTATTGATTTGTTTATGATGTTAAAATTACCATCCCAAGCTTAAAAAATACATAGAGTACCCTCCCAGCATACGCAATTTCTCAGTAATAATACATTCGCGAATCATTTTAAATATACAAAACAGATTTCCTAGGGCAGGTTAAAACACGTAAGTATGTTTCTTCTTTATCTTACTGACAAAGTTATAATGTAAACTTCAAACCATAACAAGAAAATACAATGGTTACACAATTTATCAACCATTAATTTCAAGTAATTATAAAAATTGCCGAAATACGGAATGGATATTAAGAAATTAAAATATGTCCGTAAACCAAATAGTAATGATGCAAATGTTTGATTTTAGTAGAAATTGTCAACTTATCAATTTTTGAGAACATTTTTACTTTTAGTGATTTCTTTAGAAATGTAGGAATTTTGTAATATTTCCCCGCTACGTCACAGAGGGGACAGTAATAAATAATTTAGTTATTATTATAGCACGAGCCATCTTTAAAATGTGTTTGCAGCATCGAAATCGGTTTATTTTCCGTAAAAATACAATAATTTAAAGAAAGGGAAAAAGACAATCCAACTTTTTGATGGATTTACTTCGCGAATTTCAATCACTCGGTCGCATATGATAACATTGATCGATCACCATGAAACTCACATTTTATTTTTTCTGCGTTAAATATGTTTAGGGGAAATATTGAAGTAAAAACTGTTTTGGGCGTGAATTTAGTTGAAATGTGTTTTTTTAGTTCAGCCAATATGTGCTCAATTACATTATTGTCTACCTGAAACACGTACTCAAACTGATATAATGAGGCTCAGGTTCGTCATAGTTTCTTTAGAGTCTGACTTAATGAGAAATTAATTATAACACTATAAATGAAAAAATTCCTGATATTAATGACGTGCAGAGATATTTCTACAAAAAAATAGTTATTAATAATAAATGTAAATATTCTCCCCACAAATAAAAATTAACTTAGATATTATACATATAATAAATTGTAAGACATACATTTTTCTAATCATATGTCGAATGGATATGCAACATGAAATATTTCTAGATTAACTCGGTAACTTTAGGAACCCCTCGGCGATATGCGAGGTCACTTGAACACACACATACACGGTGTCCCAAAAAGCAAAGCCCAAACGAATAACTGAAACTTACCCTAAGTAAAAGTATTCTGGTTTTCAAAACAATGGGTACTTCCTTGATAGTATTTTAAGCGGCCAAATAATAGATCCATTTGAATTACTAGAAACCTGGGGCGAATGTTATCTTGGTTTCTTATAAAATTAACATCCGATATTTCTAGAAGAGGCGCCATTAGCTACATATAAGAGTTTGATGTGATTTCTACATGTTCGTTGGCTTATTATGAATAAAGAATAAGTTTAGGCTATTTCAACGAAATCTGTTCACCACGATGAGCCGGCCGTGTTGGTCCGATTTAATGGCCTCGGCGCTCTCTGGGTCTAAATCCAATGTGTTTTTATTATTGGATCATTGGGAATACCTAAAAAAAATAGCATATCAGAAGCAAGTACCATCCAAAGTGGAACTGAACAAACGCTTTCATGATATACATAGCTCAGAAGATTACGAAATAATGACCAAGGACGACACATCAAAAGATTCTTTGTGAAAAGATGTGCCTGACGTTGAAGGTAAACATTTTAAATTTAATTAAAGCGATTTATGATTTTTAATACAGATGAATTGGCCCCGTCATTCGTTTTCGCTTGGACGTTGCTTTTTGGGATAACCTGTATTTGGATATTGATATGAGCTACAATATATATTCATAGGAATTAACAATCTGTATGCACATATCTCAATCAATCAAGTATTAAGTGAATTAAAAGCCACTCGCAAGATATAACGACTCACGGGCACGTGAAGATTACTTAAAATTTGCAGTTGTTACAATTATTGTAGCAGAACCCGATGTTGTTTTGCAGACAGTCAGGCCAAGAGAAATAAGACAGTTGAGTTTTTCATAAACCAGATCCATTTTACTTTGCGAAAAAAACATGAATAGAAAAAATGCTTAAGAAGGTGTTCTTCAACATTTTCTCCGCTAAGATTTTTTTGTGGTTTTTGTACATTTTGCGGCATGTATTTCATAATTCGCCATTATGCCCAATGAGTTTAAAATAAGTTTTAATATTTAGTTCTTTCTTTAGCAAAACCCTATTTTTACACTTTTAACAATACAATAGGATAGCAAATATAACAAACAAACATGTAAAAATATTTTAAATATTCTTTAAGTTATCCTATTCTTATTCGCAATTAAAAACAAAACTATTGAAGCACAAAAATGGGAACCCTTTTTCACAAGAACTTTCTTGAATTTTCCTGGTCCAATGATTCTACGAAGAAAATCACATGAACCGTGATACGGTCGGTCGACAGCATATTGAATAACAATCAAAATACATAGTAAAAAGGAGCTACATGAATTTAATTTATTTTCTAACACCCTTTTTTAAACAATTTCTAACATTACCGATTGTTTGGAGAGATGCGTAAGGACACATATTTTTCTTTTATATACAATTTGTTCTACTGTTTAAGATATTGAAGTGCACAGTAAGTTATTTCCGAAAGAATAATGCGATTCTGACAAATTTTCTACTGCCTTAAATATTCCGTTGTGTGTTTTGCTTATTTTTAATTAATTAAATTATACCTCCACACTGATAAACATAAAATCCTCAGAGGTCTCAATATTTCATTCTTATTCAAATTGAGGCAAATCGCGACTTTTCATGTTAAATAATATGCAATAGAAACGGAGCACTGTATTTTAGTTCAGTTATAAATATAAGAAAACTTCGGAGTACCCTTATCAATTGAATAAAGACATGCAGGGCAAAACTGAAATTTACAACACCCTTGAAATTAATACATTTAACAAAAAGGCGATAGGGACTATTTACCCAACAAACTTGTAAAACTTGTAAAAACATTTTAAATTAACAGGTATTGTTATGACATTCACCGTGAAAATATTGAATTAAGTTGAGATAATTAATTATAAAGGGCAACTTTATCTAAAAAATATAAATGTTTTTAATCTTAAACATTTAAACATACAAAATATTGTTGTGCTCTTTAAAATAGAGAGTTAGAATTATTATTACCTGAGAAAACATTTTTTAATAATAGCAACAGAACCAGTTTCATTTCATTTGTATGTAGGTTAAAAGCAAAAACGCATTTCTGATGTAATTGGTATTAGGGAATAAATAAAATGATTCCCCTTCCTTGTAACGATCGCATCCCGTGATGCTGTGATATTTTTTGCTGTAGATGTCGGGAGCTTACTGCCGATGTAATTGGACATTATTTGCTAATTTGTAATTAAAACTCCCCGTCTGTTCATCATAAAATCCTCATAGTTACCGTAAACCAGATATGTATACCTTTTATATTATATATTTGTGCGTATATGTTTATAAAGAAAAAAACAACTTTGGCAAAAGTAAATCCGTGTAATCTCTCAACCAAGTCTTTTAATAGCCCATTTCTTAAGAGTTCAGTTGTACATACACATATGTATGTATTTATATGTAATACAGTTTTAAGTGGAATTCTAGTATACAACTAGTTTACACCCTTGAATTTATTTAGATTCCCCCTGAGAGGAAAAAGTAAGGGGGCTTTTTCAATCTACTTTTTTAAATGTACATAGAGAAATGCAAATATGTAGTAGAGGTAACCACGCTTTGTTATCTTATTGCACCGCTGCACTGAGTGCAAATTTTTAAATTTTCAGAGTTGTTTCTAAACCAACCGATTGACTAAATTGAATATATGTATATACACCGACTCAAGTAATTGTTCAAATTTGCTTCAATCTCACTTCCTCCAAATAAGGTGCAGAATAATGGTTGCAGAATTATAAGTAAGTAAGTTTTATTCTTCTTATATCTCCCAATAATTTTTGTTTTTTATTATGTATAAGCAGAAGTAAAATTGAATGATATACAGAATCTCTTAAAATTTGAACAAAAAATTGAGTCACTATTATATTACTTTAAAAAATTGCAGGGCTTGGGCAAGGGGGTTTGACTTACATCTGGTTATATACATTAATTTATTACGTTATGGGCCGTATATTTAACTTGGCTATATTCCATGGCAATATCTCACCTAAATATGTTTGCAAATGAAGTGAATCGGTCATGGGGATGGATAATTCAACATTACAATCCCTTAAATAAAATAATTAAAGTAATTTTGGCCATATTGATATCTACCTCTTCCATCTGGCTGCCGCTGCAAGGTCCTTTACTTGGTACGAATCTCAATAAAATTATCTCATCAGTAAAATATATGTATTTCTAATAAGATTACATTGGTCTTTTTCGTATTAATATTATAATCATATATATAGTGCATAGCAATATTTTTTCTTAACGAGGGCCACATGCGGCGTTCATAATGATGCGTGAATTAGGCAAGGTGTTATTTGACCTTTGTGCGCCTTACAGGACTCGTAGATATCCTAGCACTCGTAGAGGCCCTAGCTGCACCACCCCAAAATTGTATTAGGGATTATGGCCTCAAGAACAGTTAAAAAGGACTTGTGAACTATATTTAATGCAGACATTTTATTCATTCCACAATTCCTATCTTAAGTGGTACCTCTAGATATTTGAAAAAATGTTCCGATAAAACCCTCAAACCCTCGATTTAAATGATACATATAAAAAATAAATATTAAAATGCAAAGCAAACATACAAATCGAAACTATCCCATTCTGAAATTCAGTACGACGGAATCAGTTCCTTGTGTCAATAACAACCCGTGCACACAGTCCACATTTTCTCACTGCACAGTTTAGACATATGAGTCCGGATGTTAACAGAAAATGGAGAAAATTAATAATAATTTTCTATTGTTCTGGAACTTAAAATTAAACTGACTGCTTAACAACTACAGTACATTCGTTGAATTAAAGAGATTACGATGGTGTCCGCTACGAAGAGTTTGATGTTTCGAGAAGCGGGCTGTTCGTACAGACCTTCTGCAAAAAAGCGAAGACATCGGAAGATTAATTCTTTCATATTTCACCATAATTCTCTTAAGATCTGAATTGAAGTGGTCACTACAAATTTTTAATTTAGCAGGTCATGATGCTACAAATTTAAGAATTTTGAAGACGAAACTATAAAATGTTTACATACAATACTTTTCAAAGAGAAAAGCTTCAGCTTTACAGTCCAATGATTTTTAGCAGCACTAAATTTTATTTTACCCGAAAAATATTCTTATACTTTTTCGGCATTTCATGTAAAACCTTGAACAAAGCAGAAGCAGGCAAATCAACTTCTGTTTCTTTCTGATAGCCCTTCAGAATAATTAGCATCAATTTCAGGACATAATTAATGGATTTTTAAAATGTTTGAATGATAACCTTGGTAACTCTGGTCCTTTAAAAATTTGGGTATTATTTCGAATTAAGAATAAAAACAAGTCTGGCAGCTTAAAAAATTGAACGTTTCCTGAATAATAAATACTACAAGAAATATGAAAGATATCCAAACCGTAACATTTGTTGTTAATTCAGTTTGGCTTTTCATTAGAAATTAAATATTTAGGGCCTGTCCGAATCCAAGTCTTGGTCCACGTCTTATTATGACAGTTCGTGACGCCTTACCAAGCTAAGCTCAGTCAGAATTCATGAGTATGGCTGTGAGCTTGGCTACGAAGTATAACAGTTAAGCTATAATTGCTTAGCTTGATGAGCGAGTCAAGGCTTGGCTTGACTTCATCAAGTAGACAGTTTGAAGTTGTGTGTGAATGTGGACTTTTAAAGAAAAATTAAAAATTTCAGGTAGAAAGTCTAAGCACAATGAATTATCATTGTTATAGACATGATGAGACAATTTTTTTTATTGCAGGGACTAGATAAAACGTGCTCAAATTAATTGAACTGCGTCAAATTTCAAGCTAAGCAAACAAATTCAGACAGGTTTGCTTTGCTTTCGTCTTAATTGTTATAATAGGTCTGTATAGTAACTTTTGGGTACAATTTTCGTGAGTAAAAATTTAGTAAAAATGGTAGTGGGGATAAACATGAAAAGTTACCAAACGACCTCTGGTAAAAATTGGGTAGTTTGAAAATCTTGTTTGTGAGCGTGTGCCACATGATCTCCAGGATGACGTTTAAGCAATCTTGTTAAGGATGTCGTCAAAGGGCTGATGAAATTAATAAGAAGATAATTCAGAAAGCACACAATTTCAATTGAAAAACACTACCGAAAAAACACACAAGACACAATGCAATGACGCGAAAAAGCTGAGATTGACAATCAATCGGTGATTTTCCCAATTTTACCCTAACTCTGGGGCATGGATAAAATTTGGTCAAATGTAGTAGAAGGGGAAGTACTTATTTTTGCTCTCCTTGGAGTTAGCAAACGGTTTTGGGTAAAACATTTCAGCAATTTTTACCACTTTTTACTCGTGGGTAAAAACTTTCGAGTCAACAAACAGACCTAATAGCTCAGCTTGTTCGCTGACGTCATAAACTGTCATAATGAGATGAAAACGAAGACTTGAATTCAGACAGACCCTTAATGATATATGCGAAGAGTTACTTAAATGTCAACTAAACTAAGTTGTTGGCATTTATTGTCGATAATAAAATTCATAAAATTTAATAAAATTACATGATATAGAAAAGAATTTTGTGAATATATTTAATTATATAAATTTTTAACAACGCTAAGCACCAACTTTTATTTCAAAGAATTGCCAAATCATTTCTATAGGATTTTTGATCAGAGATGAAGAATTTGTAAATGAAAACGCTCTATTAGATTCAATTTTCGAGAAAAAGGGGGTTGAAAAGTACAAATGACCATATTTTGACCATTTATGAAATAGTATAAATCAATTGGAGCTTATTATTACATGTTGCTCAATAAATCTTAAGCTACTATTTACATACAAATACCAAATGTTCAAAACATTTCAAAATAAATTTTACTTTTCGTCGAAATAATTTTTACTTTTGATCTGATTCTTGCATGCAATAAATAATGAATACACATACGACAGTCACGTCTCTTGGGGAATGGGAGAAAATATGTAAACATTTGGTATTCATACAGCCGAATATAGACACATTTTTCGGAAAAGGCGGAAAATTTAATGTAGTCTAGATCCCATATTTGGCGACAAAAAGTGAGAGTACGTGTCACTTGGATTTGGAATGTCACAAAAGACAAGGAGGAAATGCCGTAAGAGAAAACATACGTAAAACATAATATTATAGCAAATTGGCAACTCAATATTTTTAAAAACTATTTAGTTCATTCCGTTCCCATTTTGAAATACAAGCTTTCTAAACAAATATGTTTGTTTTCCTTAAGTGATTTTTGCGTATATTCAAAAGAGGATAAAAGAACATTTCCAACGATGCCTCACTTAGGATTCATTTCCATATGCAAGAGTTATGGGATTCAAATTTAAATTTTATTGTAACAAAATTAATAGTGTAAAAACTGTTTATGAACTAATACATTTTCACACAAGTGAGAACACTTATCTTTGTCTGCAGAGTCAGCTTCAAAACAAACACTCATGAGAAACTATTTCACCAAGTCATGTAAAAATGGGTGTAGAAATATGGTGCATTTGATATTCCTGGATTAGTAGAAAGGTATTAATTTAAACCACGCTACAAATTCTTTTATGAGCCTTTATTTTTGAATGACTTTCCAAAATTGCCATACTACGGTACTTTTTAGCTCAATTTTTCTTGAAACCAGGAGCCAGGGAACATTTCCATTTTCGTAGACTGCGAAAAGAATCCTACAGAATTTACCAAATTGTGTTTTGGAAAAAAGAAATAAAATAAAACAAAGAAAAACTATTTTGTCAGTATAGAAATGCCCAAAATGAGACGCGTAAATAAATGCAATAAATATTTAGAATTAAAGCTCTTAAGAGGTACGTGTTATTAACAATAATCATAGTCTATGTAAATGGTCATGACCGTGGTGGTGATTATGATAACTGATAAAAAGATTAAGCTATCAGTCTTGTTTGCCGTAATTTCTATCTTTGTGATAATCCGTGGAAAGCATAAATTTTTATTTTCTGGCTCAATTGTTTCCTTTTCTCTTAATTTCAAATTTCTTTAGATTCTTTGTTTATTACAGTGTGTATTTGTGTAGAATGGGCTGAGGCAGAATGGAATAATATCACCTTCTTCCCCTTTAATTGCTTTCATAATTTTTATACTAATATTCCGTTCAAAGATTTTATTATTTTGATTTCAGTTAAAACCACCAATCTGGTGGTGAAAAGTGTTCTCGCTTTTTTTTGCAATCTTTGCCAGCAAACGAAAAACATAAAAGTCTACGGTCTGTTCTGAAAACGTAAAGCTTACGGTCACTGTTTATTAAGGCTTTCCATGTAATTTTCACATTATTGCGTAAATTCGAAATGCGCATAAACATTTTATTTAACAAAATCTTAAAGTAGGCAACTTATTTCAGTTATCTATATGTAGGTGTTAGCTTTCTACCTAAGACTGCGATTACATGGATTTCGAAATACGAATATGAATATATTAGAGATTTTAAAAGTAAGAGACTTATAATTTGGTATTAGGACTATTGGTTTGAACATGTTCAAGAAATTTAACAAAATCAACCCTTAACCAATACCGATTTTTAAGATTTTAACCTTAGAAATGATGTACCTAGCACCCATACAAATTGTCATCGTCTATTTTATTCCTTATCCGTTTGAGTCCCAGGAAGTACCGAAAAAAAACTGTCGAAGAATCCCAACTACGCCTTCTCTAAATGAGTACGAAAAGACCCAAGTAGTGTAATGGCGGTTGTTTTACAATCGCGGTGTGAAATATGTACTGTAAGTATTAGATTAAATGATTTTTCATCTAATCTTTATATCTTTAAGTCATTACTTAAACAGTTTTCTTTTTTGTGAAATATGATTGCAGCGACTTCTTCTAGTACAAAAAGGTGCTGAATAGGTGACTAGTAGGTAACTATATGGTTAAAACATTTTCGTGTGCGCAAAACTTACCCAGATATTACTAGATATCTAGTTTGTCTATGCCCAGGTTGACCAAAACACAGCCGAGAGGGAATGTAAGGTTTCTTATTAGTGGGACGCGATGGCGCGATTTTGGTTCGTCCTTGTTTGGGTGGTCGCCGCATTGGAGGCCGGCCTTATTTTTCAAAAGAAACCTACTATAAAAATGTAAGCTCTTTAGGTTCAAAAGTTTGGTCTGTGTTATCAATTAATCAGTCATTCAACTGTTTTACATATACTAGATATGTGAACGCCTGCCTCATTTTTTCCTGGATATGAAACATCTAAAACTGAAATAAAAAATAATTTTCCTTGCATAATTTAATAATTTTTTGATTAATAGGCATGAATTGATTTGAAAGTCGGCCTTTTCACGAATTTTGATGAAATTTTGTACGAATGTTCAACTAGTGTCAAAAGTGATGGACATACAATAATATATTACGATACGAGAGCGCAAAGTAGTCGATTGGCACACGAAAGCGGAATTGGGCGCACGAGAGAAGCGAGAAAAGGCATACAGTAAGTTGTACTTGCGAAGAAAAGCATGTATGTATGTACTTAGGATACGATAATCGGACGATAGACGGTGATCCACTCACGCGCTTCGCTCGTGCACCCAATTCCACCTTCGTGTGCCAATCGACTACTTTGGGTCCTCATATCGTAATATACTATGAATTTATTTCGACTTTTGGCAAATGCGTTCGACCTGTCATTGTAGGCAAATGCGTGCTTGTCGCGGTCGGTAAGTCGAAAAAGATATTTACCTATAATTTATTGGTTTCAAAGATTCTTAAAATCGCAACGAAGCCTTGCAAAATTCGTGGAGGCAAAATGCCAATTTGCGAACTTTCGGAAAATAACTTTTTTTGTTTTTTTTTTGCATATGTGTCACTTTTGACTCTAAATGAACACTCCTATGAAGGTTTATCAAAATCCGTAGGAAGATCTTAAACTCAATCTGCTCAATCTGCAATTGCGTTGTCCCAAACTGTTTGAAGAACGAAATTATCACCGATTTTGATTCAAAAACGTTACTTGGGGGTAAAAAATTAAATAGGACTAAACATATTAAATTGTGCAGAACAGCTAAGAAAAAATCACCCACAAAACTTCAGATAATCAAATACAAAAAAACTTCAAACTCTTGTCGAAATTAATCACATCAAAATGACTTACCATGGCAAATAAGGGCTTCAAAGAATGAACAAAAAATTACGGGTCTCTGAGAAAAATTACTCATGTAAGGCACTGTCTTAAAAGTGGTTCAGCGAAATCTTACTTCAAGATTAAAGAGAACGCAGTAAGGTAAGAAATTTTTAATTTAATTTGAAATTCACAATCTGATGTTTTATCTGATGTGGTGCGGAGATGTTAGCGACGACCCGTTGGCTAACTGAAATCGCTGGGGTTCGTATCGCTTTAACTTATTAAAGTTTAATTCCGACAAATAAAGAGCTGGTTTTCCATTAGGAAAAGCTGGGCATTAAAATGAGCACACAGGAAATTAAAATTTCATAAATAATTGATTGAAACACTTAGGGAGTGAATAAGTGTGAAGAAGTCTGTGCGTTGTGTATTTTATTTTACAGTGGAGAAAATGTTTTTTGTTGAGATTGTAATACCAAAATAAGCAAAAAAAATCATTTGCAGTGTTAGTGAATGTCTGAAAGACTACAAAACATATATGAGCCGTTTATTTTGAAAGTGGCCTAATTCCATTTTCCAAACAAAATAAGCTAGCTATTTAAATAATTACATTTTTACGTTATCTTGACATTTTGCAGCAAGTGGCACAAAATTTGTTTAAAAACATTAAGATTCTTTTCTAACAAATATTAGTTTATTAATAAAATGACAGATTATTTATTTCGAAAAAGCAAGTCCTTAAATATCTCGCTTTTAACATAAATTGAATTAAGTCATTTCCAAAATAAACGGCTCATACATATGTACATATATACTTTAACGATTCCGAGTTTTATAAAGTCTTGCACAACAAAAATATAACATACTTAGCTATTGTAATAACTTTTATGTATAGTTTATCGAAATATTTAAGCTATACAATTAAGAAAAATGAAAAGAAAATTTTGAAAGGCTGTGGTGGTTGAAGATAATGATATTCATAATAGAGTCATTCAGGGAACCAGAACTACAGTGGCACAGTTGTAATACAAAACTATTAGTTACAAAAGTTTGGAATATAGCATTAAAAAAAGCTTGCATGAATTTGTCGTTTTTTTTTTTATATGTATTTAAATATCTACACGGAATGCCTTCTTTCTTTTAAAATCAAAATAAAGGCAATAAAATCGTTATTTTATCTGACTAAGTCGTTCGGCTAGAACTTCTGAAAGCTTTATGGAATTTCATATTGTTTTTTGTTTCTAAGCTTATTCTGTATCTGCCCTTTTCTTAGGTGTAAAGACCTTAACCCTTCGGATAGAGAATTTAACCTGGCACCAATTATGTATTGATTTCAAAAAGTAGGTATCAATTGAATCCGAGATATATCTTCAAGCAAAACTTTTTTGTTGATCGCGTATACTTCCTGAAATATTGAACTCGAAGGCTAAGTTCATTACGGCAGCTTGGAGAGTTGCGTGGATTTGCTTACACCCTCTCATCACACTCATGAGAATTCTCTCGTTTTAATCTAGGGTTTATCCCTACTCTAAATGGAATTTTTCAAACAATATACGAGTTTTGAATAAATCTATGTGTGTATTTCCAATAGATGTTATCAGATGCCTTATTCTATAATAAAAGAATATTAATTTAAAAAACAATTGAATATGCATAAAACGGGAATTTTAATTTGTCTTTTATAACGATATTTTCGTAAAATAGACGAGTTTTGTGAGTTTGAAATTCACATTTGAACATTCTGACATTTCTTTTAATAATTGAGTTTATTTCTACTAACCACCCTTAAAACATTAAAACATAATATGAGTTTGTCGCTTTTTTCCGTTTTTCGGCTTTTAAACCTGTGGCCGCAGCGGTATGGCGAAATCTCACCCTATGATCGTATCCGCAATGCTACAGAAATTTGATTTTTAATTTTCTGCATAGGCCGACCAATCGAAAGGGCAAAACCATATCCAATGCTATACAAAATCATAAATTTTAGTTGCACATTGCTGGATCTATGGCTCTTATTATGAATATGATAGTGCCAAAAATTGATCGGATGTGAACTGATTAAAAACAGTAAATATGTTATTCAACATTTGTAGGAAGTGGACGCTAGAACTAATAACGTTAAATTGCATTATATGTACACTTAAACTATCTTAGTCAGCGGTAAAGTTTATGCTTGGATGAATTTACACCGCAGAATCCTTAGAAAAGCCAACATTCGGTCAATTTTAATTACCAAAAGTAATCATTACCAACATTTGAATGAAAACTCATACTTACCCAAAAAGGTCGGTGTCACTTCCTGGAAAACTAATCCTGGGCGATAAGGGCGACCTCCCATGACGTTTGAGCATATCATGCAGGCCTGGAGGTGCATGGATCGGACTTAATATTGTTAATTTGCGATTAGGGGGTGCTAAAAGTCCTCCAGATAGAGTGAGTTGGGTCCGAATGCCACTGCTTATCGTCTTCGTTTCAATAGTTTCCGCTGACTTCGATATCAAAATCGACGACTGCTGAAACCCTGACTTGATGTGCTCCGAAACTTGATCGGCAGGTTCTTCGATCTGCGTGGAGGCACTGCGAATACACTTGTCCGGCTTGTTTGCAGTCTCTGAGTGTGCCGATGTCGATCTGACAAATTGACGTACGTGTTTCTGGTGGGCTGTCAAATAAGGTCCCCCCCCTCCACTTGTATGTCCAGCGTCGGGGTGTTGTAGAAAACTTTGGAACTTCGCCTTGGTCGCGGAGGTTTTGTGAATAGTTGTAATAGACGTGCTTGATTGGGCCTTCGTTTGATGCGATATGGACGATGCAGTCTGCTCCACCACTGTGCTGCACTGCAAGCTTTGACTCCGCGTGCTTGATGATATGCTTTTAGTCGTCGACGTTTTTTCGGTGGTCGGATCATCATCCTTTTCATCATTGTCTACCTCACTTGGAGTAGTCACAATATATTGAGGAGCTGAATTTTCATCCGATGACATGTTTTCAACACTTTGTTTCTTTTTTTGTACTTTAATCAATGCATTACCTCCAAGACACCAAAATCAGTTTATTATAAATAAAACACCAACGATCCAATTGATATTACATTAACAAATATCTAGCAGCCTGCAATTATTTATTAAAAACACATATGAAATTATTCTTGGGTAACATACTAGATTACATTTTTTTTTCTTCTAATTCATAGAATATAACGATGTTTGTGCATTAGGGGAAAATTGTACTTTAGAGAATCGATAAAATCGATTTTGCTCTAGTTTCGCGATAACGCTCTCCTGTACTGGCAGTGTGGTCGCAGTAACGATGATGATTCGTTTTATTACGTACTAACTACTGCCTCCGACTTCATCCGCGTGGAATTTAGTTTTAATCATGAGCCCTTATTTGGCCTTTTTCTTCAATTTCGTTACTTAGGAAAGGAGACTACCTAATGTTCGACATACTAAACGATTAAAGAATTTCTTTATATACGACCATGTTTCTATCTTTCTAATATAAATAGATGGTCCGCATTACTGACCTAAATGCAGAACATATACAGTTGATCGTGGGAAAAACAATTAGACAATAATAAACAATGGGGAAGGATAAATAACGATAATTTATTTTTCCGACATCCGAATTCGACGAAACAACGCCTATACGTTGCCCTAAGCCAAGCATAATCTAGCTCCATGAACATTTCTTCAGTAGTTTTGGTGATCAGCGTGAACAAACAGACAGACAGCCAAAATCTTAAGAATCTTGTTTTCTATTTTTGTCTTCTATTCCTCTTCTTTCATCGTCCCCTCTCAATTTTTCGTATATATCTGCAAGTATGTAAGTACAGACACGTGGATCCTACTGTTTTATTATAGGTACTTGTGTATAGAGTTGTTCCTCACTTTTTAGCTGTTATAAAACTTTTCATTAGCTGTTTATAAACTTTTCATAAAACATTTGTAAGTTCCGAACTTTACAAAATTATTTTGATATAAAATTTAAAAGATGCAAACGTGATTTGCTTGAAGTTGTGCATTCTGTAATAATAAAGAATAACATGTGTAGATTGTCGGAATCTAGTTGACATTTATTGCCATTAATGTAAGCATTTCTTGCCAGTTCAATAAATAAATATGTTGCAATCTTAGCTGCAATCAAGCATAAAATCAATTTTCGTTTTTCAAACTGTTGGAATATCTTTGAACAAACTTATTTACAAAGATTATCTATTGAAGATATTTTTGTTGGGTTAAAGATGTTGCAATGCTAAAAGGTTTTTCTCCTTAAACCGAACCCTAATAAAAGCAATAAACTTAGGCTGGGAAATTTTTGTTTTTCTGGATGGTGTTAATAGGGCAATAAAACATGTGTTCGAAATATGTAAAGGACATTTAAAGAGTTTTAGTTAGGTAGGATAAGTAGGTACAAGAAAGAGTTTTAATTCTTAGTCTCTTGTAGATTTTCTGAATGAAAAGATCGTGTCCGCCTTCAGTATTGTGTTCTGTTTAAAATAATAAAGAAAATAATTGCCAGTGAAATAAGATTAATTTTATTTAAAGTAACCTTTTTCCCAATAGGTTATGGGCCCAGGTTGCTCTGTTTTAAAATTGATTAATTTGTCAATTAATATATTAAATCCACTTGCTAAGTAAATTTTACTTATTGTGTATGTGAGATAGTGACTCTTAGAGTGATTAAGGTTTTTGTCATAAACAAAGAGTGAAGAAAAAAATGGATCGATTAGTAAATCTAATAAATCAATTAAAATCAACTGGTTCTTCTGTAACAGAAAATGAGAAAATAGCAATGTTGCTAAATACTTTTCCTTCAATATATAATGGTGTAATAGTTGCAATTGAAACAATATCAGAAAAAGATTTAAATTATGATATTGTTAAAACAAGGCTCATTGATTACGAAACTAAATTAAAAGCAGATAGTAGTGAAACTAGTGCAAAAGTGCTTCAAGTGGAACAGTGTAATGAAACTGTAAACAAAAGAGGCAATCACTATAATAATAATAATAATAACTATGATAACAGAAAACAATTTCAAAATAATGATAAAAAGCAATTTAAAAATTATTATAATAGAAATGGTGGAAAATTCAATAACAAATATACTAGAAATGCAACAAAATTTAAGTGCCATCAATGTGGTAGGAGAGGTCACATTAAGAAGGATTGTTTCTACTATAAAAAGGCCCTCAAATATAAACATAAATGTGAACAAAATAGAACTGTTCAAACAGTGAAAATTAGTGAGCCATCAATGTCATATGATAGTACTGCGTTCATGACAGCAGAATATCAAGACAAAATTCAATATGAAGATGAAAACGGAATTATATTCATCTTAGATTCAGGAGCAACAGATCACATTATCAATAGAGAAGATCTTGCGGATGATTTCAATAACTTGCAGTCTCCAATAAAAATATCAGTGGCGAAGAATGGTGTGTTCGTCCATGCAACCAAAAGAGGATCACTTGAGGTCATCAGCAATTTAGGACTACCTGTAGTGTTGAAGAATGTACTTTACTGTCCAGAAGTTCCGTATAACTTGCTATCTGTGAGGAAAATGCAAGAAGCAGGTTTGGGTATTTATTTTCATGAGAAAGGTGTGAGTATAAATAAAGATGGAAAGGTCATCATGACAGGTAAGAAGTTGAACAATTTACTAAGTATTAATTTTGTGGTAAATAAAACAAGGGGCGCTCAACTTAATAGTACAATAAGTAAAACAAACTATGAACTGTGGCATCGGCGGTTAGGCCATATTAGCAAAAATAAATTCTTAGAACTTAAGAATAATCATATGATAGAAGATATCGACCAGATTAGTCATATTTTACCTAATAATATTTTATGTGAGCCATGTATTAATGGTAAACAGACGCGACTACCATTTAATAAAAGTAAAGAAAAGAATTACATCAAGAGACCGCTGTTTAATATACATTCAGACGTTGCTGGTCCAATCACTCCTACAGCAATTGAGAATAAAAACTACTTTGTATTATTTATTGATGAATATACTCACTATTGTGTAACTTATTTAATAACATACAAATCGGATGTTTCCTCAGTGTTTAAAGATTATATAACAAGAAGTGAGGCGCGGTTTAATCTAAAAGTAGTCAATTTATACATAGACAATGGTCGAGAATATTTGTCAACTGAATTGAAAAACTACTGTAGAGAGAAAGGCATTACTTTTCACTTAACTGTTCCACGAACCCCACAACAAAATGGTGTAGCAGAAAGAATGGTTAGAACTATAACGGAAAAAGCTCGTTCAATGATATCGGGTGCAAAGTTGAGTAAAGTTTTTTGGGGTGAAGCAGTTTTAACTGCAACATATTTGATTAATTTAACACCTACTAAGGCTTTGAAGATAACTAAAACACCATACGAAATGTGGCATAATAAAAAACCACAATTAAAATACTTGAGAGTATTTGGTTCGACTGTTTATATTCACAATAAAGTTCGAAAAACCAAATTTGATGAAAAATCAATAAAAGGTATATTAGTTGGATATGAACCAAACGGTTATAAGGTGTGGAATGTGGAAAGTGAAAAGTTTATTAAAGTAAGAGATGTGATATTTGATGAGATTAATTTTATGGAAACTAGGCCTGCAATTAACATTGAAGGGTATAATTTTGAAAAGTCCCAAGATGAAACTGATACATCTGACCTAAGGTTAAAATCAGTAGTTACAGAGCAGGGATCTGATAAAAATAAATCAGAAAAAGAAGAACCTAGTAAGAAAAATGCCAAAATAAGTGAAGAATCAAATAAATCTGTAGTTGAAACAGATAAACCTTTAGAGATCTCGAGAAATAGTAATAATGATAAAAGACCAATATCTACGGGAATTAGGAGGAGTAAGAGGATCAGAGACCGTCCTATTGTATCTTATAATGATTATGATATACCAGATGATTGTTTAATGCATGCCAAATCTCTAGTGTGTAGTATTCCCACGTCTTATAGGGAAATAAAATTTAGAGATGATAGAATTCAATGGGAACAAGCAATAAAAGATGAGATCGATTCACTTATGATTAATAAAACATGGGTCTTAGTTACAAAACCTATGAATAAAAATATTGTTGACTGTAAATGGGTATTTACTGTTAAAAATGATGAGCATGGAAATCCATTTAGATATAAAGCAAGGCTTGTAGCTCGTGGTTTCAGTCAAGAATATTTAACTGATTACAATGAAACATTTGCACCAGTAGCTCGAATTTCCAGTTTTAGATTCATATTAGCTTTTTCAAATCAATATAATTTATTAGTCCATCATATGGATGTGAAAACTGCATTTCTGAACGGTACATTAAAAGAGGAAATATTTATGAAAGTTCCTGAAGGAATTACTTGTAACGATAATCAAGTTTGTAGACTAAATAAAGCTCTATATGGGTTAAAACAAGCAGCAAGATGTTGGTTTGAGACATTTGAAAAAGCATTAATAGAAAAAGGTTTTAGAAATTCTCCAGTTGATCGATGCATTTATATACTAGATAAAGGAACTATATCTGAGAACATTTATGTAGTACTCTATGTAGATGATTTAGTTATTGCTACAGCTAGTATAGAGAAAATGAATAATTTTAAACATTACCTAAAGAATAAGTTTAATATGACTGATTTAAAAGACATTAAACTATTTTTGGGAATTAAGATTACGAGAATAGAAAACACAATCACTTTGGATCAAAGTGCATATATAAAAACTATTTTAAATAAATTCAATATGTTAGATTGCAAACCAACTAGTACACCACTTGATAGTAAATTAAATTTTGAAGGTTTAAATTCTGATGAAAATTATGATGCTCCCTGTAGAAATCTTGTAGGGTGCCTGATGTACGTAATGCTATGTACAAGGCCAGATTTAAGTACGGCAGTAAATATTTTAAGTAGATTTTTAAATAAGAATAATCAAGAACTTTGGAAATGTTTAAAAAGGGTACTTAGGTATTTAAAAGGTTCTATAGACATTAAGTTAAGATATACACAAGGTGATTTTAATGATCTATTATGTGGTTATGTTGATTCAGATTGGGATGGAAATGATATAACTGATAGAAAAAGTACTACAGGTTACTTATTTAAACTTTTTGAACGTTGTACAATTTGTTGGAGTACAAGAAAACAATTATCTGTTGCAGCTTCATCTACTGAAGCTGAGTATATGGCTCTCTTTGAAGGTGTTAGAGAAGCGTTATGGTTAAAATCATTAGCAGTCAGTATAAAAATTGATATGTCAAAACCAATCGTAATATATGAAGACAACAATGGTTGTATAAGTATAGCTAGTAATCCAACAAGCCACAAGAGATCAAAACACATAGACATAAAATACCACTTCTCAAGAGAACAAATTGAGAAAAATGAAATTAAATTAATTTATATTCCTACAGGTAAACAACTGGCGGACATCCTAACAAAACCATTACCCGCAGTTAAATTTATGGAGCTAAGGAATGGACTTGGACTAAATTGATATGTTTTTTTAGTAATAAGTAATTTTATTTAAGTAAAATGGTCTGGTTGGGTTTTTGGGTTTTTCCCAATCCTTGCAACAAATGTTGGACCATATGTAAACGTCCCACAAAGAACACAAGGAAGGTGTGTCACGAATTTAGTAATGTTTTTGTTGGAATTATGTATTATTATTATTAAAGCAATATGAGTAATATGATTTTTCATTAATGAATGTACTCCTAAATAGTTTCAATAGATTAATTTTTGAGGAGGCGTGTTGGAATATCTTTGAACAAACTTATTTACAAAGATTATCTATTGAAGATATTTTTGTTGGGTTAAAGATGTTGCAATGCTAAAAGGTTTTTCTCCTTAAACCGAACCCTAATAAAAGCAATAAACTTAGGCTGGGAAATTTTTGTTTTTCTGGATGGTGTTAATAGGGCAATAAAACATGTGTTCGAAATATGTAAAGGACATTTAAAGAGTTTTAGTTAGGTAGGATAAGTAGGTACAAGAAAGAGTTTTAATTCTTAGTCTCTTGTAGATTTTCTGAATGAAAAGATCGTGTCCGCCTTCAGTATTGTGTTCTGTTTAAAATAATAAAGAAAATAATTGCCAGTGAAATAAGATTAATTTTATTTAAAGTAACCTTTTTCCCAATACAAACTATTGTTATAATCCTCTGACTCTTTGCAGAAGTGCCACAAGTATTGAGAAATCTATCATCTATCTGGAGATAAACTACGAACAGGTGTATTAATTCCATGGAATGCTGATAAAAACAAAAACACTGACTCACAATCAAAAGTAAAATTCTTGATTTCGTAATTTTACCGTGGAAATCTCAAAATAAAAATTATACAATGTAAGTATGAATACATCTTTCTGCGGAATGAAAAATATTTTAATTTATCACTTCAATTAATTTCAAAGAAAAAACTCTAACAATGAACAACCATCAAAATATCATCGACAATTAAATTTGACATAAATTATAATACAATTGCGAGCTCTGTTCTCGGACTAGGAGAAGGAGTGTTTATTTAACATCAAAAGCAAAAAAAACTTTACGCTTTGAGCTTGTATTTTGAAAAATATGTATCTTTAAAATTTAGAACAGTTATTTTTTCGTCGCAATTTTCTGTGTATATGTATGTATATGCATGTCCATACGTCCACAAAATTGAAGTAAATTTAAAGGAAAATCCTTACACTAAAAATATTATTCAAGCAATCAAAATTAAACGATTTACGAAAGCTATTGATAATCATTTCACACAACAAACCCGTGCTTTTTGGCCATTGATAAATCCAAAAGTTTTCTATTTATATTTTAAGGGTTATTTTAAAACAAATGTTTTTAAGACAAAGATGGGAATTTCTTTGAATAAAACAATTCTCTTTATAACAGGTATGAATGTTAGCATATTACAATCTGAAGAATTCAAAATACTTCTCAAATGCTTTTGAGAAGAACTCCGGTGTTATATTGCGCACAACAACTGTACCTACATACATATGCAATGTAATGGTAATGTATGAAAAATAATAGTACTTATGTACATATATAGGAAATAGGCAACAAATATTATAATGGTTTGAAATAGGATTGTTCATATTATAGTCCATATCCAGTGCTAAATTTTAATACATGTTCATTCAAACTTCCAATTTAAGCGTGATTAGCACAAACAACAGAAAATGATGAAACATAAGCTTAGAATAAATTTATGAACAGTATTATAACGAATTACCTACGGGAACATGATTTCCAAACTATGTGTACTATCTCGATTTAATATATAATATTTTATTTATTATTCTTGAAAAAATTTTTAAGAATAAAATTAATTTTTGGAACTACATAGATTAAACTAAAATTTATAAATTTAATTTGATAACTTCATGAATTCAAAGACTGTCAGCGTAACTTTATTCTCTTTTTGCAGACCTTTAAATATATGGCATGTAAAATATTCACCCCAAAAATGAGAATTATCATTACTTGTAGCAGAAGCCCTGCCAAAAAACAAAACACTTTTTAAGAATTCAGTCAACAAATTCTGAATCAAACAGTACCATGAATTTTCGGACATTAATCCATAAACTCAGAGAATCGCGATTTACGATTCAACCAAATCATAATATTGGTTGTATAAATTTTTAATGTAATCAACATGAATAGGAAATTGATGATAATGATAAGAAAACATATTAGAAGAACGTAAAGTTATGACGAATTTCCCTTGATATCATTTGTAAGTTATGTATACACTAGCTTTAAAATTTACTACATAGGTGTGTACTCAGGTATATTTAACTCAATGAAGCTAAAGTCGTTTTTGTTGGATACATTGATAAATATTAAATTTGACTTGCTTACCAAAAATAACATGAAAGTGGCACAAATTCAAGTATTTTTGACTTTAATCTTGCATTGGGAACATTTCCAAATTTTAGAATTCTACGATCTTTTTTATAACTTGGTTGAGGTTCGAGCACAAATTGAATAATTCATACACGTGGGTATGTATAAACACCAAAGTCATTAATTATACTTTGCTATTTTATTTACTTCACTTAATGCACCTACGTACTACATATGTTTAGTTTTACCGCCAGAAGCGCGACCAAAAATAATGAAAACTGTCAGTCAGTTGTGGCAATAATTTTGTCTCACTGGATTCTTCAAATATCACGCTGTGAACTAATACGCTTTTGTATAATATATACATATCCATATGTACCTATACAACAATTACTTTCACCCTAAGCACCCCTGATGATCTGAACTGAACTAAATAGCCGCCAACATAATTGAAGATCCACTTGAAATATATTCCATAAATGTTTATATCATTTTTATTTTTATTTTCAAGGAAGCGGGAGAGCACAATAATATATGTAATCAAACAAGAATAAAATAGTTTTTACTAAACTCTATTTTTACCCGAAAGGACAGGTGTAATGTCGTAAATTTTAAAACGTTTGTTTGTAACTAAAAATTATAACATTTTCGCTACTCGTTTATTTTACAGGTTATACCATTGACAAATGGAAACAAGAAGTTTTTTATTACTTCTTCAAACGTGCGGCCTAGCTGAATCATGACAACAATGAATCGATATATTTATAGTTCGTCGATTAACTTTTATACGCAGTGCACGTTTCCAGGAAAAGCTCTAGAAGTGTAAGTTTTCAATACTTTGTTGTAATTTATATTTATATACATTAATACACATATATACTAAATAATATCTTAGTATAAATCAATCCAAATAAATAGTTTTTGAGAAAAAGGTATATACATATATACAAATGGCACTTCTTTTTCTATTGGCAAAAGGGGGGATATGCATTTATTTTTAATTTGTTTTAATAGTTGGATAATGTTCTTAAACTTATATATTACATTTACAAAATATTTACACAATATAAAAAAGTCTCTTAAGTTACACGATTAATGGCTTCTACTTTTGTGTAATTCGAAACCTCAGATTAGTGACCTGTATTTCTACATTTCAAGAGAAAAGATGCGAAAGCATTCTGCAGAGAGATGGTATTGATACCTGATAAATACTTATTTATTTGGTCCTTTTTATGAAAATTGGTATGAAACTGTGTATGTGTAACTCAATAACGTGTAACTTAAGGGAACATCATAATATTAGTATGTGATGCTAAAAAATCATGCATCTCAAGCAAACCAAATTATCCACTCGATTGTGTAATGCTATTTTACAAATAGTGCTTTGCGGTGACTATTAGTATAATTCTTAGTACTTTATCAAAAATCACAGCAATAAAAATTAATCGTTTAATACTTTATCTAGTGTTTCGTTGAAACTTTTTTATTTTCAAAATATTATACCTTATGGCAATAGAAAAAACAATTTCGCCTACTACCCCTTTCAATTTTTAATAGTTGAACACGCGCTTCTCTGTACCATACCAACATTATCATTCATTATAATTCAATTCAATTCCAAGCTCAACCAATAGCTATGAATTAATTTTGGAGATTTAGCATTAATTGCCCTTTTTTCATAATTTCATCTGGGTTAAACATAATTTTAACATGAATTGAAATTTCCCGGGAATTATTCAGTTGCAGAACAATTAAAATTCTCGGAGAAGAATATTAAAATTGTAATGAAGTCAGAAAATTATTCCAATATGTATTTAATTTTAAGTTTTATTAATATAAACCCACAATATATTGACTTCCGATTGCAGATAAATACAAATCTTCATTTTTATTACGGTATCATTTATTATATTTATTATGTAAATTAGTGCATCCGAGCAGATTTTGTGATTATTTTTCAATTCATTATACATCTCAATGTGGATAAAATTGTAAAACACAATAATTTTTTGTATTGTATATCAGATTTTTGTCGCATTCGCTTCAAAAAAGGTTCGGGGGAAAATCGATTAAAAGGGTAAAATGATATGGAGATATGCGTAGTTTGTGAAAATGAAGTAACTTGAAGTTACCAAGCAAATTTTTATCATCAGCATTCCATACTGTAAAAAAATAGTTCAAATCCTCTCTTATTAATCACCCAATTTGAGCATCCAATTTTATTAACTAAGTTTGAAAAACAGTTAAAATAACTGCTAATAATTGCACTCTTATGGGAATCCTGCTAAAAACGTTTTGTCAAAGATATATGTATTATTTGCTGTTTTTCGCTATTTCATTCAAATTTATAAAACTTGAGTTATACAGGATGTTGCACTAAAGTCTAAGACCCCATTTATACTGTCATGGGCATGAGCCAATTTCATGAAGGCTTCCTGTAATGAAAATCAGCGTGCCATTTGCACTGAGTCAATTTCATGAAAGTGACACTGTTTTGAGTCGAATCGTCAAAATCGGAGAGACCATGGATTCAAGTGATGCGAAAACTTGGTTTTTTTTATTGAGTTACTCCACTTTGACATTTTGGTGCTTGGTGGAAAAGCGAATGACTTCATATTGTTTACAAAAGTTTTCTAACCTCAATTTTCGCATCAAACAACTTCAGAAACGATTTGGCTTATGACTGCCTCGTCCCCTGCACCTATTTCGTTTCTTTGACACGTTGTGACGTCACGCTCACGAAATAGCTCATGCCCATGATAGTGTAAATTGGGTCAAATGTCCGATTTCACAGTGCGAGCATAAATTTTGATCGTCATTTAAACTCCCATTTAATCGTTTTCGGCTTCACAGTAGGAGTTTAAGTGTAAATTACGACTTAAGTGGTCACTATACTTAAGTTGCCAAAATAGGCCACTTAAGTGTCATTTAAGGAATAAATTTTAACATATCCTATGGAAAATCCAACAAGTTGTTCTTGGTTTCTTCTGGAGTAAAATTAGGACACATTATACTGCACATTATAATTATTTTTATTCATTTTATTTAATTACCACTTTTTCCGGTTAATTATCGCTTTTAGACAATTTGTAACATCAACTAAAATTCGGATTGATTACTCCCTTTTCTGAAAATACATAACTCCAGGATATAAAACCGTAACAATTACTGTTTCCATGAAAGGGATTCTGTTTGGGGTGATTGAGGTTAACCCTGCATCTGGTTGTTTCCACATTTAGTAACTGGGTAAGTTTGAAAGCTCCTACACTCGTACACTCGCATCTGAATTTGGAAATTTCGTTGTCAACCATAATTAGCATAAAAAATTTATTTTCTTCCTCAGTCCACAAAACTCGACTAGACGCAAACTTCATTGCAAACGTACAAACAAGCAATCTACTAATGCATTTGCATAAGTCAGCGGAATCCTAACTCTTTCCTTGAGTTTAACTGGGTTTAACGAAAATTTACACATCTCTAGTTCCCATGAAACTTTAATTCGGGCTAATCCTGAGTTAATTCTGCACGGCAATACAGTAATTCTCCACCATAAATCATAATTTCCATAGTTACCAAATTTTTATAGAATCACCTATAAAAACCGGTCAAGTAAGCACTTGAAAAAACACGAAATGTAGTATTTCGTTGTTTTGGTTATATTTCGAGAACTTGCATTGCGATATGAATGAAATAAGTTTACTTAAATGTATTCACTAAATGCTAGTTTCTAACTTTGCTTAATATTTGTAATGTAGGTGCCAAGTATAATGTACATATACGGCAAGTTTAACAATCAAATTAACGAAATCAAACGAAGCTATACTTCTGTTATAATTACAGTTTAGGCTAATAAGGTCTTTAGTTCAATAATTTAGAATTATGTGTTTGACTAATTAAATAACCATTTCATTATTAATGCGTTTACATTCCATACATTGCGTTCACATTGCTCCCAATTGCAGTAATAGGCAACAATATAAGGACAAGACAATTTCTAATTTCGCGGTCTACAAAAGTAATCCTTCTGGCATTACACATAGATGCACGATATCAGGCTAGTGAAATCACATCAGCGTGAGATGCGAGCTTGTAAATAAAGGTTCAGTGAGACGACTATCCTCCTTTTTTGTTTTTTTGTCAAGACCAAGCATATTGTCATTTCGATTAGTCAAATTGTTATTTATTTATTTATTTTACACATATTTTTATATAGTTATGAATTATAAATACAAAATATATATAACAAAGCTCATACCAAGACCCGTCTGCCGTACTATGTAGATATGTATTAATTTTAATTTCAATTGTAATTCAAATTGTTATTCATTATTCAAAATTATCTCTAAATCTGACTAACAAGAGTAAGTAAGATATGCGAAGGATTTCCGCCAAATCGATAAATTGCCATTTTATTCCTTTTAATGCAAATGCTTTCGAAACTTTAAAAAATACCATGAATAACTAAAATTCGCAGCAAGATTGTGCTTTTTGTACTGAATGTGAAAAAGGCTACGACATCCTCCTTGAGTTAACCCAGGGGAACTTTCAGATGCCTGAGGGTTTTAAAATAAAACTCAGTTAGAGCCTGCAACGAGTAGACTTTCTCCATAACGTTAGCCTTCGTGTAGCTATTCCAACGAACCTATTTTAATCGAAAAAGCGAATGTTAATTGGGTTAGCAAGACTTTACTTTCAAATTTGAGCTGATTTGATGAGCAGGTATGAGTAGTTCAGTTTGGTTTCAGTGAACTAGTGAACAAGCTATGCTTCCTCCTCAGTTGCATAGATCAATTCAAATTCAATTAACGTATCTGCCTGACAAACGTGCCGATATTGGACGAGTTAATGAAAACTTCGGGATTTTTGCATACATTGGTTCATAGGGTTGCTAATGTCATGGACAGCGATTTGAATTTCATTTCATTTATGTGCAAAGGCGTTTGTCTAACACAAACTGAATTTTCTACTGTGTGATCGATGTTTAAGATTTAGAAACTACTTTTCAATCTAACGTCTGGAGCACACCCTACTGAACGAACGCAAATGAATGCTCGCTAGTAGGAATCGCCAAATATTGTCGACTATTGGACACATTTTCAGCGCTATTTCCAAATCGATTTATTCAGTTGTTATCTGTTGTTCTGACTAGCAAAACATTTGCAGGTAAGCCTATACCATTTATAGTGGAAAGAAGCTGAAAGCGACCAAAGCCTGTCGTTCGCAGTCATCATAGGTCTGCACCGATGAATGACATGTACCATTCTATTCGTTTTCATCACATCAACATAAATATCTGGCTATGACAATTCCTCAATAATTTGCTAAAAATAGCCAAAAATCGTCTGTGATTACTTACACAGCTTTTTCTAGATGTTTTAAGTCATTGCGAATTTATTACTTTTACGGGCAATTCGTGAATCTGCAACAAACGAGAAAAATTAAGATCCACTTTGTGGAAGATTAACTTTACGAATATAGATTAAAATGAATTGAAGTTTCATTTTTTCTGAATATTTAATAGTAGTTTATTCAACTGGAGAACTGAATCTTGGTTTGCAGTTCAAAATTTAAAGCAACGAAACCAGTTACAGGATAAAATTCAGTAGAATTTAACAACGCCAAATAAGATGTAGTTTATAATTACAAAAATATGTCATCATTATTTTACAATATAAACTAACGCAATATGAAGCCTAAGAGAATTTGTTACTCGAAGTTTCTTTCTCGTAAAAACTTGATTTTACAAATAACTCATGTTGATGATTTAATCCGGTTATTGTGATTTAAGTTTAAATAGTCTGAACTCTACTATTGTATATGTTAACATTTTGTTTCAGCAATTATTTCAAGCAGTACAATATTAGATCCGAAAAATATTTTGTTAGTATATATCTAAATAAATTTTCACAAATACATCTCCTCGGTTGCATTTTTGCATATCACTTATGCTTTTCAAATTTTGCTTTCTTCAAACATCGTGATTGCTTAAATTTCGGGAGAAAATTCATATTTGGATACCTTTACTGAAAATGATAATATACATATATACAATGTAAACAACTTCGGACTTTTGTAAAAGTAGTTTTACGCGAAGGCCAAAATTGCATGAATGAAAAAGGAAAACCTTCAACTAGAACTATTTTTAATCCAACACCTTTGCTATTGCATCAAAGTTTTGACGTTTTTCAGTAAGTAATATGTGTTCGTTCGTAAGCTTGATTTTCTTTAATTCAGACGCTTATCACCAAATCTTATAAATAGATTTAACTTAATGTATTTCCTCAAATTATAAATTTGATATGGTATTTATTCCGTTGTACTTTCATATATGTACATATTTGAATATACATAAATATGTATGCCTATATATACAGGTTAAGAATATAGTATCCAAATCACAAAAAATGCTTAAAAAAACAAATGTTTACTAAAACTCCTTTCCATGGGAATTAAAAGAAAAATAATCTAAAGCATTGATTACTGATTGTTTACTCTAAAACTACGTTAAGTATTTTGAATGTACATGCATACATATATATGTATGTATGTAATTAAGGCCGGTTTGATATTGAATTCCTCTAGATGACTTAATTTTTGTGTTTTTTCGACTAAACTAAATGTGATAGTTACCCTCGTGAAACTTGAAAAGATCTCCAAACAATAAAATTATAAATGGAAAAAGTTCCTTTTGTGGTGGTTGATGGGATTTTATTTTTAATTTATGTGAGCAGATGACAAAACAAAATTATAATGCGGCAAAACACATAGTGTAGTTCAACTTTAGTCATTGGAAAATTGAAAAATAGGGTTGAAACGAATTAGACAATTTCGAAATAGTCATATATAATTCACGCAGAACTTTAAATAAAAAATACACCAGTGAATTCCATTTTTGTACTGGTAAATTCTTTATAAGATCAAAAATGTTCAATATCAACTAAACGAAAATGCTTATTTGAACATGAAAGATAATATCTGGAATGTGAATTGCACATCATCTTATAAAATTATTTTCTCACTACAGTTTTGCAAATAAGCATTTCATATATCGTTTTGTTGGATTTCATGCAAAATGAAAAAGTCTTACGGAATAGATAACAATTTTACAGGATGAAATGTATTAAGCTAATTTTATTATTTCAACCCCTATAACTTTTGCTAATTTCATGCCTTTCATATTAAATCAAGTGCATTCCATATTATTCACCATGAAAATTATTTTCTATTTTACTTACTCATTTCGCAAATATGTGAAACTTAAAGGACGCTAACTTTAGGGAATGATTTCACCCCGAGGAACTTTGGTAATTCTAATACGAAATAAATGCCTCTTAAATATTGATGAAGACAAATAAAATGTATTAAAAGAAAAACGAAATCAGAAACTTGAATAGTACCCCGAGCGATTTCCTCGTTAGTCAGCTTTTAATTTATTTTTTAGAGTCAATTTGGATTGGAAAAACCCCCTCTGTAATAACAAAAAATGTTTTTCAGAAATTGGAAAATAAATGACTGCAATTTTGGAGCTTATAACATTGCAAATTGGCAAAATTTGAATATTAATTAAAGGATCTTCTCCGTAGGAATGCTGTCATTGTGCATTTAGTGTGCAGACAAATTCACAAAGGGGAAGGATGAAATCTGCAAGCACAGCTGCATTCGATTGAACTCGAGCTTTGCTCATATAGTGGAAAACAGCAATTAAGCGTTCATTAGATTCTTTTCCGTAAGCTTTTAAAATAAACGACAACTGGCGGCTGATAAGAAGTTTAATAACAATCCAAATTTTTCCAGGTACGCGGAGCTTAGCTAGGCCGTATTTGCTGAAGCCGAACAATTTCCACAAGGAGGGCGATATCATCGCAGTACAGAGAAGTATTTACTTTAGTTCATTTTTAGAAGCTGTTAGATATTTTGTTGAATAAACCGCGAACAAAAAATATATTCAATAGACGCTAGCGGGTTGTATCCGAAAATTCCCCTAATGTGTAACGTATACTCGCATATTTCACTATCTACTTGGTCCAAAACAGATCCGCAGGCTGTGGTACATCACCAGCGGGAAAAAGAAATTCACTTTTTACACTTTTCACTGAAATAACTCACAGGAATCTCGTGTCCGCGAATCAAAAAACTTCCGAGTTCGGGTACCGAATATTTTCATAAAAATTGAATAGCTATATATTGAATTATTGCTCGAAAAAGAACAAACAATAAAAATGAACAATTTTGATATGCCCGGATTCGCGATTCAGCGGTCAAGCATAACTTCGATAGGGCAAAGTGTAAACATTTGAGGTATTTTTATATCTATTAGACTCAGTGTACTGACACCCACTTTGACCTATTTGAGGAAAACCAACTCGGGAGCAGACTGGTGGTATAGCAGACTGACGAGAAACCCGTGCAAAGTTCACGTCGACTCGGGGAGCTTTCAAAGCCCTGGTGACCAGATAAAGCAAATAGAAATAAACGACTGGTTGCTGGTATGACTGTACTAAGTCCTATGGAGAAGCATCTGTTCACTGTAAACCAACCACCGCGGGACGAGATAATTTTAGCCAAGATACTACGCAACTCTAGGGAGCACCAAATGTCACAAAGTATGCGACCATACACTTTGGCTAATCATAGAATCGTGGCGGCAAAACAACGAGCAGGCTGCGATTAGCTCGTCGCCAACCTGCCTTTTGACCTCGACGAACTCTGCTCGCTTCCAGGAGGATCAGGATCAAAGTAGGGTCCTTAGCGTTTCAGGATGCCGAATCTCCATCCTCAGGAGCGCCTCTTCCGGCGCGAGAATTGCATTCTTTTCCGCACTCCAGATACAAGTGCGCACCTGTTAAAGCTCCCTTGTTGCTTCTTTTTCAGCGAGCTTTTCATGCCGAATATGTGTACATATTCCGGCGCGGCGCTTTAAGGTAAGAGAACTTTATTGAACTGTTGCTGTTACATAATTCAATGCAGCAAAGTGGGAGGTTATGCGCCACTCCGGCATTCGTTTACATCTCCAGATAATGAACTACATATTTACGGTACAAGGTGGTTGTATATTCGTCTAACGCAATTGAATCTTCAAACAGCATCTGGTGCGGCTTACACCCACCACCCACGCAATTCTATCGTAAGATGATTTCATTTCGGGAGAAAATACCCAATTCACCTCATCGGTCAAGGCACTCCATACAAAGTGTTGTTTGGCATAGTTGAAATAATAAATTCAGTTTGTGGTAAAACATCTTGTGCATTAACGAAAATATATTGGAAATTATTTAAATCCTTCAGTAGGGGAAGTAAATAAAAGCTTTTCCATGGCATTTTAAAATGTTAAATGTATAAAGGCTGATTGTTAAATCCTGCGCACCATGAGCATGTAGATTTACTGATATATGTACATTACATGTATACTACATGTTTGGATTCTTACAATCGTAAACCAGCTAAAGCCATGCCATTGAAAATGTTTAATTTTTGGAGGTATAGTTAAAGTAATACTATACGTCTAGGGTCATTTAAAAATAAACATACAAATTTGTGTTAACATATTTCTTGAATCACATCAGATAGTAAATTTAACAGCAGGAATGATGTATTGAATCCAAACTTGCCAGAAATATCGATTTGCTCCCCTAATAATATAAAGGAAACGTGTGCAGCATTTTTTCTTTAACACGAGTGTATACAATTCGGTTCAAAACATAGACCACCTACTAACGTGCCAGATTATGCCATTATTTATAGCAGACTTTTATTTTACTTCAACAGGTAAATTAAGACAGACAATGGTGAAGATGATAAGGATAAAAGATGACTCACAAATTGATATATACATATGTACATATTGCATATATTTATATATTTACAGAAGACGTACACTTGCAATTTTGGCGATATTCAGACATAAATGGATGACGAATTATTAATGACGCCTACAATAGCTTCATATGTGTATATGTTTATATAATAATAGGCGACTATCATTCCGTCGATTTTGCAAAGATAAAGCTTTATAAAAAAACAATTGTGATCACTCTTAAAGTACTTGATTGAATAATAATACCCATAATTGAAGCTAACATAATGATTTTTATTTTATACTATACATGCTATCCTATTCAAACAACATTGAATTGATTATGAGTAAGAGTGAATAAACAAGTATAATTATTTGTCGCATAGTTTTTCAATAATTATTTACATCGCAGTCACATTTTTAATTTGTATGCAAGACGTTTCATTGTAAAACATTTTAGATTCATTCTTGTGTTTGTATGCTGTATATACATATGTAAAATAAGTAAATAATAACATTGCATTGACAGGTATTTTTATGCAAAAATTCTTTCCATTCAAAGCTAAACTAATGGGGACTGTAACATTGTTTCAACTCTAGAAGCACATTAGAATACGTTTAATCATACATAAAGTCGAATAATGTTATTTATCCCCAATTTAATAGTTGCAAACTCCTCTAAAATGAGTGGTTTTCATTCCACATTTCCATAAAATCACATAATTTAACAGTCTTTCTACACTAAATTTGGAAATTAACAATAGAATAAATGCAGACTAACTATTAGAAAATAAATAAATTGATATCAAAACCCAACAAAGGTGTTACTACTGTAAAGATTTCAAAAAGTCAAAAAACATTTGTTTGTTTTGCTTAACGAATAGTTCGAAATATTGCGTTGCAACCAGTATACAAGGCACAAAGTGATCCCTATCCTGTTCTAATGTCCTTTACAAAACGTCAATAATGTTGACCTACCATCGCTCACCGCAGCTAATGTCACTTTTGAAACTGGAAAAATTATTTTTATTTTCCTAAAATTAACTTTTTCCTCGAATTTTTTCCGAATTTCATATTTAATAAAAATTGCACTTATTTTTTATTTTTATCTAATTGTCTATCTGATTACCTTTCCAATAAGGTAGAAACTGTCTAGATGAAATGGAGATAGAAAAACTATTCCTTGGTAAATTCAAACTGATATTGCATTATTTCCTGTAATCGAAAACTTCGTAAAACAAAGAAGCATTTCCAACAAGAAGATCGGACGTTTTTGTTTAGCCATACACATGTGATTAATTTTAATTATTTACTTACTTACGATATAGTAGACGGAAACGAAAAAGAGTCCAAAGAGTTTCCCTAATCATTGTATCATCAAGTCTCAGAGAACATTAGAGTTTTGATCTTGGCTTCTAGAATATGACATAGATAACAAGCAGTTTCTAACCAGACTCTATGGCCAGATTAAACATAATTCACTACAGATAGCTTCACAAACTTCCACAAGTTTGATACCTTTGCGGTTACTAACCCAGATAGGGTAAGGGCAATATCATTTCAGTATATAAAGTCAGGGTCAATGTTTGGGCTAGTATCATCGGCAACGATTCAGTAGGACCAATTGTCAGATTTATTTTTTGTAGAATATTATGCGAGATCTACTTGGAGGCATCTCTTTGGATAATTTAAGAGTAGTATTTCGCCAACACACCATCTGTGCATACTGATTGGTCTACTAAATCTGTAGACCTAATTCCACTGAATTTTTCTTATGGTGAACAATGAAAAATGAATCAGACGGAGGATGTTTTTGTGAGATATTAACATTAATATAAATAGATTTTTCAGCAAACAAAATGTATTTTGGGGTTAACTTTAATTTAATTGTTTTATTGTTCAGATATTGTTTAATATTCCACAAAAGGTTTTGCACGAATAAATTTGCATATTTTTTCTGATCAAAATAAAAAATACATAGGTTCATATATTACTTGAATTTATGGAAAAATTCAGATAAAAAATACATTTTAGGAAAAGCAAAATAATTTTTCTAGATTCGAAAGTAACTGTAGGTGTAATATAGTAGGTAGTAGTAGGTCAACATTGTTGACATATTTGGAAAGGAAATTAGGATTGACGATTTTTTACCTGAGTTGGATATCGGGGCATGAAGTATATAAAAAGATAAAAGTAAAGAAATCTCGGGGAAAATTGGAATTTACGAATCTAACAACAAGTTATTTATTATTTAATGATATATCCATGTGCATTAAACACTCGGAAATTTTATGTTACGCAGACGCCAGGATTTTTCTTGTTTTGTACTCTGTACGCGGTTGTGAAATTTTGACTTATGTATGTGAATACTTTTTATAAATAGTGTTCTATTTATGGTGTTCCTAGTAATGTTGATAAATGTACGATTAGTTTCGACGACACTATATATTAATGTAAATTGACAAAACTTGACAAAACAAAAGATTTGTGCATGTGGCGGAACTGCCGCTTTATTTTTGACAGTTATATTAACGAGATAATTAATAAGGCCAATTACACTTAAAGCTGCGTAAAGGTATGGGTGAAAGAGATTGATGATCCTTACATTACCCGTATTTTGTACTGCACCTTCATAAGACCTTTTTTAAAATATGCGTATTTTGTTTGGAAATCTTTTTACCTTGTCCATATTTAATCCCCAGACGGGATAAAGATTTGGCTCTGCTATCCAAACAAAGAACTAACATATTACTTCATTTGCCCCAGAAATTTATTACATAGTGTAGCGAGCGTACACAGGAAAAAGCCCGTCCTGGCTCGAAAAGTCCTCTTAAGACTTTTTGTCTTCCCGTGGCTGTGGGTCAGTCGTATCGGCAGCTCAGGTGTTTACTGTGTGTGGAGGTGCTAATGGATAGGGATAGATTTGGTTGCCAGCATGCAAATATTAGATAAAAGGAATGCATGAGTTTCCCTCAAATCCTTCTTAAAGAAGATGCTCCCTTGCCTAATTGTCCTTTGTGTCGGAAGATGCAGTGTTTGCTTATTGCCCTCGGGAAGAGTGGCCGATATTTACATTCAAAGAACTCTGCGCAGGAGTTTTACGCAGCTGCTTTTAATTACCCTTTGTCTCGTGAGTGATCTCGCTCGGGGATGGTTTATTATCCTTTGTCCTCTGAAAGGTCCTTATAGATGAGAGTGTGTGTGGACATTATGATTCTTTGTCTCAGGAACGTATAAATGGGTTGCACTTGAGCGGTTGAATCAATCTACCATCGGGCATGGCCACGGGTTGACGCGTTTTCGGGATTTCCAAGTAAAGAGTGTTATAATAGTATATTTGGCTTAAGTATATGGAATAAAAAAAATAAAAGTCCTTGTGTTAAGAAAACCGATTTAACTCAAATTAGTCTGGAAACTCTCCATAAGATTCAATGCATATTTCGTAAACTATCAAAACACCTACGCTCATATTCAAATGGATATTTCACGACTTGTAAATACAGAACCTTTTGAATGTTAATGAACAAGTTTTTCAAGAGTGTATTATGTCGCTTATTTATCATCTATTGTACAATATGAAAAACTTAGTTATGGAAAAATATTTAATTCATACAATATTTTGAAGTGTTTTAAAGCGTTTTGAGTTTTATTTATGGTACATGAACAGGTTAAATTTAAATTATAAATGAAAACAACAGTATACGCCTCTGCATAAAACCAATCCGTTATTTATTTAACGATTTTACAAAAATCTAAAAAATTTGATCATTTATCCTTTCCTCGCTTCCGTTATTTTTAATCTATTTAGGTATTCGCTCTATTCAACAATAGCAAAGACAACATTATTCAAGTAACGAACTAATACACAATCATTTAATGTCAATTTCATCTCTCAGAGTAATCTGTCAATACTAGAAGAGACCAATAACACCTATAAATATTTAAAAGCTTGCCAGAAAATGAGGTAAAAGTTCGTAGCTGTCAGCATGGAATGTGACCAGACTACAAACATTTACCAATTTAACTTGGTGATCTATTGATCTTTATGTCATTATAGACAATGGAAGTGACAAAAAGGGGACAACAAAAAAATTTTAGTTTTCTCAATTTAGCCTAGTCGTGAAATTATTTTCCAAGCTAGCAATTTTGATGCGTATAATTGGCTTAACCCTAGAAAGTAATTTTGTTACTATGCATTCTAAGACACAATATGGAAATATTGAAAAGTTTATGGGATTTATATCACTTCTAATATTATTTTATGATCTTTAACCTTTAAATGTGCACATGGAATGCCAGAGGCTCCGCGTGTTTAACTAAGTTTTAAAATCGATTGCTATCCACTGCTTGTCACGACCAATCATCAGAATTTTGTTTTAGTGTGAAAATACTGATTTCATTTACTTATTTGTCTATTATTACATACTTATGGCACAATACCAATACGGATTGATTGTGATGAAAACAGCTAGCTTTGAAAGTAAGAGTCTATGAGACTCAACGTCCAGTGGAGTGTTACAAATTTGTCATATCCACAGGCACAGTACAGTAAAAGGTAAGGGGGTATTCGCATTTAGTATTACTAAAAAATCGGTCATTTTATTATTATATCAACCTTTCTAAACAATTTGCTTGGTAATGTGAAATGTTATGAGGGTTACGGACTGTCTTTCACCAAGCAAACAATGACGTATTATTTTTTTTTTAAATTAATCGAACCGATTTAAATACATAAATGTTTATTCTTATCATTATATAGATTACTTAAAATAATCATCTTTTCAATTTTTTGCACTCCTCTACAAATCAAACAATTTAAGGATAAAAGTCGATTTTTAGGGTTAAGTAACAAACCAGGAACCGTTATAATTTCACGATGTCCGTCAGTTCGCATATCACAGTAATTTTATTCAAAAACTATTAGGACTACAGTGCTGAACTTTGGTACACGTACAAATAATTATATACCCGGTTATAAAGATATGTCCTAACAACTGGGAAAACATAAATAATTAAATTTAAGGCTACATGAAAAGTAGGGAAGAAAAATCGGGTGAGGTATCGTTCAAAAACATATTTAAAATCATTATGAGGTTTCTAAATGTTTTTCAAAATTATGCCCCATTTTTAAAATATTTGAATCCAAAGTGGCCATTTCCGGCTAGGTTTGTATCAGCCAAGATTTCACCCTGACCCAATTTCGGAAAAATCTGAAAAAATCTAGGATACAAGCGTATAGAGTGAAATTAGTTTTCAAATTAACCCAATTTACTAGATTCAATTAGTGTCCAAGATATAGCCAATCGACCAAGTTATACTTATTGGGACTCCCGCAACTGTCCAGAAAATACTACACGCATGTTTGTATACGTAGGTATATACAAATATGAACAATTTATATATGTATGTAGATACATGCTTATTTATGTGTATGTGTGCGTACACACATGAACATATGTATGTCTGTATGTGTACGTACATACATATACATTTTAATTTTATTTAGCATTGCATTAGTAGTATTTTATAGTTTGTAATTATGCTACGGAACCATACACTGGCCCGATGTGGTCTTGATCTTTTGTTTTGTTCAAAAAACCGCGATGTTTGGTTTTTTTTCTAATTTTAATTTATTTAATTTCCCTGATTCCCATAACCACATCCTTCCTGAAAACTGGTATCTTTCTTCCATAATTACAACACCCACAATCATACAGATTATGGATCCTCTCGAAGTGCCAGGAGTCGTGCTTCTGGTGAGACAAATATTTTGTTTTTACATTTTATAATGCAAAAATAAATTAAAGAAATGTATAAATATGGCCCAAAAATAATCATTTTTAGAGCTCTCAAAATACACAAACCTACAAGTACCTTTCAAATAAAAAACATGTCGATAAAATCTACATGAAAAACAAATATACAGTCAACAAAAACTTAAATTCTGCATTTTTATATAAAAGCGAATTATCAAAAAATTAAAATTAAAATTTATTTATTTATTTATTATTATTTAGGATATGCGACATTTTTTTTAAAACAAAAGATTTTCTATTTTTGCACTTACCAGTAACATTAATAATAATAATATATTACAAATGAGTTTTTTGCCCTGAGAAATAAATCAAAGTTATATACATACATACGTATAACATAGTTTCATATTGTTACGTCGTTGTGCATTGATTCCTGTAAAAGCAAAAAAAAGCCAAAGCAAGGGGTAACTAACTCTAGGAAGCCCTAACTTGGCCATTTCACATGGTAAAAGTGTGCTCCTGGTTTGCATTCACAAGTCAATTGAATACATTTTCCAAATATACGCTTTAATTTGGCGTTTACATTACCCTTTTATTTGTGTGCAAGTCACCAAACCTTCAATTTTCTCAATTTAAAAGGGTCATATTTTTCGCGGGCGTTGGCGGAATAAAAGTTGCGAAGTGCTTTTTCTAAAGTTCAGGGTTGTATCTCTGGACAACTTTTTGGGTTTTGCTGGGAGAATTTAAGCGAAATATCTCCTGCTTAAAAAACATCAATTTTGAACTTTAAACTTTTGTCCGTTATTATTAATTCCGCAGTGCATATTATGTACATGCGTACGTATGTATATACAAACATAAACAATAAACTGAAATGAAAAATAGTTACAGTACCATACTTAATAGTTAGATAGTAGTAGTTTTTTCGAACTGAAAATTTTGACATCGCCATGCTTTGAGGTCCCTAGAGACGGAATCCATCGTTTTTAGAAGCATGTCGATATATGGTACGCACATACAAAGGTGCATATGTAAATTTACGAGTTTTTTTGCCCCAAATATCTCGAGAATACATGTACTACATATCAACTCTGGACCAATTCCATTGGACACACAAATACATAATTAACACCTGATAAGGCTTGCAAGGAATTTAAATTAGCGGCCAAAAAATGGAAAATTTGCAAAGTGGACAGACCAGTTGCATTCAATTTCATATATTTCAATGTTTGTTTTTTACTGTTAATTGTCCATACTATCTCAATTAGAGTTCAAATTTAAATGAAAAGCGATTGACTATCGAATTCTAATATAATTATTTTCTGAAATTGTTCCGTGGTTTTCTAGGACATATAAAATAGAAAAACAGGCAAGCTTTACCTGTTTGACCAGTAAAATCAATCTGAAATGTATGAAAATGTACAAAAGTTTGTAGTATTACATTCAGTAAATTTTGTTTGAAATACATTATAGGTATTAAAGAAATGATATTGCGATAACGTTTGAATAGGTTGCTGAGAATTCAATAAAACTGAGGTAGTATAAAGAAGAGCTTTCTTGATTATATTAACTTTAATTAACAACGAAGTATGATGAGACGTTGCATTTGAATCACATTTTTTAATCAACACTTGTCCAACGCCTACTTAATATGTCCATGTGAACGATTTTTATTGAAAGAACCACTTATGGACTTAGCTAACACCATCTAAAATTGCCAATCGAATTGTGGGTAAATAAAATAGGATTAAAGCTAATACAAAAACAAACGTACAATTACAGAAAATGCATTAAATTAATTAAAATGTGTTACGCAAATTGCATTATACATACATCATGTACTTTACACTGCACAAAAGCTGGAATTCTGTCCTTAACCCTTTGCAGACGATAATTAAAACTTACACTTTGTGTTACGTACAGCTTGCTCTACATAAGCGGAAAGGGTTAAAATACCAACAAAATTATTAAAGCTAAAACAAAAATTCGAAGCCCACCGTAACGGCTCAAAGACAGAGGGTCCAACAGAAATAGCCTTCTTTATTTAAATTCAAAATTACTAAAACGATTTACTATCAAAACCATAGCTTCCTATGGAACCCAAATTCCAAGTAATTTCAGAATAAAAGGAAATGATCAAGCTGATTCGTGTTTAAATAATTGCTATAGTTAAAATATACGTTATTTTATAATTTTTGGCGCTATTGTTTATGAAGACGATAACCAATTGCGTATATATTTCTTTTTATTATTTACGAGTATATGGCATTTTTACGACCGCATATTTCGTGTTTACCTTTTTTAAATGTCTAAAAGATCTACTATGCATATGTGTATGTATGTCATGTTGAACTATATTCCTATCTTGATTATTTTACAATACTTCCCCAAAACATCTGGATTTGAGTTACCGTTTTCCAATGAATATATTTTTGCAAACGCTAACCAATACCGAGACGAGTTTGGTTTGCATAAAAAATCTAGATCCCATCAAAATAAATCCTGAAATTCTGCCCGCTCCTTCAAAATGAAAAAAATTACAAGTAACATTATTGCAATAATGCTCTTAGTTTTTATTTTACACATACCACAATCTCCGAACGTAAATCGAAAACAAATCTACAAATAATAAGTTCAAAACACTTAACAAACAATATTCTATGAGTATATTTTATTAAATTTGATATGTTTTAAGCGATATTGATCGATTGTTGTAAGATATCAAAGGAAGAGAGACTTAATTAAAGGTTCAATTATACCATGAAGTACTTATCAAGTACTTTAACCGCCGCAATTTGTAGTTAAAATTGTTCACTACCCAATTTCATTAAATACGACATACAGTAATAGTAAAGTCACCGACATGTTTGGCCTTTCCAAATTATTTGAAAAAGCCATTGTTATAATTATTAATCTTGTGCGCTTTCATTTTGCTTTAGTACCACGTAAACCCAAATCAAGCTGGATTATGCTGCCGTGTTCACTTATTTAATACCAGCAATTGCTTTATAAAGTGACTAATATCCTTTCAGTTAGGAAAATCAGAATTGATTTGTTCTTTTTTGAGCAAAGTTACATACATATGACCTTGCTTACACGGGTTACAATGTTAGATATTGAAGTATCTTTAATGATTTTCGTTTGCTAGACATACATATTATAAAACATAAATGTAATTTGGAAAAATTTAATATTGCAATCCAATTCAACAAGTTGAAAATTTTAATTTGGGGATTTTGAAATATCATCTCCTTCTGTTGCTTACTGTCACAATACTGCTCTGCCGGCCAAGTACGAAACTAAGAAATGGGCCCAAAGCTGATGTGTAACCCATTTAGCAGTAAATTGCACTGACTTGAAATTTATTAATATCAAACATTTTTATTTTTGTGAAAATAAATGTAATTGACCTCTTTTCCATCTGCGTCGTAATCAAAAATTTGTCCAGACCAAGTTATGAAGTTTGACAACCATACTAATTCGATGTGTTTACCGCAAATTTTAAAAATATTCTATAGATACTCACAAACATGACGGCTTATAAAATTCAATTCAATAAAAAAATATTCGTACCTAATCTAATTCATATCCAATTGAACAAAAAAGTTGCTAAGAAATTGAAGAAAAAAATATCCTAGTTTCTTCAGTTAGTAATGTCCGCGTAACTGTTTCCTACCGGCCATAGGTTAAATTTAAATATGTACCTATCTAAAATAAATTTTTATTTAAGATAAAGAAGTGTTTATAAACCATGGACTTTTTTCGGGTTTTCATTAAAAATTGTAATTTACGAATATAGTAAACAGCCTTATTGAACATTTAGTTTAAGTTTAGTAATGTTTATTAAGTAGAATATATTTTGAAATAGCCTTTGAAGTTGTAGCAAACTGCAAATCTTTATCGCTCTGGAGAGATCAAATTTGTAGAGCTCACTGACTGGTTGTTACTTCGCGCGTTATAATTAACTAAAAAAATAGTTGTATGAGGGACCGAGAAGCCAAATGCGCCGTTACAGGAAAGTATGGATGAAATTTTCATAACAAACGTAGTAATACTTATAAGTATCATAAGGGTTGAAAAGGATAAGGTGAGAGCAGGGAAAAAGTCACAATTACAGAAAAATGTATGTAGATAACGTTTTTAATGTTTGAAATATGTATTTTAAAGAAAAATTACAGATACGTGTTCGTAAATTACTTACAACAGTATTGTTGAAAAGGGAATATAAAATCAATATAGGGTTTCTGAAATCGTTTTTCAAAATTGTTTAAATTCGACTCCAAAGTGAACATTTTCTTTTCGGTTTGTGTCTCAATATTGATAAAACCTAAAAATAAAACTAGAGCACTAGCACATACACTGAAATTACTTTTAAAAATAGTACGACTTATTAGGGTCAAATAGTTTGCGAGGTACAGTCAATCAGGTTATGCTCATTTGGACTTCGAAATATAAAAAAATAAAAATAACAAAAAAAAGCATAACAGCGATTCCAAAAAATTCTATGCACTAAAAATTATAAAATAATTATATTAGAAGCCTTCTGCTACTACATTCAACATTGAAGATTTTTGAAGTAGGTGTGAAAATCTGACTTATGTACCTAATATATTAATCCGATACTAAATAACTTAGGCAATCAGATTGTTTTATTTTTCTGTCATTGTGTTGGTGGCGACTCGGCCGTGCTTATCAGAAAGGAATTGCCAAAATTGAGTGCCTGCCTCACACATTGAAGGGATTCACAAAAAGGTTTGATTACGGTTTTTCACCATAGGTTTTCCTTATGCGCAAGGAAGGCGAATACTAAAGCAAATGCGACTGTATGCCGAGGCGCTCCGGCGATCAGGTGGCTTTAAAAAACAGGGTGCTTCATTCTGATTGAGTTTTCACTGAAGTTATCCTAAATGGTTGTATATTGGACCAATTATTTTTTAATTGTTTTGTAAATATCTAAAAAGGCTACAGGTCTGTGACAAACAAATAGATAGCACAAGGATAAATTTCCTTTATGGTACAGAACGTAATGATGATAATGATAATGAACTTTCCTGTTAAAAAGGATTGAATTTCAGAAGACATAGATTCAATAGGTTGCAGTTAGTAGTGAGGACGATGCACTCCGTACGAACATACTGATATGATGAAAATTGCTTGCGGTGCTGCGTTGGAGTTGGAATTTTGAAGACAAAAAATCGTTTGTCGAAAACTGCTTGCAATGTTCTTTGGCCCTTCAAGCCTTTTTGAGGTCACCAATTGTGGGTAGATTTCAAAAAATTCTTAAATTAAATTGGCGCAAATATTCAACTTCATCTCTGGGCTTCCTGGTTTTTTTAAAAAATTATATAAATTTTACTTACTAGTATTATCTACATAATTTTTTAAGAACCTTTTTACATGTTGCCACATTTTTTGTAAAAACAAATTATGCTGGCAATTTATAGAATCTAACAGTAGACTGACTTTTTTACAATTAGATTTCGAATTTAAAATAAACTTTATTTAAATGGATCAATAAAATATTAAATTTAAGATTTCAATTAAGACTACTTCACATTATTTGATAAATATGAAAGAGCATATGACGTCTTAAAAATTTATTAATTAGATTTTTAACAAATAAAGTACACCACTACTTTAAAAATAAATGAAAGGACAAAACATGGACATTATGTAAAGTGTTCTTTAAAGTCCAACTTTTAATTGTGTTATAAACATAAAGCGATACAACTTTGCGGCAAACAAAATGCTTCAAAGTCGACATTACTGCATTAATCGTGGTTCTGATGACAACTGTTTTCAAATTGTGTAATTTGAGAAGTCATAAAAGCCTGAAAGCGTCTGCGCACTTAACAAATAAATAAAAAGATAATAAAAGTTTGTTGTTGAATATTTATTAGAAAAATGGGCAAGAAATATGTGGAAAAAAAGACAAATATATATTGTTAATTTTTATATTTTGAATATGTGCAAAAATAATTGCAATTTGTGAATCATTAAAGATAGAATAGAGTCGGTAAAATATATTGTTTTTGTTAGACCTGAGGAAGCAATAACCATATCTTTGTGACTCAAAAAACATAATATTATTATTATTAATTCATTCGATCTCTAACACGTTATCAAATACATGGAAACAAGAAAAGCTAGAATGCTATAATTTAAACGTAATTTTTGAAAATTCAAATAAGAAATCCAAGAGAGAGATCGATAAAATAAGATTCTCTTTGTCCTCTCAATTATCTCTTAACAATTACCAATAGATGTTCTATTGGGTTTAGGAAAGGTGATTGCGCAACTTTATCCATCGATATATGCCTCTCCCTGATCCAATCAGTTGCAAATTTTGGAGTATGTTTTGAATCGTGGTCGAAGTGAAACCTCCAACGAAGTGGCATTTCGTCTCCTGCATATTATGGTATCATGTAATTTTCCAGGATTTGTTTATACTGGAACAGATTCATTTTACCTTCAATTCGCAGAATGGGTCCAGTTCCTCCACACAGGAGTTACATATCAACATAGGTTGTTTTAGGAAGTTCAATTATACTCCTATTAAAAGACAACTTAAAAATATCTTCCATAAATAGTTTTATTGGGAATGAAAGAAAAAGCAACTAACCAAAGGCATCATAAATATGTTTCCACGATTGCTAGTACCCAAAATGTACACGCTACTTTGCGACTCTTTTGCCAAACGTCACTTGTCGCTCCTAAAAGGTTTTTGCATTCGTCCGCAGTAATTAGTTCCAAACTTTCCTTTATGCACTTATCTAGCTCATGGATACTTTAAAGCGTTCGTTGTAATGTGCGATGTCTCAAAATAGCCCAAACAAAACATTGTCAACCGTCGACAGATCTGAATTTTGTGAAGACCATTTCAGAACACTGATATTTTCATCCCCTAAGAATTTGAAAACTTGTTTGGTGGTGTGGAGATCGGCATTATCCTCTTGCAGTGCAAATTCATCTCCACCAATAAATCTGTTTCCTTCAGATATGGCGAACCCTTTCAAAATTTTCAGACAGATATTATCCTTGACTTTATCTTTTCCGAATCCTAATTCGCAGTATTCCATTTCCGTATAAACATCTACATACCATTAAAGCCTTTTTAAATGCCATAAATATTAGTCTAGTGCACTTGTATGATAGAGTCTGACAAATTTGTTCCATATGAGCACTTTGTCGTGGTCTTTCGACCGAATGTAATTTATTAGTCCAAAGTACTAAATCCCAAAACTTTTGTGGTTTTAGAGCATGATTTTGATAAAATTCCATTATTTTTGATGTAGCTATGATTTCCATTCGGCCGGTGTGAAGTACGCCGAGAAACATCGTAATTGTTTCATCACCGTCACAGTTAACTTCGCCCTCTACACTATTTTCTATTTTGCGGATAAATTTTAACAGATTGTCTCGCATATGCCTGTGTTGTTCCAAAGATAGGCGCACACGTACAAGCGAGCTCCCCTTACGATCCCTATGACGCCATTCCCTCACCAAGGTGCTCAACTAATTCTCAACGATTTTGCATGAGATAAATTTTAAAAAATAGCCCGGCATAAGCGGATTTTTAGATCCACTCCCAAATATTGTCCGTTGTTCTCACACCCCTGTGACGTCACCACCTCATTCAAGTGCTCAGCCTTCTCTCAACAGTACTGCAAGAGTTAAATTTGAGAAAATAACCCCGTATAAAATTGATCTTCGAGCACATTCCCCAATATTTTCCGCTACCCGCAAACAAATTCCAAACATACTTGAGGTCTGTGTTCAGCCAATTCTCAACGGTATAGCACGAATGAAGATGGCCTCGTATAAGGTTCGTTATTGGAACAACTCCCTAATATGTATTTTCCGTTACCCCCTCACCCCTCAAACAAATTTCACAATATACTTTAGCTCAGTGCTCAGTGCTCAGATGATTTGCACGAGGTAAATTTAAAAAAAATGGCCTCGCATGCGCTTCATCTTTGGATTTATTCCTAAAATTATCCGTTCCCCTCTCACTTTCACCCTCGCCGGACGCTTTTTTTAATATTCAATTTTAGCCACAGGTTTTAATTGTATGTAATATAACTATGCAATGCAAATATGTATTTTTCGCTAAGGAGTTGTGTACTTACTCTAACAATCAGGGTTAAAACAGTCGGGATCTATCATTGCTAATCTCAAGGCTATTAAGACTGAGTTTTTCTTAATTATTGCATTTTGACCAAAACTTCATAAATGATGACGAATCAGATATGATCAGGAAAATTTCGGCACCATTTTCAATTATCACACAATTTGCGCCGAGTCCACAAAATTTGTTGCCAAACCCCGCATTAAGGCTTTTCGGTAACTATATTAAATCATTCGAAGCCACCTGGTCCCAATTATAATTACACGAACAGTTAAATCACAACGGTTAATAAATCTCACAGCAAATTCACAGTTCGTTTCGTGTCCTCATCAAGCATATAAAAAATTACTTTATGTTGGCCTCCAATTACTTTCCATTCCACGAAAACACAATTCGTTCGTCCTCTAGGAAATTTAATAGGGATCCTGTAGGTATTAATTTTATGAGCTTATTTCCGGGTTTGTACCGATCGATTTCACTATAAAGCTTTATAGAATTCGCCATACAACTCAGTCCTTCTTAATGCCTCCGCTTAATATTCGTAGCATTAATTAATTTTTTGTTGTTGGGATTTTTGCAATCTTTAGGAAACAGTCGTAGAACTACCCAAAGCACATTTTCATAAATAATGAGAGGTAAAATTTGTATTTATTTGTATACATATATACCAATAAAAATGCAGAAAGTTTTACAAATGCCAAATTTGAGTAAAATATTCAACATGAAAAATTCATTTCATTTTTCGTTTCCAGTTTCGTCATTAGCGGGCTCAATAATCTCGAAAATATGCGTATACAAAAATAAATTCAAATACGTCAAACAATTTCAAACTGAACATGTGAAACGAAATAAAAATGAATAATTCCCCAATAAATATTTGGCATATTATTGCCATAGATATAACCAGTTATAATTTTGTTGACAACCACATCAATTTGAAGTATTTAATTCAATAGGAATATCACGTAATTTATAATTTATGTCCCTTTCATTACGCCGCCTTTTATTACTTATGACATAAATAATATTTTTCGCTCTGAAATAACACAAAACTTTTTTAAAATTCTACCACTTGAAGAAGTTCTAAAATTTTGTAATCTCAAGAAATTATACAGACCCATAATCCAAATTCGAAAAGACCGAATGATGAAGATGAATATTTATACAATATTAACACGATATAGTTAAAATTAGTTACTCGAAAGTTTCTATGTATGTACATATGTACATATATAGATCACATCACTATATCCTATTACTATAACTTGAATTACCCAACTAAAAAAAGATCTCATTACATTTTTTATTTATTTACAAAAATTTATATTTTAACACCGGCTAGTGGGTGCAATGACTCTTTGTTAAATGTAGAATTACAAAATCAAAGTTGTATTGAGAGCAGTAAATTTATTGAAATATATTTTTATTTCCCTCACTCTTATTATTTTGACCACCACTGTATGTCCATTATGTCACTAACCACCGTACAAAAATTTCAAGTAAGTAAATTGCTTGCAAAAGGGCAATCAATATTTATCACAAATCAATAAGTACCTAAAAAGCATAAATACCCTATTATCGCAATTTTAGAAATTGAAAATTGTACCATCCGCTATATGTATACATATATTTAAAAATATACAAGCATGCACAGAAAATTGCCTGAGTTTATTTTGAAAAACAACCCCGTATTATTCCAGTTCAGCAAAATTCTACACATTACGCTCTTCATTTAACACGGCTGTTATGGAAAACAACCCTCAAATAAGAACAGTAATGTAAACAGACTCAAGATTGCGGGGACATGAGGGCTATAGGCTTTGTTCAGTGGTATTTATAAACTTCAAAAGGATTCCACTCACTTAGTATCATGCATACATAAAAGAAAAATAATTTTGCCTAACACTTCGATCGCAAACATAGAGGTGCACATTTATTTAAAAGACACTATGTAAAAAGGTGAAACTTTACAAAACATTTATACAATTCTTTAATATCTCATGAATAACTGGAAGCTCATATGTACTTGCAAACAATATTCAACTTGCATAATCATGTGGCACTTTTTTATTTTTTATGCATGTACATGAATATAAATATATATTACATACTTATGTATATGGAATACTAAAAGCTATATTGACAGAAGAAACAACGTGAATATGCCTGTATAACGAACATTCGTTTTGTTCCAAAATAATGTGACACAATTATAATTTTGTCACGATGCTGAAATCACTTCCCAGTCCATAGTAAATCAACGCTTCATGGTTTATTCATTTCAGAATGTGTTTTTCCAAGGATGTTTGAGCATTTGCGGAGTAAAATGAATAATGATGATACCAATGTTTTCAGAAGAGATTCAGATACTAAAGTTATTATGTGTATAACAAAAATATCAATGATTCAGTTGTATTAAGCTAAAGAAAGCTGTACTTAATTTTCAAAACTATTAATAGTATTAATGTAAATTTATATACTAATTATAATAATAAGTACATCGTTTCACATTTCAATCTAATTTCCCTTTTATATTATTACATATGTTGTAGAGTATATGGACTAAATAAATAAATAAGTATGAAATTGTAATAACTTATCGATTTTAAAATAATTGGAATACAGCTTTAATATCAGTCGATCTAATAAAATATAATAGAGTTAGCACAGGCACAAGAACTGACCAGTAAAAGTATCAGTCTAACTAGAGCAAGCGGTAGCAATAGTGCTACATATATAATTGAAATAAACGAATTGTTCTTAAATACTAGTTTGTTTTACTAAATATATTGAAGAAAATCTAAAGCATCCTAACGTAAAATACTAAAATGATACCCGCCAAACCTGATTTCATGAAAAAATATTACAATTTTACTTCTAGGCCAATCTAATTCATACAAAGTGCAGTGGAATGAATAATTTTGGCGCAATCTAAATTAAAATCTCCAACAATCGAATGATTGAATTCCAGGATTTTCAAAAGTCCTGGCTTTAGTTAACATGGACTGCTAATAACTCATTAGGATATACAAGTTGAAACTTTTTCGAGGAGATATGTATATTTATTATACATACTTACTTTATCCAGTCTAGTTGATTCGTGATAACTAATGATATTTAGCGTTTAATAGTGATAAGTAAATATGTCAATATGATATGCCAAAAAAAATGTCACCAAAAAAGAAAACACAGGTTATTAGATCTATTTTATCCCTTTCACTACATATCACTATATGTACATGCAAATATACAATTCTTCTGAATGAAACGTCAATTGAAGCAAGTTACTAAGAGCGGAGTAAAAGGATAATTAGGGTTTACAACAAGGAACAAAGAATAGGCAGGCGTCCTGAATCAGGACGACCCTAGAAATTGAGTGAGAAAGACGTTAGTTGTTTGAAGTAGTAAGTAACACGAACGAAGCAGACAACTTTTAGTCAACTCTCATGAGATTTTCGTCCCTTCAGCGGTGAAAAGGTGAGCCGGCCGGTATACTATTAGTCGTCGGTTAAGGGAACAGAACATCAAAAGCTGCAATTTCCGAAAAGTTCTAAAATAAACAACCCGCCGTAAAGCAAACAGACGGAAATGGGCGAACGACTATTAAGAAACGGACTGAAGTACAATTATTCGGTCTGATGAATCGCGATTTAGTTTAAAATCCGACAGACCTCAAAGGTGTATTCGAAGACCTGGGGAACAGTTATACCGACAATGCGTCCAAGCAACATCAAAAGACAACCTGGGAATCATAGTATGGGGTTATTTTAAGAAAGATGGTGTTGGGAAATTGCATCGAGTGGAAGGGGGGGGGTAAAAATAAATGCACAGCAATACATAAATTATAATCTTGCAATGCTGCTTGCTAACGATTACTTCTAATCTCCCCACCCTCCAGACGTACAGTTTTCAATAAGATAGCGCAGAATGACTTACCACCCCCGTGGTAAGTACTTATCTTCGTATGAAAAAAGCCCACATTCTCAAAAATTGACCTTCTCAATGCCCGGATTTAAATCCCATCGAGCATTTATGGGATCACATGGACAAAGAAAATCAAATGAAACGAATTCATAATTTAGACCAACTCTGGATTTGCATCGATGGATGCAATTAGTTTATATTTTAACAATACATATTAGTTTATATTTTAACAATATATAAATCACACAATGATTGTTTAAAATAAAAATAAAATAAAACTTTTCTTTTGTTGCGCTCAAATTTGAAAGTAGTAAAGAATTATTCCCGTGTTTGTAAGATTTCATAGGTGCTTACTTCTTTATGGACGTATGTATGTATGTTATAGTCAGAAATTTATTAATTTGAAATTACGATTTTGATGTGTCAGTCCAATGTGAAATGATTAGACATAGTTTCTAAAGACAAATCAAAATAAATCAGCATATATGTATGTATCTGCTCTTAGTTCTTATAGTTATATGTTTTAACCAAAATTAGGCTTTGGTTGGCAATATGGTACCTATACATATAAATTCTAAATATTCAGGCTTAACATTTTCTACCAGAAATAATTATTTTTCTATGCTTCAGCGTCACGGCATTCAAGGCCCGAGACTTTTTGAAATTTCACATTTTATGTCCCAAATACCATATCACGGGTTATTAAACAAATTTCGATATTTGGCGTGGCAATAATATCGGCTTGTTCTCTAATAACTAATTTCCTTAAGACATATTATATACCTCATGTTGATGTACATATGTATTATAAAATACAAGTTACGACATTTTAAATAATTTTATCAATGTGTCCATTTATTATAAATTATATTTTTATTTTAACGCGCAATTCGATTTTCATTAAAAATCACACATTATTCTTGATCTGAAATAAGACATGAGTTTGCAGTGACTATCGAAGCAATAAAGGGAATGGAAGACTTAACTCCCTCCTCTTAGTGGATTCACCTTACTTGCGAACTTATCCGAGATACTCCACGAAAATTTTGTTAACCAAAGATCAACATTTATTAAGAAATAAATGATCTGCATGACAAAACATTAAAATATGTATACATGTATGGTACATATAGCTAACTGATCCGTTTATCCCTAACCCAATAAATTTAAGAAGATCTAGACACTGAACCGACAATTATCGATTCAGAAAATGTCTATAAAATCTAAAAATCTAAATGAAAAATCGCAATGGAAATTATAAATATAAATTGTATGAAAACTGAAATTTTTCACCTGCTTTCAAATAGTGTAATCCGTTTTATGATTAAATTTAAAAAAATTCAAATTTTATATGTATACATAAGATTTATAAATATCTATATGAAAATTTTATATTTTTTTAGCCATTTTAGTACCTTTACTACCAATATAATGGTTTAGTGTATTGACGAATGAGGATAAATGTATATTAGATGTTATCACGGTTTAACACATTAATTTTTACAAGCAAGACCAGATGTGTTCCCAGCATTAGGATGATTTTATAAGTATGAAAGCTATTATTTATAAGAAATTTCCAAGTCAGAAACTTTCAAAAACATTGGTTAAGTAGATTCGCACACCCCAAATTTCACAGTGCTTAAAGCTCAACGGCTTGTCGCGCGAGGATGCAGCTTTAAGTTCCTAATTTAATGTTACCCAAAACCTTTCTCTACCCCTCCGGAGCAAACTTTTACAATGGAGAAATAAAAATAAAGCGGCGACAAGTGGAACAAAAACCAGGAACTACTTTTTGAAAGTTCTGTGAAAGCTCGGAGGTGATCTCAAAGCTCTTCGTTCACAGATTGCTGGCACTGGGATATTTTGGGTAAGCCACTGTTCGAAGGCACTAATACACTCAACCAGCCAAGGTTTAAAGAGCGATGCGTGTAAACGGACTTGCCTTTGCGCACGCACCCGTCCGTCTTTCCTGGCAGTTCCCCAGCCTAGCTGAATTGTGTGACTTTCCTACGTGAAACGTGAAGGGGGTGGATTTTTCTAGGAATCCTCTGAGTTGCGCGCTCTGATCAACTCAAAAACTGAAACCTTCCAGGAAAGGGACGTCAACCTTTCGTACTTTGCAGTGCAAGTTTATATTGGAGGTACTGAGAATTATTTGACTCCATTTCCTTCTGACTGGTTTGTTTTCCAGTGCTCGGACGAAATTATAGAAGTAATATTGGACTAATTGATTACGAACTGGGACATCGATGTAAATTATTTGAAAATTTGTAAACGTTTTGGATTATTCTAATAAATGGGTGATTGCTTTTCAAAAAAAACGACGTTGTTTATGAATTGGTATAGTTTGTAGTCAAAATATAATATTAATTGGATTTTCTGTTGACGGCAGGCTTCAATTTTTGTCCTTCTTTGATTTTCCAAAATGCAGAAATATAAGATTTGGGTTGTCAAATGTACGGTACCTAGTTGCAATTCAAATTGAAGCCACTATACCAGTTCTATTTTCAGGAAAAACCTATGATTTTTCTCAACATAATGATTTAAGTTTTCAATAACTCATTGTACTTGAAAAATCATACGCCATGAAGTGCGTTTTGTATGAGAGACTCAAACGATAAAATTGCTAATTCAGAGATTCGAATATCTCACAGAGAGACTGAATAAAAATGAAAAATTGAAAGATTTGAGTATCTCGTAGAAAGACTGGGATCTCTGAAATATTTGGACTTAGAAAATTTTAACCTTGCCTATCAAGTTCAGTCATTGGGAGCCTGCAGTACTTCATAGAGAGGCTGGAGTCTCTCAAATATTTGTGGACATGGAAGATTTTTTGAAATTTGTTCGTACTTCGTGATTATTGTTTGCTTTGTTGATCTGATAACTTGACCTGCTCTGCTACGTAACTTTCTAATTTTGAGAACTAACCGACGACATACCTAAGGCTTAGCTCCCAAGGAAAAATGTATTAACAGATACACGTCAGTCAGTCGAATCTTACTTCGAGAGTATTGTGAAATGATTAAACAGTGCTTCTAGTTTTCACAAATTCGAAAAATTATGATTTAATGTTTGCCTGGAACACAAGAAAGCTCTGTAATTGAAGAAAAGGATATTTGGTTAGAGAAAGGAAATTATGATGTGAACGATATTCCGGATACTAATCCAAAAAAACACTATGTATATTAACAATAGTAATGAAAATATTTATAATAATGACAATAACGTTTTTGTTAGTAGCATGCTTATGGATTTGTAGAGCATATTTTGTTATTTTGTGAAATGATTACAATAATTTTGTAAGTCTAGTTAATTTTTTATAATTAAGTGTTTAATTGTGATGTCTGAATAAGGATTGAGAAACAAATGAATAGTTTTCATAGAATATGTTGATATTTTAACTTAAAAGTTATAACTCGTCATAGAATTTTATAAAATATTTTATACAGATAAAAAACCAGATTTATTTGGACACTGCAGAAGTAGGAATCTCTCTATGAAAAACTCGAGTCTCTCATTCAGATACGCTATAGAATTTTTCTGACAGTCTCGCTCATCGACACTAGAGAGACTCGATGAGACACGCAGGTTCTAGTCTCGCATTCAGAGACTCTGAGATACTGAATATTTTTATCTCGGGAGATTCCTTTAAAAAATGTAATTGATTTAGGAGTAAACATTAATAAAGAAGCTAAAACATTAGCCAAAATGGTGACATCTTCAAAATCAAACGGCCGAAAACGGCCAAAAGATGTTAAACTTTTATGAACAAATATTCACTATAAATCCCCAGATCCCCAGCTTGCTATAGGTATATGAAGGATTACCTAAAAATTGGTCTACCGTTCATCCGATGAATAAATCGTTGGAGTTCGGTCTTGAATGCGATCAAGTGTGGACCCACTACCAAATTACGCTAAGTTCTAGTGAAAAGAGTGAGCAAAAATGACTAAAGGTTCGGTACATGTAATTGATGATCCCGGTGGGACGGTAAATAAAATGTCCGACAAGTATGAAATAACCGCCGAAACTCTATAAAGTTTTAGTTAAGTTTGTAAAGTCTGACAACATCAGTAAGCTTCATGTGGGAAAAATATACTACTTGAAACATTTAGTGAAACCAAAAGCTATATCCTAGAAGTAAAAAATATCCAAAAGCTGCGTTATTGTTTTATGTAGCAAGGTCTACCTAGAAAACGAAATAGTGGAAAAAGGAAAACCTAAAAACGTAGGATACTCTGCTTTACTCCCATCCAATCAGAATCCACTCCTTATACCGACTGAAAAGACGGGTCAGAGAGGACGACCAAATCGTATGGAAGGAGGCGAAATGCATAAAGGTTTCCTTTTACGGAAATAGGATAGCACAATATGTTTATCTATACAAAGTAAGACTAATGTGTGATATTTTCATCCAACCACTTAAGCAATGCCACAATTACTTCAAATTTGGCCACACCCACAAATACTAAAACAGCATGGGGAAATGCCTAAACTGCGGAGAAAACCCCAAGCACATCCAATGTGCGTACGATGCAAAATGCGTAAACTGCAGTGAAAACCACGCATCAATCTTCAAAAGATGCGCTCAACAACTAAGGCAAATGGAAATCCTGAAAACGAAGGTCTAACAATCTATCTTACGGGGAAGCAGCAATGGAGAACCCTAAAATTAATGATTAAAACCTCTACTCTAACCGAGCCCGCAATAGATTCCTAACTCTAGAACTGGACAACGAAGAGGAATTTCCCTACCTTAACCCATACGCAGCGAAAGAACAAGAAAATCTCATTGCCCCGCTAACGGCCCCACATGATAAATTATTCAAAAACCCGATCAAACCACCTAAACCCACATTCAAACACTACTTAAATCGCAAAGCATCACCACAAAGAAGACTAAAGTGCATCTACAACATTGAACAAGTCACTCGAAAGTAACAAATGTAGACGTGGTAGACCAAAGAAAAATACGGAAAATAACAATCAAATAAAATCATAACACAATATCTTAAGCACCCTTATAATCTAATGGAACATGAATGATTTCTACAATAAGCAAAAATAACTGCAAATAATAAGAGCAAGGTACAACCCTATAGCATAATTTGCCTGCAAGAGACCAGACTTAAATCCCACAACCAACCCAAAATAAAAATACCAAATATATCGCAAAGATGATCTTGGAGGCAATAACACTTGTCGTGGAGCAATCATCACTTACAGAAGCTGTGTTAAAGCGGTGGAATTAGAAACTAATAGCCAATAAGAAAACGGCTCGGTTGAAATACACTACCAGTGGAAAATGACCCTGTAGGACCAAAGGGAAATAATTACAAAAAAGTGCTTCTTTAAGTACTCAATTGGTAAGACAGAGTGCTTCTCGATACGCTTATAAAAATGTGCTTACAGAATACATTGAATTGGAAGGCTGAAGGAAAGGTATCATGCAAAAATTTTCTTCGCTTTAAGTAAAACAAAGTCGAGCAGGAACTATTACGTTTTACTTTGTTTTGGTCTATTTCGCAAAAACCATCGTTTGGATCGCATTTCGGAGTTTTGCGTCATCTTTGTGATCGAACGGAGGAAAGTGCTCTTGAGTAATTTTCAGTTTTGTGCCGTTAATTTAATAATTGTCTTAATAACCTTTTCAAAAAGCTGTAGGAAAGTAAATAGGTAAGTAGAAGATTTATTTTGCTAAAATTTTTTTGAAGAACGCAGATCGCAAGTTCAATATTTCTTTTTTTTTTTAATTGCTCATAATACCTAATTGTTAAGATCTTCTTCAATATTCGTATTCACGCAAAACAAATTTAATTTGTTTTTTCATGAACTGACTTCTAACTAAATTAAAAAAAAATTGTAGGTAAAGATGATAAGCAAAAGACATTTATCTCGACTGATTAAAAAAGAACGTGAAAAAATGCATGCGGAATTGTTGCAGTCGCAGTGTCTTGAAAACATAGTTGAAGAAGAAAGAAGAGACATTTGCGAAAATATTAGTAATGAATTTGAAGAGCAAATTATAGAAAATAGAGTTGAAGATAATGAAATTAAAATGCCATTACGAGAAAAACTTAAAAAATGGTGTATGATGTTTGATCCTTCCAGAGAAAGCATGGAAGCTCTTTTAAAGATACTTCATTCAGAAAATTTAGATGTACCATTAAGTATGAAGGGATTATTCAAATGTCAAGATAAAATTGCGTGCAGAACTGTAGCACCCGGATTATATTATCACTTGGGTTTAGAAAATCAATTAAAAAAGCTAAGCAATGTTTTAAACAATTATAAAGAAATAATATTAGATATTGGAGTTGATGGGCTTCCTTTATATAAAAGCTCAAGCAAAAATGTGTGGCCTATTTTGGGTAAAGTTGTAAATATCGCAAATATTGACGTGTTTATAATTGGAGTTTACGTTGGTGACAAAAAGCCTGGTAATCCTGATTCCTTTCTCCATGACTTCATTTGTGAAACATCAGCACTAGTGAGGGAAGGACTAGTTATAAACGGAAATATTTTGAATACTAAAATAAGAGCTTTTGTTTGCGACACACCAGCGCGTTCATTTCTATGCGGAACAGTGGGGCATAATTCATTAAATGGTTGTTGCAAATGTTACCAGGTCGGGAAAAAGATTGATAAAGTGGTAACTTTCCAAACGAAAAGTGAAGAACTAAGAACTAATGAGGATTTTTCCACACGAAGACAAATAGAATTTCATCTACCAATTTTCAGAAATATACCTAGTGAACTAGAAAAAATCGGTATAAAAATGATCACCCAGTTTCCGTTAGACGCTATGCACCTCTTCGATTTGGGAGTGATGAGAAAAATGATTTTGCGTCTTTTTAACAGGAAAACTATACAAAAGTTAAGTAGGGAAAATGAAATAATAATGGGTCAACGACTACAGAATTTAAAATATTTTATTCCAAGAGAATTTGGACGCAAGCCTCGAAGCTTAGATGAACGTTTAAGGTGGAAAGCTATTGAGTTTCGACAGTTTTGTTTATATACAGGCATTATTGTTTTGAAAGATTTAACCCATGAAGATATTTATTATGAGTTTTTATTACTGCATTGTGCGTATAGATTACTTTTGTGCCCAAAAAGTTTTCATCAGAATCTCAGTGTAGCTGAAGAGATGTTGAAATTATTTGTGGAAAATTTCCCCGTTGTATTTGGAGGAAACTCTGTGACATTCAATGTCCACTGCCTTCTGCATGTAACAGATTGCGTTAAGAACTTCGGATTTCTACAAGATTTTTCTGCTTACCCCTTCGAAAATTTTTTGCAAAAATTAAAGAAGAAAATAAAAAAACCTAATAGTATATTACAACAAATTCACAACAAATTCCGATATGCTGACTTACAAAAACCAACAAAGTCCACAGGTTTCATAAAAAAAAGGAATGAATCTATAATAGCATATAAAACAGCTGAACATTACCTAAGTATCTATCAACCTGATAATATTTGCTGTATACGACCAGGCATTCCTGTAAAGATTACTAGCTTTGACGAAAATGAACACTGCCTTAAAGGAGTTCAGTTGCAAGAATGCGAAAACTTTTTTACTGAACCACTAGGGTCAATGACAGGATTAGGAATATTTCTTTGTAAAGAAAATATAGAAACAAATACTCAAGTGTTTAGTATGAAGGATATACTTTTTAAATATGTTTGCTTTCCATATGAAGACAAACTGTTGCTTCTTCCACTTCTTCATGACTGCATTTAATGTTCTATATATTTGTTTTGTATTGTAAACATACAACGCACAGCATGGATAATCAGGAAAATTCAAGAGGAGTCCTACGACGTATGAATGCTGTTATTGGTGCAGATCTTTATAATCCGGACCCTTCCACGTATACCTGGAATATAATTAAAGACGACATCCAAGAATTAAAATGTACGCAATTTCATTATCTTGTTATATAATATTCCATTAATAACATGTACGTTTTCAGCTATCATTAAGCAACAAAATAATGAAATAACGAACTTAAAAGGTAATGCAATACGCATCTTTATTTTAAATAGTTTTACTCTCTGGACTAAATATCATAAATATTTCAGATTTAATAAAAACCCAAAACAACAAATTTGCAGAGATTTTGGCTGAGCATACTGCTTTGTTGAAAAAGTTTGTGGAAGCTCCAAAAATTCAAGACAACATTATAAAAATGTTCCCATTACAAAATGCAGATGACCTCCAAAATCTTGAGAATGACCTATGCGAATCTAGAGTCGATGAGAGCAGTATTGTAAGTATTATTATTATACATTTGTTATACACAAATAATGCAAAAATAAATGAAAATATATTTACAGGTATTAACTATTCAGAAAATATTGAGCAATGGAGGGCTACAAAAAAATTTGCAATACCTTCTCAGCAAAGATATAATATTATCATTTAACTACGATGGAATTCACAATAAAAAATGTTTCAAAAAGTACGCACGGGTTAACAATATTTTACACCGTAAGTAATATTACCTTTGAAAACCTGCAACTAATAATATATTTTAAATTTTCCTAGAAAGTGTTAAGGAAAAATGTCTAACCGAGAAACATTACATAATAGAATTGAAAAAAGCTTTCAAAGCCTATAAGGGACGGCATTATAAAAATACTTGTATGGAAAAAAAGAATAAAGTTCAAACAGATAAAAATGCAACATCCTAAATTTTTTATATTATTTAAGTAAAAAAGCATATTTTTGTATCTTTTTAAATGCAGCGATTTATTTTCGGGAAATTTTTGAATGAATTTTATTTTGTTAATAATTTTGTTGAATGAATTTTAGTTTGTTAACGATTTTGTTTAATGAAATTTATTTTGTTAATGTTCAAACTGTATATTTGGTATCTCATATAAAAAGAATGAAATTTAATTAATAAATATGTTGTTCATTAAAATTATTTCGGATTTTTAAACTTAACCTACATGTAGCACCAAATACCAGTACATTTCCTATGTATTCCCCATAAGTGTTTCTATATGGAATTCCTGAACATTCCTTCCATAAGTACTCTAAAGTAAGCAAAAAAGGAATGCTTACTGTTAATGACATCTTGTGTAAAAATAAGCACTTTTATAAACGCATAGGTAAACACTTCCCCTTACTAAGAATGCTTCTGTAAGTACTACAATAAGCCTTATGGTCCTGCTGGGGACTATCCTATGTGCCTACTTACCAAACTCAACATCTCTAAACTACCAAGCCGACCACAACCTTATAAACCAACACCCCGAACGATGTATAATTTTAGGCGATATTAATGCCCACAACACCATATGGGGCTCTCGTCGCACTGATACTCGGACTCGAGGAAGAATTACGGAATTCATGCTCTTCAATCAAGATTTCTGTTGCCTAAATACAGGCGCTCACCAACTCATCTGTTCCTAGCGTATAACAGTTTCCGTGCTATCGACGTTTTTTTTTCGTGGCCCTTTTACAAGTAGTCTCACGTGGACAGTCCTTCCCGACCCATGCAGCAGCGATCACTTTCCCATAGCAATTAACTTCCTTCCAAACAGAACAAGAGAAATCCGCAGAGCCATATGGAAGATAAATTAAGCAAAGTGGGATGTGTTTAACAAAGAACTGTGCCTCAATTGAGTTGAACAAAGTCCGAATATTAGCAGGTATTGGAAAAAGATTACCGACCAAATAATCCTAGCTGTGCAAAAGTCAATCCCCAAAAAGCTGCCCGCAGCGAAAAAACCACTCGTACCATAGTGGAATGATGACATAAAAAAGTCCATAGGAAAATGGAAGTAACAAAAATACAAAACCCCTCTAACGCACAAATTTCCATGAATACAAAAAACAGAGAGCAATAACAAGAAAACTAACTCGAGAATCGAAGAAAGCATCTTGGCAAAACTTTGTCAACAATATCAACTTTAGCATATCGATAACTGCGGTTTGAAACAACATTCGTAAAATTTCAGGAAAAAACAAACTCTCAACTATGACACACTGGCAAATAAATAACAGAATAATTGCTTCAACCCCCAAATACTAACCGTCTTTGAAGAACACTTTCAAAACATATCATCTACACAGAACTACAACAATAATTTCAGAAGCCACAAAACAGCGGTAGAAGGGAACGAAATAAAGTTCCACAGCGACAACAAGGAACTCTATAACGAAGATATAACCCTTCAGGAACTTGAGATAACAATTAAAAACCTTAAGACCGAATCATCTACTGGATCTGACGAGATCCACAACGCCACGCTCAGAAGCATGAACGCAAACAATAAAAACAACCTCACAAAATTTCTCAACACAATATGGGAATCCCACGAATTTCCAGAACATTGGCGAGAAAGTTACATCACCCTCCTAACTTCAGAAACTGTACACCTTAGTCAAAATATGTGGCTTGCCGTTTCGTTACTACCGACTACCAATGCTGTAGCTGACATCTATTGGTGAGGTGCACTACTGCTGCTGCCGATGCTGACCCCTGCCTCTTTATTTCGCCCATGTAACGGTAGCGAAACGGCCAAGCCACATATGTTGACTAAGTTGTAGAGTTTGAGGAGGTAGGGCTTGTAGAGGTAGGGCGTGTAGAGTTAGAAGCTTGGCTCTACATGAGATCTGATAACTTTTTGACAGTGCGAGCCATATGAACTCGTTTTGGCAACATTCTACAAGAAAATATTTTTGGTGGAATGTGTTGCTTCTAATTTGTCTTAACCGATGGTTCAAAGGAATTCTTCCGTTGTTGTGCAATCTATTCCTTGCACTACTTTATAAGTAATCTTTAATTGTACGATGTAATTCTTCAGTTCGGTTGATCAATTTTGTGAGCTATATTTCCGATTGTTATTACAATAAAATTGAATATTTTAATAGTAGTTTGCGTTTTTATAAAGCTTTTGAAAAATGGGAGCGAATAATAAGCCATTGTCCCTGAATGAAATAAAAATTGAAGATTTGTTACGAAAAGGATTGACACATCTACAGATTGCGTCATCCACAGGTTTGTCCATAGGCTGTATAAGTAAATTCCATCAAATTTTAGAAGATTTGCCGGAAAGAGATCGAGCCGGACGCAAAAAATTACTTTGTGATGTTCAAGAGCGAACGATTGTCCGTAACCTTCGGATACAAAAGTATGAGAACGCCATACAAATAAAAAGAGCTCTGGAACAGAGCATAAATATACGAATTTCAACGGAAACAGTTCGCAAGTCCTTAAGATCTGCAAGCCGAAGAGGAAGAGCTAAAATAAAGAAACCATTGCTCACAAAACGACACCAAGAACTGAGACTAAAATTTTGCGAAAACCTAAACCTACGCCTTACCTACCTAAACTGGACTTCTGAGGATTGAGCGAAAATGAATGTCGACAAATTCTTACATTGAGATTTTGAATAGTCATCTGCCGGTATATATGTACATATTTCCAAATTTGGAGTTAACGCTTCGGATGTTGTCTTCCGAAGCACACTGCTAAAATAACTACAAAGTGGTTAAATGAAAACAATTATGAAATCCTTTTATGGCCACCACAATCCTCAGATCTGAGCACCATCGAGCACCCCTGGCAAATTCTGAAAAGATCAATAATCGGAGAGATCGGCAACCTAGAGGATTTGAGGAGAAAAGTAAAAACAACTTGAGAAAATATCCCTACCGAAAAATGTAGAAATTTAGTAGACAGTATGCCGAATAGAATAAAAGCTGCGATTGGGCGTGGTGGATACACCAAGTATTAAGGCTTTTATTCCTTCTTATTATTTAAACTCCAAAATTGATCAAGATAATGGTTTCGGAAGAATTTTTAACTTGAACTTAAAGTTTGTTTTGTTTCATTTATTGTTGGTGGATACGAAAATAAATGAAAAAAGTTTACATATAAAAAACGACGTTTGATTTTGTAAGAACTAAAAGCATGCTCAAAATTGTGACTCACTGTACCTCATACAGCAAGATCAATAAAACGACTATTGTTATTGATATTAAAAATATAAGTACACGTATTTAAGCCAATAGAAACAGAAAATAGAAATAGTTAATTTTCTGAAAAATGAATTTGCCCTTTCAGTAATAATCGACTAGTAAAATTAATTTTGGATACTTTTCATTTGCTTTAGGTTATATAGAAAATTGACAGTTTACTGCACCAAATTGATACAGTCATGCTTTCTAATACAGAATGTTTTGAGTTAAGACATATTTTCACATCGTTTTTCCTAAAATAATTGAGTGTTTTAGTTAAATTAAACTATATCCAAAACTCCAAATTACAGAGACCAAACAATTTTCATACCTTATCTGCCCTAGTACTCCATCAAAACCAATGATTGAGCCATCATTTTGACAATTACCTTCACCGCTAATGAGGAAATATAAAAAAAAAGCTAATAAAAATTAACATTTCATAGAAAATTCGAAAAAAATAGTTTTGCAAAAGCAGTGGGGCATTATTGAGGTCAACTGCAATCGCTGTCACGCTCTAGATCGCTTCAAGTTTTTTTAGGCACTTTCTCAACAAACAGACCTAATCTCTCCTGGGAAATTAGGTGGAACTTAAAAGTTTTTGTGCGAAATATTCGTAGGGGTAAACTAGTATTGTTTAAATTAAGTATTGTGTTTTGAAGATTTAGGACATTTATAAAATTATTAGAAATGGAATCACGATTAAAATGGCCCCTAATACCTATTGCAAAACGTCTTTATTAGTCAGCAGGGAAGAGAGACAATATAATTGCCTTTCGTTAAGAAGGTTGGGTTGACAAAATCGATCAATAAAAGCAAAATGTATGTGAAACGCCTAAAATTGTCGAAAGTTAATAAATGGATGTTGGCCTACTTTGCCCTATTTGTGAATGCTATTCTTGTAAGATTTCAAATAATATTGAAACCTTATATTTTAAAGTAATAAAATTTAATTGTAATTTAAGAAATTATCAATTTATCCATCTTTATTGATCTACATAATGATATGGAATAATTATACAAAAAAAAATACTCTCTAACGCTTTCACATCAACAAAATCAAGAGCTGTCATAACCAAATATTTCGTCATAGTGGAGACAACAAAAACAAGTCCCAAATTAGATAATTTAAGATGAGCATCGGTTTATGCCACAAATTGAAAGACACACATAATGCCCCTTTATACCTGTTATTATAAGAAAAGCACTGAAATGAAAATTTCGAAACTATACACACAACGTTAATTTTCCAGTATACTTCAACGAATTCATCTATATTTAGCTCTTGTCAACAAAAGGTAGATGACATGTCTTTGTTCATAAAATTAATTTATTTTTAGCACTAAACACCTTCAAAAGCTGTCTAATTTTAGTGATTTTATGATAAAAGCGTAATTTTCCAGTTCATTATTTAATTACTGAACCCTTTCAAGCAAAAAAAATTCAAATTTTATTAGATATTTAACTCATCAAACATGTTACATTACATAGCTACAGAGATTTTTATGAAATAATCGAAAAATAAGCCTTCTTTTAGAAAGTACATATGTTTTAAGTTCTCTTAAGAACTTATTTAACGAAATACACACATTTTTGTAAACCTTCTAGTTCTTAAAGAGCTATTGTTATAAGGTCAGGTTTTCCATTGAATCCACGAAATTGTTGATTGATGCAGTTTGTATTTTGTGGCCCCATTATTAGTCCCTTGATATTTATTCTAGGACGTGTTAAGTATAATTTCAGATGTATGCCTCAACTTAATACATACTTGTATAAACCATCTCACAAAAATAGCTGACAACAATGAAAACCAGATAACGAACAATTTGTTCGTGGTTGATAGTCCAGAGTTGGACTATTTCAATAAACGACTTCGTCAAAGGTGGCTGGATTACCCCTGAATGTTACATGTATTTGGAAAAATACAATGATAACAAATTGCTTGCATAATACTTGTATAAAGAAATGTTGCTAAATTATGCAAAAATAAGCATCCATTTTACAGAAACCTCAATAAATAAGCAAAAAAGCAAAGTTCAATTACTACACTTATTACCAAAATTACTACATTTTACAATTGTGGATATTCAAGCTCCGGAACAACGTACTATTTGCATATCTAGTTAAACTCTTTTTATACTTTTGGGAATACATAGCACTTAAATGTACCCAATCTTAATGATTTGCAGAATACAACAAATATTATATTAGCTTGCAGATTGTATAATCAAAGTAAATTAAAGTTATTTTATACGGGGGAATGTTACGTACAACTTCCTCGAAATTCACTTAAAAAAGCAATTAATTGACAACTCGGAGGAAAAATAAGACTGAAAAGGGTCCAAATTGACTTGTAGATGGAACCCAATATGAAATATGTGCATAAGTCGGAATTTATTATTTGCACTGAAAATACATGAATGTTAAAAAATATTGAAACTTAAATGGTGCAAAAATAATTGTTCAGACGGAAAAGATACTGAAAACAGATTGTAAATTTTATATTACCTCAAATTAATCGGAAAACTGACTGATTTGTGATTTAATCTTCATTCAGTCAGTGAATGCGAAGAAGTGCGTTTGAGTTTAAAGCGAGTGAAGTTAGAAGAAAAGTCAGTTGATTAGTTAGTGTAGTTAGTTAATCTGGAAACTTTTCGGGTGGGTAGTTTGACCTTAAAGTTATATGAAGTAATTTTGGTAAAGAGCATGCGCAGTATAATTGTGTATACTAATTTCGTGATAAGTGAATCGATAATGCCTGTTACGGGGGTGAGATCTAGACACTGGTATGTCCGTGTCCAGTATTGGTATGTCCGTGCTGCCCGCACTGATCACTGGTATGTCCGTGTCAATGTGGGGAGATCCCCGACTGCGTACTCACTGGTATGTCCGTGTTGCGTAGGGCTCCATCTTGACTGGCATGTCCGTGGGGATCGGAGTCACCCCTGGGAAGGTAGGCACTGGTATGTCCGTGCCCTACACTGGTATGTCCGTGGAGGCTTCCATTAAGGTATGCTCTGGTATGTCCGAGCATTATTTGTTTATTCACGGTATCACCGTAGCTTTATGTAATCGCAAGTAGTTAGACAGCCCACTGAGTAATTATACTCATATGTGTCTTTTATTTCTTTGCAGGTGAAACTCGAGTCAGCGCCGAAAGTTTGAACTAGTTTGATCATGCATTAATCTTCTTCAGTGAAAATAAATATTTTGTTTGGTAACGAATTTTAAAGTCTTATTAATATAAAAATTGAAAAGAAAACAGGTTCACCTAGAATCGTACCAGGGTTTACAGGGTGTGTCTAGAAGAAACTAATGTAAAAAACTACGCGCTACTACTTTCATACTAAACCCTTTAAAGGTAAACTAGCAATAAATGAAGACCAGTCTCAAGGTAAATTTCCCAGAACGCAGCGAAATATTTTGGGTCTAGAATTCAGCTTCTCTGGAAACACAATGGTTTATCGAAAGCTGGAAAACTACCAATTACGAGTTATAACGAAAAACATAATTATTTTATTTGCTTTAGACTTCTTTTACAAATAACGGAAAAGGAAAAAAGTGGAGTGATGATGAATTCATGCAAAATATAATTCTTTATCCTTTTTGACTGTACTCAATAAGACAGTGGTACCTACAGCTACAATTTTGGTGAAAACTGAATAAGTGAATTAATTCAGATTTTAGTTTATGATGTTGCTGAATGGGCGACTAATCCTATGTGGTTCAACACATACATAAAAAAGTTAGCCAGAGCAGATGTCCAGAGAGAAGCTTTGACATCAAGGATTCGACTTCAGTATGCAACTGTCGCTGCTTCCCACATTTTTGTATGCTACTGTAATGCGTCGTGGGAGCGCAGCACCAGAGCTCCTGAAGTGCGACTTGAAAAAGAGCGCTGAAAGAGGCAGGAATAAAAGGCCAGCAAGGGCCAATGTTGCAAGGCTCTCATAGAAATGTACTCGCTGGCTTGTTGTACTTTCATACCGTGAAACGTGAGGGGATTGGATTTTTCTAAGAATCCTGTGAGTTGCGTATTGTGCTCAATTCAAGAATTGTAATGTTCAAGGATATACGAGGAAAATTAGGAGGCTTGAAGTATTTAAGGAAATTCAGATTTTTTGTGTTTTAGATGGTTTTGATTGGCTTAAGGAAAACTATTAAAACAATAATTGCGCCAATTTCTTAAAATTTCGATTTAATGTAAAAACTCCAGTGACGAGCTCCCTTAAGCGGAAAATAAACTTTGACTAGACTCATACAAAAAAACTTTTAAATGAATATATATTATACTATGCGCTTTGCATTCAATATATTATCTTTACTTAATTTGGAGAAAAAATTTCGTAAAAAGTAATTTTGTTTTTTTCAAATAAGTCAATTAGTGACCTCAAATTAGCCCCCTTTTCCCCAGTGTTGAGCCTTAGTAATTTCTAGTTTTTTGTTGCATAAAAGCTGAAATAGAGTCTGCCAAGTTGAAGGTACTCTGAATGTAACAATTTTTTAAATAAAAATACTATTTCACATATTTCTATCTTTCGTTTAATTTAGACTTATAGACTTTTGCATGTTCAATTCAAATTGTTTTTCGTGTAGTTTCAGTTTGTTGGTGCTTTAACTTTGTTAGCAAAAATGTGATGTCGTTTTTTATTCCTTTCTTGTTTTCTCTTCAAAACCTGCTGAGCCTTTTCTTCCTTTAACTTTCTATTCTTTATTATCCTTAATTTCCTTTCCTCTTTTTCGTTTTCAGCAACGCATTTTATTTCTATTTTAGCTTCTATGGCGTTTTGGAAGGATGTTGAGGAAACTATATGTATAGTTGTGCTTTTCCTCAGGCTTTGTACCTGTGCGTGGAGCAGTCTCAGGTGTAGTTAAAAAGTCTATCAAACCTGGTTGTACGTCTTCAGCAAAAATATTTGGAACCCTGTTTTCCTAAATTAAACAATACACAATATTTTCAGAGAGCGGTTATATAAAAAGACTTTAAATTTAAATACGAAAACGCAATATTATTATCAAATTTGAAATATGGTTATGTTGTATGCGACATTTGAAAAAGTAGTATATTTCTGTACTGTAGTGGAACTCAAAGGGAAATATAAAATAAAAGAACAAAGTTTCCAGTGCTTTCCAGCAAAGTAGCAAAACCTTGAAAAAAGTTTGGTGCCTTTTCTATCTCTTCCATATCGTACTCAAAAAGAAAATTTTCTTCTTCAAGCACTTGTTCGTTGGACTCAGGTATTGTATAGGCCTTCAATCAAAAGTAATAAATGGAGAAAAATAACACAAGAGCAATATATGTAGAATATATGTATATACCTCGTTATTTTCATCCTCATCGCTTTTTAAATGGTGAAATATTTTTTGTAGTAGCAAAAAGTCTTCAGAATAGGTACAACTTGAGCTCCCACAATTTTTCAGCTGCTCTACTTTATTTTTCCCAATAAGGTTTTCGAAGTCTTCGAAACTGAGAGACTTTTGGGAATGAATTGCAGAATCTGATGGGGTTTGTACAGATGTAAAATTGTTGGCTAAACGTTTAGAATAGTCAACTAAGTTAGCATCAAAATGGTAGCGTTCACAAGCACTTAAGTCGTTAATTATATTGTCTTCTTTTTCAAAACAACAATTTTCAAAATTGATGCAAAATGTGTTTTTTTTAATTTCTTCTCTATATTATCTCGTCGCCAAATTTAAAGTTTTTATCCAGCTCATTTTCAATGGCTTAAATACAAACACATCTGCTGGTTGCAAAATTCATGTAGAGTTGGGATATAGACAAATTAGTACAATTTTTAATTCATTACAGAGTTTGGATAAATCATAGGTGAGATGTGTTCTGTGTCCATCAACAAACATTACTACAGGAAATGTAATGTTATTAGCAATGAGATTGGGGTAAAATACTTCTTTTATATAACTTAGGAAGACTTCGGAGCTCATCCAACCATTGTCCGTTTTTTGCCAGGTAATACCATCTGGTATTGACTCGATTATATCATTTCGCATTTTTTATACGGACAAATTATCATTGGTGTAATAACAAGTCCAGCGGTAGAACATAAGAACATGACAGTTAAATTCTCCTTAGCTTGCCCTCGCTTCGTATATATTCTTCGCACCTTCAAAGTAAATTAGTTATGAGCTAACATGTTACATGTCAATCATTCCATAAATTGGTGTATTTTTAAAGTTTTTATTTAGTACTAATTTTTCAAAAATTTAGAAATTACTCACAATTTAAAAGCGTTTTCAAACATTTATATGAATATTTTTAAAAATAAATGTTAGTTTATCTTTAGCTGCTAATATCTTTCCACCTTTCGGACATATTAAAAAATTAGTTTCATTGCCATTAAATACTTGGGATGGGTCATCCAAAATATGACGGACGTTTAGTTCTTTAACGCACGAATCAATTTGAGTGAACCATTTACGAATGTCAGATTCCGAAATTTTAGAGTTTGCATCAGTTATAGGCTCTGAAGTTCTAATAGAAAGCTCTGGATGCCGGCGAAGAAATGATGCATACCATTTTTTACCAGGTAAATTATCCAGGAAAGGATCTTGTCTCGGACATGCATCCAAAAACTGCTTCACGATAAATGCTATGTCATGCTTTCTTCGTGGAAAGTCTTTGGCATTACTTTCATGAAGCCACTGTACTATTTGCTGTTCTTCTTCAGGCAAAAGTATAGGAGAAGGACCAAAAGTTTGTTTTACACCTCGAAAATTTGTTAGCTTCGGCTTAAATTAATACCGTTTCACAGATGATCTTTCCGTGAAGCTTAACAAAACTGCGCTTAAAGGTTAAAAGCGATTATTGTAGAAATGTCATTCTTGTTTTTTTACGGAAGTGATTCACCTGTATACCATATACACCATATATATAATATGTAGTTGTAGTGATTTAAAACGGATAATATCGAACAAAATAAGAAAAGAAGCCCACATTTTTCAACTGCGGAAATAAATTTATTAATGAAATTAGTGCTAAAATACAAAAATGTAATAGAAAATAAACATACAATCAAAATCAGTGTAGACGCTAAAGTGTGAAAATGTGGAAAGATATTGAAGTTGAATTTAACGCGAAATCTGGTGTAATATTTAGAAGTGCCAACGTGTAATGAAAACAATATGAAAATAAAAGGAATTAACAAAAAGAACATTGCTGAGGAGAAAAAGCAGAAATATATGCCATGGGCGGAGGACTATCTGTAGATATCGTAATGTTATAAGGAACATACAATCTGCAGTTATTGCACTATTTCTGCAATAATACGAAAACTTGAATCTAATGGAATAACGAGGAAAAATATATTTACACACTACGTTGTTTAATTTTTATGTAAAATTCAGCATCATTCCAATATTCGATACTTCTTCTGGTATGAAATCTCCTCACTCTTGGTACACGAATAATTATGTAATAGTATTCTTCATCAGTAGCATCAATAATATCATCTAAATTACCATCCATTGTCGTTAATTAATCGCAATTCCAAAAATTAATTAATTTAGGCAAACCGGAACAGAATCAACAATCAAAACAAGTAGGTACTTTTCACACAAAATTGGCACTTCTCGGCGATAAGCTCAAATTTGACAGTTTAAGTTAAAGCGATATTTGAGCTCAGTTTAAGAAAAAAACCACTGTGGAACCGCAAAATAGTTAAGCGGCAACTTAACTCAACTGCGAGGTTTAAGCTTTCACTGTGGAATCGGGCACAAGTTATTGAAGACAGCCTCACTTCGTAATGCGCTGACTGGTAAGAAAACAAGAATCTCCAATTTGAAATTATGTAAATTTTAAACGCCTATAGTTCGGCCGTCCTGACTTAAAATTGACTCAATTATATAATATTATATAATATACTTATTACTTAAACCGAACATTCTTATTCACAAAACGAATCTGAACAGTTTTTAATGACATGACATTTTTTGTTTCTATGTATTTAGCCTATAGAACAATTAATTTCCTTCTTGGATACAGAACGGCTTGTATTATTCAAATACACTTGATCATATTTTGCTTACTTTGTTAGAAACAAATTACTTCGAACTAAATACATTAAAAAAAAAACAAATAATATATATGTACTGCTTATGCTTACGAATAAATATGAAATGGTCAGAATTGAGCTTATCACGTTTGTATATAGGGTCGAATATTAGTCGGCGAGTACACCCTTTTATAAGGAATTCGTGTCAACTGTAAGCCCTTGACATATTTGACGACATACCGATCATTATTTAACACTTCTCCGACTTCAAAGGAACCGCGATATTTCGGTAAAAGCTGTAGTAACAACATTTGTAAGGACTACGTAATCACCTATATTATATTTACGCGAAGCTTTATGCTTGTTGTCAAAGTATTCTTATTATAATTTTGATTCCTTTTTATCGTATTTGAAGCTTGTTCCCTAATTTGTGTTAAATCCCGTTCATCAACTTTCTAAGCCTTCTCCTGAAGGTCCACCATCACCTTATTACAGCATTCACCTTTCTGACGGACACCAAACAAAACCATGCTTGGCATAAAGCCCGTACTTCTGTTGATTGTATTGTTCAGTGCGAAATCTTTTTAGCTAAGTTTTTGTACCAATTCGCTGTTGTTTTTTCTTCAGCCTCCTTAGCTAATATTCGCTCTGCTTGCCCATTAGATTGAGGCGACCTGGTGGCTATTTTAGCATGCCTTATATTATTTTCAATTAAGCAATCATCACACTGTTTTGATATGAAGCAAGTACCGCGATCTGAAATAATTTTGTTTGGTCTGTTGTATGGGGAAAAGAGTCAAGACACAATATGACTTCTCGAGTTTGCGTCGTACCAACGGAATATAATTAAGTAAATTTTGTGAACCCATCAACTATGAGAAATGTATATTTTCGTTTATTCTGTGTAGGCGGTTAGGACCGTAATGGTCAATATCAATACGATGTCAAATGGAGTTTTACTCTTCGGAATATTATGAAGCATACCTTCTACTTTTCCTGAATTGGGCGAGAAAAAACGCATTTCAAGCAACTACCTATAAATTCCTTAATTCTTTGTTTCATATTCAGAAACCAGTATGACTTTTTGAGATGCTCATAACATTTCGTAGCTCCTAGATGGCTCTATCATGTGTTTGTATTACTCTGTCTTCCCTTAGCTTTGGTACATAAAAACAAATATCGTCTTTTATTTTGCGATACACGAAGTCATGTATTAGTGCGTACATTGGGCTCTCTTGTTTTTCTAATATAATTGAACTGAAATTTTGGCGATTACCGGATCACGATGTTGAGCGGCTGCCAACGAATATTCAAATAAACCCTTCTCGATTACCAGAACCAATGTGCAAGGACTTAGTACGTCGACGTGAGCCATTATACTCCTTGCTCGATGTTCGATTTTGTAATTATGCTTTGAAGCTCTAACACCCAACGCGATATTCGGGGATTCAGCAGTTTTTATTTGGAGTGAGAGTTATAGATTGATCGTCCGTCACAATTTTAAATTCGATACCTAATAGATAGACTCTAAAGGCCTTTCTCCAATGCACGGACCAACCAACCACGAACCATATATATAATGTAAAATTATGTGTAAACAATATTTTTTTTGTATCTATTAAAATTATTTTTAAATCGTCTCTCGAAAAACGTGCTATTTTGACTCAAAACTCCCGATGTGTGTCCTTAAGATTTCCAGCCACTGGTGAAATTAACTTCTGACGCTTTGTTCCAAGGCAGCAGATACAGATAAGGAGCAAAGGGTACTGATCAGGTTGCACTCGGTGCAACCAAAGTGACACCAGTGCGGAGTTGATCGTTAAACCACTTCTAGCATGGTTTAACCGATTTGGCTTCACTTAAGAGCTCTTTCTCTTAAATTCAGGTAAAGTCTCTCAAAATCGGCTCTTTAGTTCCGCAATGATTTTCGAAAGGCCCATGCACTCGCAAAATAGTCTCTCAAAGTGTGTTTGCACGCATGATCCAATTTGTGTGAATGTTCGAAACTAAAGTGATACCAGTGATACCAGTGATACCATTGACAAGTTGATGCACCCAGTGTGGAATAGCGATACCGTTGCAAAAGAAACGTACCAAACCCAAAAGTGCTCGCATCGCAATGAAGTTCTGCTTCCCCTGAGAGATTGTAGATGCTTCCAGCAGTTTGGCTTTTAAGGATTCGAAAGCTTTAAGTTCGCCGGGGGAAAATTTAAAACAAGCGTCCTTCCTCAAGAGATCATAAAGAGGCTTACCCAAAATGGCAAATTCCGAATTAACTTTCGGAAAGATGAGCAAAGGCCCAGAAAGATATGGACACCTTTCAAGCATTTGGGTACAGGAAAATCTCTGATCGCACGCAAATTGTCTTGGTTAGGCCCTATACCTGAAGAATTGACAATATATCCTAAATTCTCGATTTCTTCATAAAGAAACCTACATTTATCCCATCTAAGTTGTAAAGAATTGTTTTTGACCAAGAGAATTACCTGTTCTAACGTAGAAAAATGATCTTCAATCGTATCGTTAGCAATTAGAAGGGAAACTTTCACGCACTGCGTTCTTATTAAGCTCACGATAATCAATGCACATTCGTAGCTTCCAATCCTTTTGCATTAAGACATCCGGCGACGCATAGGGCGAATTACTTACTCGGATGATATTTTTTTGTAAAAGATCGTCAGTGATTTTTTGTAGCTCAGTCCTGTAAGCATAGGAAGTCTACGTGGCGTACAATAGAACTTAATGCTCATCTCGAGCTTTATTAGTGAAACTGTTTTTTCGGAAATTTTACAAGCTTACGATACGATATTGTTTACCTTATTTTTTACCTTGTGTCATGTAGGAAATGTGAGTGATTAAGAATTTGCGTATTTAGAACTATTTTTGAAAATGTAGCTGCTTGCTTAACCTGGGAAAAACCTTAACAATTAGCGGCCAGACGGAATTGCAGCAGAAAGGATTCGCGCGCAGGCAGGGTAATAAAATCGACCCTTGGAAAGGATGCGCGCCTCACTCCTTTCTGACGACGATAACACCATAAACCGTAGATATTTTGATTGTAGTTAATATATGGCATGCCCTAGAATAGTTAGAATTGTTATTTATCCTGCATTCAGTCAATGAATGTAAAGTAGTGCGGGTTAACTTAGAGCGAACAAGGTAAAGTGAAGTAGTTGGTGATATACGGAATTTTCAGGTGGGTGGTTTAATTTTAAACTTATTTAGAGTAGTTTTTAATAGTAAACCTTGAGATATTATAGTTTGTGTACTATCGGCGTGATCAGTGAATGGAGAATGCCTGTTTCGGGGGTGGGATCTAGACACTGGTATGTCCGTGTCCTGCACTGTTATGCCCGTGCTGCCCGCACTGATCACTGGTATGTCCGTGTTCCATGTGGGGAGATGACCGGCTGCGTACTCACTGGTATGTCCGTGTGGATAGGAGTCACCCCTGGGAAGATAGGCACTGGTATGTCCGTGCCCTACACTGGTATGTCCGTGTAGAATTCCCTCAAGGTACGCTCTGGTATGTCCGAGCATTATTTGTTTATTCACGGTATCACGGTAGTTCTATAAAACGCATGCAGTTAAACGGCTCACTGAGTAATTATGCTCATAGATATCTTTTACTTCTTTGCAGGTGAAATTCGAATCAGAGCCAAAAATTTGATTTAGCGTGTTCATGTATTAATTTTCTTCAGTGGAAATAAATATTTTGTTTAGTGACTATTAAAGGTTTTATTACTTGAAAAGAGTTAGTTCCGAAGTGTCGTCAATCGAATATAAAATTCTCGTTAAGAGGAAATACGACCTGGTCCTCTAGTTTCTTGCCTACAGGTGCCTCTGTCAATTCAGCTTCCACAGCACAAGAGACTTTCGTGGTCATCATTTCAGCTTTACTAGAACAATTCTGCGCGACATGGCCCAGCTTCTCATATTTGAAACAGGATCTCTTCTGTCTCCTTGGCTTAGGGCAATTCGTACTAAGATGACCGACCTCATTGCAATTAAAGCATTCTGCTTTAGATTTACTCTGTTGGTGCATTTTTGAAAAAGGGGGCTGCTGCTTTGGACGATCAGCTGCTAGTAGAATAGTATGATAATCAGTATGAGCCTTTATGTTATCGTACTTCCTCAACATTTGCTTGAGATCCTAAATAGACTTTACTGCGCTTTTTTCACACATGAGTCGAGGATATTGTTAATGATGTAGTGTGTAACATCTGCTTCATCATGTTCTCCATCGATGCAATTTCTTGCATCGCGACCAAAACTGTTGTAAAGTTTCTTCTCGCTTCTTCTTTCGGGTTCTCATCTGATCATGAACTTCAGTACTTGATGTTTCTGTGAAACTTCCTTAAAAGTACGCACTTGAGCTCTTCCAATGATTTAACTGTAACGGTTCGCAGGAACATTTTGCGCTACCAGTCATTAACCGTTTTGCATTTATGTATAAACCACATCTGGAAGTTCCAATTTAAAACGTCGGCTGATTCGTTGAAATGTTGGAACCATAACTCTATACGATAATTACCATCCCCGCCAAAACTGGCGAATGATTCGTCCACATCTCTAAAATTGAAATTTGAAGGCGGACTAGGTGCAATAGTTACCTCTTCTGCTATTTGTATTGAAGCTGCGAAATTTGCTTTTTTAGTTCCACACTTTTACGTTTCTTTTCTACTTTTTGGCGGAGTGCTTCTAATTTCACATCTAAATCTTCGTTCTCAGGCTCCATACCGGCTACAGTTACTTCTCCGATTTCCGAGGTGATCGGAGACAATAACAAATTCACAGGAAAAAATTCCTCCAACTCCTCGCTAAATGACTTCACGGCATCATCTAGGCTTAATTTCAACACATCCCTTAATCCCGGGGGTGATAAGCCCATTTGGCCTAGCTTTTCCTTTAACTGGACAGCTGTAGCATTTTCAAGGAAAATTCCCACACGTGCTGCAGTCGCCATATTACCTCACAGATTATTCACAAAAAACACGATTTACTTATAACTTCAGTTTAAACTTTTAATTTAGAATTAGGACAAGTTACTTATAACTTGGGCCGGTGGGTAGTTATCCCACTTCTGAATATACTGTAGAGCTGGACGAGGGAGCGAAGTAAAAAAAAGGCACGGTGTAGTCAGTTGAGGCGTTTATTTGGTACTGCTCTTCTAAGTTATTGCCAATAGTCTAACTTCGTAATGCCCTAACTGGTAAAAGAGCAAGAATCTCTCAGTCTGAAATTTTGCAAAATTTAAACGTCTACGTATTCTTTCCTTAATATCTTATATATATATATATATATATATATATATATATATATATATATATATATATATATAATATTCCAACCAAGAATTAAGTTTATTGAAGCATATTTGAAGTTTTCGATTGTTCATAATTCACATTGTTGATAACTGAGCTCGGCTTTGAAGAAATAAAGCAGTCCAAATATATAGACTCGAGGAACACATTCATATCAATGCATATATATTTACTCCTTGCATGCGTGTCCTTGAAAGTTTCATTCTTGAGTTGAGCCACTGGCTTATAAATATACCGTACCTGATCATTGAATTATACTCAAAGTGTATTTTTCTAAAACTTCCTTGATCTGCGGGGATTACGAATTTTTCTGCCGCCAGCCTTTTATAGTTCGTTTTCTTATGGCCTTGTGATTTATTTACTTTTTATTTATGAATATAACTATAATGTATTGTTTCCAATAAAAGTTTTCTACTCTTTTAAGTGTATTTACTTTATATTGCTTCTTGATCACAAAATTAAGGTTTGAGTATAATTCAATGATCATGTACTGTATACTGCACTTCTGGTCCCACACAAAAACTCACTTTAAAAGTGATATCAACTTCTGGGCAAAATCCAACTACCCCGCTCTCCCTTAAATAGCCCAGGTAGATAAGTTAATAAAGCCTCATTCCAATATTCAAATAAAGCTGGCGCAGCTTTGATCATCTTGACTGTTCTCTCGGAAGTAAAAGTGAAAACAAATAATGTAAACAGTACAGAATATTTCTTTAGACATAAAGTGTTTTATTTTCGTGTTCTGTCGTCTACGAATCGTGTGTGAATGGAGTTGAAATTAGCAGCTAATAGCGATAATAACTATGCCATTGTGTCAGATAAACTTATTTGCGATTAAAATTACCCAGTAATCAAATTGGTTATAATTTAATGAAATAGCTATCAGACAGATAAACTTATTCGTTCCTTAAACCAGCAAATAAGGCTAATATTCGTCAGTTAATATTGACAAATAAAGTGTAAAGTAATTTTGCTTCATAGCCAAGTTATTTTTTATCTTTATCCTATTGCACAATCGGCCCTTAAATGCAAAAACAATTTTATTCGCTATTTGCATACTCACTCGCAACTATGTTTACAAAAAGTGCGCCAACTCCCATGAATAACGGCCACAAGATGTCTTACTTTATTTTCGGTTAGATTCAGCTGTTACGATAGTTTAACGATGACCGACAGGGGGCTACGGCATATTTTGTTGAAACTTTTATATTACGTTGGCATATACGTGAAATATGAAGGTTAGACAAATGTAGCAACAATAATTTTTATATCCATCTCTGTTCTCCTTAGATCCCAGCGGTTTAAAGCTCGGGAAAGTTTTATGATCAAACTAAAAATTGAGCGAGATATAATAGAAATCGATTCGTGACAAATTAATTATTTAAAATGTAGTTATGCTTAATCATAATTGTGCGGGATTTTTGAGCATTTTAAATGGCCTTTTATTCATGCCTCTTTCAGCGCTCTTTTTCAAGGCCAAATTCAGGAGCTCTTCTTCCGCGTCTGCTCCGTACGCTCAAAGAACAGATATGTATGTAAGATATCTTATCTGCGTGAAATCGGATCCCTGAGCTCAAAGTTTCTCTCGCAGAATATTTGCTCTGTTGAGACCACTTACTTTTATTTCTCGTTTTTGGTGTATATGATTCCATTGGTATATGTATACATATATTATTACACATTTTTGCACATCCACAAGTAAACGCGTGCACGATTTTTCCCCAACAGTTTTTTCAGTCCAAATAAGCATAACTTCGTCGGCTAGATCTCGTAAAATATTGTATTTTTCAGTATATTCGCTATAGTACTCTAGATTTTTTTAAGATCTTTCCGAAATTGCATTTAGAATAATAGATTAATCAACACAAACCCAATCGAAAATTGCTATTTTGGAATCGAATATTTTAAAAACGAGGCATAATATTGCAAAATGGTTTAAGACACCCCATAATGATTTTAAATTCTCCTTTTTAAAGACACTCCACTTGGTGGATTAAATAAAAAATGCGTTGTTCATCCCCACTTTGGGCATGTAGGAAAACAACCTTAAATTTTGATTTCAAAAATCTTAATATTGGCACGTTCGGAAAGTCATTTCGCTTTTCTAAACAGATCTCGTTGTTCGCAAAGTCATTTCGTGTAATTTTTTGTGAAAATGAAAGAAATGTCTTGTATAGTATATCGTAAAAAGTAGAATTTGACACATTTATCTCTCATCAACCTCATCGAAATTACCGGAGCAAAATTTTGCAAATCGGTTTTGTCGTTTGCGTTCTATCATCACATCTTCTCTACATATAAATGCTTCTTAAGACCTTCCGTATTTAACAAGTCCTCAACTCAAAGATATACTATTGCGTAGAATTCCTCGAAATTTTGCACAAAGATACCGTGCTATACCAACTATAAGAATGTAATGACAATACGGCGTAAGTGTGAAGTTGGCTGTGAAAAAATACAATTTATGTGTACTATTTAGAAAAAAAAGAAATGACTTTCTAAACGGCAAAATGGTACATAGTAAATAATAATAAAAATAATTACTACGGCATATTTATTTCATAATTTGCGTAATTAACTTTAATTGATCAATACAACTTTTAAGCACCACATATTGGTTCATTTCGTTACGATTTTTAATGAAACCAGATGACAACGTAGATGTTTTGATAAACGATTTTTACTAAAAAATATTTACAGAACATTTTTCTGCATCGAGTTTTAGTCGAAAATACAAATTATTAAATTTGTCGTTATAAGTTTGAATGTGTACATACATGCGCTACCCACCACATGCAGACTTTACTTATTATATTTTTCTTGAAGTTTATTTATGTTTTTATAAGATATCCCCAAATTTACCAACATCGATTAAATTTCACCCTCGATGGTTACATTACAATGAAGTGTGGACATAACACAGTAGACTTTTATTTTTAACATCTTTACTCGTTTAGAAATATAGAACTACTTTACTTACCGCACATTAGCTAAAGTGTGCCGCCGATTCTTGAGATATCTGCTATGGTATTTCTGAAGGTCTCCAATTGATCCTTGTTCGGCTTGCATTTTGGGTAAGAGTAAACCACTTTGCTGAATAGAACTAATTGCCCCTGAATTATTAGAATTACTAATTAAACTACCACTACCACAACCAGCACTTGCACTAACACTGCCACTCGATGTGAGTGTTTCACTTGAAGTTGTTACAGAGGTGAATGTTCGATTCCAGCCTTTTATTTGTTTTCTAATTTTAAGTTTATTACGCGGCGAGGGCGAACTTGAGTATTCTTCAACGCAACGTTCAACCGATCTTACTTTGTCGCCAGGAGGCTGTAAGTGATTTCCCTCGCCCTCCTCCTCCTCTTCGATATGGGGTAGCGGGGATGTTGTCGATTGACAAACCCTACTCGGTGGCGTAGAGGTTGCTGTTTGAACGACTGCGATCGTAGAGGGGGGATCTTCAGCGATTTCCGATCGATCGGACTGAATCGATAGAGGGGATGTTACCTCCGCTTCGGCGAGGGGCGACACTGTACCAGTTTGTGATTCACTTATAATGTTGTTGAGTTCATCCGACGGCACTGGTGAATTAGGGGGGCTTGTTGCGGGGGCTGCAGAGCCCCCGCGACAAGGCAGACAACACCGAAACACTGTGCCTCCCAGATTTTGTTTCGATTTCCTTTTTTTCTCGAATTTCTGCAGTTAAAATGAATCGGATGGAAATGATACGAAATGAAGTTGGTGATGATTATATAAGTTACCAAGAATGTTTTGATTGCAGACCAACCTTGTTTGAATCGAAAACTCCACAACCGTCTTCAACTTTTTTACCACTAAAACTAATGTGATATGGCTTTCGTGTGACCCGCATTATATGTGAAACTATAGACATTAATCCTTAATAAATGTGAACAGTATGCAGACGAGATCTGAAAAAGAATTAAAACATTTGTTAGTGCTTGAAAATGTTTACAGTAATGAATAACATCTACATTTAACGTATAAAAATCGATTTATGTTTAATTATGTTTAATAATTAACACAGAAATCTTTTTAAATCCTTACTTTGTAATATTCAAAGAAATCAGTTTCACAAATATCTCATTACATCCACTAATCATACAGCAAAAGCATGTCTGTACAAAAACAAAAAGACATTCTTGATTTTTTTTTCGACACCCAGAAATATCCGAAAGATATATTTTTTATATCTATTTAAATAAATCATATACATTTTTCACCGTTAGCTATTAGAATATTTTTAGTATACATTCAACCTCAAATAAATTACATGGTGCACCCTTGACATTTTCAAAACAAGTTTGTTCTCTGAATAATTTCTCGCGAAAATTTGGATTTAGTTTTTTTAGATTCTACTCACCGATCTACAGATACACAAAAAGTTTGACAAAATGGTTTGCTTTCAACAAATTCACACTGGGTTACCCGGTGTATATAAATTTTGGTTACCATATTGTTTTTCCAAATTTCGAAAATATATTCTCAATAAGGACATCTAAAAACTCTTAAATACAAATTTTCACGACAATTCTTTACTATTTTACATTTTTGGCCACCATCCAGGGTCCGCCATTTTGAAAATAGTGAATAAAAAGTAGTGTATGTGCTGGGCCAGAGTACGTAGTACCTTTATCCAAAAAATGAATATGATCGCCTTGAGCGTTTAGACGTGATGTACTACCTGTTTTTACCCTGTGTACAAAAACGATAATTGCCATATTGAATCCACCATCTTGATTCCTAAATTTCGAACATATATTCGCAATAAGGTCAACTAAAAATCCTCAAAATACCAATTTTCACTCCAATCTCTTGATATTTTCAATTTTTGGCCGCCATCTTGCGTCCGCCATTTTCAAATTCGGGGAAAAGCTAGCAGCCCATATATATTGGGTCGAAATATGTCGTACCTTCACTGAAAACATGAATATAATCGGTTCCAGCGTTTAGGCGTGATGGGTTATCCAGTTTCACCCGGTGTACAAACATTTTGGTCGCCATATTGAACATGTATACCATCTTGGAATTCCAAATTTCGAGAATAGATTCGCAAGAAGGTTATCTAAAACCCCCAAATACCAATTTGTTTTTTTCATGCCAATCCGTTGATATTTTCAAGTTTTGGCGCCCATCTTCGGTCCACCATTTTGAAATTCGCGTATAAAAAGCATCCTATATGTTGAGCCGAATTATGCCCCACCTTCTCCCAAAAATTGCAACTAATCGGATCTAGCGTTTAGGCGAGATTGAGCAACAAACAAACAAACTTTCGATTTTATATACATATATACATGATATACATGATGTCCCAGCTACAACCATCCTTCGTGATTAAAACGTCTTTGTTTTTATCAGGCGAGTACAACAGCTGCAATTATTACAGAAAATCCAAATGAAAAAAGACATTTTCCGGTGTCATATGTAATATACCAATATGTGTTTTTTTATAATGAACTTTTAGTAGTAATCACACTTAGTTGTATCCTATTGCATTGATGCACAGAGTGCAAAATTATAAAATTAGTGATTCTTTCTGGCAATCAATCTTTTTGCACCTGATACAACAACGTAATATCAAATGCAAGGGTACAAAACATATTTTCACAAAAGTCTAAATACTCTTTTTATAAAAATTGTAATTAAGTTTTAAGTACAGGTTAAAAAATAACAACAAAAAGGTAATTTTTGACAGCGGAATTAAATATATGAAAACGTGTTATTCCAATTCCATATTAACTATTCAGATAATTGAAACGATTTACGTTTCGTGTTTCCTGTATTTATATATATATATATATAAATTATATCTTTATTTTTGTTGAAGCCAAATATTCTCCTGAGGCATTTGGCCAGTGGCGGCGCATGGTCTCTTAGGCAGAAGAGGCAGAAAATGACAATTTTTAGTTCGCCAATTTACGCCGATCCGCAACAGTGACTTTTACAATTCAGCTGCTAGAAAAAGATTGAAATTTCACTAGTTTTGAATTACTAACAAGGGAACGTTCCCAACCCGAAATTTCTGATTTTGGTGAAACTTGGCAGAAATGTTAGCCTTGGTGAGACATGTATGAATCCGTTTTCAAACCTTCTGTAATTTGGTCCTTGGGGAGAAACCCGCCTGCAAAGGTAAAAATTGATCCGTTTTCTAATCGCTTTATGACGCATTATCTCCCGTTATTTTAATATTGCTTTTGGATTTAAAACGCAAACGTTTTAAGAAAGATATAAGCTTTCAGAAAAGCTATAAATCACATACATACATATATGGTATGTAGTTCCTTCGTAGCTTATCACTGTAAATAACTTGCGCAAACGTTGAATATTCCAACGAAAACTTCATACAAATAAATTCATTGACTTCCAACAGTATACAATATGTATAGTAAAGTTGCAAGTACTTGCACACAATACATTTTCTTGCTCAAGATATTTTAATAGATTCATATATGTATGTTTGGTATTAAATTGTATATTTCGAACAACAGGCAGATCAAGCAAACCATCCAGTTAACTTCACATTTTTCCATGAAAATGTTCTGCAAAGTCAGCAGTTCCCATCATGCGAAAATCAACATTTTTTTGACGAATTACACTAAAATTTCAATTAAAAGCTGTTGAAAATCTTACGTTCTCAAATCCAAAAAATAATTACCCTAACGGGAGATCATATATCATAAAGTGACCTAAAAACGGATCAGTTTTGATCTTGGGAGGGGGGCTTCCCCCAAAGGGCCGAATTACAGCAGAGCAGAGTTTGAAAATTGGGTTTTTTGATGTCTTACCAAGGGTAATATTTCCGCCTAGTTTCATCAAAATCTGAGATTTCGGGTTGAGAACGTTCCCTTGTAAGTAAATCAAATCAATTTTCATTTGATATACGTATTTCACATAACTATAATTATGTTTGTTGGCTTGCTGATTTTACAAGTACTTCATGAACAGAAAATTGTACCGATGCAGCGATTGTTATACAAAGTTTTACTGGTGTAAAAATAAATAACTTTATTTAGGGAACGAATTATGCGAATAAAGATCGCAATTGAAATGTTTTTAATTAATAACGATGAATATCACGAAATGCATCTCCAAAAGGTTATTTCTAATCAAATACAAATTAATTGCTTTGGACTAAAATTTTGGTTTATGTTGCCATGTGCTCTCCAATTTTGCTCGTGAAACCCTTTGGAGGCAAGCTTGAGGCTCATGCATTCCGTAACGATTGGTTCCTTTGTTCAGGAATTCTAGGTCCATGTCACATGGTTAAAATGTAGAAAATAAATTCAAATATTAAAAATGTAAAACCACAAGAAAGCCTCAAGCCTCGATTGTCTGGAGCCTCGACCGTCACATAACAATAATACCCAAGCGAAATAAATAAAATGATAAGAAAGGATACTTGTGACGCTTACAAAATACGAACAAATGTGACCAAATGCGTTTCCATGGAAAAACCCAAATTTTACTGCGCACCGAAAAAGAATCCTTTTTCTGATGCGCAAGGACTAAGTTAGTTCGAGCTCGAACACGGTCCTGAAACAATCGGAAAGCACGAAAGTACTGCTAGTGACTACCTTATCACATACTGATCAGATGTCACGGGAGACTATGATCTCTCGCATGCGATTAGAGTTAAAACACAATACATGTACGAAATAAAACAGGCGGTTCGAGGCGTTATATATATGTATACAAAATCGATATGTACATATATGGTATAAAATAACGAAATTACTGTAAAGAAATAATATATAGATGCAATGTCAGTAAATAAACAGTGTTATAAATTGAAAGAAATGCAGAACGGTTTTCTATAGGGATTTTCAACAAGAACTTTGTTTTTCAATTAGGGCAACAGCAACAACACGACAGTTTTGACATTTAGTTTTTTGACGTGTTTGTAGTAGATGCATTGGCAATTGTTACAATGAATTCAATTTCGCTCGAAAATTGCATTAAAATAATTAAAATCCACTATGAAAATGGTGGTTCTGTTAAAGTTACATTTTGTAAAATTCGTGACATTTTCGGACAACATAATCGTCCTTCTGAGACCACTATTAAGAATTTGGTCTCTAAATTTGAGTCGACAGGCTCGGTACAAAATGTGCCAACACCAACGCATGTTCGACCAAGTCGTTCAACTGAAAACATCGCAGCCGTGAGCCACAGTGTTAAAGAAGATCCAAATTTGTCAATTCCTCGATGTTCTCAACAAATGGGGTTATCCAAAACCACCACATGGAGAATTTTGCATAAGGATTTGGCTTTGAAGCCTTACAAGGTTCAAATGGTGCGGGAATTGAATTCGACCGACCATTCACATCGCCGTAGATTCGCTCAATTCGTTCAGGAACAACCCACTGGTTTTTCTGAAAAACTCATTTTTTCAGACGAAGCCCATTTTCACTTGTCAGGGTACGTCAACAAGCAAAATTGCCGCATTTGGGCTTCTGAAAATCCTGGAGCGATTATTGAGAAGCCTTTGCATGCTCAACGTGTCACTGTATGTGGCGCTATGTGGTCTGGAGGCGTGATTGGGCCGTTTTTTTCGAAGATGAGGCTGGAAATGCGGTAACGGTCAATGGATCACGCTATCGCGAGATGTTAACAACTCAATTTTGGCCTATTATTGATGACGTGGATATCACTGACATATGGTTTCAACAGGACAGTGCCACATGTCACACAGCCAATGAAACGATCAATTTATTGCAAACCAAATTTCCCGATCGCATAATTTCACGAAATTCAGCTGTTAAGTGGCCAGCCAGATCGTGTGATTTAACACCACTGAATTATTTTTTGTGGAGCTCTCTTAAGGACAGATTCTATACGGAGCCAATCGAATCGATTGCAACCTTAAAACTCAAAATCCGTGATGTGATTAACGAAATAGACCCGCCATTTTGCCAAAAAGCGATTAAAAATTTTTATGAAAGAATCGAGATCTGTCAGCGTGGTCGTGGTGGACATTTGCCAGATATCATTTTTCATTCATAATTGCCAAACTTTTCTCTTCGTAATTTGAATCAGCTTCATCTAAATTCTTTGTTTTATTTGGTTTTAGAAAACAAAGTTATTGTTGAAAAACCCTGTAATAAGAACCTCCCTGACTATGCAACAGTACCGATTGCAGAAATCGTTCTCTATCTGGACCACGGCCACAAGCATTATTCGGAAATTTGCCTCCTGCATATCTTTATAATATCACCAGGAAATCTGCACAGGCAATTTTTATTCAAAATCTTTTAGAAATGGCAATGATACTGCATTGCAAAGTAATTTTCTTTCTCAAAACAGATTAAAAAATAATAATTGCTGACTGTCTTTCCAAAATTTATAATTTATCCAAATGTGAAGTATGATAGAGGAGCCACTGCTTCCTCTGCAATCTCTACCTCCTCGGACGAGCCACTATTGCATGAGGCATATCATGAACAATTGTTTTTGGAGTAAAGTTTATACATATGTTAATGCATATAGCAGAATATGAAAGTTTTAAAGAATTCCGGTGTAAGTTACGAGAAAGTAAACGGAATTAGAGCATGACCAATGCTGAAGCTGAGCGTGACCAAGAGGACAAATATGTATGTATGTTCGTTAAAAACAATAGCTGTGGTTTGTTCATTCGGATCAGCTTCCTAAAATGAAATTACAAGAAAAGCACGTGATCCGCAGTTTTCTCTAGATCTGGATTAGGATCTCAAACGTGTTGTTTACAAAATATTCCACGAAATGCGCTTGTGCAAGTTAGCACAAAGAACTGACAATTGGCGTCATACAATAGCGTCCAGAAATGCATGCTTCAATAAACAAATTAATTTCCATTATTTTTATTTATTCCATTGTTGAAATGAACACAATTAACCTTCCGATGAATAAAAACGTTTCATCAATGTTCGCTTGAAAAATACGAAAAGAAGTTATAACTCGGAATCATTTCATAAACACATAAAAAGGGCGTTCTTTTCACATCGAATCCGGTTCTTGGTATTGCTGGAAATTTTGCATCGAATTGAAATTTTATAAACCGTCACGGATATAAAGAATTTTCTATTTCGAAAAAATAAAATCATAGTTGTCTGCAATTATACCCACTTTGTGTGGAAACCTTAAACCAAGAATTTATCTGGTTCAAGATTTGAAATTTGGATGAGTAAATATCATGGCAATATACATATGTTACATAGATGGATTTTTCACAAATTTTAAAATTTTAATATACGTGACGGTCAATGCAAAATTTCTTGCAAAACCCAGAACCGGATCCGATGTGAAAAGAACACAGCAAAAGTGACATCTATTCGTTTTTATAAAAATAAGGATGACTTCAAATTTAAAATTATCTTGAAAGCTATATTCAAAGCACGCACTGGACCAGCTCCAAAATAGCTTTTGTTATCATCAAACATTCCAGTTACACAAACTTTCTTTACAAATTTGCTTGCGACATTGGAGTATCGTGATTTAGATCAAAATCTGTTTTTCAATTAATTTAAATTTCCTTTCAAGTTATACAACAGCTCTCACTTTAGCAATAATTTTCTAATATTAATTCTGTAAAGTAACACATATTTAAGAAAAAAAGGCCATTTATTTATGATACTTTAGTTTTTAACACCGGTAATTTGTCTCGTAGCTATTTAGTACAACTGAAAGAAACTTTGATTTGGATCAATGTTGAAAGAAATAAACTACCTTTGAGGCAAAATTAGATATTTTGTTCGTGAATCTCCGATTTGCTATTTCCAAGATTTTATACATACAGGAGGTATGAAATCATTTCCTGTGGAGCTTTTCTTTTCCAACAAAAAACGCCAATCTATGTTAGACATACTGTCCTTAATTTACTACCAATTGTGTGATATAATTGGCTTTTGCAGTATATATTGCTTTGCGTAATAGACATAGTGTTATAATCGTCTCGTCATTCCAAATAAAATTTACGTGTAGCTGTCTTATTATTTTTTTCTTATATCAAGATTGAACATTCCTTAAGCAGAATTTTAATAACCTTGTTAAAATTCCGTCACCTAAATAAATAACAGATATTGCTTTAATTTCCTATTGTTTAAACAATAAATTTATATAACTAAAAGTTTATCAGTAGAGAAAAGACAAAAAATGAAAAGAAATTAACATTCAAACACTAAATGCTTTTAATACATATTCATCCATAGAATTTTATAATATTTCAAATCTCGTTTAAACACAAGCATGTGACCACCTTCAAAATTCTCACACCTTAAGGGGAGAAACCACATTAGGAGGTCCAAAAAATCGATGTTTTCATTGTTAGCTTGACTATCCCAGAATACGCTGTCAAAACTTCAAAGCGAAATTCGCGTTCATTTAGATTTTATAAACCTAGAACCGAGCGCTCATCGGTTGAGGTTACAGAATCGAGCGCACATCAGCAGAATTTTTTTTCAAAAGCTTTGTTCTCAAAATGTCTTTTTCGCCATTTGTGAAAAGCCTAACTCGAAAAGTAATGAACCGATCATTATAAAAATTGATAGTGTGCTTCTTTATGAAATTGGGAAATATATTAACCAACTTTTGAGATAATATCACGATTTTAAAGATGTTTTCTTGCATAATAAGTGAAAAAAATAGTGAAGATTCAAATACAAATACAATACTTTTAATTTTTATTATAATATTTTCAACTTCATTAAGGTTCATATATTTAGAATATTAGTAATTAATGTAAAAAGAAAACCTTTTTGATTTGAGATGAAAATTATAATGGTTACATGTGAAATGTCAAAATTTGATTGAATTGTAATTAATTCTTCCCAACAACAAAAAAAACAAAATCTTGCAAAATCAGTGAAAATGAGAATCCTAGTGTGGTTTCTCCCTTTATAGAGAAATAACGCAATCTCTAATTCTACAAACAATTTCCTTGGTAGTGCGTGTATAACTTTTTTCTTAATATCGTTGGCACGAACACCGTATTTTACGTTATAACTACTCTTGTTCTAAATGTTAGTGCTTATTATTTACCTAGAAATTATAAAGATGAAAATAGATAAGCTAGATTTCCGTAATTCATTCATCATCAACTTTTTGTAAATTTAAGATTGTGTCTAATTTATTTTCAGACTAAGTGCTAAATTAATTTACAGCTGTAAAGATATGTACATAGATACTGCTTGATCTATACTAACGCTGAGAAGTATATATTGTACACATGCGATAAAAACGAAATTTACTTTACTTACGACTTTACGACATCTTCATTAAATAAATTTTAAAGCGCTTATCCATTAACGTAATATTTGATAAGTACAGCATTTACATATAAAGTATGAATTCATATTAACTATTTAATTGTTTAATAAAATTAAATCGAAATATTCAATCGTTAGTTCGCACTATATAGTACAAACATGTCAGGCGAGTTTAAAATAATAAAATTTCCTGACAACTGACAACTGATTAAACTCAGCCTTTTCAAAAAAAACTGAAATTCCCTACATTAAAATAAAAGTTCAATATCTCAGCTAGAAATAATCAGGTCAATGAAGAAGTCGTTTCAGATTAAATCTTCTTTCATGTTTGCTAATTGACGTAGCTTTATCCCAAAATATCACATTTTCTTTTTCTTCTTTCTGAGATCCAGATTATGAAGAATATAAATGAGACAGTATTTTAGGAAAATCTTCTTGTCATACACATATTTTTATTATTTTTATAACAACGAATAAAAGCGAAATATTCAAATTTTACGGTGAGGCTTTGCACATTGCATAGATACGTTTCCTGCAAGTTTTGAGAACTGCTCATTGGTAATTATTATTTCGTAGAAGCAACTAAAAATACTCAAAAAAAATATAATATTTTATTAAGATAGAAAAATACGCAACTCTTCTCAGGAGAGAAAATTGGAAAGGTAGAAAAAAAAAACGAGTTGCAAAATTTTCCGTTGGTACGAAGAATATCTAAGTATTCCTTCATTGAATTTTGAGAATTTCTCAAAATTGTCGGTTATGGATTTTTCTTATTTAGGGTGAAGCCTGGTAGACAACTATTCTTAAAAAACACAGGACGTCATGTAGAATGCCCCATGAACATACACCATGTATTATATGGATGTTGTTATCAAAACGCCTTAGTGAAGCCCGGTAAGTAAAATGGTGAAGTGATTCATGTACCTTGGCAATCATAACAATTTTGTATCTTGTAACTGTGATGTAATTAAACCTTCTGTTGAAGAATCTCTATCAGAATAAATTTAAAGTTAATGTTAAAAAGAACAATTTCGTAGAATATAATTGATATATCAAATATGTATGTATGACTATGAATGTAATAAAAAAATTACTAAAACCAAAAATCATACCGGTTGCAATGATCTCAGCTAAACTAAAACAAAACAAGATGATATTTTACTATTAGATCTATGAGAGTAAGAATAGATGCTTTATTCGATAAGGTAAATACTTAATATTAGTTTTTTATTAGCTGTTGTATATACTGTTTAATTTATTACTCCAAATAAATTATATAACAGCATTAGCGCCTTCGAGAGGATGTACTTCCACTTTACAATCCCAATTGGTATTGCGGGTGCAAAATGTTGACAGTTTTTATCAGTCATATTTACTTTATGTTGAAATCACATAATTACCCGTGGTTTTTTCACTTTTTTACAAGAAATATTTACAAATGTTTGCCCATACTTTCGATAAATAGAATATTTCATAAAAAATTGCAAAAATGATCTATAGTCAACCTATTATTATTTTTGACAATTCTTGACAATTCGTGAAGCTGTCTCTATTTTTCATGGTTCATGAACACAATAATCTTTAAAAAAAGAACTAATTTAAACTGTTGAGTAATTTGGTCAAAAGGGATTTTATCACAATTTATGTGAACGATTACTTTAATGGAATCAAAAAGAAAAAAAAATAAATAAATAAATAAAATAAATCTGTTTTGATGCATTTTTGAAATTCTATAAAATAAAACAATTCTTTTAATATCACCATGTTCTGTCTCTTTTTCTATAATATGTAGATACATACATATGTTTAGTTCAATGGATTATATTCTCCTACTATCTTGGGATACCAAAACAATAACCATAAAGTGTTTTGCTACTGTATATAGTATAGTGTAAGAATTAATATTGAAATCATGACAATTTTATTGCCATCAAACCAAACATTTGTTGCCAGTGTACTCGGATAAAATTTGAGTCATTTCGTATTTTATGGAAATACATACATAGTGAAAGTTTCAACGTTTTATTTGAGCCTCCTTACCATTTGTAATAATGATTTTAAAATATTAAACGTGGCTAAAGAACAGTATAATTGCTTTTCTCTCCTGGTTTTTTCTCAAACCCTTGGTAATCTCACAAATTTTAATTTTCGGATGGATAAAATCATACTAAAATAATACTTCACTGGCTCTGTACCGTACACGAAAATCAAAAATCATGATCAGTGTTATCATCAAGAAAGATAATGGCCAGGTCTTGTAATACTTACACTTATGTATGTACCTAAATATGTAAAGCAAGTGTTACAATTTCTAATAAATAAAACCGTACATAGTATTTTATTTTTTTAAATAAATTAGCTAAAACAACTCTAGTTTTAAATTTCAGAGAAATTCTTTGAAGGTTGAAACTACAATTATGAAATAAATTAAGGTACAGTAGAAAACTTGGATTGTCTGCCACATAATAAAGCTTGAGTCGTCTTTATAAGATGTATATTTATTTTATTATGTTATATGAAAAAGCTTGGTATTCATAATATATGTACATCAAATTTTAAAGAAGCAAGTTTTTCCAAACAACCAAGAACTATGTAAAGTATGTATTTCCTTGAAGAGAAAATCAATTCTTAATTAAAGGTAAAATTGTTATTTTTATTGTTATGAATTGCATTAGTATGTAGGAAGTAATGTACATGTATATTATATTATTGTCGTTTAAATTTTGTAAGACACCAGAAGGTAGATACATAAAGCACTAGTCCACTGCCCGTTGCAAAAAATAAGAATAGCCCTAAATTAAAAGCACCTGCACGCGCTATATAGATATATAAAAAAAAGGTTATTTTACCCACACCAAATTAAATCGAACTATAGAAAGCAACATTTATCCTTTACAGATTACAAGGTAGAAGCGCAAAACGTGCTTTATTAAACAAATTTTAGTAAATTACCCTACCTAAAGTAACGATCAAATCTATTTTCCCAAGGAAAAAAACAAAAACTAAATTAGTTTGAGCAACAGTTCCCTGACGGAAAGGTTGAAGAATCGATACAGTTGTGCATGTATTGACTTCGAGTAAACCAACTTCCTTTCTATACACCAGAGATAACTTTAAAGCGCAAGTACGGAATCCTCTGACCCGACCTGGGGCCCGTGTAACGAAGGGTAGAAGAGGGGAAGGCAAAGCAACAAGTTCCCATGAATATTATTTAAGATACATTCCTATTACAACTACTTTCCCACTATTTCGTTACTCAGGGAACTGGCGCAAAATCATCAGATCTGCAAATTTCCGATGTAAACATTCCAATTTCTGGAGACATTGCACATTTCGGAGCAACTTCTTATTACTTTCTCCTACCCGTGATTGCTGCCTATTGAAATGCTTAGTAAGGCATTTACGAGATTAATACGTTAAAGCTTTGAGCTTTTTCAAAGGATGCCAGGTCTTACATGGCCCCAATTGCAAAATCAGTGAAATATAAAGGACTTTTGTTGAGTGCCAAAGCACTTCGACTGCTAGGATATTTTTAGCCAAGAAGGAAAGCCTCGTTATATCCTTAAAAATTTGTTTGGGTCTGATTGTGGGCACGTTACTTTAAATGAAGATTGAAGATTTTTACGGGTTCTATTTTCAACATTTTCCCTAGGCCTCTAAATATTTTTGGGTTTTTCAGAAAGAAATTCCATACGACTGATATGACAACTGATTGTAATAAATCTATAGAACCATTGTGAATGACAATATATTTATTATTTTGCTAGTTTTTCTTGTTCATATCTATCTACATATACTGTAAAGGTACGTGTGGATGTTTGCATAATGCAAATGTTATACATATATAAACAGCATAATAGTATTCGTTTTCTAACAAACAAATGATGTAACTTGACTTGACTATGACATAAGGTCGGCGGGCAGATTTCTAGCGCGAAACTACAAGGATACCTTGGTTTGGTACGGAAACCGCTAAGAAGGAGGTTTTTCCTGCTTTCCTTTAATCGTTTACGAATGCAATGTCCTTAGCAAGATTTATAAAAACTTGAGTGAGGCGCACCTCTTTTACAATTTTTTGTTTACTGATTTATAAGTAATAATAGTAACACTACCTGTGACTTCTGACAGCTGTGAAGTACCTTTCAACAAATTCAAATTCAAATCTCGTTACAATATCGTTCGAAAATGATTTTGCAGAAAAACTAAATTTAGGCAATGTGATTAGCAAAATGATTTCAGAAAAAGCCAGAAAAATTAGTTGTGTGTGGCATACGTAAACAAATTACATATGTGTAATTTTTTGTGGCGCAAAATTTGAATATGGCCCTAGGTGCTCATGACCCTAACTATAGATAGTCAGTAGACTATCCTCATAGCAATACATACCAATGCAATGCATACATACAAATATTCATCTAACCATATATGGCCAACCCACTCTCCTCAACTATAAAGGATGCCACTATGTTCTTTTTTACAATGGATATTGTCTACGGATTTTTAATATAATAACGTTATTATTTCGGTCAGAATTACACTGTTTATTTTTGAGGACTTCTTAAATATGAAAAGTCGTAGGCATATTTTGTAAAAATGATGTTAAATCCCAGAAAAAATTATGTGACGTGTATAGAGAAGATATGATGACAGAACGCCAGTGCCAAAACCGGTTTGCAAAATTTCGTTCCAACAATTTTGATGTACCTACGTTCTAGAAGGCCAGTTGAAGTTGACGATAACACAATTTCCGCATTAATTGGTGCAAACTACCGCATTCAACACGGGAGATTGCTGAGACACTAAATTTATCAAACTCAATATGTATGTACATATGTACATACATACATAGATATATGTATGTATGAAAATACATGTAATGTACATATATGGGATTATATACTGAAGTTTAAGACAAGAAATATAAAAAGTTTTACAATCCTCCATCTTAAATTCTATTCTACCTCTTAGGGGTAGAAAAAAAGTATGTTATGTTTGGGCGTCAAACTATCTATCAATTTTCATCAAAATCGGTTCAACAGCTTATATAGATACATATTAGATGTGAAAGCCTGGACAGACAGGCAGACTTTCACAATTATTATAATATTAGAGTAAGTATATTTCAAAACTTAACAACAAATACATAAGTATTTCTGCATCCTATTATTTTTCAGCACCAAATGCAATTTCAAAATAGTTATCGAATTACTTCATGTGTCTTCGTTTTTATTTTTGAAATAAAAAGTGTTACTTAATAATTAAAATGTAATAACTATTCGTTCTTTTTCATTAATGTTATATGTAAACGATTTTTGTATAAATACTGCCGCCATTTTCGGAAAAGAATGTGGTAAAATAAAGAATAACTTAAACAAAATAAATTTAGGCACATTCAACATTTTCAGAAAAGAAATTAGATTTATTTCTCCATTTCATTTTATACGTATGTACATAAATATAAACAAAGTGATTAACTATTATACATTTCCTATTTTTAAGTATTATAGTCTTAATTTATTTATTTATTGCCCCTCAATAACTGCAATTATTTAACGAAAAACATATTAATATTCTGCATATACATTTATGTATTTCAGCATAGCTTGATAAGTTTGTATTTCCAGCTACCATATTATAAATAATAATCAAAGCTACACATGACCGCACGGTACATCAGATAATTACAATAAGCCCATTTATCAAGTTAATTATTAATTCTACCCAAAACAACTCAACAAGGCAAAAGCTAAACAATTGACTATGAGTGAAAAATCAAAAATATGTAAACTCTTGCAAAATATGATAATGCATACGAGTGAAATATTAAGTACATATATTGGTATGAATATAATAGCTCCAAATGCATACAATGTTTATTAAAGAATGGAGCTGGAGCCTCTATCCCATACAAACTACTAAACTCTGAACCAATGATACTCTAAAGAGGGCATGGAATGGGAGTAATGAACCTGGAAGGAAGATTTCCGATAGGGGCTTAAAACTTGGTTTTCATTCTTCTTTTATATGTACTTCAGTAAAATTATTATGAATACCGTATCAAGTTAAAGATTTAAATGAAAATCTTAGATCAGAAAAAGTAAGCATATAAAACCAAAATCGACTGTCTCCCATCTGTAATGCATAACTTTTGACAGCGGATTTGATTGCAAAGAAATTCCCCACATACCAATTATCGATTTAATTAAGAGACTTTTCAGAGACGAAGCCTAGGTAGAGCAATTTCATCCTCTTAAATAGCCAAATACTATACATTGTATCAAATTCGTTAAAGCCGTATTAGAGAACAGCAATTACCATACACAAAATTTAGTCGTTTAATTGTATAGGATAGATGTGAAAAAAGAGTTTATTTTATAATTTCAACTATTCCATGTTATGCTTTTCAAGATTTCAAATTTGGCGGTATGTAGCATTAAATCGTGAAATTCAAAATTTCCCAACATTTGAATATCAAATGATGCCTTCAATTTATTTCTTGACATGAGGGATTTTCATGACTAAACTTTATAAATACATACATATGTGGACATTGGCACAATGCCTGCCATATGGATAGCCCTCTTAAATACTTATACATAAACATATTTATTTATGATTTTCAGACGGAACCCTACGAAAGCGCAAATGACAACTAATTAAATATCACAAAATAATAAAGAAATCGTCTCTCGTAGTTAATTCATGTTCAATGTAACGCAACGCAAAGTGAAACAGAACATTTAGAAAACTTTATTTATTTTCGAATGTTAATAAATAAATAAAACAATATTTTTGACGATAGCCATAAAATGCTTTATATACGACGGATTGTCAATGGCAACAGAAACCTCTCTTAATTTATCGTATACATATACGAGTACATGTGCATATGCTTTCAATTCTTTTGCCAAAGCATCACGCTATGAAATTTCTTTTGCACATAATAATCAAGGTTCCTTGACCAATAATTCATTTTTAGCATCACGGGTCAGTTATTTTTAAGCTGAAGGATACTTTATCAATTAATTATGCTTTTAGATTTTGGCATTTTTATTAAGAAGAAACCAAAATTTACTCCATCATTCCGTGCATAGTAAATAATTTTCAGAAATTCCACTTGATTGCCCCAAATCTTCCACAAAACCCAACTCGCCATTCCCTAACTTGCGACTAGCTCACACATAGCTTTCACTCCAAAATCTGCCGGTGGTTGAGATTGAGTCTGTAATGATTCCGTACATCTTTATTCTTGAACTCGGATATTCTGGTGTCTTATTTATAGATGTGATCAGCGGAATAGCATAAGTGAAACCCGAAGGGCGATTTGCTCTAAAACAGTAGTTGTAGTGTAAGGGTTCCCTTAATTTTGATTCACGCGAAAGAGGTGAATACAAAACTCTTTTCAAATACATCCATACATTGAATGAGTACCAAAGAACGCTTTGAACGAGACAAGATGCTTCTAATTGAACTCAATTAGTTTTCATTAACTTTTACATCAATTTGACAGAGTTTAATAGTTATTTGTGCAAACATACATATATGAAGCATCCACAGCGGCACATTTTAATCTATCGATATTGTACGTGCTGCGTATTAAGGCTGGAGACTCACGAGTGATTATATGACGTCCATAATGACAAGCTCAGTCGAACAGGCACATTTTTAGAATCCAGACAAACGGTGTCGTCGTAGACTTTCGTGCTCGAGTGAATAGCCACAATTGAGTCGAAATGATGCCTGACGTGCTAGAGGAGGTAGAACATATCAATTAAAAGTCAACACTCTCTCGAAAGTACGTCAACATTTACGTTGTTTCTAAAGCATCAATAATAATATGCAATAATTTATTGCTACGATGTTCTGATTCTTAAAATATGCATGTCAATTAAATTTTAAATACCTCTACTTCATGCGTTAGGCGTTAATCTGACTGGTCTAAAGTCACGTGATCTCCCTAATTAGATAAATTATTTATTTTATTATATGATTACAATATTTAGTCTTGTGCTCTAATAGTCTAATTATATAATGCTGTGGGAATGTTTCTCCTGAAGAGCAACTGGGCCCATTGTGCGAATTGAAGGTAAAATGTATTGGTTCCAGTATAAAGAAACCCTGGAAATTGATCAGTTTTAATACGAACGCGATCCAAAACATACTCCAAAATGTATAACTGACTGAATCAGAGAGGGGTATCTTGATATTCTGGATGCAATTGCACAATTTAGCTTAAACTCAAATGAAAATCTAAACGAAATTGTTAAAAGAGAGTTGATGGACCAGAGGCTTTCCAACTTTATACAGTTTTTTAAAGTATATTTGCAAATAAACCATTGAGAAACTTATTTTATCGATGTCAAAATGATGTCAATTCATAATCAAACAAACCGGCTTTGCTGCTAAGTACTGCAATTTATTTCGCTTTTATAATTTTCTGGACTACAGGAGAGTTTCTTTAGTTTTTGTCCAGATTTTTGAAAGCATATAGGTACTGTTTATCACTGTGATATGTTGCATTTATTATAATATTATTTTTTTGTTATACGAGTACAGAATATAGAATGAGTATATCTTATTTTAAAGTAAAGTATGCATTTGTTATTTTTTTTCTTAAAGAGTACCTTCTTGTGTTAAATTGATTTAGTATCTTCCAACACTAGTTACATGTATTTCATATAAAATTATCAAAATTGGTATAAAATATTAAAAAGAAGTTTATTTGAAGTTTTTCGTAAAAAAACCTCAAAATCAAAATAAGTAATATTTTTTAGTGAAACCTATATTATAAAATCTTCGTTTGTGATCTACATAAACATAAGACAAATTTTGCATTATTTTACATTTTGTTTTCAATTCACATTATGCATACCATATGTATGTATGTACATACACTCAGAAAAAAATGCTATTTTGTTTTTAAATGACAGCGTTTTTATTTTTACATAGAAGGAAATCATTTCGTTTTCACATAAAATTAATTTAAAACCACAGAAAACGATTTAAAAACAAATAATAAATATGTAATAGTTTAATACGGCACCATTTTAATTTTAAATGCAAAATCATTTTATTTTCTTAACATATGATAAGTTCATTTTACTAAATGCTACATATGTTATTTTAAAATGTTTCAACTTAGTAAAAATAAACCGACATATGTATTGTTACAATTTTCCTTCCTTATAATTCACACTCGGGGATTGCATCGAGTGGATATAAGGACCGGCGTTCGATCTGCAAGATTGTGGCGTCTGTGGCGGGGGCGTCAGCGATCAGCCACAATGGAGAGATCTGGCTGATGCCCCGGATCGAAACGCCGACCACTTTTCTCAACAAAAAAGTGCAAGTCCGTCCTCATATCGGAATTGCAGGGAAGGGCAAAGTGCAATTTTGTCCGCCAGCCGCTCGGCGGTCAAAATTGTAACAGTATGTAAAAACAAATAGTAAATTGCTTAAATTAACTATGTTCCTTTGTTTTCGCAAAAGAAAATGCACCAAAAGAAGGACAAACAATTACTTTTCTCACTTAAAAATGAAATTTATTTTCTCAAAATTAAATGTCTAACCATTTAATTTCAACCATATTTCATATTTAAAATTATATATGTGCATTTTAAATTAAAATACAAAATATGTTAAAAAAATAAAATGGGTTTCCATTTAAAATTAAAATGCTTTGCCTTTTCACGAACTTCTATATACGTTTTATTTCATTTTTACATATGTTTTTATTCATTTCTACATGTTTTTTTTTCTGGGTGTACAACACACCTATAATCCATATCAAGAAATTATCTCGTGAGCAAAGACATGGTTCTTGAGTTTCCAAGAAAACAATCCAACTGAAAGACTTGATTACCAGCTTTCAATTTACTTCAAATTGAACCCTATGGGTTCTGTATTTTCCCACAAATGGAGAAGCATTCCCGTGTTCATATATGGCTTCCTATGGAGAAAGATTTCCATGCCATGTCATATGATCATGGATTTCTAAGAAAAACTAAGGAGGACTTCAAATAAAAATAAAAATGAATTATAGAAGACCCATCTAAAAACACCCATACCACTTGGCTAAGTTAAAAATATGTTGAATACCTACTATTTTCAGTTTTATGGAAGTTAGTTTTTCAAAAACCATATAAGTTTTGTATTTGCGCCGCCAATTTATGTTCGTATACCAAATTTCATCTTGAATATAAGTTAGAAAATAGTAGGACTGTGACAACGACTGAGTCCTTGAAATAATTAGCTTTTTGAATTGAAAATTTAAGTTTTTGTCGAAGCTACTCTGGAATAATTATTTGTGCACGTCCGACAAAATCGAAGAATCAGTTTGATATTTTTCTCTGTTTTTTTCAATTCATCAGTTACAGATTTCCTTTGCGGGGTAAATATAAAAAACATTCCTAAAATAAAGATTAATAAGAAAACTCACTTACGTTAGCTACTAACACAATAAAAAAACGCTGCGAAGGTCTTGTGAAAAAAATTTTTCACACAGTTTTTCTTTCTACCTGTAGATTACTTTTGAATTATTCATCTCATTCCATTCCAAACAAAATACAAATAGAAAAATAATCGTCGCCCCGCCGTGGTCGTTGTGGCCCCACGTTAGAATATAGATATAACGAAGCGTGATATGACTTGTCAAGCCTAGCAAAATCACTGATGTGATTTCACACTTTATTATTAGAAACATCAGTAGAGGCGCCAAAATTAAGGCAATTTACAAAGGGGCTTCACAAAATTAAGTATATTGATACATAAATTCATATTTCACATTTAAATTTTATATACAACATTTTCAAATGGCATATTAATACTTTATAAATTTGTAAAATATTTAAGTAAATTACTTTAAATGTTTAATGTGTAACCCTCCTTAAAAGTACTTTTACTGGCGTCTTTGACCGACAGCACCCAAACTCTTGCGTCATATGAACAGCTGATTAAGATGCACAGATTATCCGATGTGTGCTTCTCAACTTTTTCGTTCGGTGTTGCTCTCCAGAGCACCCCCAAAAAATGGTACGATCACGTACACTGTGTGTGTACGTTTCAGCGCTTCCTTATGTCTGTATTCTAAAGGCTCCCTACGCAGCGGACGCAATCGACATTGAATATTTTGACTTTTTTCATAGCACCTTGTTTTTTATTCCAATTACAATGTGCTTTTCAGAACTCCTTATGTACATATAAATTATTTTATTCAACCTTTACTTTTCAATTTGTATAGTATCCTCACACCTTTTTTAGCAAGTATTTATCAAAAGTTCTTTTCAGGACTACCTGCTTAAACCTTTCCAGACTTATTTTACTTATGTAAACACACTGTTTATTCTTATTTTCTCTGATTTCAAAAAAAGAACTTCCAAACAATGTGCCTAGAAAAACAAGGCCGCAACTATCTAAACGCAGTTCCCAAGCGAGATTAGAAAAAATATATATAATAAAACAGTAGAATCTGCGTGTCTATAGATTGAGTATATGTATGTATTTGCCAAAAATTGACGGGCCGATAAAATAAAAGAAATAGAACAAAAAAAAAGGATTTTCAAAATTTTTCACTGTCTGTCTGTCTGTCTGTCTGCTCATGCTAGTCTCCGGAGCTACTGAGGGGATTTTTATGGGGTTTTCACACCTAGATTAAGCTTAACTTGGGGCAACATATAGACTTTGTTTCATTGAAATCGGATGTTGGAAAAAAAGCTATCGTCATTTATCCTTCTCAATTGTTTATTATTGTCTAATTGTTTTTGCCCACAGTCAACTGTATGTACCCTGCTCGCGGGTTATTTATGCCGACCATCTATCTATATTAGCACCAGAAGGAAAAACTGCCAATAGCGTATACAAAAATATTCCTTAATTAAAAATTTAGTCGCTTTTCTCAGTAACGAAATTAAAGAAAAAGGTTAAATATGGGCGCGTGATTAAAACCAAATTCCACGCGGACGAAGTCGTGGACGGGAAACAGCTGGTAATACATAAAATTGATGCGTTTTCTTCTTTTTACGAATTCAAAAATTGCGGCCTGGAAATTTGTTTTCTCTCTTGTGGATTAAGCAGGCATGAATAATCTTTATTCAGCATTAATTCTCAAACTTCATTTATGTTGATTTTTAATTCTATTGTTTTTGATATGTACTTATTAGCAAATATGTACAACACTCCCTAACACTCTCCAGTGAAGTTTTCCCTTCCTCATCTAATATAGATAAACAATTAAGAAAGATTTCAGGATGATTAAGTACGATTAGATTATTGATCGATCAAGAACGATTAGATTATTGAAAAACATAAACATGTGTGTATGCGTGCGCAACAGTCTCTGTGCGCGGGTATTTTTTTTTGTTATCAGTTAATACGATACGATCTATGTAATAATTACCTGCACGGATCGTGGATTATTTCATTTCATTCATTTTTGGGTATTCCTTAATTAATAAATTTTGGTTGACTATGTATATGACACCTTTTAAACAAATTAGAAACCAATGCAAAGGTTTTGATAGTTGTTTTTTATTTAATATACACAATGACTGCCGCGCAAATAAATTCAAAAGCCATTCAGATGAATAAAGTCGTAGCAGGGCTTCAAACTCCCCATTACAACGACTAGAGAAAAGCTTCCTATCTTAGTTGGCTATCGAAAATACCTTATTATATTTCCCTTTTACCGATTTTGGAGGTCCTAATATCGAAAATTCATTTCTTTTCATAAGTATTTTATGTGAACTGCAATAGTGTGAATTATAATAATAATAATTCATTACACAAGTCTACAATGAATTTCCCTTTTAAAGTTCGATTGGCAATTCATATAATTTTTGGTGTCCTAATCATGAGAAAAATTGTAACAAAAATATCTTTTCAGTATTTTTAACAATCCTGATTATTATGTTTTTGTTATTTTTACATAGTCACGTATTTTACGGGCGATATATACATACATACATATATGCATGTGCCTAGTTAAACTTTATGTATGATCTATAAGTGGCTTTATTATGTCATAATGGGTCAGTTTACATTAATAAGATCATCTAAGATTAATATGTCATTACGATGATTACAGCTTAAAAAATCATAAAATGTCATGTTAATGAGAAGCTCTTCGAAATTATACAGTCAAGTCCCCTATAACGCGGTGTTTTTATAGCACGGTTTCCATATGACCAAACTTTGAATTCAATTTGTGAACGCACGCTTTCACTAATCATCGAACTGTCACTGTCAATTTATTCAGTAAACTCAACATTTTCATCATGGTAAAGTACACGAACGAACGTCTGGAAATTATAAAAATTTACTACAGAAATTCGGAGTCGGTGACCGCTACTTTAAGAGCGTTAACTCCGATTGTCGGTCGTAATTCTCGCCGTAGTAGACAGGCAGTAACAAGTTTAGTGCAAAAATTTGAGTCTACATATTCGTTGTGTGATGTTGCCGTGCGAGTAAGACAACGGGTTGGTCGAAGTGTCGAAAATATCGCTGCCGTTGAAACGTCCGTAGCAAATGATCCAAAGCAGTCAATTCCACGGCATTCTCAAGAGTTGGGCATCGCCCAGACCACTTTATGGCGAATTTTGCGTAAGGATCTTGGTTCACACCCATACAAGATCAAGCTGACTCAAGAATTTAAGCCGATGGACCATTTGAAGCGACGTACGTTCTCCGGTTGGGCTCTGGAAAAGATGCGCCAAAATGATCAATTTCATCGCAAAATCATCTTTAGTGACGAAGCTCATTTTTGGCTCAATGGGTTCGTCAATAAGCAAAATATGCGTTATTGGTCGGGTGAAAATCCACATGTGCTTCATGAAACACCACTTCATCCACAAAAAATAACTGTTTGGTGCGGTTTGTATATTTGCCATATTTTTTCGTCGACGATAATGATCGTCGCTTTACTGTGAATGGTAATCGTTCTCGCGCCATGATTACCGATTATTTTTGGCCCGAATTGGAAGACATAGACTTGGGCAACATGTGGTTTCAACAGGACGGTGCCACAAGCCACGTGCACACGTTACAATAGATTTATTGAAGAGTAAGTTTGATGAGCGTGTTATCTCAAGAAATGGACCAGTCGATTGGCCGCCTCGTTCGTGCGATTTAACGCCTCTAGACTTTTTTCTTTGAGGCTACGTCAAGTCATTGGTCTATGCCAACAAGCCGACGACGTTGGAAGAGCTCAGAGCCAACATTGAATGCGAAATAGCATAACCCCGTTGTAAGAGGTTTCCACAGAACGCGGCAGTGGTTTCCATATAACGGGGTATAGATTAATTTGATTTGCTTTATTTCTATATGTTTCTCAAAACTCGTCTTCCATAGAACCCATATCCTGATTTGAATTAATTCTAAGTTTCTCATAACACGGTTTCCATATAACGCGGTACAAATTAATCGCATTATAGAAGACTTGGCTGTATTTTTGTTAATTTACCAATGGTACGTTTGCTAATAATAGTAAAAAAAAACGTAATGCCTACCATTTGTAAGAAAGCTGTCGCCAAAATCACTTTGATTCGGACAATTAAACGCAATAGGTGCGGTACGTCCGAATCGTCGAAATGGTCGAATCTGTTCGGAATAGTAAAACAGTACTGTATTTTTAACATCGCTTCGCAAAACAAGGAAAAATAACTACAAGCGTCTGTAATATTTTAAAACATTTTTTAGCATGTAAAGAATTTTAAATTGTTAATTCTATTTCTTTATTATAAAGTTTTCCACTTGAGTAGTCGAACTTGCCAATGATTTAAAAGATTGTCATTCAGTTTTTTTTATTATGAACAATCCTGATAACATGGGAAAAACGGGGTTCAAATGCATAATTAAGAGTAGAAGAGGATTTCTTTTTAATTTGCTTTGTGTGGTTTTTTATTGATAAAAAATGATAAAATATTAAGGCCGATAACAGGACGTTTTCCAGACTTGTATTATATCAATATAATCTATTAATAATGAAAAGTAGAGTTTTATAGAAAAAAAACATTAAAAACCTTAATTAAATCCACAGCATTATACAAGCTCTGGCTTATCAAAACCTTCATAGTTACCATCTATTAAATTTTGATTAATTTTAAATCAGAAATTGATTTGAAATATGCAAACAATGTTATAAATCGAGGTTGCCACAGAAGTTCAAGAACTTTACATTTATTGGACGATATGTGTATGCTTTTTTAGTATCTGATAATGTTCACAGAACACAATAATTATTTGTTCGCCATTAATTTGTATAAGTAGATAAGCTTCTTTTTAGGGTTACGCAGCAAAAATTACTGGTTTTAATGAAAAATTAGGAACTAGGTCGAAAGCAAAATAATATCAATGGTGGCATATTTTCATCTTAATTATGAGAAATTAATTAAAAGCTGAATGCAATCTTGGAATTTCTCTTAAACACTTACATAAATGCTTATTCATTGTTAAAGGAGGCATTCTCATTTAGAATTTCATGAAGCTATAGTTTTTTTATTTTATAGTTTTATGAACGTTTCTGAACAATTTTCGGAAAGAAATTTGCAAAAAAATCCAAAATTAGAAATGTTGTGCAGTGCAAGCTTTGGCTAGCCAAACTATGCTATGACGTACTGAAACATCAAACGCGATTTTCTCGAAACCACATTTTTTAAAGTTATAGTTACAACTTTCGAACGAAATAACATATCGACTCAGTTTTAGTTTTATTTGAAAAGTGATATAATCTAGTGGAACTTATACTTAAAACAATGATAATTTTTTCATTATAAATTATGTTAAGTCTATTTTAAAAGCAACATAATGAAGAAATCTCGTCATAAATTTTACTTGTCCACTATTTTGTTAATTTTCGACTTTTTAAAAATGTTAATAGTATAACTTCCAACCACTCTCAGATACAATACTTTTATTAACACTTTTGGAAAATCCCACTTCTGACAATTTTTAGGAATATTACAGCTTACATAAAATAGAATCTCATCAACTTTGAAATAGGTAAATGAGAATGCCCCTTAATACAAATATTTTTGATTTCGTATATGTAGAGCTTAGACAAAGTTAATGGAAGCGGTGTAAAGTGGTCGCTATTAAGTAATTGTAGGTGATTTTAATTTTGGCTATGTGTGTGTTATGATTTCGAGTGGCAATTTAATCTAAAGTAATACTACGAAGGGTTAAAGTTCGTGTAAGTACATTTTACCTGAGCATCACCAATAAAAGCTTGTAATGTTTCTATTAAATTAGTGACCCATTTAAATGGCTAACTAAATTTAATAGTTGAAATATTATTTTGCATGATAACAGCATGGCACTAAAATAGTTAATGTTGGTTTACCCAATCGAATCAATTTAATCTGGCACGTTTGGGCCGCATAAAACTGGCCATTTAATTTCTTATACTGAGAAGCTTATAACAACAACAAAATTGCTTAATGTACCTATTAATTGTATGTTTTTTGAAAGCAATATTAAGCAAGTAAATATAAACGCAAACGTACAGACGATGGATGCTTTTATGAAAAAGAGTTTTTAAAAGTTCATTTTTACAAATATCAACTTAACTGTAAAGAAAAGCTAATTTTCCCACTACCGCATCGAACCCAATTTGATTATTAAGATTATTTTATTAAGCGAATAACATTTTCTAATTATTGAATTAATTGGCTCTGGGAGTGATAAAGTTTCTGTTTTTTCTCTTTTGTCTCAGAAATCACATTTAGGAGAATTTAAAACTCATTTTAATATAAACAATTTAAATTACCACAAAAATAAATGTAACTTAATATAAGAATTTTGTAAATCTTGTCACAATTGCATAATGCAATCGAACGGCTTATATGAAGAGTTCCAGCAATCCCTAATAAAGCCGCTCATGTTGCAATTAAGTTGTACGTGCATATGTATAAATCAAAAAGAAAGTACGTCAAAATGGTTTTGAAGGCGAAAGTAGTAGAAACCCCAGAGGTTGGAACTCAAAATTTCACTGCATCACCTAAGGAAGTCATACTGTCGAAAGATGTCTTAGTCAGAGATTTAAGGGATGTGCTAACACCGCTTAACGACCCCTTCGGTATTTCAGTGATTGATGATTTGCAAGTTTGCACCGATTTGCGAATTCTACTACGAAATTTCAAAATTAGATGTTTCGGCCATTGATAGAATATTTTCGGTAAGACAAAAAGGAAAGGTAAGACAGAATATCCATAACTTCCTAAAACAAAGGAATTGCGAAATGCATAATATTTATTCACCCCTTTGTCAGTATTGTTTATATCGAAGGGAGATGCCCCATATATGTGTGAGCTAAACAAACTTACTCTGAATTAGCAATGTGATAACTGTACAAAATAAGACGCTTCTGTGACGAGCTGCGTTGTTTTCATAGCCCTAAATGTACGGTAAGGTAAGGATTGATTTTTATATGCAGGCGATAGAAACCTTCCTCAAAATACTGCGTTGTGAAAAATCGCATTATAGAACACACTTAGTTAACACTTATCCAAAGGTTATAGATCCTACATATATGTATTAGAAAGACTTAACACCTTATCTATTTTCCTCCACAATTTTGTTTATAGTCGATAGAACGCTCAAGCCTTATTGGTTAAAAAGGAGACAAAATGTTGAAGCAGAGCTTGGAATTTGAAGAAATTGGTAAAGTTCTACAGGGTGCCGAGAAAATATTAACGGAAAACTGTTTTACGAATATAATCGGTCCTTGATGCCAAAATATATTTGTTAATTCACTAAGTATTTCAGCACAATTTTTTAGATATTTGCAAAAACAATTTATCCAATATTCCACAATTTACAATAAATTTATTAAAAAGCTCAATTTCCAAGAATCATCTTACTCTTACAACGGATCGCTAACGCACCTCATCATACAATTGCTTTCTGTGCTGAGCTGGAGCGCATTAGAAAATTTTATGTGCACGTCATTTAGGCAAACATTTTAATTTCTGTCTGTTTTATTTGAAAAGAACGATTGGAACCACACCCATACAGCACCAGAAAAAGCAATGCTGAGCTGAAGCGCCGCTTCTTTACTTTATTAGCCAATTGAAATGGGTCAGATTATATATCTATATGTCCTTATTTAAACTCATTAGCCAAAGGATCAAATTGATTTGCTTTTGGGATAAGTTAATGTGCGAATGCTATATGAAGTACCACTGCGTCAAATCCAGGAAGAACAGACGAATAGTTGGAACACATTTATATGTTTCTGCGGATTCCGTTTACGTATTATATTAAGATTGAATGCCCAAAAAATCTGAGGTGTGTCCAAATATCTGCAGATATTTTTTACATATGAGTTCGATTAAATTATTTAATACTTTTTCAAAATATATTAGTTTAAAGTACTTTTTTTTCAATCTGCTAAACTTTCGAGATCAATTTTAAAGTTAGGTTTCAGGACAGAATACAAGCTCAATCTTTATTCCTCAAACAAAAAACAACACACATTCTTGTTTCATTCATTACTTCAACACAAAACAAAAAGTGGCATTTTTCAATGACTATAATCTGCAATAGCTAAACCAAGTGAATGCAGTCGAGTTCTTTTTCTGTCAGTTTCACGACAAAGTGTTTAAGCAATTACGCAGTCAGCAAGATCATCGTAGATCATCGTAGATGAAACTAGTTAGGTCTGGACATATGTACTTTGCGGAAACAAAAAGTGAGCCAAAAGTGTAAAATATCCAGTGCGGTGTTTACGAATGGAAAGTCAACATCTCCATAAAACAAGCATCTCACCATTGAGTATGAAGAAAAAGAGCCGAATAATGATCAAAACCAATTATATACAAGTATATGGTACTTAAAGACATTCATAACATAATAGGCTTAAATCAATTGATTTTAATTTCATTTAATTATGCTGCATAATTCGTCATCAAATCTATCCGCAGAGTTTTATATTAAATACATTAAATTTGATTATAATCAAAACAAGCACATGGATTATCTACCAATAGGACTAATTCTGCTCTTGGCTTCGCTAAACATTGGACTAAAGAATTTTCTAGCTCTTACGTCTGCAAATCACTCTTCATCTCTATCAGACCACTTCTTGAATATGTCAGTTAGGTCCAGTCGTCCTCGAAATCTACACATATTAACACTTTGTTGACCGGTCACGAGTTAACTCGTGTTTTCACGCCCAAACGCCATTGACCGGCCACGAATAAACTCGTGTTTGTACTTGCATTATCTATTATAAATAAAGTTTATTAAAGTTTATTTACATAGATTGTTTTAATATTTCATTCCATTATGAAATAATAGCCGGTGACATGAAGTCGCTGTTAACAGAATTGAGTCAGCCCAGCCCAGATTCATCCGTTTTACCCTTCCAAAGACAGACCACCGCAACCTTCCTTCTTACGAAAACCTTCTAAAATGAATCAACCTCCAGTCCCTTGCCCTACATCGCGATGCAACTGATATTTTCTTCGTCCACCAAGCACCTACTACTTAACTAGCTCCATTGATTCCCTCATAGGATATCCCTTAATACTAACTCTCGCAACGTTAGATCTTTCCCCTTTTTTTGCTTTGAAAACCACCACTCTAATTATGATCACTTCGAGCCTTCCAGAATGATGCATAGGGTAAGGAAGCTTTCGACCCCATCTCCATAAAATCTGCTTGCAGCATGCTCTTCACTCACCGAGCCCAACCCTAAAATAGACCTTGCTGCCTTCCCTCCCTATCTAATCATAATTAGTAGGTAGCTTAACTTAGGTAATTTTAGTTATTCTTTAAATTTGTTGCTTATGTTAAGCAAATAAATAATCAAATATTATATCTTTCGCTTTGTACCGACATATTCTTCGTAAAAGTCTTTAACCCGATCACTTAATAATTAAACCTGAGAGAAAAGAAAACTTACGAGTATGTACGAGTATGTCTCATGTACCTCAATTTTATTTGTTGTTGCACATCAGGGGTTCGCGCATCTATCCAGTCGATCGTGAACTCCAGTTATTATATTGCTTGTGAGCCAACAATTAAAAATAGGCTGTATAATAATAGGTGTGCAAGTAAAAACTAAACTATTTTTAACCAATTTTAATTATGATCGAAATATTCGCCATCCCTATATATGGTATTTTTATCGGGCAGATGATGAATGCCTTCGCGACAGAAATTTGGTGTTTTCGAAGCAAAGTAATCAAGCCGTTTTTATACATCTTCAACTTTCGTGAACCGCTGGTCTTTCAAATATGACGAGATCGATCTGAATAAGTGGGTAAATGACTAAAACTTATGTTATAAAACAGCCTTAACTAAGCTAAAATATGTATATTCAACATTGCGGGAGAATTGGATGCGTTCGAGTATATTTTGTAATGCAACCATATTCAAGGCTGAGTTTCTACTTACACATGTAATATATCTACAATACTTGGATAGTACTGTAAAAGATGCGACAGCAGCCGACTTTGCTGACGCAAATTTCCGGATACGTTAGTGTGTTCACTTAAGCAGTTGTAATTTCAGTGCAGGTCGAAATTATATTGTAGAGGGAAAAAAGGGTATTTCATAAAAATTTGTACCGATGCATTTTTTAAATAAAATCTTTAATTTTATAACAAGAAGTTGAAACGAAGCAGTATAAAAAAAAATTCGCTAAATGTAAAATTGCATAAAATCCTGTAGGCCCTCCTAAAACATTTTTGAAACTGATTTGAACCTTGAATTAGCTGAGAGCAACTGGTATTCGGCTCCCATTTTTGTGTCTCGCTCTAGGACTGTCTCGCTCTCTCTAATGTAGTAAAAAATGTTGCCCTCGCCTTGAAAGAAGAAGAAATTTGGTCACTCACGTACTGAGCTTTTACACATTGTGTCAAATCTTTACTATATTATCCATGGTACAATATGACTTGTGAAATATGCAATAAACATTTATTTGAATGATTTGAAATACGCGTCATTAACCACTGACCGATGGGCTTTGTGGGCGCACAATACGTATATAACCGTGAGTTCTCACATCGTAGTCTCCGGATGCGGAGAGCGCATATTTTAACTTTATCGACGGCTGAACGATCGAGAAATTGCGTCAACCTCGAGACCTAAAAGTACAACTGTAGCTGTCGTTACTGGTAACGCTGCTTATATGAAAGCTGTAGTACGCCAACGTGGCTTTGTAAAATTTACTTCTGGTTTCCATTACGTAGCACACACATTGCATTCTATATCACGAAATCTTAACAACAGCAAGGAATAACTGAAATAACCAAAAGAATTAGTTTCTCGCTTTCAAAATCCTAACAACGAAACAAATAAGCTCAGCAAAAAGCAACAATCCTTGGTAATAAAAGAACAACAGCTGTACAGATTTGCTCAACCTGTTATGCTTAGATATACGCGATACTGAAATCACCTCAGTCAAACAAACTTACTATACAGGCAGTATAAAGTCACACAAATATCGCACTGGCCAACGTTAATATAATACTCGTCCTTCTCTAACGGATTCTGACTGAAAGACCATAGATAAGCTCTACCTTTGCCAAAACCATGACCATTTTCTGCAGAGCCAATTACTCCGACAATATTAGAGCCACCTATCATAATCAGCCCGTCAAAATTACATTTTTCTAATACGAATCGATGTAGCATCGGAGTACTTGACGCAGAAGAGACTTATATGGTTGGATCGAATTGGTATCATTTTTGGCATCAGAAGAATAGATTACTAGTAATAGAATTTGCTTGGCTATTCAAACCCCGTTTAAGGACTCGGAACATGAAGAACCAAAAACGAAGAAATAACCAACAAATGCCACTCAATGATCAGTGCTTCATGTATTATAATATGTATTCCAATTCCAATAACAACGATTAAAGACAAAAAACAACATCGAAAGAGATAACACTTCAACTACTTTAACTAAAAAGAAGAAAATCAAAACGAGCCGGAGTCTCAAATCGAAGTTCACTTGAATGAGCCTCAGCTTAATCACAATGTAAATTCACTAAAAGGTTGGCAAAGTTATGCTAAGAGATATCCTTTTGCACAAATTTGTCGGTATTCAGGCAACATCTGCAACTGCAGAGCGCGTATATTCCTTAGCTGAAAGTATCGCATCACACAAGAGAAACGCACTGCTGTTAATTAAATTTATGTTTGTACAGACAACGAGTTTCCCATTTCGTCCTTCCTTTTTGTTTTAACTGGGTAACCAAATTTAGCCCAGAACCAATAAACGGCCGACTGTCAAAACTCTGGATCCGGGAACGCATTTTAAGACTCTCTTAAAATGAATCAATCTAATGACATGACTACCATACTTGCTACATTCATTTCTAATAGATTTCTGTTTTAGTTGGTTCCAAGCTCTCCGAATTCTTTATACGCTAAATTTAGTTTGAATTCTTTTAGAAATGCAGCAGATATCGTAAATTATAAGACAGATTTATACCCAGGGTGGTCTTAAAATTCGTCGTAATACTCCAGACGGGCCTTAAAATTAATCCTAATACTAATCCAGTTCCTGTAGAGTGGCAAGTGGAATTATGACGTTTTGAAAGCCAGCAATCGCATTTTTCCAAACTTCGAATCAATCCTTCCAATGTTGTCCTTATACCGTCTACTAAAAGGTTTTGCTTGAATCTTGATCTAGTTTCCATTCAAGACAAGATCGTTGGGTACTCGGATGACTTGGCCTGGGATCTCAACCCAAAGATGATCCTCTGATTATACAACATTGTTGTTAAATCTATTGTCACTTATGCCGCTTTCGTATGGTAGCATTTTCAAAATGCAACAGGTTGCAATGACTTACATGCCTCTCGGTTACCCTCTCGGTTACTGGACCTCTCGGTTACTGGACCTATACGGACTTGTCCTACACTCACCAAGGAGGCAATAGTAGAAATTGCCCCTTCACTTTTGCATTTTGAAAACAGCTGCTATTAGTGCTTTCAGATTACATCAAACACGCCCTTCGCTGACAAAGGTCTCACCTTGAAGCACATTTAACATATTAGGGACTGCCTCAAATCGGGTTGCATAACCAAGGAACTGTGCTTCGGTAGGAGATTCAGATTTTCATCCCTCAACACGGAAACTGGATTAGAGAAGGTCCCAATCTATGTAGATCCGAGGAGTCTGAATTTGTGCAATGATACCCCGAAATCGGAGCATGGCCCTGAAGATGTTATCTATAGATCTACAGTTTCGATTGCAATGGATGAATGGCCCGACGTCTGCCAAGCCGAAGAAGTCCGGCTTGGCTGAAATCCGTAATTCTTCTGTGGCTTTCCTTAGGGTAGCGAATCGTCCAATCCACCAGCGGAGCTTTGACACAAAAGACCATCAATAATAATAATAATAAAATTGTTTGAAAAAAAAATTCTTTAAATAGTCGTGTCTGTATGCAAAACATTAGAAAATGCCCTTACTACTTTTCTGTGGACTTGCAATTTTTAAGGGTAAGCAAAAAATTGTTGAATTAAGTATTAATATACATATTTTCAGACATGAAGTTAGATTGATGAAATTTAATTTGAAGATAATTGAGGGATATTTTAGCAAGAGTAACACGTTCAAATCCATGAACTCTCAGAAAGAATACTGAAAGTTTCGATGCTCTAAGTAATCATAAACCTAGATAGCTGAACTTGAATCAATACCAAATTAAACTTAAGACTGTCTCTGTAACTCACCATTCGACGCAAAGGCTGCGAATTAAAAATGTGCAAGTATATTTTTATATTGCTTTATTTATTTCAAACAACTATAACTACATTAAAATTTTTCAAATCCGTTTATGAAAAATTTACTAACCCATTAACCTATAAAAAATTAATCGTGATTAAAATAAACCATTTCTTATGTTATTCCATAAATAAAATATTTCACTAAAAATGAACTAATTGACGAATTGGCTTACTTTTTCTGGGCAACAACATGACGAACGTGTGAATGACAAATCACTGAACATTCTAAGTACCCTCAATGTAGTTATTGTTTAGTCTAAACATTCTAAGATAAATTAAAAATGAAGTGCATTTGAATAAAGTAACAATCAAAATCTAATCATTGTTACTCACTCCCAAAAACAAAAAATATTGATATCCACAGCTAATTGTTATATCGATTTGAAACTTTGCAAACTTATGCAATTCTAATGACAGTGCAAGAATATGTGCAGTACCATCAAGCTTGTAGGATGATGGAGATGGGAAGTGATCATAGGAACTCCTCATTGTCGGACAAAACTAAGCCCATCGAGTTTGGGCTCTCGTACGACTTGTCACAATGAGTCCTTTGGTCACATATTACCACCAGGAGCGTCTGATGATAGAGGAAGTTTTAAACTTTTATTGTGATAATCATAAAAGCATGGTTCTTGTATTTTAAACTGCAATTTATTTATTATTCTTAAATATGTCCAAAAAAATTCGTTTTGCCAAGCAAAAATTCTTCCGAAAATGAGTTATTATTGACGATTAAAGGGAATCACAATGTTATCACATTTTAAGACTATTAGAGAGTATGTCAAAAAAGGTGCCACATTACATTTTTTTTCAATACCTTTCCCTTTATAATAGAATCCAGGGGTTCCGGAAAACTGCAAATAACTTTACTCGAGAATGAATATTCATCGTGCAGTTATCTTTTCGTTATGTAGTCTTTTTCTCGTACCTGCTTAATGCTCATTGCTCTATTTGTTTCGTATAGATGTTAATTCTTCGGTTTGACGTCATTATTCAAAAGTATAACTGAAGGTTAATTAAGGTTCATTCATAGCATGCAACGAATCCTCTTTATGGAAAATAAAGAATGTAAACTGCCTGCGGTTGCAGACAAAGCAAAAACAGCCATATTTAACAATTATACATGATGCAAAGAGATCTCGTGTACTGTAACATGGAAATATTTTTCCTCAAGTGCTTCAAATCTGCAAGTGGTGGAAGGCAATTAGGAAAGGAAAATCTTATCTCCTTGCGGACCGTTTTCCTAGCGATATCCTGTATCTGAAAGAAGAAGACATGCGCACGCACACTTACATAACGGAAGGAATCACTTTACTACCCTCGCGATATTTCCCTTTTTTTTTATAGATAAACGTGTAGTCAGCTGGAAGACCTAAAAGCGGACTTAAAAGAGGAATAAAAGAGAAAATGAAATGCCTTTAAATCAAACGAAAAGAAACTTGACTTTAACTCACATTTATATGGATAATAATATTCCACGGTTGCCAGTGTAAAACCAGGAACCACTGCTGCTTAACTCGCCAAAGATTAAAATTGTAGCGACCAAGCCAGATGGCACTTTTATCCAGGCTTTTAGCACTTTTTATTTTGGCCCGAAGGACTTTTCACAACTGAACACATTTCTTTCGAACATATATAAAAAAAAATAAAATAAAATATCACCGAAGGAAGCTCACTCGCACTGCAACAAGGACCGGGAGAATGAATAAAAATAAAATAAATCACTAACGGAACTCCTTTACCCTTTCTTCGTGTCTTGAGTCAGAATCGCGGAAGGTCATCGTGAGATTTATTTTCACTTCTGTTGCAATCTGATGATTATTATTTTTAAATACATATATTTTGTATATACATATTACATATAAAGCAGACAGTAGGGTTCAAAAGGAGAATGTCATCCTGCTATAAGAGTCGTGAAAATTTCAAATCGTAAACAACGACGAAATGTTGTTCTTCCAACGCCACGGAAATGTTTCTTTTTGCATTTAAAGCAGCGGCAACTTTTGTATTAACGTCCCGTCCAAATCAAATTTTTTTCTATAGTGGCAATAGTGATGACACAATCAATCCGAGCCCGTCTTACATCCCTTTCATGTAAAATCAACCACAAACTGATGAAGGCATCGGTCCCCCAAAATATATTATTTTTATATTAGTCTCGCGATTTTTCATTTCGTCCTTTCGACTGCGGCACCAGCGTCTGTGAAAAACCAATAAACTCACTCAAATCTACTTGATCGGGGCTCGCGTACGCCGCCGAACCCTTGAGAACCTGTAATCTGTTTACACTGTAGGCACCGCCGGAACACATCCATCCGACTTTGAGACTTCACCACTTTTCTCAGCTGCGGTGCAGCGCCGCTCGTTCCGCTGACTGGTGCCAGCTCCTGGACAGCACGCGACGAGAGAGCGAGGAGAACTGCCCGGAGGCGAAAAGGAGCCGTTCAGCGTTCAGCGAAAATGTCAATGAAAAATTGATGGAAACTCGCAAGTTCCCGAAGTGCACTGCGCCCCGCGGCGGGCGGGACGGGGCCGCTGAAACGCAGCTCGACTCCCGCGCGGCGAGCTTTCCGTCCCACGAGCGGAGCAGCACCAGGCACGGGACCGCGCGGGGAAGGAGTCGAGCTCCATTTTACAGGAACGGGGCTCTCTCCGCCATTTGCCAATAGTACAGCGAAGTGCGAGTGTGGAAGGAAATTTAAATAGGGTTGCGGGACGGGACGGGACGGCACAGTTTTTTCCAACAAGTTCGGTCTCGCTTAAAATGTGTCTGCTCGCACACGCAAACGCTTTGAGTTGTTTGGTATTTAGAAATTTTCCGGAAAAGCGACGCTCTTCACTGGCGGCTACTCATTTCCCTGCAGCGAGCGAAGCTGTTGCTGAGACATCCCCCGTCCAAGTTTGCAGCCGAAAATAAAGCGGCAAACAAGCACAGCGTCGTTCCGCTACCCGTCCTGCTCTTGGCAGCAGAAGCTCCTGCCTTAGCTTTCAATTAGGGAGCTTTCTCCCCAAGTAAGGGATGTGACGACGACGCCGCGCCAGCCCCAGTAAGCTTTCTAACAAGCACCGCGAAATTAAAAGCGCGTACGCTACTGCAATAAAACGGCAGAATTGATGAATAAATAGTCCAATCAGTAATTCAACCAGAGGTCACTATAATTTTGGAGGCGTTAAATTGGTCGATCAGAGTATTCCCGCAAAAATTAAATTAAAATTTCCCCATTTAACAGCGACTTTTTTATGCGTATCAAATGTATCATATTTACAAATATGTGTATCCATTTTCTGCATAATTTCCATAAATGCTGCCTAATACATCAATTATACAAATTGGGGGAAAAAATAACGTCATAATGTGAATTGGCTGCCATTTTCTTAGAAATAAAAAAACGTACTCTATTCTCACGGGAACTTTGTTTGCCGTTGTAAAATTGATGACATTAAGTTGGAAAAATGTTATCGGTCAAAAGGTCCAGATCTGGGTTTAAAATCGAATTAAAATGAAGTGTTCTTTATTACATAAGTATAGTCGTAGGTGTACTAAATATGCAAGAATTTTGTGGCGGTGAGGTCTACTTCTGGAGATATTTAAAAAAAACAAAAATTTTTTTCGCCATAAAATTCTTCCATTTTTAGAGGTAATTTTTGAAGAATTTCTAGCCTTAACCATTATTTTCCTTTTACGAATTGATTTTAAAAGGAAATATTTCCCTTTTACGAATTCAAGATAGATGCCTTTAAATGCCAAACGTCAGTTTTGATAGAAATGAGGTGGAGGTAGGTAGGTATTTGTAAATAAGTTTTATAATTATTTATTTTTCAGAGAAAATGTACAACTATACAGTGGATTGTGTAGTTTAGTGTAATAACAGGCTGTAGTTGTGCAATTTTGTGGAGAGAAGTGCAAAATAATGTAAAAATTTGAAAAAAAATTTTTTTTTTTTGCAAAAATTCTTTAAAAATATAATTTTCCGAAACTTATTATTGTTATATTTATCATTTTTAAGCATAATTGCATGTCTCCACCAAATTGTATTAGCATATGGCTTTAAACCCGGATCTAGACCTGTTCCAAATGATCACCTCCTGAGTTGATCCCATTTGTGCTCGTCTTACGGCATTTTGAATTGTTGATCGCAAAACATCTGGCTCCAAATTGGTGATTTCTTCGATGTTGGTGGACTTTCTGACATCCTCGGCCACAGCAGCGATATTTTCGGTCGCATGGTCCTTAATGGACCCAGATTGCACAGGACGCTCAGCCAAACGCTTAATTGTTCGCACCCAAGGTGCAGGACGACGGGGAAAATGACAGCGAAACTCTAAGTAGACTGGAAAATAGTCAAATAAACAGTATCAATAATTCCACGTTCTTCAAATGTGCATCGTTCCATTGCTTTTTATCAAATGGCAATTCTCCGTCTGTCTAGAACATAAATGTACAAAGCACAATGACATTTGACGCCATTTGCAAAAATTATGAAATATTCACATTGTGGCTTTACTTCTGCCTCACCTTGCATGTATCATTCTAAGTAGAACGTACGTGCTATTTGTCGTAAACAATTTTTATTGATGTAAAAATCACAACTTACGAGATTTTAAGGATGAGTATCGAAGAAAAAGTCTATAAATAGGTCAATTTTTCTGTGATATTTATAAAGTTTAAGAACATCATTGATAATTTGCAACATTTCCACTTTAAGAGCACCCAATTTTAAAAGATTACTATAGTTTTGATCAAATAAAGTGTGTTTGTCTTATCTTCACATTCATAAGAATTTAAATTGTAGTAAGTCCAAAATTTTGATAATATGATTTTTTTTTCTCATAAAATATACAAACGTATATAAAAATATTGTTGGAGCTTACTAGTATAGGTTCTTTTTTTTATAACGCTTTATTTCAAACAAACCGTTTAAATTTAATTACATTTTTTGCGCCGACTCGATTGTTACCTATAAGAAAAATAAAAATTACCTTTGAATAAAATTACTCAGTAAGTTGTTTAATTACATACATGCTTTTAGTAATGATGCGGTCCTGTGAATAAATAAGGCTCGGACATACCAGGGTATAAATTTCTAAACGGAGATACCCAGTACCCATTTTAACACGTAGCCACGCCTTTCCACACGGACATACCAATGAAAATTGGAGTTTTATGAATGATAGAATGTTGATCTTTAGCACAGATTAATTTTTCCACCGACCACCAGAAAATCAACTGTAATTGCGACAATTGAAAGTAGAGGTACTTTTAATTTATTAATTTCACCGACGAGAGTTGAAAGGTGTGACTTTTTTAAACCTAAAAAAATGATGAGCATGATTTAATTTTTAAAAACACTACTATATTATTTATATTGACAATTATTTTCCACGAAAAATTAATTATCCCCAACAAAATAGAGAAAACATTAAATACATAGTAATACATAGTAAAAAAGATTCAGATTTAAAGGCCACATCATTCCATGGATTTTTGTTGTTCATTCCGCGGGAAAGACGAAACATCTGCTTTCGGGGAGAGAGAATAAGATAGAGCTATGTCGTATAACTAACACATAGGGGTGGTTGTTCTTCGCCTCAGCTTGTGCGATCTTTCGTCAGTAGATCAATGCTAGCAATGACTGACTAATAAAAAAAAGCCTAAAGATCGCTTTGATGTTTAGAGTGCAATTTTTTCATAAAAAAACATAAAACTAAAGTTCTCATCGTTAGATATACCTTCATATAAACCAATTGTTGATTCTGAAGAAGAAAGTAGGAAAGAGGATTAGAAAACAAAAAATCCCACGACAATTTAATATGTAAATAGCATATGTGCTTTTAACTTTCAGAACTCTAATTGATTGCAAATATACATACATACAAACAAAATAAAAAAGTTGCTGATGAAGAAAATTTAAAATTCTGGATCAAAATTTAAAGGACATTTTTTTATAAAATTATTTTAAAAAACAGATTTTACGCGTCAACTTAATTACGATTCTCTAAATACTGCTTCCGAATTCCACGTCTCCCGCTCATTCCTAGAATTAATTATTATGAAATTAGAGATCGCCGAAAAAGTTCACTTCTTTCACCCGTACGGAGCTGCACGCGTCCCTTTTTTGTTATACGGATTGCAGTAAACTTGAAGTTCGCTAGGATTCGCTGACATCAGTAACAGACAATCAACAGCAATAATTTCAAATTGTGGTTACAATAATACGGTATAGGCAACACGTTAACGTACGCAACCCCATGTTTTTTTTACTGAAAAAGAGAAAAAAATTATTTTTCTGAATTTTTCAACTTGAGCATGTGCCTAAATACACATAATTAATATTTTTCATATATGTAATTTCTCATATAAAATTAATAACATATGTGCAAAAAGTGAAGACAAAAAAACTTTTACAAAACAGCATGTGGCAAAAGGATCCAATGAAAATTAATGGAATTTTGTGTTATTTGGAATTATAAAAATATCTGCAAAAAATTGTGTCTGCCAATGTCACACTTAAAAAATATTAAAATAGATTAGAAAAATTCATAAAATATTTTATACCAACATAACATATGCTTATTTTGTCTGTTAGACTTCAAATTTCTTTTGAAGATTTTCAAAATATAAAAACATTTTTTATTTTTCATATTACCGTAATAAGTTCGTAGACGATGCTCAGATGTTATTCCAAAAAATGCAACCAATTAAATTAGATGTTTTGTAATTTCGTTAAATTTTTCTTACTCTGATAATTGTAATAAACTCCAACCTACACATTCGTACTTCTATTCTGCAGATTCTTAATTTATTTGGCAAAGTTCAATTAGTTTGAATGATAAAAAATTTGAAGAACAAATAAAATCATTATAAATAGGTGAATGTGCGACTTGTCAGAACTCTTCATTCGACCATCAGAATAAAAATAAAATAACGTCTATAAATAAATTATCTTATTTAATATGTAAACACAGTTTCTTGTCTGCACAATATTTTCTTCTGCTTTGAACGTATTATTTAAATTTACCTCTTCCAAAAATAAAACTTTCTGAACACATGTGAGATTACCTTTCTTTCAATATTTATGAATTTGTTTTCAGCATTCGAAATATTCATTTGAATTCTATTAAAATTGTTATATAGTACAATTTTATTAAAATTAATTAACTCCTAATAGGGGCTTAACAATTGTGGTAACAAAATGTCGAACAGTAACAGAAAAACAAATTGATAAACCAAAAAAAATTAAACCTAATATGTTTTTCTCATAAAACAAGATATAGAAATAAGATGTTAGAAGACCCCAATATCGATCGATTTAATATGTATCTTTGTACTCGTGTGTAATATTTAGCCACATATTAATCCATACATATGTCTCTATATATGTATATATTTATGATTCAATCCGAAAAGTAAAAGTAAAGTCACTAGTATATTTACGCTTTTGACATTAAAATATTAAAACTTTTTCTCAAAACTAATGAAAAGATAAATAATAAAATAATATTTCCAGAATTGTAGTGAATCCACTTTATTTTATCGATTTTAAATAGTTCTAGCAAAATTAAAAAATGAAAAGGAAAAAAACTATCGACGGCATACAGTCACAAGAAAGAACAAGTATATTTCAATGTGTGTAGTCGTGCAGTAATTAAACGTTTATAAAACTGCCTCCGGAGGAGATGGTAAGATTTTGATCAACCTTTAATTATGCATTGATGATGTCAATAACCCAATTGAGTTTGGAAATGTGAGCAATTAGTTAAAGACAGATAGGGAGTTTTACTTCCTTCCGTACATGAGCAATGTAGTGAACATATTGTTAATCGTTTTCGATAACATTTTGCGTTCGCATTTGTTACACAGAACTGCCCTAATATTTAGCACATAAGCGTGAAAAGAATAGAGAATGTTCTTTCTTATGTGTTTAATTTGGTTTTGATTTTTCGGACTACCGTCGCAAATTTTATTTTAATGTTATATCGTTTACTATAGCAAAAATTGCATAAGAAATATAAGGGAATTCAAAAGTAAATTAATGTCTAATTTACATAAAGTGTTACCATGTGGTACGCTTATGGAACGTTGAGATAAAGACATGTATAAGACATGTATCATAATTGTAACAGTCAGCAAACATATGCACCTTATGAAGGTTTATTTCGTACATACCTACATACAATACATGTACATATATAAATATGTGCCTTAAGGTACACAGCAAAATTGTATATTTTAATTTTTAAAATCAAATGACGGCTCAGTCGTGCAAGCGTATTTTTTAAAGATGTTCTACGCCCGGCAGCAGACGTGTCGCAAATCTGCATCTAGACCAATAAAAAAAATTTTGTTTTATAACCCACATTAGTTTTACTCAGCAACTGCACTGATTGTAATCAAAAATTACAAAATAACGATTATCAACTAATTTTTATTTCTGATTCGAACAATATGAGCATCAAGTAATTTTTATTTGTCCATTAGGTCAATAATGTTTAGATGTAAATTCCTCTTTTTCGATTGGTGACGGCTAGTAATTTTTATTTTTAAATCGCTTGATAATGATGAACTTTTGAGTTTTCGATTAATTAATAACAATTAAAAAACATTTCTTATACCTACATGTATAATACATACATAGTTCGATTATTTCACAAAAATCAACAAATTTTTGACCAACCTTAAAAAAAGAGTTGACTATCATTTCGAGTGGTATCATGTTTTTTCTATTTTTCACTTTTCGAGTACTTAAAGGAAGAAAAACAATGAAATGAGTTTAATTTTAAGCAATTAAAAAATATAAATTGATTATTAGTCATTATCGAACAATCGAAACAAAATTTTTTATACGAGTACAACTTACCCTATGTAATCGTTACACAATTTATAGCTGTTATTTTAAAAATCTTTTATATAAATATAATACTATAAGAATGAAATAAATAGAGTTTTGTTTTAGATTTCAAAAATTGTCATTTTTTTCAGTTATATGTACTACTTAAAGAAAACAATGAAGAACATTTGTATAAATCGATAAATACCGATTTTTGTTCGATTTCAAGTTTTTATTCATATTGATTCCAAATTTTTAAAAAGCAAAATCTCAATAAACATGTATACTACTTAAAGCTGGTATTTGCAAAATAGTACTTAATCATGCTTAATGTGGGCATGCCACTTTAAATTCATCAAATTTCAGCAGATATTTTGTAAGATCTGAGCATCTATTACAGACAAATTTTTGAAAGATCACACACACTAGCAATTGCACAGTTATTTTATTAATGAATAACGAAAATATATTTTTTTTTTACAATACCCCGATGCTCTAGAGCACCCCAAGTTTTTCTTTATTGACTTTCTCAATGAACCAATCTAATCTCTCCTGGGAAGTTTGGTGGAACTTAAAAGATTTTGTGCGAAATATTCGCCCGGGTATACAAGTTTGTCTTATAAGTAAAAATTTGTGCACTGCCTAAGTTGAACTCTGAATAGTATAGAAGCACTTGCATTTGCAGCGACATCAGATAACGGCGGTATAAAGTAATGAATAGAGCAGTAACATGAGGTTTAATTTATATAAAAAGAAGACTATACATAGTTTATACAGATAGGAAACGTTATACCAATCGCTTGTCCGGAGCAAATTTGTATTCTTGACCCCAATTTTATAACTCCTTCCCCATCAAAACTGACGTCAACGTATTTTTAGGTGATGCGCTCACTTAAGTCCGTGAATGGAAGTCCATGACATGGAATCAGAGTTCATTCAAAAGAGGACAAAAAATACCTTTCCGTTACCTCACTTTTTAAAAACAGTTTCCAAATTCAAAATATATTGAAATTTTTATTAAAAAATGAATAGTCCAAGAAATGAAATTAGGAATAGGATAGTTTGAGCTTCAATTTTGTTTAATAACAAATTATCATATCACCGGTAAATACAATTATTTTAAAAGACGGGATGTATTCTTTTTTCGTCGGTTCTCTTCATAAATGTTATTTCTCGCCCATTGTTTGCCGTTCCCTTTACCTCTAAGTAAAGCGGATTTAGAGTCAACATCTCTCACTGCAAATGGCGAATATCCTGTGTAATAATCTTCATCTAGCACACTTGTTTTTGTTTTCGCTACACGTGAAGGCATTTGTTTTGGAATTGGTTGATCTTCTACCAGAATAGGATTATTTGAATGTTTTCCACCCTTTGGCCGGGGTAGACTTTGATTTTTGTATTTCCGAGTTAAAGGACGTCTCAAGTTTATATGGATCTTAAAAAATAAATATTTAGTTCCTCGTTAAAAGTAAAATATATTGTAAACTTACAACTTGTTGACCATTTTCATCCAAACTTACTGCCACCCTTTTAAGCGTTTTATTACCACAGAATGGACAAAACATCTTTGTAATTATACTTGTCGTTTTGAAGCATGCGTAGCACCTTAGGATGTAAGTCCTTACTTGCTTAATGACCTGCAAATTCAAGTTAAGTAAAAATTACATTCGAATAAACTAAATTTACCCTGCCATTCAGCGCCGCAACATTAAGATTAATTTGCTTTAAAACGTTTTGGATAGCGTAGTCAGTTGACATACAAGCTACAGCCACACTCGATTCATCGTCAGCCTGTCCAGTGAATTGCTTCTTAACATCTTTGATATTGCTGGGAGTTATCCATGCACTGTCGTCTTCGTCACTACTCGAGAAACTTTCCTCGTCTTCACAGTTTTCTTTCGATGCAGGAGAAAGAATATCGAGGTTATCAGTTTCGTTGCACAAATCTTCCTGATTTTCATCACTTGACGCTGTAGATTCTGAGTCCTCTCCATCGCCTTCACTATTTATTTCAGATCTCCCTTCGTCTGCACCATCTGGACACTTTAATTGTGCGAAAGAATCTTCCAAATGGTTAATTTCATGCTCATTTGCTTTTAATTCGCTTTCGCCTTCCTTGTGTTCATCACCGGGTAAAGGTACCGCTTCGTTTTCGTCACTTTTCGTTGTTTTGGGGTTGTAAAACCCTGCCAGTGGTTTGGTATCTATGAGCTCTTCGGGCTTTTGTTTCGAAGCGATAACTTTTCGGACTGCCGGCTCAGCTCTCAGGTGTTCGCTGCCAACATGCTGTTTCTCCAGTTCGTATGTTAAAGCAATTACTTTCAAATCAATTGAAGAAAGGCTTGCGTAGTCCCCAGTTTTCTTTGCAAATGCTGTTACGTGCCTTAGGCACTCTTCGTTGGGTTCTTGCACTTTCAGATCGAAAGGCAACACGGCAATGCGACGTAGCTGTCTTCTGTTTTTCACCTCGTTCACTACATCGGGTACAGTTAAAATGTTTTCGGCGTAATCCTAAAGAAAAATGTCTAAGGACGAGAAATGCAATTTGAATGAGGAATCTTACCTGTAATTGTACATTATTTATAAATGCTGTGGTATCCGCCACGAGAAACTTGAATTTCTTGCTTTCCATTCTCACTTTTCAAGCCAACATGTGCACTTTGACGTTGAAGTAACGAAAAATTGAATTGACATTTCTAGTTGTCAGTTGAGATAAGAATGGAGATAGTTCAGAAATGCTCACAGCTTCGCATAGTTGGATGTTTTCTTGTTGAAGCCGGATATACTGTAAGCACGAAGTTTAAATCAAAACGTTAAATGCTTAGGAGAATTTTTTTCCATTCCGGCTGTGCTGCTCCCAAGGATTCAGCCGAGACAAACTTACTTGTAACTTCACAAGCAGGTGCCGCTGCTCACCCAAAGTCATATTTCCTGTAGGAATAAGCTTCAGAAGCTTGAAGCCCAAATAACTCTCCGCAGCAAACATGACGAAACCATTCACTCTACGTTTATCCCAAAATGTTTAAAAAACAAATGTCCGCCGTGCAAAGCCGGGATGGACCGCTAGTTATTCATAAATATTGTGAGAAAGTCAAAACTTTTAATTAGAGCTCGTGTGATATTTTGCTACAATCCTCATTTCATTTCAGCTACAATCAAATTATTACATCGCATTACATTCTCTTTGTTTTTGAGTTTTTGGTCATTTTCATCGGAACATAAAGTAAAATCTAAACATTCGGAAGATGAGATGAGATGATATGACTTGCCATGGTAAATTGTAGTAGTGGTGCTAAGAACTGATTGTAAAACGTAAAAATCGTAATTTTTTTCTGCCATATGATTTTATAACTGTACCCCATAAGAAAAGCACTCCTGCCTAGTTAAAATTAGTACAACATCATTTTCACGAAAAGGCAAATGAAATGCTTTTGCTTACAATTTGTTCTTTAAGATAAGTTTATATTTTTTGAAACCAATATTTTTCTATTCGAATAGTTCACACTTCTAGAAATTTCAGCAATTTGTTATTGCAAAATAAGTTGTAAACAATTGAATTATTGTGAACCTACCGATGGTCCGATGGTTCGCTTTCTTGTAACCTAGAAGATAAAATTGTTCGAGGATGATATCGCCTCACTTCCGCCGGGAAAAACTGCTACTCCGAACACAATTCTTCTTGACGAAACGAATGTGTCTTCCTGGCGATACGAAGAATGCATAACTGCTACCTTCTTTCCTTCCGCTTTAAAATGAACGAAGGAAAGGTTTGTGTGGTTTCATCTCTTGTTCGCCTTGGCCAAACAGAGAAGCTACCTTTTCAGCCTTTTCGCCTATATTCCTACCTGAGGATAGTTTGGTAATAGTATCCATATTTCACTTTGACGATTTTTCATCCAAATATTTGCTCAGTCGGAGCGTAGTAAAATCCGACTAGGATTTGTGCATACAATTTCTAATATGGCAGTGGGGATAAAAATCAAGTTATCAGACGACTTCTGGTAAAAACTGGGTAAACGTTTGTAAGGCTTGTTTGCGTGTGTAAACCCAAAAATAAAACTGACATTGGCAGTAACAGATTACAGCTGGCAACAGACAAAAGTCGCCGATTTTATCCAATTTTGCTCGGTCTCTAAGCTTGAATATCAACTAAAAGTTATACCCATGGTTAAAAAGTTTTGAGTTAGCAGACAAGCCTACGTATGTATAACGAAAAGTAGTTCCAACTACGAACTGGAGATGGCGTTCTTGCTTTATCTGCAACATATTCTGATATTTCCGGGGCCGGGAATCCGATCGCGGGTCAGTGGTGAGTGCGAGTCACCATTCTACCTCTCAAAGCTACTCACCATCTATGGTGAGTTCGAACTTTCGAAAAGGATACAAGAACACAAGCACTACAATACTAAGCGTCAAGTGAAGCAATTTTGGGTAAGTAGACATAATAATAATTTATTTGTGCCACAAATTATACTACGATTGAAAATTAAGAAATGTTGTTTCAATGAACTGAAATAAACCGACTCCTTATTACTTTATCATAGCAATTCAGTATTCACAACAAAATGGATTTGGTACCTGCTGCTATTGCAGAAAATAAGAGGATTCTGCTCATTAGGAGGGAATTAAGGTATACCACAATCCTTTCGATATTGCGGATGTGCGCTTAGTAATTTTATTTTAAAATGCAACGCAGTGCAAACTTTAATGTGGAAATTTAGTTTTATAGAATGGTACCAATTTCCCAAAGGAAGAAATTACTCCACATCTTCCAACGACTATTCGGAGAGATGCCATTCCACCGCATGTTTTGGTTCGTAAAAGCCTACATATTAAATAAAAGTATACGAAATGTAAAATTTTAAATATTCAGATTTTAACAGCGCTAAATTTTTATGCGAGCGGTTCATACCAACGAAGATTTGGTGAGATTTTTTAAGTTGCATGTCCCAAACGAAGGTATCAGTTGCGATAAAAACAGTATCGACTGTAATTTCATAAAAACTGATGACTATTCACCTAAAGTTACCGCAAACAGCCGAAAAAATGTACATGTCCAAGGCTAAGTAATTTGTATATATGTACATTGAAATAGATTAGTTTAATTAATTTATAAAAATTTTAAATTTCTTGAGAAAGCAGGAGTTCCGGGATTAGTTGGACTAATTGATTGCACGCTTACACGACTTTCAAAGGAAATTGAAGCACCCTATGCAAATAGGTAGAGCATTCATTCCAAAAATGTCCAAATTGTAAGGAATTCATTTAAAAATAATCGTATTAAATAATTCATATCTTTTGCTTTAGGTATGGTCATCTAGCATGGAAATAATTAACGTGTTAGCCAGGTACCCCGGATCGTGTCATGACTCTTTTATTTGGCAAAATAGTCAAGAGTTTTGCTTTTTAGAAAGTAACTTCGACAGAGGAGATCAATCGAATTGGTTATTTGGTAAAATTACATCAGTTTGTTGTATAAAAGTACTTAATTTCTTTGTAATTCAAGGTGATTCTGGCTACCCTCTTCAGCCTTGGCTCATGACACCTATAGGAAATCCTCAAAGCGATGCAGAGGTACGTTGCAATAGTGTGCATACTAAAGTACGATCTTTAGTTGAACGCACGATAGGACTATTAAAAGTCAGATTTCGGTAATTCTTAATTTATGCTTTTAAACAGATTTTAATAACAAAAATTATTATAGATGCTTGTTAGGTGAGAGAAACCCGCGCTATGATCCTGTGACTGTGGGATCTATAATCAATTCTTGCGTAGTGCTCCACAACAAGGTGGTAAAGAATATTCCGACACCACAGGAAGAAGATGGAATAGCTGCTGTGGATATGGAGCATTTGGTAGACCTTTACGATGTAGAGTCAGCAGATGTCGTTAAAAACCGCCAATATTTTCCAGTTGGGCTAAGAATAAGGGATAGATTAATGAGCGATTTAGTCCCAAGTTTATAATTTAGGATGTGTGGAAATAAAAATGTATGGAATTAAATTCCAATTATTTATTTAATTTTTTTGAACGAGAATAACAAATTAAGGACAAAAATGTTTGATCAATTTCCTCAGCTCAGTGAGGCAGTCTTTGAGCAAAGACTTGATGTCATTTAACTCCTCTCGAACGAGGACTTGATTTTCTAATCCCACCTGCATCGGCGTGGAAGCATACGAACCTGCTTTGCTTGGTGTTGAAGTTGTTGGTGCAGCAGTAGTTGAATTGTAGTAGTACTTACTGGACTTAGGCCACTTTCGTCGGTTGCACCATATCCGTCGAAATAGTGACTGCCACTCACTGCTATTATTTCGCAAGGAGGCCCACCACCAGTTTTACTATGGTGTTGCCGAATCTTGGCTACTTTTTTTTGTTGCGCTCCTCATATCGCGCCAGCACTACTAATTTTAAAAATTGTATTTTACATACAAAACGAAAACAGAAAAATATATGTATATTACGTAGATATACATATAGCTATAGCGCACTTGTTCAACGCACTGCATAAGTGTGCTCACTTGTTTCACTTTTTTGTGAGTCCTTCTGTGCTTGAAAACTTTCCCTCCAGAATTACCCCGTCCTCCATCATACTATATATCAGAATATCTTTCTGATGTCAGGATATTTTGCTCTAAAAGTAATCACTTGTAAATATTGCGTTTCATGCTTGGGATAATCACATGTATGTATAATACTTAACATTTTTAACAAATTATTTATTGTTGTCCTTATTACAACGTTCAATGGAAGTTCATTATTATGACGTTACCTATATGGTATATGGAAGAGCAATATAAATCAAAAGCAATTATCATGAATTTTTGAAAATGTTAGGATGATTATTAATTAATTTTTATCCAAATAATATTTTTGAAGGTTCTTTTGGATTCGTTTTGTGCGATAGTTATAATATGGTTATTCATACATTCGCCAGAGGCTGGATAGTAAAAAGGAGCCTGTTATCTAAAATAATAACTATGTAATTAGTAGTTTCTATTTCGAGTTACATTTAATTGGTACTTTCAATCAAATTAAATCTTGATAATTCCTTTTCCAAACGAACGTTTTAACGTCTGCAGTTTTATGCCTAATTTGGTGATTTTTTTCTTATCAGAGATAATCAAAATTTAATGAATAATATCATAAGTACGAGTAGTTATTAGATTTTTCTAAAATTATCTCAGATTTACGAACAATTTTATTAAATATACATAAAATTTATTGACTCGAGTATTGTGGGCGTTTGGTAGATTCACGAGGACGAAATAAATATAATATCTAATACAGCAATTTAAATTGCATTAAAGCCAGGAATTTCAAGACAATGTTATTACCAATTAATTTAATTTATTTATTGTGTTGGCTGTTTTGTTATCTCGGTACATGTCGGCATAATGCATATGTTAGACAAAGTGGAATATGTTTTTATAAACATGATGTTCTTTCAGTCACAAGCTGGTCAGTGTCAAACATATTTTTTATAAATACCCGAAATGCAGGTCAACATGAAATAAGCTTTTTGACACATTATAAAGAATTTTAAAACTTTGAATGTACTCAATTTCATATTTAACAATCCTGCTTTGAAAATAAAGGTAAGTGAATGTTGAAATAAATCCTTGACGGATTGTTATCTCGGATTTTTTTCATAAATTCAAAGAAAAGTTTTCTCCGAATTTGAGAATATACAAATTTTTAAATCTCGTTTGTAGTTTCTTCAGGAAATAGCGATGTGAATGAAGTTTAAGATATAAGTTACTTCAAAAGCAAATGCGGAGTGCGATTAGCATCAAATTTCAAAACATTAATGGATGATAAAATGCTTTGACAATGAGATTTGTTTTCGGCACAAAAATTTAACAATTTTTTATTTTCCCTCGATAACTTGCGAATTTCTTGAATTTTGACTGGTCGAAAATGTTCGTCCATGGCACTACTAATTTGGTGACAGGAGTTAGTTGTGTGCGTGTGTCATTTTCGCTGTGGTTTCTGCAGCTTGCTTATTTGGTTCGCGCTTGTTGTATAGATTTTTTATCGTATGTTTCTTTTCCGCTCTAATCAAGCGCATTTATTTTCTTGAGATGAAGTGGCGATTTACTTGAGAATTGCAAGTTTTGTTCGATGCTCAGCTAAAGAAAACGCGCTGCAGACCAATTTGTTACAATGGGATGCATAATGTGCATGTGTAGCATTCTGTACTAAAGAGATCTACTCCCGCGAAAGGTGTGTGCGGTTTTCATGTATTTCGGTTCAAGTGACAAAATATGAACGTTCTTTAAAGAATTGCAACTCTTGCAGGAAGAAGTTTCCGTCGCGGCCTCTCCGCTAATTGAGCGTAAAGTGCGTTAGTACACTAAATTTGAAGTGTTGTATCTGCGAACGCAGAGGGAATTGCGGGGGACCCTTTTTAAATTGTGCACTGACAGACAGGTCGGACCTGGGCCCTGGAAAATCGAAGGCAGCGCAACAACAGGGGCTGTGGTTAAACCGTCTGCAAAGTGTGAAGTGCCAATTTTTTAGTGAGCCTATTAAACTACACCGTTTGGGTCGGCTTAAAATGGTGAATTTAACTTTCCACCAAACAAATAAGGTATTACTGGTTTTGGAAATTCTGAAAATTCCGTGATAGACCGAAATAAACCCCGACGTGTTTACTTGTTTTCATATGCATATAATGTGTCTGGAAAATATTTCTGTAGTATTGAATAGTAGATTTTTTTTTATTTGCAGTAGGTGTGCGCGTACAATGTTCGTAGTAGATTACGCTTTTTTTACGTATTTTATTCATGATTGTTTAAAGAAATGCTGAAGAAAGTTATAAAAAGTAAAGGAAAATAAATAGAAAAATAATCGGTTCTGTCGAGAAAACTGCACAACTTAAGGGTTGAAAACTGGAATCTGAAATTATCAAATAGAGTATAGACTAAAGTTTTAAGGCGGGTTCGGGAGCTCCGGCTAGTTGTACCTTTTGTCGAATAAGTGGAATCGAATCAGATAAGAGAGCTGAGTGGACAGCAAAACTGAAACGGAATGAAATCGCTAAGCGCACCATAAAACGTATGCTCCGTTGTCTATTTTTCTTGACCGGTGAAACGATAAGTCGTATATTTTAAATCAATTTCGACTACATACGGGCTTATTTCCGGATTACAACCTTTAAGAAAGAGTTGCAATTCTAAAGGGTGCGGAATGCGTCAAATCAACAATCGGGAGATCAAGCTTACGATTTGGTGAGACTTTGCTGCCCGCACGCTTCGTGTTTTCTGATACGATTTCGCCCATTCCATAAAATTTGCAAAAAGTCGCAGTTAAAGAATAGAACTCCGGCCAAGGTACGTGCACTTTACCATTTTTAGGCCAGGTTTGCCGGTCAGTGCCTGTTCCCGATCATTTGAAAAATTATTCTTAAGAATGCTGAAAAATAGCAATTTTGACCCTCATTATAATTAATTTATAAACTATATATACTATGTACTTGACTTATTTGTTTTCAATAAAATATAGATTACGAATTTTTCACATGTCACTAGGAGGTACCTACATACATATATGTATGTACTATTTATAAAAACCAATAATATGAAATATAGGAGATCTCTATTATAATTTTTTTAGAACATTTGGTTTTTCACCGTTTGATCAATTTAATTTGAAATTCAGTTATTGCCCAAAAATTACCTACAGTGTTTTACAAAAGTTTGTTGAAGGTACGGTAAAATTCAAAAATAAATTCAGGAGTCCTAGAAGAGTATAAAAATATGTTCATTTTTGCTTCCTCCGTTGGTACTTAACACAATGATCATTACCTTTTAATATTTAAATATTTGAAGTTGGCACCAAAACTGTCATAATATTGTCTGAACTCGAATACTTAAAATCGGATCACCAATGGCGACAAAATCGCTGCGTAGCATATATAAAAAACTTGAAAATCCTTCCTTCTTTTATAGACGGTAATAAGGTCATCATTTTGAAATTTAAATTTTTAAGCTTCGAACTAATTCCCCATGCATTCAAATGAACTTAAATATTGCAGGTATGTGATTGATTGAAATTACGTTGGGTACGTCTTGTACTCTATAATTGATATTCTCCTATTCTTAATTCAGGGTAGGGAATGACATCCTCTTACGGATTTTCTTTAGTTACTTATCTCTTTTTAGTCGGGGAATTTTAAACCTTTATGCAATCCTTTTTCTGTTACGACGTTTACATCCGGCTTGGGTTATTCAAAATTTTTAATTTGGTTTTTATTTCACAAATGCATTTTTTCTGTCAAATATACCAAGAGGTTTAATGTAAAATTGTTAAAATGGTCGCTAATAATATGGCGACTTTAAATAAATAATAAAAAGTAAATGCAGGAGTAACTGTTGTCACTCTGGTACATACTGCATACTTAAAATTGTAAAACGCGATCGGAAGATCAAGAGATCACTTTGGATGATCCTTCCTTCTTCCAAGAGATGCGTAAATTTTGAAAGATCCTTGAAACAAAATGATTTAATTTTGTAGTTGATGAGCTGTAGGAACAGGTTTGGTTCGCGCATGTATGTCCTCGAAATTCTTCCAAAGAGAGGGAAGTTTGTCGTTGTATTGCATTTCCGACTGCTAAGCATAATCCACCGTCTGCAGGCATGTGGAAAGCGCCTATTCACGAAAACGCATCCGCTAAGATCTTTTCAGAACCGGAAATATTCAAAATAGTCATTGAAAATTGCGAAATAAATTCCAACTGTTGAGAGGGTTATGCTTTGTTTGAACGCTCTAGAGATGCATAAACAAAGGGTTTATAATCCACGAGTATGGAAAATTCGCAATTCTCAAGCATATAGTGAAAATATTTAATCAAATATAGTCGTTATTCCCGATCATAGTAAGAGGAAATCTTGGTGAAAATAAAGCAAGGGGTCTCCAAGCGGAATTAGGGAACGTTTGTCATACCCAAGAATTGCCAATTTGAGAACAGTGGGCCTTACTATTCTACTAATTTCCAAAACAGCCACTAGTCGATTTCAATTACATTTAAAAAAATTAGATGCTTAGGTTTGATCCCAGGAGAAATTCAAAGAACTCCAAAAATCTAAATTTGGAACAAATTAAATTTCATGCCTGTTTCCACAAGTACATATTGTGATAAAACTTAGATTTGAAGAAGTGTTTCTTTAGAGTCAAAAGTGGAAAATATTAAAACCAAAACAAAAATATCGCTCACTAGTACTTCCTGAGATATTTCATTTTGAAATTTCCAAAGTTGTCAAGCATTGGATAATTGCAACGGAAATATGTATACCTACATATCTTACGATATATAAACGATCGACAACTTTTGTCAAATATTTGAAAAAATCCGTTATTTTAAAATTGTTGGGTTTCCACAAAATTGTTTGGATTTTAATCAATAAGGGCTCATTCGAAAGTTCACCATCTTCTCTCAACTTTTGATTCACACCACCCTCCGCTTTCCCTATCTTTTCTTCAGGACTGTGATCCGTTCTCACTACAACTGTCGCAAAGCCGACTTTGCGAAGCTTAACCCCCTCCTAAGTAATTCCAATATCCTGTCATCGTCTATAAACTCCAATTATCACTCAACTATGGCGTCGCCCTTTTTTATACCGAATTGTTCAGTTGCGTGTCGCAATGTGTACCCTTTGAGCCCATAAAGAGTTGCTCTTCATCACCGCCTTGGTATGATAAAGAGCTCCGCACTCTGCCCAATAAAAGGAACAAATTATTGCACTCCTTTCTTTTTTCCGGATCCGACACTGACTACTCTTCCCACCTCGCCGTCTACACCCTCTTTTGCGAGCGCTGCGTCGTCCTCTACAATGACTACCTAACTTCCAAACTTCTAAACTTATATCTAACCCTAAGCAATTCCATAAGTTTTTCAACGTGAAACGTAAATCTAACGGTTGCCCCCCGGTTCAAAAGCTCAGAGATTCATCCTCCTCTATCCCTGCAACAATTGTCTACCTTTTCGTTCAATTTTTCAATTGATCATTTAAGGATCAAGATTCCACTCCTGACCCTAACTACTTTGCTTACATGCAAAACTGCGCTCAAGAAACCTCCCTCGTTTCTATCGTCATCCACCCCTCTCTAGTCGCCGCTACAATCAATGTCCTCGTTGACGAATCTGACCCTGGCCCGCACTGTATACCTACTTGTCTTTGTTGTTAAAAAATGTGCAGCTCATCTAATTGAGCTACTTACTCTTTCAACTTTCTCTCTCAAATGGAATTTTTCCCGACCTCTGGAAGGATTCTTACATCACCCCTTTTCACAAAAGGGGTTGCAGGAGCAGTATTTCCAATTATCGACCCATCGTCAAACTATCATGCTCTTTGAAAGTCTCATCAATGACTCCATGTTATTCTGCAAGTCAATTTTTGTCCCCTACAAAACATGGCTTCCTCCATGGCAGATCCACGACCACCAACTTAACATCCTTTATGTTTCACACCCTCCTTGCTATGGAGAACGGCACGGAAATTGACATTATACCAACTGATTTTAACAAAGCCTGCGACAAAATTTCTGACAGTGCTATCGCTTTAAAATTAAGCTACTTAGGTTTCCCTCCCCTACTAATTTCATGGATCACCTCCTACCTTAATAAACGCAAATACAAAGTCCGCTTTGATTCCTCCATTTCCAACTCCTCCACAGTCTACTCCGGTGTCCCCCAGTGCAGCCATCTCGGCCCACTGATCTTCATTTTGTCCACTAATGACGTTGAGAGTTTAATGAATCACTCTCAAATCCTAAGTTATGCCGACGATATGAATACCTTCAAAGCAATCTCCAATACATCCGACTCTATACTCCTCCAAAACGACCTAGATAATTTTTATACCTGGTGCGCAAACAATTAACTGGAGCTCAACATTTCTAAATGCCAAGCAATGACCTTCTCCCACAAGCGCACTTCCACACCCCGCCGACCCTATGTCCTTTCTGGCGAACCCATCCCCTCTGTTACGTTCCTTCGCGATTTCGATGTCTTATGCGACAGTGAACTTAACTTTCGTTCCCACATAGACCATTCCATTAGCAGGGCCAATTCAGCCCTTTACTTCGTTAAACGTAGGTGTAAAGAATTCTCTAACCCTTACGTCATGAATTCACTCTTCATCTGCTTTGTCCGACCTCTTCTCGAAAACGCCTGTCAGGTTTGGTCACCCTCGCAATCCACAATTATCAACTGGATCGAATCAGTTCAACGCAGTTATATATCCCCGTAACCTCTCTCCTTATGAAAACCGTCTAAAATTATTCAACCTCCAGTCCCTTTCCCATCGTCGTGATGCCCCGACTTCCTTCACAGAACGTCCCTTAACACCAACCCCCGCAACGTCAGACCTTTCTCCACCTTTAGCCTCGAAACTCAACGAACTAACTATTGCCACCCCAACCCCTTCACTAGAATGCTGCGCAAAGCCAACAGCTCTGCCGCCTTCGACCTAGTTGTCCGAGGATATCAATTTTTGCAAAAGTCGGAGAGGAGCTCGAAGAGGGGTTATTTTGAAGCCAAAAGGTGGTAGGAAGCTTCCAGGAAGTTCAACAATCCTAATGGCCTGTTTGGCAGTGTCAAATGGTAATAAAATACATTTGAATGTAGACACCAATGTGCCGTCTTTGAAAAAGGGATGAATAAAATGGATCCAGTTTTATTTACAACCTATTACGTCTTGTTTCGTGGTTCCTTGTCGAAAGGTATTTCGGCCACATCAGGTGTCCCTCAGGGTAGTCATCTAGGTCCTCTTTTCTTCATTTTACCTGTCGACGACATCACACAATTGGTGAAGTCATGCAAAATTCTTCTCTATGCTGACGATATGAAGCTTTTCCGTCGCATAGTGAATGCAAACGACTGCAAGCTAGTTCAAGAGGATTTGGACAGTTTACAGTCCTGGTGCGTTCACAATAACTTAGAACTCAATGTTTCCAAGTATGAAGCTATTTCATTTCACAGAACGCATAATCCTTTTATTTTCGATTACTCTTTGTCTGGCTCTACTCTTCGCCGTGCTCACAGCGTTCTTTATCTTGGCATTTTCCTAGACAAAAAGCTCGACTTTACTGAGCATATTAATAATATGGCTTCCAAAGCATCAGCCTTGCTTGGCTTCGTAAAAAGGTGGGCCGGTGAATTTAATAACATAGCTACTTTTAAGCAGCTATACCTATTGTTAGACCTATTCTAGAGTATGGTAGCCAAGTCTGGTAACCATACTATGCCAGGCATACCATTAGAATTGAGTCTATCCAAAAAAAGTTTGTTAGGTGCGCTTTGGGTGGCCTGCCGTGGGAAAATCCCCACATCCTTCCTCCATACGAAGATCGTTGCTCCTTGCTTAGTATGCGTTCGTTAGAAGAACGCCGTGTCGTGGCGGATATCATATTCGTCCACCAATTGCTCATTGGGAATATAGATTCCCCTTCCTTAAGAACCCGGGAAGTCTCAAATCCTAATCCCCGTAACTTAAGGAATGTTTCCCTATTCTTGATTTCGAACTCCACGACTAACTATGGCTTTTACAAACTCCTTAATGGTATATGTTTGAATGTTAATAAGTATGCTAATTTGTTTATTACTAACAATACTAAGCACATATTAAAGAAATCCCTTAACAATTATTTTGCTTGCACTGTATCGGTGAATAGGTGTACTAACCACCAGACCAGATGATGTCCAGTTTCATGCAAGAGATTAATTTATTCTCTGTAGCTTGAATTAAGCTGATGATTTCTGGTATTATTACAACGAGCCAAATAAAGGACGCGCGTAACTAACCGTTGCGCACGTTCAGGCTTCTTCGAAAAGAGGATGAATTAACGAGAATGGTACCGATGGTTATTTTCCCGTCTCTCGTCCTCCTTTTCTTTCTTTTTAAACAGAATAAGATTATTGTAAACGACAAATTTTGTGATGACTACTTTTCAGGAACCCCACTTTTAGCCACAGAAAGGTTTCAATGTTCAAAATTAAAATTCTTCACATAAAAAAAAATTTAACTAATTCAGTAAAAATAATAATAACCATATTTGAACTCTTCTCATTTTTAAAATATAAACATTTATTTCTTTGCAGATGTCATAATGGTACTCTATATTCTCAACCATGGAGTCGCAAACGCAAATTGTGGATTCGATAGGAATGAAGCATGTAGAGCAACTCAGCGCATTCACAATGAACTCTTCTTCGAACATTTCGAGTCTGGCTGGTGATAACTGCAACAGTAGCCAAGCGCCGCAATTAGTAAGTGCTAATAGTTTTGAATTGAACACGGCGACATCACTTAGTGACGATTCGGGAGTACCACTGACCAGTAGTTCAATATCTAGTGGAGACTCGTACCGTCTTGGAATTTGCAAATTTGACCTTGAGGTAAGTTTTAACACGTTACTATTTGTATGATCTATCTGGATAACTTTAAGGGTTAATGTACCAATGCAGCCCTAATCTTCCTCTAAGAGGATATTGGAATTCGAATTTTATTTGGTTATTTTTTTACCAGCGTATAAAAGAAGATGTTTTTTTGGATTTTCGTCGTTTTAAACCATTTTAAATGTCTATTTTGTAAAAAATCGTACAATTTCTAAAAACATATAATTTTTTTGAATTCATGCTATTTGTCTTCCGAGCCCTGCAAGTATAAGATGACATTTTGTACGCTTTAAATACCCTATCATAGAGCGTAAAATGTACTCCAAATTTTGTTCAGTTACTCCGTTGAGTAGGATATCGTAAGATAATAACTATATTTTTTAACGCGTCTAAACTTTAAAATTTAATAAAAAGTTTTGTGTACGACTGACATATGACGGAAATTTTTATTGTATTTTAACGTACATTCAATGTTTTAAAAATGATATAATTCAAATGACCTCTGCGGGCTCGTTTATCGGACTCGATCCGAGAGGTTAATTTATTTATGGCTCTGTTACATAAGTTGTTGAATCTTACTAATGGTTTGAAGGATGTTGTTCTCCATTTGGTCACTTATTGTTGGTTTCTTGTCCTAAACTAGCCACTTAACATAGCCTAAGAAAAAAAATCTAAGGGTGTTAAATTGCTCGATCTTGGCGGCAATTTCACATTGCCTCTTCTCGAAATAACTCGTTGTGGAAATGTTACTTGCTACAACTCCAATATAACACCCGATGTATGATAAATTTTAACAACTTCGACGCGTCGTTGCACAGTGTAGCACTCCCTGATAAAATTGTAACTACGACAAGAACATAAATTTCGGACATTTCGGACATATGTATGTAATTACTGGAAAACCCTCTAGTTATGAAATGTTTATTTTTTATTCATTTATTTTCGTTTAACACAAGCTACAAACTTAAATTAACTAAGAAATTTCGTGTTGTGTTTAATTCTTCAGTCACGAGATATTTGCTTTCAAAATCATTACCAGAGCGTCTCCCTCTCTTATTTCTAAATTATAAATTTAAAATATGTACCTGAAACAATTTCTGAATGTCACTTTCCATGAAAATTATAGCGGCATCTTAAACAAAAATAATTTATAAATAACTAGCTTACCGATGCTCATCGTCATTGTCAATTAAATAAAAGAAACATTCATCAATTTACCTATTTGTGAAAATCGGAACGAACTTCCATTGAACCAAGAAGCTATGGGCAACATGCTTATAAAAGTTCATCTTAAAATCAAAATCACCAAAATGGAAGTCGAAGTTGAAATCGAAATCGATATCGAAAAGTGAGCTGTCCCCAATTCCAGTGGCCGAAATAATTTTAGTACCAAATTTTTAGGAAAAACCGTTCAGCAGTAAGCATGTTAACAGAAAATCTTTAGCATTTATAATATTAAGAGGATTCAAATATTAGCTTCTCTTTTTAAAGTTTATTCATATGCTTTCTTACAAAATATACTACCCAAATGCAAAATAGTTGGTCTAGTCACAAATTTTAACAGTCTATTTTATAACTAAGCATATCTTTTTCAAATAACTATTAAATAAAATATATTCTTGTTTTATAATCTGTGGAATTCATCCTTTTAATTTATTTCAAAACATATAAAATTCAGGTCGCAAATTTAATAATAATTTTATTTTTCATTTTGAGTACCGATGCAAAATAGTTGGTCTGCCCTAAATTGAGTGCAGAATAGTTGGTCTAAGTTGATTTTATTCAATCTATTAACATTTAGTGACATCGCCTTTGTTCTTTATCAAATCATTTATCCTTCGAGGCATAGTTGCGACTAAATTTTCAGATTCCTCCGGTGTTATGGATTCCCAAACAGTAGTGATTGATGAACGAAGTTCTTCAAGGTTTCTGGCCGGATATTTCTTAAGTCTTTTCTTCATTTTTCTCCAAAGAGACTCTATTGGCGAGAGATCAGGACTACTAGACGTCCATTCCAGTAAAAGAATGTCATGAGCACTTAACCAAGATATTGTTGACCTTGCTGTGTGGCAGAGAGCTCCATCTTGTTGGAAAATATATTCTCCTTCAGCGGAGTCCAATTTTGTAATAGAAGGAAGGAGTTCCTTTTCTAGTATATTTTGATATTTTGCCGCGATTATTGTGCCATTTACGAAGCATAGTTGGCCTACGCCTCGAGCAGACATACATTCCCATAGCATTATTGATGCCGGGAACCTTACAGTTCTTTTCAAGCAGTCTTTATTAAACTGCTCATCCGCAGTGCGAATAACTATTTTCCCACTATTTGCAACATACGTGAACAATTTCGATTCATCGCTCCATATAACAGATTTCCATTGCCTGGGAGTCCAATCTTTGTGAGACTTGGCCCACTCTAAACGTTTTTTCTTTTGTTTTACGGTAAGATGTGGTTTTTCCTTTGCCTGTTTGAAAACGCAAGCACTACAATTCTACAACTTCTTTCATGGATTCGCCTTAACTTACCTTATAAAAATTGTATCCTAATCTTTTGATTTCTCTCCTGCACGTATCTACCGAAATGTCCCTTTTAAGACTTTTTCTCCACATAACGGTTATAGCAGCAGAGTTAGCAGGACGGTTTTCTTTAATTATTCCTTTTAAATTTCTCCTGTCCCTTAAACTAGTTATGTACGGCCTTCCTGTTTTCTTTTTCAAATCAACTTTTCCTTCTCTTTTGTATAAAGAAATTATATTTTGAATCGATGAACGGGGTATTCCTAAGTTTTCAGCTATTTTATACGCAGAGTTTCCATTTTTAAAACAATTAATAATTACTTCCAGAAGATCGGGTGAAATTGGATTACCACGTGGCATTCTCACAAACTGAATGACTAATCTAACTATGAGCGACGTAACAAATGATTGTAACTGCATCTAGAATAATTCCGTTAAATTTGTAAACACAAACGTAATAGCATTACATCAAAATTTCAGAGTAGACCAACTATTCTGCACTTAATTTAGGGCAGACCAACTATTTTGCATCGGTACTCAAAATGAAAAATAAAATTATTACTAAATTTGCGACCTGAATTTTATATGTTTTGAAATAAATTAAAAGGATGAATTCCACAGATTATAAAACAAGAATATATTTTATTTAATAAATAGTTATTTGAAAAAGATATGCTTAGTTATAAAATAGACTGTTAAAATTTGTGACTAGACCAACTCTTTTGCATTTGGGTAGTACAACTCCTTACACTCCTAGCAATGAGCCAAATTGAATGTTCTATACTCTTTTATGAAATTTTGAACTATGTTTAGCTTTTAGCTACCATTCACTTTTTGAAGAACTATGTGTAATTCGGCTATAAAAAATGGATATATTCTGAATTTTAAACTAATCAATTCATTCTTAATCGTGCCGTAATTTAAACTAACTGCTAAAATAGAGAAAAATTATGTCTAAAGCTGTAATTAACAATTTAACTACCAATCTGTGTCAAAGAGCAAAATTGAATATTTGTTGCGTCAAACGAAAGTAATCTAAAGCGCCTTCATAAATTGACACTGGTGGTGTTAATTGCATTCTCATACAAAATTCTTATACAAATCGCAGATTTCGATTTTCCGGCTTTTCCTCTAGAATATTTCGAATTTTCTTGTTTCCCCATCTCAGTATTGCGACGAACAAATCAAAAAAAGAATCGTCCAAATCTAACGCACGGCGTTTATTTTTAAATGTACAAGATTTATTATTATAATTCAACATAAAACCGTGATATTAGCATACATTAAAATATCAGATATTCCATAAAAATTAATATAGTAAGAAGGTTCAGTTGTTAATTTTCGAATTAGAAATTTGAAAACTACGAACAAAAATTTCAATTTTGAAGCACTCCGTAAATTATTATACCATATCCCCTTTTAAAGTCGTTAATTTAAAATTTGACAAAAGATTTGGAAGTTATGACGGACGAAAACTGTCAATTTCAAGATACATATTTTTGAAAACACAACTATAGGTGTTTTTTGAGTAAATAATTTCGAATTACCCATTTATTTAAATTTATATATCATTTATTATTTATTTATGTCAACGTTCATGTTTGTAAATGTTATTCCCTTTTCGTTATTTTATTAGAAAACAATTGAAATAAACCAAGAAGTCTCTATTAACTTTAATCAAATGTAATTTTAGCTTGTTGAAAGCGATGGCGAAGTTTCTCAATTTGATTCTTTGGATAATTGCTCGGATGTTGGAATGAGTGCAGAGAACTTCAACACTTTGAAAAAAGGACCCCTGGCTCCCATTGATCCACCTCCAGAATTTCAAGTATAATATGAATAATTGTCACTTATATAAAATTTGTGATTATGCTTTATTTTACAGGATTCCCCGCAAAGAGCTTTAGGACACAATAAAATTATACAGGAATATGCTGTAAAATTTTCCAAAAATGTAATATCAACTGCTATTAATCGCTGGTCCTCACACCAGTCTATGTTTATAAAAGGAATTAGCCATGAATTAGCTGCATTTGCAACAGGAATAAGGAAAGATAAAAACTCCCATTCTTTAGAAAACATTTATGATAAACAAAATTATGCAAGCGACCCAGTATTAAATCATTATAGTGGAAATATTTACGATGAACCAAATAGTGACTGCTCTGCAATTATTAAAAATTCTTTAGATATTGTCAACGAACATAAAATAAAGACTTCACATCCAAAAGGAAATCAATTTCAAACTCACTTGATTTCACAACCATTAAATGTAGCAAGACTGACAGAGATTCATGATTATGATTTATACTATGGACTCAAGAAAAATATTCTCATCGATAATGTCCAGCAGAGGAAATCATCCGTTTTCTACAGCCCTTTGCAACATCACAACAATAACAACTTGTCATCTGGAAATCGACCCAACTCGAGAAATTCTTTGAATAGCCGGCTTTCGAGTTCCCACAATTCTTTAAGTGTACCTAACGCTAATAAAGCTGATGACTCTATATTTATTACACAAGCCATGTCGCACGATGCTCTGCTTACACGAGAAATATCGGACTTTTATAATGTTCCAATAGATTCAGACATTTATGCCTTTCCCATTGACATGATAAAGCCAAATAATAAGGAAATGTACCACAAAAATACCGAAAAACAAAAGTGTCGATTGAAATACGCTCGAAATAATAAAAGGAGGAAACGAGTAAATGTTACTGAAGCAACGGGAATTGATAAGTACGGAGGAAAATTAAAAGTGACGAATTCCAGCAATAAAAGGCACAGCGTCCCAGAAAACACAATTGAACCACTTCATATGACTTTAGATGAAGTTAAACGCTTTTATCATAGTTTATATTCAACATCGACTGATTCCAATGAAGTTTTTACTGGAAAACAAATAAATGTTTCAAGTCATATTAAAACATCAAACAGCAATGGTCATATACGGGCAAATGCTAATACCAATTTAATTAATCAGGTCATTACAAATCCCACGAAAGTGAATACCTCAAAATGTATATCGAATACAAAGAGCAAAAAATGTTCGTTAAGACACGATATTCAAGATTCTTCCGTTTCAAATAAATTTCCCTCACAAACTGAAAGAAAATTTTCAATTCATCTAAATTTAAAGCAGAAATTCTGCAGCATATTTCGCTTTCGAAAAAATCAAAATAACGAAAGTAGATCACATTTAGAAGATACTGACTACTTATCCAGCCGTCCTTCGCAAACAAGTGGATTTACATCGAAAGAAGAAAAAAAGAAGTTTTCTACAAGGGCGCTGCCTCCATTACCAAATAAAGGTACGCGTCGCATGTTAGTTAAATTTTTTTATAATAATAATTAAGGTTTTCTATCTTAACTAAGGTATTTCAGGCTGTGGACAGAAGTCGATAAATATCGTCGTCGAAAAACCTGATGAGAAGTCTGATTTAAATTCTGCAATACATTTAGCTTCGAGCATAGAAAAAGTCAAAGACGTAAGTGTTATTTCTAATCTCTCAAATTTTTTTTTAAATTCATGTACTAATATTTCAAAACTGAATATCTGCGAATGGGGCTGATCAGACGCTTTTCAAACTATGCTTCTACAACACTGATCACCAATGTACTCTTCACTACTTTGTTGAGACTTATACAGGCCTTAAATACATATTATGTTTGAAATGATAAATAAAGCACCTTTTCATTCCTTTCGATTTATTTTGTTTAACCATATGATATAAAGATAAGTAATTTTTACACAATGTTTTGTTTAATTTGCAGTATGGTTGGTACTGGGGTCCTATATCCAGCGAAGCAGCCGAAAAAGTTTTGTCCAATGAACCCGACGGTAGTTTTATAGTTCGAGACAGTTCTGATGACCACTACATATTTTCGTTGAGCTTTAAATTAAATAATTGTGTACGGCATGTGCGAATTGAACAAGATCAAGGTGCATATTGAATTTTAAGAAAAAAAAAAACTAATTAATATAATTTTAACATAACAATTTCAGGTACGTTTTCCTTCGGATCTTATGCAAAATTTAAATCCCAAACAATAACTGAATTCATTGAAAAAGCCGTGGAACATTCCAGAAGCGGAAGGTAAGAGTTTACTTAAAATTAACTCTGTTTTATTAATTCAAGATTTTCCATAAGTATTATTCTTATTTATAAACCTAACACAGTACTGCATAATAATCAATCCGGTCAGATATTTTCCTTTTTGTTCAAAAAATTAAAATTAATTTTATCAATTATTTTCTGAAAGATTATTGCTGAATATTATTTATTGGACTTTATACAGCAACAAAAATTCTACAAACATAGATTCACAAAAAATAAGTCAAAATTGAAATTGAAAGCATTTCGGCTGCGGCGATAGGTGTTATTAGGTGTGTCCTTTTAAAAAAGATGGGCTACACTTTTTTATAGCCCCGTTTGGGGAAAAATAGTGTTAATGCCATGCGTGTCATGCGATATCGGGTATGTCTGAAAAATCTAAGAAAAGCTCTTACATTGACATATTCAGGAACTTATTACAAAAATAGATGTGTTATTGAATTGGAAAAATAAATATACACCTTAATGAATTAAATAAAAAAAGACTTCGTTTCAATCTATTATCCTATACAAAATATATTTTTTCCCGTATTGATTATTCGTAATGTGAATTTCCCATTCCAGATATCTTTTTTTCTTGCATAGAAGACCTGAACATGGTCCAATGCGCGTGCAATTAACAAACCCCGTGTCCAGGTTTAAACATATACAAAGTCTACAGCACATGTGCAGGTTAATGTTCTAAGAACATATGAAAAATGATCAATTTATTAATATTTCCTTTCTTTTAGATTTGTCATATTGAAAGCAGTTGTGAGAAAAGATCTGATTCAATCCCTCCCGCTACCAAGGAGACTTTTGGACTATTTAAGCTACAAACATTGTTATTCAGAACAAGTAGAAAGTGATAGCTCACAATCTCAAGTAAATGTTGTTTTTATTGTAAAGTTAGCATTTATAACATAAATTTATTTTATTTATAGATGTCAGGAGATGGCGGGGCCTAAGTGTGTGTGTTTTATATGATGTAAGAACTTTTGTAATAAATATTTTGTTGTCTAATGTTTATGAAGTATATGGGTGCTATAATTATTTTAGAAATTGCGTTTTAAAAGCAAACTAATTCAATTAGTAAGCTAATAATTATAAACCAAAATACTGGAAACATGGTAAAATATGTACTAAATCTTAAACACCAAAAAAATAGTTTAAGCTAATATTTGCTATTTTTTCTGAACTAGTCATTCATAAATAAAAGAAGACGAAAATGAAATCGTTATTTATTTTACACCCAAACCGACATAGTATTTAGTAATGTTAACTCAAGTAAACAAATTTTAACAATAAAATCTCAAACGGGACTTCAATATACATAAGGATTTCATTGCAGATTTCGCTTGAATTGGTTATTAACGAACTTCGTACTTTCTCTTGCTCATCTAACCAATGCAGGTGTAAATAAAAGTACACATGAATATGTTTGTAGTTCTGATCAAAGACTTATATGCCATATATTTCATGGTGGAGAGAGAGGCGTTTTGTTTGGCAAGCTAAAGATCAATATACAAATCAATATTTCTTATAATAATTGGAGTTCATATGCACACTCAAACGTGGTATTCTATTCGTAACTAATCAAACTTTGGTGATGCCCCTGCTTAGGGCCGTAATTTCTTTTATAAGTTGAACAATTATAAGGGGTGGAGAATTGATATTACCGAAACAACAAATAAGGGAACAAGTTCGACAAAGGAATAACTTTGAAATAAAACATCCCCATGCATAGTCATCCAAATAGGTCAATATCCAACTTTTAAAGATAGATCCACATAATCCACCACGCCTAATGCTTTCGAGCAGAATTAAATGTGTGATCAAAATCATTTTGAAAATAGGTGTACATATATCTTAATCAGTTGATCAAGTTACTCCAATGCATGGCATTAAGCTTGGCACAAAATTGTTCTGTATAGAGATAAAGCGCAAAGTGCGACACGAAATTCTGTGCTAAGCTTTACCGCATGTCTCTATTAGCAATTTCGGTTATAACGTTTCGGTGAGACTCATAGTCAGATTAATTTATTTGAGATGAATGTTATACATTTTGAATCTATTATAATTCACCTAATTCTACTTTAACACGAATTTGATTTAAAGCCAGTTAAAAAGGGAAAACAAAATTCTCGTTTTACACGAATTGTTTTATTTTAACACGATTTTCAATATCCTATAAAGTTTCTGTAGGAATTTTTCTTATGATTCTTGTTTTGTTTTTGGATGTTTGTATGAATTTTCTCATTATCTTCACAAATGTGCATTGTAACTTCGTTTTATATTTTTCACAATTCAGTTAGATTCTGTCGATTATAAACGTACATATATGAGTGAGATTCCCGAATTATACACAGATTGAAGACGTCATGTATTTTTTACGCAATTTAATTTGATTAACATATTTAAAGTATTATTTATTTGTTATGATATATTTAATGAATTAAAATGTTTAACTACGAAATAACTTTCTAAGTGAACTCTAACAAGAATTTTTGAATATTGTTTATTGTACTTTTCAGTTGCTTTTTTAGATCTCGAACCAATGTGTTATTTTTCCACTTAGCCAATATTTCTTTTTAAACGGATTTTTTAAGAACGTATTTATCGTGTAAAAAGAGAATTAGGTGTACATGTGTCATTTTCCCCTTGTTATCTAAATAAAATCGTTTCATACAGCCGAAACTTATATGTGCACCTGTGTGCAAAAAATATTTGTGCGATCCTTCGGCTCCTTTTCTGTCCGCTGAACAATATTTGGATCAAAACACTCCGTTAATTTCACCGGACATTTCCTGCAGTAGAAGATTACATATAGAAAAGGAAAGCGCACTGTGCAAAGTAATAGAAGCGATCGCGATATTTCTTAATATTTCCTCATAACATTAGTATATTTAATTTTGCTTTTATATTTACTTAACTCTGTAAAGTCGACGTTGGCGGACAAAGTTTTGCGCAAGCTTGGTTTGCAAACCGAAGTTTTTGGCTATTCCCACAGAATAATAACAAATAGGGGAACTGATTCCCCTCAAATACCTTCGCCGAATATTGTAGCAGCCGAGAAATATGACATGTAGTCACCACTTCGAGAGTCCCTAGGGGAAGAGCCACAATAATGGTACAAGCATGTTGTTCGAGTACAAAGTGTTATTAATTCTATGAAGTCCAGGTCCACGAACAAAACTCCGTTTGGAGTCCCTATGCATAAAGAGGACGACCTGGAGTTCGCAAAGCTGCTGGAAGAGGAATTAGTGTTGGAGTTCAACGCAACTAGAGCAGAAATGCGGAATGAAGCACTCGCTGAAATAAAGAAGAAGCAGTATGAAAATAGGAAAACTTTTAACCGAAAAGGAACCCCCGACGGCAATATAAGGTACATGACATCATGGCCAGGGTTGAAACTATTCCCTAAGTTTCTCGGGCCATACGAGGTCATCAAGATCAACGGAAAGGAGAGGTATAATGTCCTTAAGGTTGGAGAACACGAAGGACCCAATGCGACATCAACATCAGCAGATTTCATGAGCCCTGGGAGACAGACCGACGATAGTCACGATTACAATTAATAATTATTTGGACTAAATCTTAACTGAATTTAAGGTGAATTTTTGATACTTACTCTTCGGACCCACTTGGATTAAATAAAGCCGTATTGTAATTTTTACTATTTTTTCCATTTTGACAAAAAATTCCACTTACATATATGTAATTTAAAAATATTATTCCCTGATTTTTAAACAGAAAGCCTAATCGCGACTGGTGTAACATAAGAGCCTTATATGTTTAAATGAAATTTTTGCTTTTTACAGGTATGTCAAGTATGGCATGGTATGGCAAGTGTCACAAATGTAACAAATCCCAATATTTGTTTATATTTGTTAAATATTTTTAAAAACGCAAAAACAAAGGTCAAATAAGGTTTTTATATAAAAGGAAAATAACTGTTCAATAAATATTTTGTAAAAGCGAAATATTCAGCTAGTAGACATTTTGTAATGTCTGAAATTTTGCGGACACGAATTCGAAAGTAGACGCCTGTAAAAACCAACAATTTCATCCGAAAGTGTAGCAGAGGGAAGCCGCGATGCATATACACTAAAAGAACTGAAATTAACAATGGAGGTTTTATTAATTATAGCGTGAGCGCGATGTGCTCCAGTAAGTGATTAAACAGGAACTGAATTAAATTATGAACTAATAGAATGGCTGCATAAATAATTGTGTGCATATGTAAGGTATGGCTACTTAGATGGGTTAGCCTAAATTGTATGACTACTTAGATAAGTGAGCCTAAATTGGTAAACTTCCTCCTCTTGTTCCTGATGATCCTGGAAATTTTGACTATTTTCAGGACAGTGCTCTTCTTCACTAGGTAACACGTCCACGTCCTGAAGTACCTGAAGTAAGTCTCGGTCTCGTTGCCCTGCGTCTGGGACGATCGTAGGGGAGTTTTACCTGCTTTCCTTCTATGCAAACTTCACACAATTTAGATGTATCCTTGAGTAATTCTTAAGGCTTGATTCCATCGGCGAGATGCGTAAATTTTGTCAGACCTGTGTGACCAATGTGCCCTAGTCGCTTGTCCCATAGTTCCGCTTGTTCCTGTATTTCAGATGTACACCCTGTGTTGTCGGCCGTTATTAATTCCAGGTCGTACAGCTTCTGCTTCCTGTTCGCACTAGCAACAATTGTTTTTCCTTGAATGATGAGACCTTGTCCATCTTTAAACATTACGGTGAAACCTTTCATCTCAAGACGGCTTACTGATATCAGGTTCATTTTCAACCCTGGAACTATTAGTACTCTGGAAAAATACACATCGTTACATTTGTTATTTACAAGGCTTTTATATCGTAAGTCGCCTGACTCACGCGCCGTGAGCATTACTCCTGATTTGGCGATTTTTATTGTAAGAGGATGTGCCAGAGGTTGGATGTTAGTCAGAAGTTTTCCATAGCTTACTAAGTGTTCTGAAGCTGAGTCCAAACACCATGTTATATTGTTCCTTTTCGTTTTGCTCTGCGTCACGAAACTATGTTCTGCTATTTCATTCGTTTTATCGTCCGTTGTACTTTCGGCAGCGACGTATACGTTCCTGAGTCCGAATTTATTCAGTACTTTCGTTGACTTAGTGGAACGGCATTCCGAACGAAAATGTCCAAATTGTTGGCATCCATGGCAGCGAAGACCACGTTTTTGAACCTTTGATTTAACGTTTCCTCCTGGGGCCGAAAAGGCTACTGATGGTTGAACTTCGGGTTTTACCTCTTTCTGTTTCATCTGCCTCCTTAATTCCTCGTCACGCAGGCGATTTTTTGCGAAGCTAAGAGTCAACTGATCTCCTGGTACCGTTGCAAGAGCTGTTACTACGGAATCGTACTTATCGTGGCATCGTGAGTAAAAGATGGCAAACCATATTATTTTCCTCCAATTTGGCTTCCGTTGAACGAAGATCGCACGTAAGCCGATCAAATTTCTGAAGATGCGCTTCCATTATATCCTTTAGCGGATTAAATTTTAGGTACAGCAGTTCCTTGCGAATAAACGCCCTATCGCTTAAATGTATCCTTTAAAGCATTCCATGCATCGTATGCCGTTACTTTATCTTTAACATATTCTAAGTGACTATCCGCGATGCGTTGAACTATTTGGGACTTACGCTTTCGATTTTTCCTTTTGAGAGTTTCGATTCGTTTCGATTTTTCTTCGGCCGTTTCGCTTGAATTTTTTATTTCCTCAATAGAGTCATTCAGTGGTTCCTGGAGCACCTCGAGTAATTCAAATTCGTCTAATAACGTTTCCATGCGAAACTTCCAGTTTCCATAATTTGTCCCATCGAGGGCAATTAATCTCTTGCAGCCACTTAGTCCGCATATGGACATTGCTCGGGAAACTAACTCCCAATAGAAACAAAGAATTAAGTAAAGTAATATTTCTTTCTATAAATATATACATTTATCCTGTATCCCTCAAACAACATTTTTATGGCGACGTCTATGTCGCCCATTTGCTCAAACCGGACAGGTCTTCGGGAGGGAAACCCATTTCAGTTAAGAATGAATTTTTAGGCAAAATTCAAATATTTTTACAATTTTTATCAAATGAAATTACTAAGTATAATTTTCTTAAATCCCATAGTTCCTAGGATACTTCGCATTTTTGCAGTCAGGCATTTTTTCTTAGTTTTTTCTCTAAAATAACCCACAGTAGAGTAATTAGCACGTTTCACGAACTAAAACAATTTTAAATCATTAAAATCATACCTCATAACTCACATTTAATGGAAATAAAACACAAATCAAGCACAAAACTATCTCTTTGCTCGTTTACTCAATGCAGTTGATAAATCTAAATTTCCCGCTCGTTCATTATTTGTCAGCCAGTATCTCTTTTTGACATTCATCCTCCATATTTTTGGCTTCACTTTACAGGGATTTTATACGAATTTGCCACTCCATATCCATTCAAATCATTCCTCAGAGGAAAAATCAGACGTGTTTAAACTTAGACTCAAACCTCTTTGAAAAATTATGCCAATTAAAATGCTCAAAAATTCCGCAAGGTTATAATCAAACATAACCAAATAATTAAATTGTCAAGAACGGATCTGTGTTATATCTCGCACAATTTTTAATTTTTTCATAAAAAATTCCCGAACACTAAGCCACTGGGTATCAACGGGGCACAGAGATGGATGTAAAAGTAATTGTTGCTACATTCGTCTAACCTGCAGATTTCACTTACTATACATATGTGTGTATGTGCCAAACATAACCTAAAATATCCGAAACACATGTCGTAGCCCTGAGAACATGAAGATAAGGAAGCGCTGAAACGTGCACACACAATCTGCGTGAACGTACCAATTTTTGGGGTGCTCTGGAGAACGGGACCAAATGAAAAAGTTGAGAAAGCACATATCGATAAATCTGTCAAATTTCTTTTAGGGTGCTTTGGGTCAAAGACACCGGTAAAAATGATTTAAAGGAAGGTTATACACGCCTATGTCATTTCACTATTGATAAAATGTGAAATATGAATTTATGTATCATTATACCTAATTTTTTGAAGCCCCTCTTCAAACTGCCTTAATTTTGGCGCCTATACTGATGTTTCTACAACTAAAGTGAACTCACAAATAAGTAACTTTAGAACTCTTGACAACTCATATCGCGCTTTCTTAAAGCCGTTCTCCAATGCACGAACCAACCAACGAAAGAGCTGAATTGGGGAAATTATAAAACACATATTCCTATCTGTAGTTGTGCTAAAAAATGTGCCACAAAACTGTCTTCAAGGTATAATGATCCTTTTATCACAGGCGCCTTTTTAGGCTTGATGCGTATGTGCTAACGTAGGTTTCACTTAGTTTCTATTTCACAATAGTGAAATCAAATACAGCGCAATTATTGAAATAGTTGCGAAATATATACTGTAAGTATTAGATTAAGTAATTTTCCAATTAATCACTATATCTTTAAGACATTAATTACACAATGTTGTGATTTGTGAAATTTGAATGCTGCCACTACCTCTAGTACAATAATTTGCTGCATGGGCGACTAGTACTAACTGGTTAGAACGCACATATTTACTGCGTTTATAGGAGAACGAAACTACCGGACTGAAACTTCGATCCGGAGTAAAAATGGCCTATAAACAGACTATCGAGTGAAACTTCCTACCGGACCTGCGAGATTGAAACTTTGATTTAGATTTTAACATTGCATGTAAACAGGCGAAGATTATTGACAGCAAGAAGAAGAGTTTATTTTCGTGTCAAAATAATTGAATTGTACCGCTTCTTCAAAGAGGTAATTTGTTTAATTACTGCTTCATCTTCCAACATTTCATTTTTAATACACAATAAATAAAATAGGAAAAAATAGAAATATTTGAGCTGCTGAGTTCCATTCTTACACACCTGAAATCGCATCCTAACAGTGAGCGCAGTGAATTAACAGTAGCGAATTCTCCAATTGGTTCTTTCCTGCAAACTCAGTGGGAGTTTAGAATCGAAGTGATAATCCAGACTGAAGGTTCCGCCTGTAAACGTAGTAATTGAAAAGTTAGCCCGGCCGACCAAAGCACGAGCGAGGGGGAATATGAATTATTGTAACAGCTAATTGGATATTATCTAGTTTTATTTTTGTTTTTACTACAAATCTATTTAATATGAAGAGAAAAGTGTTATACAGTTAATAGCATTTATCACGGTTTCGTTATATCTATTCAAATATTGTGTCAACAGGGGAGTGAGACAGATTTCGCCCAAAATTTGATCTCCCTTTTAAAATGAGTTTTTGTATGCACAAGATTTTTGCACGCTGTAGGAGTTCGTTAGTTAATTTATATTCCAAACTCGTGGTATATTGCGAAAAGCACGAGGATCTGTATCCAGCTTTTGGAGCTAAAAGGAGAACTTAAACTGAGAGTAAACCTAATTTTTAGATGCGAACATTATTTTGAAAGCTGTCACGAAGCTTTTTCCATTTTGTCGAAGCCGCCCATATTGCATTGAATATATTTCTGACATTCAAAATTTATCAAAATTCTTGGTAGGTAGCAGTAACTAAAAATTAAAATGACTATTAAAGTTTTTTATGGGAGTGTATGACAGAAGTATTTTAATTGATAAGCAGCATGAATTTGGCCTTCGTTAACAATTTTACCCAAGCGCATTTAGAGTTTCGAATTGTAAAATGTGTAATTTTAATCTGACAGTTTACGCTTTGGAAAGTTTTGGGGTTTAATTTTGTTTGACTGAAATTAGTACCTTTTAGGATATTTTAACATATCAGAAGATCTCGAAATCTACCTACATTAAATTAGGCGAAAGCAACACAATTAAAAGCGACTTTTGAAATGGGTGTCCCCAAGTTTTTCCGATTTATAAGTGAGCGTTACCCGTGCCTCAGTGAACTCGTCCGAGAGGAAAAGGTATTTAACTGTACAAACAGGATTTTCTGTTATTGCTGTTCAGATTCCAGAGTTCGATAACTTGTACCTGGATATGAACGGAATAATCCACAACTGCACGCATCCCGACGATGCGAATGTTCATTTTCGCCTGACCGAAGAGGAGATGCACCGAGATATTTTTATGTACCTCGACAAATTGTTCTTCCTTATTAAGCCGAGGAAACTTTTTTTCATGGCTGTGGACGGCGTAGCTCCAAGGGCTAAAATGAACCAGCAACGAAGCAGGAGGTTTGGATGCAACTTAGTTACAGATAATCTAATTATTCAAGAAAAGATTTCGATCAGCAAAGGAAGCAGAGGTTCTGCAGAAGGCTGCAGTGACGAAAGGAGAAGTTCTCCCAGACACCGAAAGATTCGACAGCAACTGTATTACCCCGGGCACCGAATTTATGGTTCGATTGCAAAATTCGTTGAAAAAATACATCCAATTCAAAATGAATTGCTGTCCCCGCTGGCAAGGCGTCCGTGTTATTTTAAGTGGTCACGAGGTAGATTTTATTCCCATTACAGAAAATTTGCATTCAGGCATATTATTTCAGACTCCCGGCGAGGGCGAGCACAAAATAATGGAATACATTCGATATATAAAAGCGAGCCCCGATTATGATCCAAATACGCGGCACTGTTTGTATGGCCTCGACGCAGATTTGATTGTTTTAGGATTGTGCACACACGAGCTGCACTTTTCGCTTCTTCGCGAAGAGGTTTGTTGCTTTTTGTTGTAAAAATGAATTATTTAATATTTTGTAGGTAAGATTTGGCAAAAAAGCAAAGCGCACAACTCTGGAGGAAACGCGATTTTATTTGTTTCACTTGACGCTTTTAAGAGATTATTTGGAGCTAGAGTTTCAAGCATTAAACACCTTTGAGAATTTTGACATCGACAAGCTAATAGATGACTGGATTCTTATGGGATTTTTAGTTGGTAATGATTTTATTCCGCATTTACCGTTTCTCCACATAAATTCAGACGCGTTGCCCACTTTATATGAAGCCTACATAAAGTGCTGGCCTCATTTAGGAGGTAAATATAATGATTTATGAAATTGAACTCTTCAACATTCTGCATATTCTAAATCAGGTTACATAAACGAGGGTGGAAATTTAAATTTGGGAAGATTGCAAATATTTATGAGCACTCTTGCAAGTTATGAAGAAAATGCAATTGATCTCGCTATTGAAGATATCAGGTTCTTCGATGGAAAGAAGTCGGCAAAGGTAGGAAAATTAAAATACAATTAAATAAGGTAAAATTAATTTCTGAAATAAGTAGAAAAACTGGTTTTGGTTGGTTAGTTGGTTTTTGTGGCTATTCGGTACTTGTTCGAAATTCAAATAACGCTAATGACGGTACCATGCAAATAAGATCTGTATAATTAAATCATGTACGACTGATAATAATGCAGTGTCCAGAAGAGGTTTTGATTCTAAATCAACCTGTGGATTTTAGGAATAGAGTACTGGTTCAGTGCTCACTATCTTACTACCGCAAGATTAGCAGATTACAGAAAATGAGATTGAAAGAAATTCATATTTAAATAAAATAAATTTCATAGCTATAAAAACAATCAACAAACGTTCTTATGTTTTACTTTAAAAGGAACGGCCAAATCTCACATTGGACTAAAATGTCATTTTCGCACTTTAGGATCAGATCTTAACCATTAATGATAATTGAATGAATTAATTTAACTAAGTGCAATATTACAAAATATATTGTACGACTTGCGTTTTAAAAATTTACAAAAAAATAACCAGGGCGTATAGCATACGGGGAGCTACATAAGAATTCTTATAAAACAAGAAAACAATATATAATTTAATTTATTTATTTATTCTTGGTATGATGTATGAATTCTAGACGTGGATCTAATTCATATAAACCTTGTTGAGATTTAGCGCTTAAAGAGTTTGGAAAAAATGGGAAATGAAAGCCCTTTTCTTTGATATTTCAGAGTAGTATGTAAAATATGAGAAAGAAACGTTAATTTGTATAACTTACTTACCCAAAGGTAAATTAAAGAAGAGCAATACAATGAAAAAATGTAAACTAAGCGTTCGGTGCACATTGCAAAAGTACTTGACTATGCACAACGCAGGTGATATGGGCTTCCGAGTTTAAAGTAGGTCAGGTATGCGCAATTGGGACCCGTCGCTGAAAAAGCATTTCAGTGAGTGCAGGCTTGTTGGTTCATTGTAACTATAGTAGCATAGACAAATAAATATAAAGACGGGCCCACCTCTTACATCAGAAGCATGTCCAAAAACATCTGAAACCTCCACCTTGCGATGCTGCACCAACCAACAACGCAGAGAAGTTATCGTTGAGGGCTCATGCGTCGTCATGCACTGGATATGCTTCAACGTGCCTGTGGCTGTTGGCATCGGCATCCTGAGTACCAATCAAATTTTCAATTGCGATATTAGTGTTAAAGGATCGATTTTAGGTGGATGGTATCAATTTACCTCGTTCAATTCAGCTCTTAGGAAATGTTTCATTTAATATTATTACTAGCTTGTGTTCCATTGTATTGGTGAAACATTGTCCTCGAATTATCCCAAATAGAGATGTCTTCAGTACAATCTGGAAGTGTACTCTCCAAAATGTTCGTAAAAATTTTACTATTAAGCACTTGAGGCAAATTGATTCGTTTTTACTTCTCTCAATTAACGAGAATTGAAAGAATCCAAAGACTTTTCCCTAAGTGTGCTATTCGAGTATTGCGTTGGAACATTAAAATTCCTAATTGCAAATCTAGATGTTTCCTACATGGAATTCATTTTTTTGAAATTTGATGAAAGCGCTTCGCTATGTTTGTATGGGATGTTGTCTGCTCGAGTTTCCAAGGATTTTTTTCGGCATGGAACCTTTCGCAACGGATCCTATATCCTCTTCCATGAAGCGAATATGGAGCAGGCACCGCATCCCCGCAATCTAATCGCCATGCAGTCACACCGCTCTCTTGGGTACAGAGAACGAGGAGCTGACTATGACCGGGCGCTTCACTTGTTAACAGCAGCTCGAGCGATATACAAGAGCACATCACCGCCAGCAAGCCGTCGATATCATCCTAGCCAAGGTCCAGCACTTCTTCGCCAGCAAGCCGTTAACATCAACCCATTCAGTACAGCCTTAAATAGCCAGAAATTGAAGTGCATTATATTTTCTTTCAATTCACCACAAGGCTTTCGTCCTCCTCATCACCACATTGGTCCTTCGAGCCGGATTCAGCATCCTTAGAAAGTGTGGGTGAGTATCGCTAATTGCACATAGTTCAATTCAACTCATGGTGATCACTGATATCATTTGATATCATTATTCTTGGGAAGGAGAAGGGCAAATATTTAGTTGGAGCCCTTAATTTAGCTCATATTAAGTGCCAACAATCCCAAACTAATAAATTGTAATTTAATCGGAAACATTGCGTATTCATCGGTAGCACGCGGAGTTCGTGTTCGGTACGGTATACAGTCAGTGCTTAGTTGATAACGGTGCTCGTTGCTTGGATTAGCATTTTGCTCAACACATTCCATTATCGTTATTTTTGTTGTTACTCGCTATTTGATGCTCTTCCAAATTTTGGGCTTGCTGGTGCGAGATTAATAATATTTCAGATATTTAAAGATGCATTAAATTTTGAAGGAAATTGCAGTTTCAGTTTGCGCATTAATTTCGAAAGCAAATTCACTCGAAGGTTCGGCGATTTAGGGTATCAGAAGAGGGATTTTATTGGAAAATGGGATACTATATTTATTAAAACACAAGTATTACTACTTTATATTTTATTTTAAAAGTAAAAGGAGGAACACGTCTTAGCTCATTAAAGTTTTTCTCTAGACTAAAAATTTTTACCTAGTTGTCCTTACCCTATCCTACAGTTTATTACCTAACCAATAAAAGATAGTCTGTTGTCTGCAGACCACATGTTTGAATATTTACACGCTAAAACATGTTAAAAGAAAAAGGTTCTTTTCTCAAGAAGTGAAAATAATAATTTAAGATTTACTTAGGTTTAAATTCTGCTTAAAAACTAAACCTCCATAAAACAAAGAAATCTATTTTTGAAACTCCAACAGATTTATTCCGCTACAAGCAGCTTTTTCTTCTTTCGTTCTCTTTTATTTTATTTCAATTCCTGAAATTGTAATGAGCCTTTCGTAGAGTCGTTGGCTTTATCCACAACTCTGTAATTAGTTCGCACAACTTGATAATTTATATCCATAGACATAGCACCCCTGTTCTAGCAATTTAATCACTATTTCTTTTTTAATATATAGAAAAAGAGTGGCAAATCAGTGGAAATTATACTCCAAATTTATACACGTGTACTTTATACTAAATTAAAGTCATTTTGGTGTACGTATTTCTGCTAACTGCACTGTCAAATCATTCCCTAAGCTTAATTAAGGGGTCGTCGCGTGTGTTAGGCCACAAACAAAAAAAATTTTCATAAATCACATCTAAAATATGTGACTAAAAGTATTTTTCGAAATTCGAAGCCGTTGAAAAGTTACAATCGTAAATCGGAGCAGGTATACGGACCGCGCAGGACTCGCTCAGCGCTGGTTTTCGCATGGATTATTATCGAGCCCAGCTGCAACCTGGCTCGTTTATTTACTAAACACAAAAATTGAGGAGTCAGAACTGTTTACAAATCTATCCTAACATTTGTGCATGTGCATTGTGCGTGTGTTCTCACGCAGATTGTTGGTAAGACGTAGATGAATTATAAAATAACTTTCAAACCCGTTTTTCTCGAAACACGATTTTTTCGAACTGCTGCCATGATATCTCAAGAACTATTAAATATATTTTGCTTAAATGTCTTCACTACATCTATTAACACAAAGTGAACTAAAATAGTTAAGTTTGCTTCGTTATTTTTTTTTACCAGCTTAATAGACCCCAAAAAAGTACGAAAAATACAATTTTTTTTCAAACATAAACAAAAAATGTGTTTGGAATTTTATATCATCAACTCACAATTAAAATGACGTTAAGTTTTTTGATTTCGGAGAAGCAGAACGGCCGGAATCATGCCAGCAGTGAAGACACGTTTTGTTTTATAAGTGTTCCTGTTAGGGGGTGTATCTTCAATTATATTCGATAAATCGATTTGAAAAAATTTACAAAGGTAGTTTAAATGTTAAGAAAAATGATACATTTATAAATTATATTATTATAAATTATTTTATTTTAATGGTTTTTGAAAGAAAAATTCCCCAAAATAGCCTTAAAAACAGCTTTCACACGAGACGACCCCCTTAAGGCTAAAGTTCATTGAGGGGAGTGGTATATTTTACTAGGACAAGTAAAAATTAAGTTGATTTCAACTGATCTCACCCTGAATTAAGTCATACCTTAAAACAATTACATCTCGGAATGCCTACTTTAGAAGATCTAGTAGCAAATCAAATCGCTAATTATGAAAGACTGGAACGGTTTGTAAAAAATTTTAAAAGTCGCTAAAAAAAAGATTAGAAAGTAGTGGTTACATTGAAGATCGTTTGAAATCTTTGCAGAGTCTTAATCAGGAATTGGATGCTAACGATAAAGTAATTTATAAAGTTACTGAAGATCGGGATCATGAATATTTCACGGGAATTAAATATGATAAATTCATGGATATTTATTTTGAATATCAGGGAATCCTGAAGGATAAATTGACTGACCTATCAAATAATTCACAAACGGTACATGAAAGTGTAAGTGAAAATAACAACGGCGACATAACAGTGTTAGATGAGTCTGTGCTACCGATTTATTGTAACGTCGAATGAAATTTAATTGACCCGCATCACGATTCCCACATTCTCAGGGGATTATAATTCATGGCTTTCATTTTACGACTTTTTCGATACAATGGTACATTGGAACTCTAAGTTGTCGTCTGTTCAAAAAATGCATTATTTAAAAGCATCCCTTGTTGGCGAAGCCTCAAGCATTGTTCGCCATCTGAATGTGACTAATGACAACTATGCTATCGCATGGGACAACTTAATCAAAAGATATCAAAACACAAGAGCTCTCGCAAATAATGTCCTCAAACGATTGTTGTCACAGGTCACAATTTCAGTAAAATATGCTCCACAAATTCGTCGAATTCTCGATGTCACACATGAGTGCTTAGCTACGTTAACAAACTTGAAGATAAAAATTGATGATTCGGATCCAATTATTAATTTCTTAATATTAGAAAGGTTACCTTCTGAGACTAGGGAATTGTGGGAACAGAAACAAGGGACTTCTGCCTCTCTGGCGAATTTAAGGGAGCTTATAGAATTTTTCGAAAGTCTCAGGTTCAACTGATCGTAAAACTCGATCGTATCACGTAGCGAAATTTCATTGCCCTTGGTGCAAAGGAACACATGCGCTTATTAAATTCTTTAAGTTCCTAAAATTAAAACCTCATGAAAGAACTAGATTCGTTTCCTCTTAGTCCATCTGCTTTAACTGCTTTGCTCAAAGTCATTTAGTTAAAGATTGTGCTAGCGCAAACAATTGTTGATATTGGCAAAAATGACATCATTCCCTTTCACATCACTGAAGTATCAAATCCATCTCTCGGGAAAAGGGAAGTAAGTAGTTCTCGAGACCAACCACAGCAAAGCCTAGAGGCCGTCCTAAGCAACAAAGTGACTTCATATTTTGCCCGCGAAAACAAGTGTGCGCTATTGTGAACCGTTCGCATTAAGGCATTTTCCGTAAATAACAACCCTATTTTTCATAGAGCATTAGTAGATCTCGGCTCACAGAAAAGCTTTGTGACAAGAAGAGCCATTCAACTTCTCCACGCAAAGCTACGCCGTTCAACAGTTGATTTTTGGCTTGGGTAATACTATAACGGCCAGAGCACACTCCTCTACTAATCTTATAATTCAACCCCACTTTAAGGGGAGCCCCACGAGCCCCACAATAGAATAGGGAAGCGGATCGGTTAGGACGTTGAGCACTGCTGCACCGATCCACTTCCCTCCAGGAAATTATCAACTTCACAATTAAAGTTTCTGTAAGATGTAACCCTCGCCAACCCTTTGTTTGACCATCCAGGTAAAATTGACATTGTCCTTGGAGCTGATATTATGCCAAAGTCCTTGAAGAAGGCCTAATTCGTGGTCATTCAGGCATACCAACAGCCCAGAGGACATCTTTTGGCTGGATTTTGTTCGGAGAAGTCTCGACCTCCTCGTCCAGTTATGCTGCCTTGTGGTCAATGGATAATTTCGAAAATGTTTCTCACAATTTCTGTTAAAGAGTGCAGTTTAATTACACGGTTTTGGGAAGTCGCCGAGATTTCCGATGATCAATATAAAATGACTCCTGAAGATGCTCAGTGCGAGCAATTTGTCATAGATTCTCATTCCAGAAATGCGGAAGGAAGATACGTTGTTCGCCTCCCTTTTGCGACTTTACATGAAAATGAGCCCAACATCGGCGATTCTTGACAAATCGCGTTGAAGCGATTTCAATCTTTAGAGTCACGTCTCAGGACAAATGACCAATTGAGAGAGGAATATAACAAATGTTTGGCAGGATATTTAATTGAAGGGCACATGGAAAAGGTTCCGCCATCAGAGATAAATCGTACTACCGATCAAGTTTTTTACCTCCCCCACCACGCCGTTTTGAAGGCTGAAAAACTAACTACAAAAACTAGAGTAGTTTTTGATGCCAGTTGTAAGTCCTCCAACGGCTACTCATTAAACGATCGTCTATTGTGTGACCCTCCATTACAGCGTGATATGTCCCTTTTAGTAACAGCATGGAGACAGCACAAATTCGTTTTCACAGCCGACATAGCAAAAATGTATCGACAAATTTTGATATATCTGTCCGAAAAGGACTTTCAAAGATTAATCTGGCCCTCAAGCTCTGATGACTGTCCCTCTGATTATCGCCTTTTGACGGTAACTTTTGGAGTTTCGTGTGCACCGGTTTTGGCTCTCCGTGTCATACAACAGCTAGCTAAGGACGAGGATCCAAACTACTCCGTCGGTGCAAAGATACGTTGGAACGACATTTATGTATGTATTTCGATGACATTTTTTCCAGAAGTGACACAGAAAAACCCGCGAGTATACGAGACAGGTTAACTCGATTTTAAGGCGCGGAGGGTTTGAACTAAGAAAATAGAGCTCTAATTCGGAGGATGTTTTGGCGGATATCCCTGATGCTAATCGTTCGTGCGGTACATTCTTAACCATCAATGTTGATAGCATAATAAAAATATTAGGATTGCGCTGGACTCCAGGAGATTTTTTCTCGTACGTGTTTCAGCCAAAACATCACGAAACCCTGCACTCAAAACGAAAAATTTTAGCCGAAAATGCCCGAATTTATGATCCCTTAGGGTGGTTAGCCCCTATTACCGTCACGATGAAAATATTCATGAAGTTGTTGTGGAAAGAAGGCATTTCGTGGGATGAACCCATTCCTGAAAACTTATCTAAACAATGGTGTGATATCCTATGTTTGCTCAACAATAAAGATAAGTAGATATAGTAGTACTGAATCTACCAGTGAAGTGCAGCTTCACGCCTTCCTTGATGCATCGGAAGAAGCTTATGGGGCTGTTCTCTACCTCCGAGTACAAAACGACCACAAACCTTCTCGTAGCGAAACCTAAAGTAACTCCATCAAAGGCTCTTACTATACCAAGGTAGGAACTCTGCGGACCTGTACTATGTACTGTCCAGGCTAATAAAAAGGTTTCACCCTTTCATTGCTTCAAAGGAAATCAAAACCTTCCTGTCGATAGATTCCACAATTGTTCTTTCGTGGATTTATCGACATCCATCCCACTTTAAAACATTTGTACGTAATAGGATATCCCAAATTCTTACTAATTTCGATCTATTTCAGATTTCGTGGGGACATGCGAAAACTGAAGAAAACCCCACCGATTTAGCTAGCCGAGGCATTTTAAATATAAACAAAATAAATTATAAGCTATGGTGGAAGGGACCTAAGTGGCTCCTCAGACCAAGGCAAGCGTGGCCCTCACATCTCATTTTCGATCCAAAACCCAAATTATTGGAAATTAAACTTATAAAGTCATATTTTTAGGTCAAGACTTCAACAAAGATTCCACTTATTTTACAAAGGTTTTATATAGATTTTCCTCCTTTTCCCGTCTCCTTAGAGCTACAGCTTTGATTCAGAGATTTATTAACAAACTGCGTCGACTCGAAATGCCCAAGAATTCAACTTGGATTTCCGCAGTCTAATTAGACAAAGCCCGTTGCTTCTGGGTGATGCATGAACAAGGTAGATTATTTTCAAAAAAAATAGTTTGTCTTGCATCTATGTAATAAGCCGCTCAATAAATATAGCAACATTATTTCTCTCAACCCTTTCTTAGATCATGAGGGCCTGTTAAGGGTGGGAGAAGACTTGAACTTTCTTCGCTGGCCTATTTTGAGAAGCATCCCTTAATTCTTCACTCCGAAAGCCATTTAACTCACTTGATTATCGACTACACACAGACTTTGTTTACACGGCTACGGCGTTACCTTAACTCTTTCAATGATAAGGAAAACTACTTGGATAGTAAATGGGAAAAAGGCGGTTAAGAATATTATTGACAAATGCGTCATATGCTTTAAAAATTCATGTCAAACCTAAACTCAGCTCATGGGAGCTTTACCACCCCCTCGAGTACGGTCCATCTCGTCCGTTTTCGAATGTTGGTCCTGATTACGCCGGACCCTTTCAGCTTAGAATCTCTCGAACGCGAGGTTGTAAAACCTACAAAGGGTACATGGCTTAAGCACGAAAGCTGTGCACATCGAAGTTTTGAGTAATCTCACAACTGAGGCACTTTTAGCTTGTGTAAGGCATTCCATTTCCAGGAACTATCTACTCAGATTGTGGCACTAGCTTTATAGGAGCAAGGAATCATCTTGAACAAGAAATAAAAAGGGCTTATAATGATGGTACTCGACAAGCATCGAAATTGGTGAGCATTAGCGGAATAGATTGGCATTTTATTCCTCCGGCCTCTCCTCATTTTGGGGGTTTATGGGAGGCTGGAGTGAAATCCATTAAACATCACCTAAAGAGAATTGAAGGAAACGTCCCGCTCACTTATGAGGAAATGTCCACTGTTCTTACCCAGATATAATCCTGCTTAAACTCGCACCCGTTGTGTCCTCCCACGACGACCCCAATGGCTTTGGGATTCTTACTCCCGGCCATTTTTTAATAGATGATTCTCTTTTGGCACCGCCTGAACAAGACTACAAATTCAAGGGTTAATGCACTCACCAGATGGAATTTGCTACAATAGATGAAACAAAGTTTTTGGAAGGCTTATTATTTATCACGCCTTTAGCAACGTCCAAAATGGTTAAGAGCTTCGAAAAATTTGGAAATTAGCGATTTAGTACTTATTAAAAATGAGTGTCTCCAGTCCAATCAGTGGGCTTTGGGAAGAGTAATTGAACTCCATCCTGGCAACGACAAACTCGTTTGCGTCGTAACATTGAAAACGCAAAAGGGTATATTGAAACGATCCATAAAAAACTCTGCTTATTACAAAAGCAAATTTGACTTTAATGAATTAAAAACGCGAGGAATTTTCTTATTATTTAAAATATTTGTCCGCTTCTTGTCTTTGAATTTTGGATTTGACTAATAGTCAAAATGTGCAATTGGTAACCTCACTTACTTTGTTCCACATTACTTTACCTATCCCATCCTTTGCACTTACGCTGACGAGTTTAAATGTTCATATAACATGTACATTGCTGCAAGAAGTTAATAACTAATTTTACCATTTCGATAATGACGCCCAATTGTACCGGACCTTCCTGCATTACTGTTGAAATCTGGGAGATTTCAAAGCGGGCCAGAATGTTCGAGTTTCCAAGGATTTCGTTCAGCACGGAACCTTTCGCAACGGATCCTATATCCTTTTCGATGAAGCGAATATGGAGCAGGCACCGCATCCTCGCGATCTAATCGCCGTGCAGTCACACCGCTCTCTTGGGTACAGAGAAGGAGGAGCTGACTACGATCGGGCACTTCACTTGTTAACAACAGCGATATACAAGAGCACATCACCGTCGATATCATCCTAGCCAAGGTCCAGCACATCTTCGCCAGCAAGCCGTTAACATTAACCCATTCAGTGCAGCCTTAAATAGCCAGAAATTGAAGTGCATTATATTTTTTTTCAATTCACCCAAGGCTTTCATCCTCCTCATCACCACATTGTCAATTACCAACTCGACTGTGTTTTGATATTGTCGCAAATTAGGCTATGTGCACCGTCTTATGACCTTAGGTCTCGAGGGCGTTTACATGTTCCTTATCATAGAGTGAATTACAGCATTAATGAACTTATCATCCGTTGTTTAAAGCAGGCTAACTCTGAAGATGACTATTGTTGTTATTATTAATTGCGGAGTAGTCTGTAGAAGTTGCGAACTTTGATTGATGACATAAATTTTAATTTAATTTGAAAAAATATTTGAATACTCTTAAAATCTAAAACTGAACTAGTAGTGAATTGAGAACTCGCATATTTACTTACTCAGATAATTTTTCCCTCTTTGTACTCGATTTAAACGAGCATGCAATTTAATTTTTTATTAATCATATTAATTTTTCATTCGTACTAAAGTCAAAGAACTTATTAATATTTTATGGTTATGTAAAATGCCTTTTAAGTTATACTAACAAAAGTGTGACTAACGTAATTCAGTTTTAACGTATTAACGTTTTTCGTTATATTTGTATATTAAATTTCGTTTTAATGTGCTTTCGTTTTTGAATTTTACTTACAGGACACAGATATATTTGGAGCACTTGATTTTTCTGACTCTATGAATCTCGAGAGTAGTAGTAACGAAGACGATTTGAATAATTTAATCAAGAAGACTGAAATGGTACGAAGCAATTTGGAAAAATATTACTTTATGCGATATCATTAATATTTAGTTCATGCAGAATATTAAGGATGACGACATTTCTGAGGCTGATATTTTTAAAAGAAATTATTACATCACCAAATTGAAATATACGGAAGTTAATCCGTAAGTAAAAATTGTTGTCACTGATTATTTATTTATTTTACTCGCTTACCTCCTAGACTTACGAACAGTGTTTTTAAAAATCAAAAGTAATAGTATAATTCTTCTAAGCTCATGTGTACTTGTTAGGACTAGCTGTTAAAATTCACATCCGATATTGATGCATTTTCAAAGAAAACTGTTTTATTTTGCCGTTATTAAATATATTGAAAAAATATAATTATTAAAAAATAAAAGAATAACACAATGTACGTAAGTCCTCTAGTGAGACACCATTGACTATACATATTATTTAAATTAATGATATTCCTAAAAAGTACTTAAATTCTTTTGGAGTAATCATCTCTATGTAAATTATGTACATGTTAAATTAACGATGTATTGGTAGAACCAATGAACTAATTTAAATGAAACCTTCACCGTTGTCTTTTTTTACAATATCAGACGTAAATGCATAACTGTATGATCTCATGTAGTTTAGAAATAAGATCTAAGATCTAGATCCTCAAACTCAAAAGCTAAACAGAAAACTGTTTAGGTATAAGGGGAGTCTCTAAATTATATGCGTTAATTAAGCTTTTTTTTTTAAAATGTTTTGAACACTAAATAAGCAAGATTTTTCGCTTCGTATGCTACGATTCTTGTAATAATACAATTCTCTATTTGACTATTATTCTTGATTGATTTGAGATGAAATGCGGTGCATACTAAATACGAACATTTCTAAACACAGTGAAATTCTTCATGAGCAAACTAAGTGCTACATAACTGCCCTGCAGTGGATACTGTACTATTACTACAAAGGTGTTCCTTCGTGGGGGTGGTTTTATCCTCATCATTATGCACCTTTTGCCAGTGATATGGTTAACATCGCGGATCTTGGGATAAAGTTTGACTTAGGCCACCCATTCCTTCCTTTTCAACAGGTGTGTATACTTTTAACTCTAAAGTGTAATATTTACTTCTTATCACATTCTTAACATAATCTTCTAGCTTTTGGCAGTGCTTCCTTCAGCAAGTAAAGAGTTATTACCAAAAGCCTTTTGGGATCTTATGACAAATCCTAACAGCAGTTTAATCAACTATTACCCTAATGAATTTGAAACAGATCTCAATGGCAAAAGAATGGATTGGGAAGCTGTTGTTTTGATTCCATTCATTGACGAAGTATTTATAAAGGAATGCTATAAGTTATTGTTATGTATTTTGTTTATTATTATTAAAGGAAGAATTGCTGAAGGCCATGGAACCCTGCATTAAACAACTTTCTACAGAAGAAAAGGCTCGAAATGTTCATGGGCCTATGCTGCAATATGATTATTTAAAAACTACTAAAAATGCTTCAGGATCTTCAACCGCAATTAAAGAAAATGGATCTTGTAATGAAAAAATTGTGTGGAGAGAGGAATTGGAATTACCTCAGCCAACTCATTCTAAACAATGTATTAGAAAAATTGTTCATAAAGGTTTTCCAACATTTAAGTTCCTTCAATATAAGGTAACATGTTTTTTGTTTTGCTTTATTTTTATTATTTTATGCACCTTTACTACATCTAGGCTGAGCTTCGAAACGCAAGAGTTAAGGTGTTCGAACAACCTAGCAGAAAGGAAAATATGATTATAATTCCAGAAATGCATTCTGATGTAGGAAATCTTCTGATTATTGCTGAGAAGTGCTTGAACAAAGTCATTTATATTGGTTGGCCTCATTTGATTGAGGCTAAGGTCGTGGCAGTTTCTTCACGAGACGAGAAAGTTAATAAAGTTGGACAACTCGATAAGAATAATAATAAAGAATTTGATTTATATGCGAAACGAATTTATGATCAGTAAGGAAGAAAATTTCTGAAAATAACGTAAAAATTAAACAATTTGTTTTAGTAATATGACAAGAATGGGTATTGATTTCGGAGAGATAAACATTTTAATTCATGTTTTACCAATGTATGGCTGGGAACAAGTTTATAACTTAAGTGGAAAGATCACAGATACGAAGGTGTGGGGCAACGTCGAAATTCAATATCCTCTGCAGGTGAGTAGGCTTACATATATTCATATATATATTCATATATAATGATTTCTTAATTTATTTAAAAGGCTGTGGTTTTTAATGCATTTGAAAAAACTGGAAACCGAAAGGAGTTGCGAATAGAAAACATGTTCCCTATTGGAAGTACAATTTTTATGCTAGGGAAACCATATTACGGGTGTGAAGGCAAAGTTCTTGATACCCTGCTGGTTTATGCTTGCGGACGAATGAAAGGTATTATTTATTGATAGTGATTATTGAATATATTCTTAAAATAAAATTTAGTGAGCATCACTATGTTACCTGATCCTGACTTATCTGAAGCTAGAACAATTCAAAATACATTAGAAGCGCAGTATTTTAATCAATACGATGCCGCTGCGAAATTAGGTACCACTGCGCTATCTGTTGCGCGAATAACTGGAACTGTTCTCGTAATTAAGGGGGAAAGAAGATCAAATTTACCTGAAAATACACCAAAAGTAAATATTGGTCTTCAGTTACGATATCACAAAAGTGTAAGTATTGTATTATATATAATTTTGAAATCATTAATTATTTCAATTTAATGTATTTCAGAACGAAGAGTTAGTTGGTTATACTAGGAAAATTGGCAACACATGGCTATATTCTAGCAAAGCCATAAACTTGATTAAGTCTTATTATGACACTTTTCCAAGACTGGTTGAAATTATTTCAAAATCGTCACCTAGGGATGATATTTTCGAATTTGAACTATGCTCCGATTTGGTAAGTAAATATATTTAAAACTTTTTGTAATTCATATAAAACAAGTTTAGCAAAATTTTAAAATATTGGTCTATTTTGAAAGTTTTGTTTTCATAAACCTACCGGCAAATTGGGGAAAACATAATAATACATAATAAATTTAAAAATCAGACTACTGCAAAAGAAATTTGGTGTTTGTGTAATTGCAATATGTATATCCCATATAGATATCCATCTTTGGAAATTTTCTAGATGTGTTTTGTTAATCTACTGAACGTTTCGCACTGCTGCGTTATCTTTACTTTAAAAACAATACTGTCGCGGAAATCTAATTTTTTTAAATATCTGGTTTACATAATAAAAATATAATGTAATACAAACATAACTATTTTTGCATTTATATTTTATTTTTCTCGTGTTCTAAGGAAGATGATTCTTTAACACTCAATAACATCACAGCATGGTTAAAAGATCAAGAACACAAGCAAGCAGAGCGCGTGACTTGTGGAACAAAAACAATACAAAAAGAAGCTGTAACTGCAATAATATCATCTTTAGAAAAATTGAAGGTATAAATATATTTTTCAAACTTCCTCAACCTTAAACACAAAATATTTTACAGGCTTTACCTGTTAGAAATATTAAACTTCAAGTAAAGCCGCATTTAGTTTTAAAACCTGGCCAAAAGATTCCAGAATCGTTTAAACTGAAAAAACCGTTGAGATTATTTGACCGTGTTGTTATAGTAAAAGACACGTATCAGGTGAGTGCGGTGATTTTTAAAGGTTTCAAAAGAGAATAACTATTCTATTACTTTACGTACAAGGTTCCTTTTGGATGTAGAGGAACGATTGTTGCTTTACATCCTGTGGCCGATCCCAATCCAGTGAGGATAGAATGTATGAGCTCTATGGAAATGTTTTATGAAATTCTATTAGATAAGGAGCACCCCGAAGGAAATAAATTGCATGGCTTAGCTGCTGGACGAGTATTCAAGGTTTCAGAGCAAGCAATTATTCCCACCTATGAAACAGGTTTTTTCTCTTGAATTACTTCAATGCTTTCTTTTACGATGTTAATATATATTTCTAGATGCTAGAATAAATAGAGCTGTTAATAACAAAGTTAAAGAAGCTAACAAAGGTAATAATTACTAATTCACAAATTTTTTTTTTCTTGACCAGCTTTTTTATTTAGGTAATAATAACGCAGATACGGAAAATGTTCAGAAAATATTGTGCAAAAAATCTGAAATTTTGGCTAAAGAAATCGGAGAAAAAGTCAATAATTTGAATGATCGAAATCATAGAGAATTCGTGTCCGAGCTTTACAAACAGAATATACCAGCAGTACCGAATGAAGCGCAAGCAATCGAACTTAGCAACATGTGTAATAGCTTCAAAATTTCTTATCCTCATCCACGTAAATAATTTATCATCTTAGATAATGGATATTTTGTATAAGACTTATTATTTTCAGCAAGGACTGCTCCATGTTTAGTGAATAAGCAATTGAGTACTGCTAACAATTTTATTCAACCACCTTTCGATCAATGGTTTAAACTACCAAACTTCAACGAAATTCCAGTACACCATGATGATTGGAGGTATCCGAGAAACCAGCACAACTTTAATAAACAAAGAACGAAAATTATACCGTTTAAAGGAGAAGAAACTATATATGTGAGTTTAGTTTTATTTAGTTGCGTTGGCGTGCTGTTGCTTGGTAAAAGATAAAGAATATTTTACACAATGTAGGTTGATTAGTTCATAAAGCTTTAAATTGCAATCTTTTTCTTTTAGAATAAAATAAATACTGATAAAACAGAAGCTTTAAAGGAGCTCCTAGGCTTGTCTGACAGAGCACGAAACGATGAAAAGGTAAATAATAGTTTAAATAATTAATAAGTAGCTAATATTTGCCCACTCTATAATGAGAGTAAAACTTTTAAGCAAAAGCATGTTTTAATATTAATTTGGCCTCAAAAGTATAAAATTAAGTGATAGTATTCATCTAGCTACAATCGAACAAAATTTTTAAATCCCAAAAGATGAAAAAATTCCACCGACCTCATCTTTTTGAGCATAAAGGCTTTGTCTTCAAAGCGAATACAACCCAATGTGTGTACCTTTGGGACTTGAAAAGTTTGCTTGATTTTAGCCACATAAATAATCTAATAGTTATAGAGTCTGTGGAAGTAGTAAATATATATATATAAACACCGTTTTTTGCTTATTATTAAATTAATGCAATTAGATAATGTAGCGTGAATGAATTTATATACATTTAATATTTTATTTTCTAAGTTTAAGATTTGATCCGCGTTTTTCTTAACGCTTCTATTTAACTTAATCGGGGTGTCCGTCTGTGAATTGGTTCAAAATTTGAAATCGAATTTGAACTATGGTATATTCAGATTAAGCTAGAACCTTGACATTTTGCACGATTATTCATTTTTGGTGACACTGAAATTTACAAAATATATTTTGAATTTACGAAAATTTTAATCCATTTTTCAAATTAATAAAAAAAAAGCAATTGTGTTTTTTTTTAAAGAATGTTTTTAATTTATACTTATTTTGTTGTATATGCTATTGCAAATATATAATCATAGTATCTTAAATGATCAATATTTGAGTTTAAGTATAATGATAAACCATAAACCCCACAATTTGTATTCTAATTTTGTCTTATTAAGAATTTGTTATCTTTTTCAGACTAGTAACTTAAAAAATGTGTTCCCTCAACCACCACCAAATTGGCGAATTGAATCGTTCAGGACATCGACGCATAGATCACAAGTAAGTCTATTTTTATATCTGATTGACTGATATAAAATACAAATTTAACAATGTAAAGTAAGGACTCGCATCATAGAGGGCACGTGAAACGTACGCACTTTTGGACAATTCGGCTTGATTTGCTTACAAATCTCACGAGTTTGTTAAAATTACGCTGAAAGGCGTGCATATATACAGTGTTATGTAAAACAGTAGCAACCATTGCATGTGTTATGTATAATTTTAATTGAAACGCTGTTTTTGGTTTTACAAGCGTTCCTTTTTATTTCATATGCTACTAGCACTACTTAGTAGTGCGCTTATCTTTTTTTAATTTCTTATTTTTTAAATCATTTAAAATAGTAGTGCGCTTATTTTATACAATTTTTTCTTAATTTAAAACTGTTTAAGTCCTCACTACATTGTATTTATTTATTGCGAACATTCTGCGCACCTGTTGCAAGTATTTTCACAACCAAAACAAAATTGGTTCATGAATTAAATTCTGTAATCTGCTGTGGCCGTCTCAGGCGTCGGTATCAAATGTCCGCATTCCTAACGCTAACAATTTGTCCGGTCAGCTAAGAAAAGTCTCCAGTGCATTTCCTTAAATATCGATTTTGAGCTTTAATATTAGCCAAAATAAAGTTAAAAAAAATGTCCAGCCTTTTTTACTCTACGTAGGGTTTAAGGCGGTTATTGTGCACCAATTTGTTATGTCTACCCATGCTTATCGTGGTATTCACGGATGACGGGGTAGCGATTACCAGGTAAGGTCCTACCCAGATCTCTGCGAGTTTATGTTTTCTGTTCTCGCTTTTAAGGAGGACCTTATCCCCTACATGGAAAGATAGGGATGTAGCGTCTTTGTCGTAGTATTATTTAGATTTTTTCTTACTGGCCATGGCGGGTTTGGGTTCCCTTTTTAAATGAGATGGGACGTCTGCCGTGACCCCGAACAAGCAGTCCATGGGAGTTAACTTCGTCTCTTCGTGTGTACTATTATTATAAACAAAAGCTGCTGTGCGTAGATATTGGTCCCAACTTTGAGGATTTTCATCTACTACTGTGTGCAAGTACTCAATCAGCGGTCTATGGGCACGTTCTAGCGCTCCATTTGACTGGGGGTGGTATGCTGACGTTTACAGCTTCTTCACCCTTAGCAGTTTGCATAACTGCTTGAATACATCGCTCAAGAAATTGGTACCTTGATCGGTAACTATTCTTTTGGGAATGCGGTAACGCGTGACGATCTCGTCGAAGAAAATTCGCGCTACTGTTATTGGGTATTGCGTACCAGTCCACGAATTTTGTCAGGTTATCCTGGAAGGGTAGGATATATTTATTTCCTGACGGGGACTCTTCTAGTGGTCCGACGATATCGAGGTAAACCTTGTCAAAAGGTTGCTCGGCTATGTCTGTAATGACCATGGGCATTTTATACTGTGCTGAAGATTTTAATCTCTGGCACTTTGAGCACTTTTTGATATAATTTTTTATATCTCGCAACATGTGCTTCCAACGAAATTTGCGCTTAATCCTTTTATATGTTTTAATTACACCCTGATGGCTTCCGAATGCAGAGTCATGGTAATCATGTAGAATGATTTTAATTTCTTCGGGGCTCGTGATATATTCAGGGGAATTTCGCGCGTCTTGCGATGGAGGTTGATATTCAGGTACTTCTATAGGCTTAGAAGGCTTTTCCTCCGGATCGGGAGCAATTTCTTCAGGCTGTGCTTCCCCCTGTTTCGTCTCTCTGTCATCTCTGAATGACTTCGTTCTCATTTTCTTGGGCTTTTCTTTTCTGGGCCCTCGTAACTGCGTTTATTTTTGAAGCGGGGTTATTTCCCTCCGCTATCGAGTCCATGGCTTGATGAACTTGAGCCTCTACCGTTCAGGTTGGGCTGTTTTGGTTTTCATTGTCTTCCCTTGGGATGCGGCTTAGGGCGTCCTCATTTGTATTATACTTTCCGGGTTTGTATTCGATGGTATAATCGAATTCGGAAAGCATATGGTGAAATCTCACCAAACGTGAACTTTCGACCTTGAAGGTAGCATCTAAAATTCCTAGTCGCCCAGACAATGACCAGTAACTCTTTCTAGGTCGCTTAAATTCGTAATGCCCGTAACTCATGCTAAAGGCTGTCTTTGGTCGATCTTTTTGATCGACTAGCACCTGATGGTACCCACTGTCCAAGTCAAGGGTAGTGAAATACCTCGAATGGCCTAATTGGTCGAGAATGTCCTCGATCCGTGGAAGAGGAAAAGCATACCCTATAGTTTTTTCGTTTAGCTTACGAAAATCTACGACTACTCTCCATTTCTTTTCGCCGTTTGGACCCGGTTTTTTGGGCACCCCCTAGTAATGGCGAATTCCAAGGGCTTTTGCTTGGCTGTACTGTTTTATTTTCGAGCATGTCTGCTATTTGCTCATTAATTACATGACGCTGAGTCTCTGGTAATCTGTACATTTAATTATACTTGGACTCTTTGGTCCCTTCTTGCGAGCTCTGTGGCTTCTATTGTCTATATTTATTTTATTTAGGTGTCTTGCACTCGGCTCCGTTAACCCTTTTGTGGCGAACTCCTTTTGGTTACCCTTCGTGGGGTATAGTGGTGCTAGACTGTAATTGTTGACTGGTTCCTGCAGCAAAGTTAGGTCTTTTAGGGCTATCTGAGAATCGTTAGTGTTGAGGAATCCAACAGGAACTTCTCTTTGCTTAGAGGGTACGATACTATTGGCTAAGAAAACGCCGTCGCCTAATTCTTGCAAAAGGTAGAGCATTTCCTCGGGCAATAGTAAGGGTAGTTTTGCCACCAATTGTGATCGTGCAGGTACGCATATTGGCTCCCTCAGAGCTACTACATGCCGCCTGATTTCACCGATCAGAGGTGTTTTCGCCAAAATTTCTCTACTGTTTCCCCGTGGTAAATTTGCTACTTGATAACCAGCTTCCGCCGCGGGGATGCCTCGATAACATGGCAGGTGGACAGCTTAACCCCTTCGGCTTCCATCTCATCTGCCTGTGTATCGGTTCCAGTTGCATTTCGAAATCGAAGTTTTCTATTGGGGCCCTCAATGTTACAGTATTCTGCAAGAAAATCTTTCCCCAGTAGTCCTTCGTGGGACAGATCTGCATCGTTTTCAATCACTTGGAAAGTGCAGGGAATTTTAGCCTCCCTATTTGCAGGGAGTTTTTTGACAATATTTCCCTTACAGCTTCCCAAGGTATGTGTTTGGCCAAAGGGAGTTTGCAGGGTATAGGTCGTCCTGGTGTTGACGCACCCGAGAGACTTTAAAGCTTGTTTTTTGATGAAGCTTATCTCAGCGCCCGTATCCACCCCACCACTAGTGGGGTCTTCTTATTTCGGCCGACATCTAGGGCGAGCTCCACTATGGCAGTACTAGATTTGGGTGGCTGAGTGTACCCTGATTTTTCGTCACTTTTTTATAGTCGAGCCGGGGATTTCGGGCTCGACTGAGCCTCGTTTCCCTGGCTTCCTAATTCCCACCTGCGTTTGTGTTCGCAAGTGTCTATTGTGTGCCCTTTTCGAGCACAAAACCCGCAAATTTGCCGCACATTGTAGGCTCTGCGCGTTTCGGAATTTCGAGACTCGTTATTATTTCGCGGGGGTCCGCGATTAGGGGGTCTATTCCTATTCCCGTTTTGAGCATATATGGAATTATTATTGCCGCCCCTCTGACAGTTAGGGGGCCTTCTATAATCACTCCGGCGGCACGCTATAGTATCATGCCCATATGTGCGGCAATATTCACAAGAGGGTGTATTTTTCCTCTTAAGACAATCCGCGTAAGTGTGCCCCTTTATCTTGCAGAAACTGCAAGTAATTCTAGCGACGAATTCCCGTGTAGGGAGGTCGGGGGAATTGGCTGCCTGCTGAGCGGTTTTGTTAGTGCTGCGCGGCGCAGGTACAGGTGGGGCTCCGGAATTTAGTGACGGCAGGTACGAATTTGCGGGCACATTTGAGCACCCTCCAATCTGCCTATTCAAATCCCTATTTGGAATTTGCGTTTGTAAATAGGGAGAGCTCTGTTGCAATCTCTCCATATCTAGGGCTTTAGTAGTACTTCCTTTCGGCAGCTTCATTGCACAAAGCTAAGGCTTGTTTAATTCGTGCCGTGAAGGCATTGAGAGATTCCAGGGGATATTGTCTGGTGTTAATTAATTTATTCACCGGCTCCTGGTAGGTCTCTCTGGGGAGATACGCCCTGCCTGTTTAGGCGATCTTCAAAATCACTAAAGCTGATCGGAGGTTCAGCTATAAACAGTTGATAGGCTGCTCCTCTTAGTGGGGTAAGCAGAATTCGCGGAAAAGCAATTTTTTCCTCCTCCGTGAGGAAGCTCTCGACCTGATGGCAACACCCTAAAAAGGTCTGGAGCTCTTGGCTAACATGTGGGCTGTGTTCGCCCGAAAAAAGTGGCACGATCTGCGTCGTGTACTTAATCACTTTGTCGTAGTTGGCCATTTTTGAGCACCTTTCTTTTTCACACTTCGCGGAAGCCAGCGGAGATGAAACCCTCTGAGAAAACTTGGGGCTACCGAACGACTCGTCTGCGGATGAAGATTCCGCGAATGCAGCACTTAACCACCCGGGCAGGCCGTGAATTACAGATTCAATTTCACTTTCACTTTTTAAACTTAGATCTACTGCACCAGTCTTATCTACTAGCGAGAAAGGTTGCGAGCGTTCTTTAAATTTTCTAATTTCTTCTCGAAATTCCTCTGAATTTCGTTTAGCTTTAGCAATTCGAACTTCTCTTTGCTCGCTAACTTCTTCAAAGTTTTGATTAATTAAATCAAAATGCCGATTAGAGAATCCGGCTTCTGACGCTCGCACTCTTACTAACAACAATTTTAAATGATATTCTAGACTTACTGCTAAGGCACGGGGTATGATTGTTCCGCTTCTAAGCTTTACGTCGGGCTGGTGGGCTCCTGCTTCAGGGGTTGTTGAGGTGCTAGGTTGCTCCCTCGATGTTGAAACTAAGGCGGAGGGTTGCTCCCTCGATGCTATTGCTGAAGCGACGGGGTGCTCCCTTGATGTTTGAGTTGCTGCCGGGTCCTCCTCAGCTGGGATGTGGGCGATGTTGTCCTCGCCTGACATTCACGTCCTTCTTGGGGCAATCGCTCAACCAATACAATCCCTCGTTGGTGCCTTGATGCACGACTTGGAATTGTAGGGAGATCGCTTGTTCGCCTGGAACAGCGGCGACTAAAGTTGTCCTCCCTTAAAGGTGGGTTAATTGCTTGCTCGCCTGGAGCAGAGGCAACTATAGTTGGACACCCTGGAGCGTTACGGCTTCTCGAAGCCCAATAGTTCGCAAGATCAAGGTTTTTCAAGCTCTTAAAGATTTTGCAGGGCTTCCTTGATCCTAGCGACTGCGCCAAATTTGTTATGTATTGTTAACTCAAACGCTGTTTTTGTTTTGTAAGCGTTCCTTTTTATTTTATATGCTACTAGCACTACTTAGTCTAGTGGCAGTTAGACAGCAACTGGCTTGACCTGGCCGCCGAGAACTTAAGGTCCCCGGTCGGAAATTCTGGTAGACGCACTGAGTGCGCGTTTATCGCATTGCGCTCCCACGCGCACCCATCGGTCCGGCGGGTGATCGCGCTGGCTTCGCACATTTTTGCACGGGCCAGACGAAACCCGAGCCATTGCCCGTGTCGAATTTTCGGCAACTCCGGATTTTGCCGACGGAGGGATTAAGTTGCGCAACAGCGCCGTTACAATGCCGAAGAATACTACCGATTGACACCGTTACGCAACACATGAAAAAAGAATAGAAGTATATTTGATTGAAACGAAGATACATTATTGATACTGTTCTTGGGCCCCCATTGCCGTATCAGTTTATTAGAAACAAGAAACACATTTTTGTTTGATTTAAAATCCAAAAATTGTTTGGTTTTTAAAAATTAATGTGTTTTAAATTTTTGGATGGGTAGTTATAGTTTTATTTATTTCTTTTTTTTAAATTTTACGTTTGATACAAAATTGAGCTCACTTTTAATATCGTGCTTTGTTTAAACTGAATTTCTTTCCCATATAAATTGGATGTTTGCATTTGCACATCATGTGTCGTTCTCCGGAACTGAGTGGCTAAGTAGAGTCAATTAGTCGTGGAGCCTATGTTGTGCTGAGAGGAGGAGACTATTCAACGGACAAAGAATTGAAAATTGAAAAGGGCAAACCGAAATTATAGAATCCATGGCTGTATAAGCCAAGCTTAAAACTTCAAAAAATCGTTATCTAACCTAGCTGTCTAATTATAGAGATAATAAGTAACATGGCGCTACCGCCGAGGGGAAATAACCCATCCCAAAAAACACCACACAAGTGTACAGTAACTCAAAAACAAACGAGAAAATTGTTCAAAAAATACGGCGCGGGTAACAAATTGTTGCTTTTGTGAGAATATAACAGTTCAGTAATGTCACAGAGTTGATGACGACGAACATCCTCATGCATCTTAGTTTTATATTTTAATTTTCTTTGCTTTTATTTTTGTTTTAGGTAAACAATGTTATAATTTTTATTACATTTTTTTCTAGAGTTTCGGTAGCCCACGAAGTCAATATAGTCAAAACAATCGTCCAATTAAAGTATTGGGAAGAAATGCAGTTCATTACAAGCCTTTATCTCATATGCCGCCAAACTTTCACGATGTATACATAGTTGTTACGCAGGGAAGTAGAAGTTAAAAGTTTATAATGTTTGTTTTTTTCCAGATGGCTTCAGGATCTGCTCTTCATAGAGAGAATAATGTAGCGGACTACAAAAACAACGGTGTGGAAGTATACAATGTAAAAGCTCATGATGAAAGTATTAGAGACTCTACGCAAAAAAAGGTATCTTTTTATTTTTACATGAAAAAAAACAGTGAAAAGTAGTCAATAAATTAAAGTCGTCCACTTTAAAATTTTATATATTTTTGCCGTAATGAAAATTCAGAAACAACATACGGGATGTTACGACGGTTTGTTTTTTCAGTCCTTTAATAACAAATGCGATGCATCGAAGGTTGAATTATGAAGGGCAAAAATTTGAATAGCTCAATTTTAAACAAAAGATATCATATATATTCAGAAATTGTTTGCTGTTGCATTACATTCCAACTTCCTTATTTTACAAATACCATGTGTAAACCATTTTAATGGGGTATGAGATTCACTCTTCCAGGAAATCATAATCCTCTGGTAAAAATAGAAGTGATGCAGTAGTATTCCATAGCTGAATATTCTTTAATATAAGACTATGAAAACCAATGTTTATGTCTTACCTAATTTAACAGCACTTTTTTATATCTTCTTTCAGAAAATATCATTTCGGCGTAAGACTCCACGAATTGCAGCCAAATTTGACAATATATGATAATTGTAAAGATTAAAGTGTACATAACTTTTAATATTTCAAAATACAATTATATTTTCAACAGGCCTTGAATTTTTTTCCTAATTTGAAGTAAAATATAAACAAAACAAAAGAAGAAGTGAATGAAATACCCCGTAACCTGACCAAAGCTCCTTTTATTTAGTTCTGAAATTGTAATAGTTATTCATATAACATGCGGGCAATAAACGCTTAGTAAAATATTTGGCTTTAGCGAATATTGAGTCATATTCTTGGTTCTAACAGAATTCAAATCGGGTGTAATTCCACGAGATCTCAATATACGAATATTGCTCTCCAGTCAAAGACACTAAAATGCCTTGCATTTCGGTTTTAAAAATGTGTCGTCGGTTTCGATTCGACTGAAAAGCAAAACTCGCAAGCTCTGAATTAATTTTTATTCTACTTATTCATGGGAGTCAAGAAATCGATGGTATGCCTTGCTTTATCGGCGAATTAATGGAAAATTTAACAAATTGCAAACAATTAAAAATCTATTAATGTTGTCCTTTTATTAAGGGTAAAATCGGATATAATAAATAAGTACTTTATTTATAACCTAATTACTATAAACCACACAATATTATTTACATATTTTTTTATGTTTTAAAATATCTATACTACTAAGTTTAAGTTTCTTTTTACATGCGGGACATTCGTAGGATTTATCTGAATTCTTAGATTCTCTACTGGAATATTTATCCTCATCGATCGTTTTGTTTCGTTTATCGTCTTTTGTACAATCTAAAAAGAAAACTTTAGGCTCACTACTTTCACTATGACTATAAATTACCATTCACATGTTTTATTCTTGAAATTCCTGATAAGAAGATAACTTTGCCGCAGTCTTTGCACTTCCATTGACATTGTTTTGCTTCTTCTTCCATAGACATACTCCAGGAAGAATCTCTCAGGCTAAAGAAATAAATGTATTGTAATGTTAAGTTTTAAAATTCTATTCGTTTTTCACTTACCAGGCATAAACAACATTATTAGTTACACAAAGTCCCCCTTTTTCATTGTTGTCCCTTACTTCGTATTCACTATCGAAAGGGTTAGGCGTAAACTCATCGGGGCGTATGGTATTATGGTTATATAAATCCTTTTAAAACACATCAATAAGAGAAATAAATAATCACATAAAATCAACATACCTTCAGATCTGCATTAAGTAGCCGTTTAACTGTGTATGGAATATTTAAGTTTATAAGTGACACCAATTCATCTAAGAGCTCATCTTCCGCGAAATCTTTTTGATCATCTCTTTTTAATAAACCGGTCTGCTCCTCATCTTTAAAATTAATTAATAACTATAATTACAATTACAAACTTTTCTAATTATTACCCTGCAATTTACTGTACATCAATTTTAGCCACATTTTTCGCAAGGTTATTGCTCTTAAAAGAAATTCTTGCCCAGATCCTGGTGTAGGAAATTCTAAACAAAGCCAAGAATCACATACAATTTTGGAAATAAGCGAATCAGTTTCAATAACAAATGAAAAGAGTAATAATGTTGGCGCTGCTGGCATTCTAATAACATTAAGTAAGTAAGGCTTCGAGGTTTCAAGTAGATTTCTGCAAAAGACAACATAATATTTGCATTTACATATCTTATATTTTGAATTTTTGTAATCCTAAGGAAAATTTACTAATTGGTTTTGAAATCAAATCTATTCATCGCATAATGAAAATGTAATAATAAATATTTTTATTTTGTTAAATTATTATCGCGGGTGACGCTATTATCGGATATGGAGAAGAAAACAGGAATATTTGTCTGTCTGTCTATCTGTGTGTGTGTGCGCGCATTACGCGATTCAATACAATTTGATTTGTTGGTACCTTATGTGATGGTTTAACATACAATCATGTGAAAAAGTTTAAGATCACCACCACCATGTATCTTGTAATGTTCTTTATTGAAGTAAAAAATGTTTTCGCATTATTACATCTCCGTGAAAATGTTTAATATCAGTTCATAGGAGTTTTAATATCGTAAACATTATCCTGTAGAAGTTATCACACCCTTTACACGACGTGACAGACAATATGGCACATGTATAGTTTAAAATAAGAATCAAACATAACTTCTGTCTTCCGACTAAAATTTTTCAAAGTAAATATAAAACATTTAAGTTGTTAACCCTGCCCAGGAAAAAAGGTTAGGTACATCGCAATGCTTTGACTCTCAGGTGTCTCTTTCAGATAAAAAATATTAATGCGTAGTAATTTTTAAAACTTAGGAAACTATTTTTATCTATTTAATGCAACAGTAAAGTTATTTCGCAAACGTGCTTAACTTCTTCAGGAATTTAAGATCTATTAAAGAACTACTGTGTTAACTACTAACATTATGTTTTAACAAAAAACCAATAACTTTTCAGTATGACAGCTCGGATATTATTTTCGTTTATTTAAAATTTACTGTTTTCTAAATATCGCAAATTTGCCTCTGATTCCTGTAAAATATTATTTTTATTGGAGAAGTTTCGTTAATTTTTAAGAAATAAATTACGAAGTGCGACAAACGCAGTCGATTTATTTTGAAAATATAATTCGTAAAAGTTTATTTATTTATTTATTTTTTTTTTTACTATACCATTTTACGGTAAAATGTTTAGACTAAAATTTCTTCAGTTGAACAAAACAATAGGACTAACCACAGCACATGCTAAGTTAGCACTCACATTATATTGCAAATATTCTTATAACTTTAGAATATTTTATTTTCAACATAACTGATTAAAATTATTCTCAGCATAGCATTCAAATCATATTAATAATTGACTCTCATAGCAAGTGTGGTCGGACAAAAAATAAGATCATTTCCAAAAAACATTAATAATAGCAACAAACCTAGCGTTTTTCTGTTCCAGTTTTAAGTCATGGTTTTTAAACTGCATTCTTTTAGAACGGCTGTGTGTCTGTATCAGTTGACAACTAAAAATTGTGAAGAAAACTTCGACTATTTAATTCCGAGGAAAACGAAAAATCAAAGTGTTAACGTTAAGTGACAAGCTTAAAATTGTGAACGCATTCGAGAGTAAATAAAGAGTAATACAGGACGAGCTGGATCAGTCCCTTAAACCCGTAACCCTTATCCCTTAACTTTTTAATATTAGTTTTATTGTTTAAGTCTAAACTTTATTTTGTATACAGATCTGAATCAATAAGTAAATAAATCATTACTTTAGGAATTCCAATTCCCTGTAATTGTAATTTGAAATTGAAATGTTGAATTCCTTATGTACTGGACTTGAAAAAGTGTACATATCCAGTAGAAGGAGTTGTAATTGGTAATTGATGATTGGTTACTAATGGATTTAAATTATTCGGTAATTTTCTTCACTCCAAAAAGAAGGTTAGGAATTACTTAGAAAAGATGCAATTTCTGTGAACATGTAGTAATGAGTTACCACAATCAATTTACACCATCCTTGGTAGTTGGAGGTTTTCGGAGTCAGTGATGACAAACCGATTGTTAGAATTTACGAATTCAGAATGGCGGAATTAAATATTATTTTAAGAAAAGCAAATTTTTAAATTTTTTTTTGATAAAAGTTATCATATACATAAAATATATATATTAACATGTGCAAATATGTTTGATATCTTAATGATAATTCGACAATTCAAAAATAGCATTTAAATGAGCAACATGCGGAATATATGTAAAACATATGTCATATGCATACTTTTGATGAACATTACTTACTGATAACATAAAATTTGATGCGCCGAGCTAAGCGGTAATTTTGTCTTGTAGTAGTTTGGCTTCTCCTCAATATCGCCCTCTTTTAATCGCAGAATATCTAAATGTTTGATCATGTCTGAATTTGGATGAATGGATACAAATTGTTTTGAAATTGTATGAAAAAATTGTTTATGCTCAGCCTAAAAGAAATCAATGATAATTCATATTCCTATATAACCATAACATTTACCTACCTGGCAAAAGTTGAGTTCGTCGGCAATAGAAATTTGTGGATAAAGTCCGCTAGCAATGATAAGCTTCATCAATAAGATATTTTTCAGTTTTCCAGTTTTTGACGCTTTCACAAGAGCCTTAAAAAATTGTTCGTAAGAGCAAAAACTTTTCACATTTAGGGACCTATGCTCACTTGTATTTGATTAAAATTATTTCTCAATCGAAAATCAACGTCGCGAATATCAGTTGCATTATCGAAATTTTCTTCAGTGTCATCAGTTTTTAATACCTTCCTTTTAGATGATGTTTCAGCCACTTGTTTTCTTTTCATAGCTTTTAACATTTTAACTTCTCCATATCTCATGGCCCTCTCTGTCGAAGATAGATGCTCCTGACCACTTTTTCGAATTACATTGCAATTTTCTAAAACGCTTTGGAATTGATTCCGCAGTTTCGTCATTTCATAAAATCTAAAATTATTTATGTTATTTATTACACAACATTGCATTTAGAACATAATACCTTTGTTCTTCAATTCCCATATCATAACACCACTTCCTGGTATTTTCTTTTTGATTTTGTTTCAGCTGTAACCATTCATTGTAGAGATCCATTATAGTAAAAACATCGCCGTGATCCGATATGTACGAAGAGCGAATCCTCTGGTTAATAAAAAGTAATAAACGAAATAACAAAATTGTTTTAATACGTAATAAAATATCCAAATTAAAAATTGTACGGTTTTCAGTTATATTTGTAAATTAGGGAGTCCAGTGAATTGCAAAGCCCAAAAAACTGGCCTCTTGTTTTTTTTTCGATTCACACAAATATTTCTTAAATTAGCCTCAATATAAAATTTGGGAAAATTTCGTTCGAAAAATAAAATTTCTTCGTTCTTTCTATTAAATGTATTTTTTTAAAGAGTATTCACTTTTGTACGGGTAGGGGATTAAGGTTAAAAAGTAATTGGAAATTTAGAAAAATATACTGTTATTAATATGTAGTTTGAATAGAGCGCCAAGCTAAGAGTACCAAAATTTTAAACGGTTTTTTTTGGAAAACCATAATTTTTCACATGGTTCAATGTTTGTTCGAGCAACTATATCCCTAAAATCGAATCATCTTTAAAACCCCCATTGAAAATGTCGAGGAGGTAAACCCAAAAATTGCTTTATAAGTATTGTGTCACTGATCTGCTTCCCATAATAGAGAGAACACATTAATATGCTGCTGGACGATTAACTGTTAAATAAAAACGCAACTTTAACAATTTCAGAAATTCTTCCTTTAAAACAAACATTTCTCTTACCTATAATTTCTTTATTATCCCTAACCTTTCCTAGCAAAACATCTAAATTTATTCTGTTAATGACACCAAGGTCAAAAGGATAAGGGAAAAGTTCGCGAGGGTAGTTTTTTATTAATGCATATTCTTGGACACGTATTAAAAATCTGTTTGAAAGTTTTGTTTGAGACTCAAAATAATTTTTGAAATAAAACTCACCTCACATTTCAGATCGTTGAAGGCTCGATTAGTATATGGTGATTGTATACTCAGCATAGCCGTGAAAAGTAAAGCGCGATTTAATTCGCGAAAAGCACAACTCATTAATAACATTTTTCCAATTGAAATTTCAACTGGGATTCCTGCAAGAGCTTTTCCCAACATTGTGATTTTTTCGTCAGCGGTTAAAGCATCCTTTAAAGATAAATTTATATATATTAAACCAGAAATAAAATAAGTTTATAATCCCTTACATGTTGCTTTAATATTAAAACAGCTCGTTCTATATTTGCACAAGCAGGTCGTTCAATAAATGGAAACGTTCTAACGTTTGGCAATCCCATGGACACCATTTGTAGCAGTATCGACTCAAGTTGAACGCGATGAATTTCTGGTGTAGGAAAAGCATCGAAGTTATCGAAATCATTGGATGTATATAATCTATAGCATATCTAAAAATAATATGAGTATTACATTTTACTTAGTTCGCGTAATTTTACCCCAGGACCCGTTCTTCCTGCTCGGCCTTTTCTTTGCTCAGCAGATGACTTCGATACCCAAAATTCTTTAAGTTTTTGAATTTTACAAATGGGATCAAAACTCATTTCTTTCACCTATAATAATGGAATGCTCAAATTTATATTAGCTGTATATTTTCATGTCTACCTTGCCTGAGTCAACAACAAAGCGGACACCATCAATTGTAAGTGAGGTTTCCGCTATGTTAGTCGATATAATGCACTTCCTAAAGTTGTCAGGGGCGTAGTCGAAAACCTAAAGAGAAAATTCAAATTTTGATCTAAAAATACTACTTAAATACCATACTTTATCTTGATCAGCTAAAGATAGTCCACTGTGCAAAGGAAGAATAATCCAATTATTTGAAGTTTCATTGTACTCTTTAGCTGATTCTACCAAATTATTGATTTCATTGGCTCCACTTACGAATATAAGCACATCCCCTCTCTCTTCCTCTATGAAAATACAAAATATTTTTATATAGGTTGATTCTGAATTATAAAAAAATTTGGGAACAACCTTGGATGAAATATTGAATATCAAAAATTACTCATTAAATGTAGAAAGCATCAATAATTATTTTCAAATAATATGTTAAGAAAAATTAAACTATAAAATATTGAGAGAATAATTAGTGCTCAGAAATTAAATTATGTTCTAGTTTGGATAGAAAAATTTCCTGATTTCAATGAAAGTTATGTAGTTTTTTATTTTTTCCCGTTTTATTTATTTGAAAGTGGTTATATTGAATTTATTGTAATTTTGTTTTAAAGAATAACCCAGACTTGCTGCAAATGTAATAAAATAAATAACATTGCATCCCAAATTCCAAGTAAGCTGGTACATGAAAATCATCTTTAATACGTGTAACTGGTACTGACAGATTGGAAAATTAGATTTAAAAATAAAATATTATAGTTTAAAAAAACTAAAAAACACGCTTTTTACACGCACTAAAAACTCAAAAATAATTAAATTAACTAGACTTTTATTTGTTACGATAAACGCATGTTACCCCTGCCAACACTTTAACTTCATTCTAGAGTAAACGCAAACATATATTTTTTTATTTATACGTGACGAATGATAGATATGCTAGATAATTATAAGTAAACTTCTATCATGTCCAATGACTCATTCAAAACGTGTGGAGCGCTTTGTCTAAATTAATTAAAAGTACACATAACCAAAAAGCGCTTAAAAAAATATACTTTATACTTTAAGTCAATAACTTAATTTATCTGGTCCAAGAGTTATAGTTTGGATGGGTATTTATCATGGGCAATTTGGTACACTTTTCACAAATTTTATAATAAAATCTTGGCATGCATGAGCGATTTTAAAATTTAATTCCATGTAAAATTTGCTATCTAACCTGAACCAGAAAGAAAAATGAAAAAACAAATGCATCTAAAATCGTAAAACAAATTACACATATGTATGTATATTAAACGATAAAACTACTATAAAAATAAAAAGGATACATAAAAACGCCAAATAAATCTTGTTTACGCTCTTTCATGGCAAAGTTATCTTCACCCAGTCGGTTTGTTCTTAATGTGATGTGAATCTACATTATATAATATAAAAACCCAGTATAATCATTAGTATTACTAACTAAAAATTCAATACCAATTAAATCCTTTCCCATTTGGAAAGCTTTTCATAGGTATATTTAAATGTAGAATAAATATTTATATACTTACTATCATACTTGTTATCTATCAACGTTAAAATTTTTATGTAGGGTGAAGGATCAATAAGATGTGTTTTTGATTTTCCAGAGGATTTAAGTTCCAATCCCATTTGAGGCATGTAAAAAGTTTTTATAGGATGTAACCGTCCAGGAACTTCAATATACAAACAATCTTCATCGCGAAAATAATTTGTAAACAGTTCAACATTTATCGTAGCTGACATAAGAATAACTTTCAAGTCTTTTCTAGCTCTTACTAAACATTTTACAACTCCCAAAAGAATATCACCGTGTAAATTTCTTTCGTGAATTTCGTCTAATATTAATACATCGTAATAAAAAATATTCTCGTCTGAAGCAAGCTGTAAGAAAAAATAATATTTAATGATGCATTGTTGATACAAATTTCAAATTGTTTTATTTTAATTGTTAATAAGTTTCAATTCAAAATAATTGTCTTTTGTTCCAGAAGTACGAAAAAAAAGATTGATTAATAATCCTATGGAACTGAACAATTCATTGAATTTATTGTTTTGAGTACGGTAAAATTAATTTAGAACATTGTTCGTTTGGGAATTAAAACATCATCATGAACGTTTTACCAAAAATGTTTGTTTCTACACCGTATTGCGGATTTATATTTCTTTAAACTTATTTTTTATGGGCTTTCAAGGAAATGAGTGGTTGAAGAGGCACAGTTTAAAATAGGACACCCTGTATAAATTAAACGCTTTCCGGTAAGTAGTTTAAACTAATAACTAAGGTAACTTGTGCCCTATCAGATTTAAATAAGTATAAGCATATATATTCTTTGGATGGAGGAGCCAATGCATTTTGATTTGAATTTACTCGTATTTTTAAACAAATAAAAACCGTAACCTCTCTCCCCAGAAACGGCTTAAAAAAAGTAACCTGTCTTAGAAGTAATCCTTCCGTGATAAAACAGATTTCAGTCCTCATTGTTTTATTCCTCTCAAATCGAATTTGGTATCCCACTTTAGAACCGTAATCTTCCAGCATCTCATGAGCGACTCTTTTAGAGAGTGATAAACAAGCCAGTCTTCTTGGTTGTGTGCATGCTGAAAGTAAAACACATTTTAAATTCAAAGAAACTTTTAAAATTATATTGATTTTCTGCAAAATATGAATATAAAACTCTAAGCTCGCGCTGTGGAGTGCCAGACGCCCTATTCTTTTCCATATCAGTTTAAGCCAGTTTTAATTCTGAAAATCATATCTGTTGGTTTTTGTCACTCCGAGAATTTTACCAGACTGGACCAGCAAATTATTTAAGATGAAATCGAAGCACAAAAGGCGAGAATGGTTAACATAAAATTCCCCCTCGTCTGTGAAATCAATTCCAAAATGTTTTCGACTTCAAAATGAAGAAAGTGCTTGGTTGGCTGATTAATTTGATTTTGCTCTGCCTTCATCTGAATTATTTGGTCACGGCGCAGAGACCATACCGACCATTGACTTTAAATATTCGATTAGCGCTCAGTGGTGAATTAAATTGGGGGCCACAACAATTAACAAAAACAGTTCTATGTGGACCTCAGTCAGGTTTCCAGCCTATGTTGGTGATCAACAGAAATGTGAGTAACATCAAGTCATATAACAATTAACAAAAGTCAAAATAAAAATTAAAATTAACACAAAACAAAAGTTTTTAAATTCGCATATAAAGAACATCATGAAAGTATGAACTCTGCTGCAATGCCTTTCCTGGGTAGTATTCTAAATTGATTTACTTTTTTGATTTACTAAAAGAGTATCGGTTCGTCAAGAAATGGCTATCCAAATAAAACGTACACAATTTTTAGTCCCAAATTTCACTGAAAAGGCAGGGGGATCAATGGTTCCAATTAAGGAATCCACAGGAGAAATAGCTGCCCTAAAACGTTATATTCAGGTGATAAGGCACCTTAAGAGGGGACCAACCACATAGACTGGGAAACTCCTCCTGATGCCTTCATTTGGCAACCTTAAGATTCTATGCTCATTTACTGCTTCATAGCAAGCTTCGCAGAGGTCGTTCTCCACACGTCTCCGACTAGGTAAGACTGACTTTTATTATATGAATAACCAGTTATGATTCTGTGGATTATTCATTTATTTCGACAAATTAATGAGTCCATAAGAACAACGAAGGCCAACGTAAATGAATCGCAAATAACTTGAGCGTACAGATCACAACGAACCAGACGAGAATCATTTAATTTTGAAATGTAGGAAGTATAGAAACATCAGAGAAAACTATAGCTGGTTTCAGGATGCTGAGAATTTGAGGACGTCGGATGTGAGGGGACAAAAAGTAGATTTTTTTTAAACAAATTTGCAATTATGAATCTTTCTGAAACCCAAAGGATTATAACGAGACCAAAGAGTTATCATTATAACGGGTAAATTAATACCGTGCCAGGTCTTTACCTTGCTATTTTTTAAAGATAGTTGATGACATTGATTGTTTGCTGAATAAATAGGGTAACTTTCGTGAAAATAGTAGAGAATTTGAATATTGTGACACTGGGTTCACGTAAATAAGAAATAGTAGGTAACACATTTTACTATTTGAATTCCACAAGGATTTTAAAATATATTCGAAGCTACGCATTTTGATTTGTATTTCATGTTTTTTGTCTTGTGTTCTATAAGAGGAACTTTTATACGTCAACAAAAACAGATGAGGTTTGCTTTTGATCTAAAAAGTTTCTTTCCACCAAATTTCATTAAATTTTAAGAATGTACATTAACTCCTAAGCCACACCACTGAGGAATAAAACTATAAAAGTCTCTAGTATTGAAGCAAAAATTAAAAGAAATGTCTACCTAAAGTTACTCACCGATGTTCTTGTATCCTATATCATTTAAATATTGCGGAATTTGTGTTGATTTTCCACAGCCTGTGTCGCCTGCTAAAATGAGTACTTGATGGTCAGCAATCGCCCTCTGAATCTTTTCTTTATATTCGAATACGGGAAGTGAAGCGCGTGTATTTCGAAGTTTTCGTAATTTCTTAAATTTCTCTTTTTGCTTAAAGTCTAAATATATTAAAGCGATTTCCAAAAACTGTTCTGCTTTATATTTTATATCGCGGAATTTCTTATGTTCGGGAACACAATGAACAATACGACTAATATTTATGTTGAAATTCGTAAATAAATACTTCTGGCTATGAAAATCTGTAGTCGCCTTCAATTTCAAGGGGTCAGGCAAAATTGGTCTCCCTGAAGATCGCAGCAAATTTTCATATTTTGCAACAAATGCCCAAAAGTCGGATATCTTTTCAATGATACAGTCGTTGTCATGAAATCCTCTTATAAAGGGATTAAAAACATTTTTATGATGTACAAATGAAAAGTTATTCAAATCTGTATTTTCGTAGCTGGTTTTATGTTTAGACATCTTAACCTGAAAAATGATTTTTATTTAATGGTTTTCAAAATAACTTCTTGTTGTTTAAATACTTGATGTTAAGTTGGGTCGGTTTTAGATTTTAAATAAGCTTATAATATTTTATATATAAATCAACAACAAATTGCAAGGAATCGTAAACAAATCGAGAACAGAAATGTCACTGAAATGTCAAGCCTGTACACATTGACGTCTGTCTGAAGCACTACCAAAAGGGATTCTTATTTCGGAACATCTACTGTGGAACAAGTGGAACTCATTCGGAAAGAGCGCGCAAGTGATTTTTTGATGCACTTGCAAATGTCATAAAAGAAACGCTTCCGACGTCAGGCTACCTCAACTTATTTGATCACCTTCGATTTGATTTTAAACATTTTGGCGGTTCTAAAAGGCGCAGTTCAAAATGATGTTGTCAGGTAAAATGTTGTGTAAACGTTCAGAGTTGGACTTATTTTATACCCTGCTAGGAGGACAATCTTTCAGGTAAATAATTGATTTAGGATAAGACGAATCTAGTCTGCAAAAGTGTTACTAAATATAACGGCTACTTTTCGAAAAGGTAGTTTATTTTAAAGAAATATTTTAAGGTTTTCATCCAAAAGCTTAGAATCCTTAAAATACTGATCACCGAAAACGAATTGGCTTAGTATCCAAAAAGGTTAAGGCTACTGAATACATTTTAAAATCTTACAAAATCATCTTTTAACCAATTGAGGAAGCAAAAATGCGGATTTCTTAGGATCTTGTTCTTAATTTCTACCAAAATAACTTAGCGACCAGCCCGAATCTGCCTCTTGTCTCTGCAAAGTTTAAACCAAATTGGCCGACTGAGCGGCTTTTCCTCAACTTATCAGCTCATTTTCTTAATTTTCCTGAATAAGTCTAGACAACCCTAATAAATATTCGAATTCCCTGGTAGCCTTCATCTTATTAACCTGCTGTCTAACTGTGGAGCCGCTGTTGCTTAATCTTAACAGACAATTTCTAATTAAGCAGATTGATATTGTGCTGCTATTATTTATCTTGTCAGGATCATAAACTGTTACCTTCATTCTACGCTTCGGCCTAGCTGTTTCATAAATATAGTTTATTGACCAAATCGCCAAGAAAGTTCTGAATCTTGTGTTTTAAACGATTGCCTTATAAAGTTAGTGCCATATGGAATTTATTTGGCATTGGTCGTTATAAATATAATAAAAGCTTACATTTAATTCCATAACATTAAAATAAAATAAACAAAAAAGATAACATATAGTACTAAGTATACATGTGGGGACGGGAGAGAGAAAAGTAAGATTTAAAATAAATTTACTTTATTTAAAGTTAAATTAAGCGATTAACTCAAATGTAAATATAAAATAGTAGAAGGAATTAAGCGTAACCCGATTTAAGGCACGGTCAGCACAACTAACTCAGCGGCAGCTTAACAGGAAGTGAATCAGAAAAGCAATTTTTATTTCTTCTATTTCTAAAAAATTTCACAGCTTCCTGCGATGTGAATACTTTATACCAAACATTATTTGACTAGGATGCACGAAATTGAATTAAGATTTTAGGGAATATGAAATATTTTATTCCATTTAATTCTTGTAAAACATGTTTTGTACCTTATAGACACTTTCTAAGTTCATAGAAAATTAAGGGATAATCTTGTTAATTCTTCTCACGTCCATCACAGAGCAGTAGGAATTGATACAAAATATAAGCGATCTGATTCACAAACTAAATTCCTTAACATGTACTTTTGATAAGTGTATGATGTAGGCCATCTTCTGCGCATTTGATGCCAATTTGTTTCCTTACAGCCACTGATTCTATTGTTTGAGACTTTCAATGTTGCTTCCTTGTAATTTCTTTAGAATAGAGCCAAATATTGAAATATATAATAATAGCGGACTTCTCATGCCCTAAAAGTGATTAAAATTGTTGGACTTTAAAGTTGGAGTTAGTTTATTGACTATTATTTTACTTACAAAAGCTGTTGCAAATACTATGAATAAAAGTATAAAACTAAAAATAGTACAAATTACCTGATTAATATTTTTATAAAATATTTATAATTTTTCAGTATACTTGCTTTGCCAAGGAAACCTTTCATGTGCCCCAGGTCTAATTCTAATTCTTATTTCTAAAAGTTTGATTCGCTCTAAATATGCTTATTCGGCATTTTATGATTACATTGGATTTTGTTAATTAAATATCCATTTTATTTTTAGATGGAAATGTGCAAGGGAAGGCGAGAAGGATGTGTACATTGGGGTTGCAAAAGGTCAGTTATGGGAGTTATGGCAATCCGATACTCATCTTTATTACAAAACATTTTCTAAAAATGGTGATCTCAAAAACGAATCTTGTGAGAACATTCTGAGCCAATATTTTAGACTTGATGCAAACTTACCAGATTTGTATGAAAAGTGGAAATTAGCGCATAAACATTTCCGAAGCACTGCGAAGACTTTCAGAGCAATACGTGTTCTTGATCAAGATCCAATTGAGAACATCATATCGTTTATATGCAGTCAAAATAACAACATAAAGAGGTAAAATTTCTCGCTGAAAGTCTTATTCATTTATTATTTAAAAATCCAGAATATCTACTATGGTTGAGTGGCTGTGCACCAATTATGCCCCGAAGATATGCGATTTTAGAGAAACTGAATACTTTTCGTTTCCTTCACTGGAACATTTAGAAAAACCAACGGTGAATATTAATTAAACTATAATAGAAATAACGTACTTAATTAATTAATTGAAACGTCTAGTTAGAAGCTGAGCTTAAAGATGCAAAATTTGGATACAGAGCGAAATTTATAGCAAATGCCGTGCACCATATAAATAAGTCTGGTGGAGAAACCTGGTTAAAGTTACTTCGCAATGTGCCGTATAGCAAAGCTAGAGAGCAACTTCTTTCAATTCCCGGTGTAGGTCCAAAGGTAAGTGAGACAAATTCTGTTAAAAACTAAACACTTCTGAATTAGTTAAGTACACAATCCCTATTAGATCAACCAAAAGATTTCGATTAAATTGGAAACCTGTGCATCTCGTGACAACTTTCTGTCTCATTTAACAGATATAATTTATGTAAATGTTTCCTTAACTCATGCAGCCATCCCAGGGATAGTCTCCCAGGTAGAAATTTTGATTCTCATTCGACCTTTCTGTCAACTCTAGTCGAGGACCAACTAATTTATGCAAAATGGTACTGGACCCTGGTACATATCGATAAAATAAACTCTAGCTAATCAAACACCTAATTTTTTTAAACTCTTTTAGAGGTAAAATGAGCTTCTATTTTTGAATTCGTTCGTAATTTTTTAGCAAATTCCTTTTACTCATTTTTTCGACAAAAAAATTTAACGGAAAGATTTAATCGAAATAGCTTATGTGCAGAAATATTGATTAAAATCGAAGATAAAAATTAAATGAATTTAGCAATTTTATTAAAGAATTTGCATTCAAAAAGGGCTTTTAAAGTCACTGTGCGCTCCGATTCGAAAGGATTCAAATTTGAAGAATAATGCTCCAAGTTTCAAGGGGAATGAAAGCACCGTCTGACCTTGAAAAGTCTTAATGAAAGCACCAAGTTGAGAATGCTTTAAGAGCCGCTTGAACAGCAATAAGGCACCTTTCGGTCTATTGGTGAGATTAAGAGTCTAAATTATAGTTGATTAAAAATGAAAATTTGATTACTAGCTTCCTCCTTCAAGGCGAGAATTTGCAAGATGCAAATAGCCACCGTTATAGAGGAGCCTTCTAGCTGGTTTTATTTAGCAGTTGCCACTCTCTTGGGGCGCCTGATTCCTTCTTAGAATCTTGGGGGTCTCTTATCCCTGCCAGCCGGGAGATCTTCCATCACTTTTGTTGCATTAGAATCAATTGGCATACCTCTGTTCAGAATTTAATGCGACACCCCGTATGCATTAAGGAATATAGCAAAAGTCTCATTCGTAATCACATAACTATTTTTTCAGGTGGCCGATTGTGTGTGCTTAATGTCTTTAAATCATTTGGAAGCAGTTCCAGTTGACACTCATATATTTAAGGTTGCAAAACAATTTTATATACTTACCGGGTTGAAAAACTCGTTATCACGTAAAACATATGATGAAATATCAAACACATTAAGAGAAATATATGGAGAATATGCAGGCTGGGCTCAGACGGTATGTTGTTTTATTTACTTCCGAGCTTCTATTGATAATTTAAACTTTACAGGTACTCTTTTGCTCCGATTTAAGAGTAACCGTAGAGAAAAGAACAGTTGGAAAAGATCTTCTATAAGTACATATTTGTTATTAAATGGTAAAAATAAAATGTACTTTGTTTCATAATGCCAACAGAAAGATATTTCTTATCTTTTCTTAAGTGCCATCTTCAGCTCCAGAACAATCATTAAAATAGAATTGCAAATTTTAACACCCATATATGTATATACGAACTGGTAAGTAAATAAGTCTGTTTTTAAATTGTTAAAGGAGTAATTAAATTAGTTTTGTATTATTTATTCCGTTTAATGGTACCACAAAATAACAATACTACTACACACTAGCGTTACAGCTAAAGATCAAGGTTAAAGTATAGTGTATAATTTAAAAACAATAAAAATATTACTAAAAAGAAAACGGAAAATTAAATCTGTAAATAATATTGTAAACAGATAGTGTAATAAACAAAAACCGCGCGCGACACATGAAAAAGTAACAGGCTTTGTAACGTAGGTTCCGCGAGGCCCGCGCTTAAGTACCTGGGGTGAGTCTCGAATGCAGGCTCACCTTTTGGGAGGAGATCAGGGGTCGGGCCGATAAAGCGGTTGCAGTTACGGCGGCGCTGAGCAACGCATGGCCAGTATTGGTAGACCCAGACCCTGCAAAAGGCGTCTATTGCTATAATAATATATATATATATATATATATATATATATATATAATAAATAAATAAATAAAAACTAGGTTCCATATTCTTTAACTATACTTAGGTCCAATATAGATAAAGAAGTACTACACGATTGCCAGACCTTGTTATGTATATTACAGATCATCTCGGATTCTGACTTCAGAGGCTGGCGCAGTAACAGGGGTGAGGATCGATTCGTGTACACTTGCCGTTGAGCTTAGCATCGAGCAAACGATTTCTGGGTGATTCTTGGAAGTGCTAAACGAAAAATGTTCGTTACATCGGTTTTATCCTTCATTTACCAGGTGTATGCATAAGTCTTTTCCGGTTTAACTAAGAGGTGGGCCAGCGAAAATTAGGCAGCGTATTAATTTAAAACATCTGCCATTAAACTGCAGCACACTCAATTTGAGTCCGCCAAAAACTAGCGTGTTTGTTTTATCGTTCAATGACCATGTCGAATTTTGTGCCTTTTGTGCTTTTCTTATTTAATCAAAAGAAAAGGGCTGCTGAAAGTTATCGTTTGCTGATAGAAACATATGGTGAACACGCTCCATCGATTAGAACATGTGAGACATGGCTTCGACAATTTAAAAGTGGTGAATTCAATGTGAAAGACAGCGATCGCTCTGGTAGACCGCAAAAGTGCAAAGATGACCAATTGCAGGAGTTATTGGTTGAGGATCCAACTCAAACTCGACAGCACTTGGCAAAAGAATTAAATGTATCGCAAGACACAATCAGCAGATGTTTACGAGCAATGGGGAAGATCAGTAAACTCGGTAAATGGGTCCCACGCGATTTGAATGATCGTCAAATGGAACACCGCAAAGCCACTTGTGAAATGATGCTTCAACGCCACATACTCAAATCTCTTTGATGGGACATACTTCCGCACCCGCTGTACCATCCAGAGGTGGCGCTATCTGACTATCACCTCTTCGCATCCATGGGGCACGCGCTCGCAGACCAGCACTTCAGCAATTTTGAGGAAGTTGGAAAATGGCTCGACAAATGGTTTACCGCAAAAGACAAGCAGTTTTCTGGCATGGTATCCATAAATTACCCGAGAGATGGACGGCATGTGTAGAAGCCGATGCGACTATTTTGAATGAAAAAAGTTAATTTCCCTTGAAAATTACGTCTTTTCTGTACCCAAAAAAAATCGGCAAAAACTTATGCATACACCTGGTATAAAACGCTTCATCGACGTTTCACCGCCGTCATTATTAACCTACTTTCACTGCACGTAACTTGAGCTTATTATCGGGCAAATTTCATACTTTCAACCTAATTTTACCATGGGGAAAAAAACATCTCCTAAATCGAGTTCAAAAGTAATTGATCACAAGAACACCAACACTCCTGTGAAGACGAGAGCAGCAGTAAAGCAACTACAACACCATCAGCAAGGAGCGCCAAACTCTTCAAAAATCCCGGCTAAGAGTCTGACCGGCAGCGCCTCCAACACCTCTCTTGCTTCATCCAGATCGAAGTCAATAAGTTCTTCTAATCGATTCGAACTACTGGAGAGAAAATTAGTGAAAACTCTCATCGATGTTATTAATGAAAGAATGGACCACCTTGAGGAACGGCTTTCCATCAAGATTGAAGAGGCTCTTATGGAACCTAGACGTGAAGTTCAGGAATTGTCCTATGAGGTTCAGCAGTTGAAACGTGAACTGGAGGATGTCTGCCACGAACTTAATGATCTTCGCCAGTTTAATCATTTGTCGGATGCCATTATTACTGGGATTCCCCGCCTACCAAATGAGAGCCCTGTTGACATTGTGTCGTCCATATCAGCGAAGATCAATCATCAGCTGTCCCCGTATTTCACTGCATTTCGTCCAAAATCAACTCCCAACAGCCGGTCCAAAGGAAAGTGTGTACCAATCGTTATAAAATTCTCGTCAGTTGCTGAACAGAGAGCTTTTATCCGTAAGTTCAAAAGCTCCGAAGGATCAAAACTGAATCTGAAAACTCTACACCCTAACTTCTCTTCGGATACCAAAATCAAATGCTACTGGTCCAGATGAGCTGTCCCCTCGGTATCTGAAAATGATATTGCCTTGCATTATCGGAGTCTTAACCCACATTTTCAACCACTGCATTATGACATCCGGATTTCCGATGCAGTGGAAACAGGCTCTTGTAATTCCAGTACCAAAAAAACCCTCAGCCTCAGCTCCTAATGATTTCCGACCGATTAGCATACTCTCCTATCTCAGCAAAGTATTTGAAAAATTAATGTACTCTCAGTTGGTGAACCACATCTATACCAAGAGTTTGCTCTCTCCATACCAGTCGGGTTTTCGCAGATATGACAGTTGTGAAACGGCCATGGTAAATGTTGCTGCGGATGTATGTGATGCCTTGGATCATGACTGCCTTACTGTTTTGACCGTGCTTGATTTTAGTAAAGCATTTGACACAATCGATCATTCTAAGTTATTAAGTAAACTCTTGACCCAGTTCGCGTTCTCGTCAACGGCAATTAGACTTTTAAGCAATTACTTGACTGGACGTAGACAATGTGTAAAAACTAGACATTCTTATTCGAATTTTGAAAATCTTTATAGTGGTGTACCGCAGGGCTCGATCTTAGGTCCACTGCTTTTCTGCCTCTATATTAATGACCTTCCTAATGTGGTGAAAGATGTTTCCGTAAATATTTATGCGGATGATGTACAAATTTATTTGAGTCGTCCTATTGGTATGATTGAGGATTGCGTATGCCGTGTCAATGATGACCTGGGTCGCATATATGACTGGAGTGTACTTAATGGATTAGTATTAAATCCATCGAAATGTAACGCTATTGCCATATACAGCACTGAGATTGACGCTAACTCCCTGCCACCTGTTACGTGCAATTCGAAGTGCATAGATTACGTTACATCAGTCAAGAGCCTAGGGATAGTACTGAACAATAAAATGACATGCTGCGATCACGTAAGTGCCATTTTGCGTAAGGTTTATGGCTGTTTGCGCCAACTGTGGGTTAGGTCCAGCATGCTTTCTATGGGCCTTCGAAAACGACGAGCCAAGGCTCTTATCATGCCGCACTTCACATATGGCAATGTCGTATTCCCATCACTTGACGCGACGTGCAAAAAAAGACTAACTGTAGCCTTCAATGATGTATTGCGCTTCGTATACAATCTGACCAGGCGTAGTCACATGTCCCAGTATATCACTTCACTCCTAGGGTTTCCTCTACTAGTCTACTTGAAACAACATAGGCTGAAATTCTTGCATAAAGTAGTATACATCCAACAACCCTCGTACCTATTTGAAAGGTTAAAATTTATGAGCTCATCGCGACATCTTAGTTTGTCGATCCCTCATTACAAATCTCGATTCGGGGAGCGATCTTTCTTTGTCCAGTGCGTGCGGGATTGGAATCTGCTGCCTGTCAGTATTCAGAGGACGACGTCCAACGGGTCCTTTTTAAAAAAGGTACAATCCTCGGATCTTTCCTTAGTTTGATCAATATTTTCTTAATTTGAATAAAAGCGCCTTTAAGCATGGATTTAATTTAATTTAATTTTATTTAAATTTGATTCTAATTTTGAATGAATTGTTAGTTGACTTTTGCTTTAGATTTATATATTTTGCTCATTTTCATTCTGTTTTCTCCTTCTTTTTTTTTCTCATTTTGTTTTCTCTTTCTTCTTTTTTTTCTTTTGGTTTGTTAATAATTTTCCCATACTTATTTTCCAATTGAATTTTGTACATTTAAGAACTTGTTCTTTGTACTTTGACATAATAAATCTATTATTATTATTATAGAGCACTTTAATACAAGGCTATAGAAGTTTCATTCAAAAAAGAAAGTATATGCCAGGAACTTAAAAATTTATTTTATTTTTTATGTGGTTAAGTTTTGTATGAATGTTTTTTTCATGTTCTGTTATTTTCTTAGAACTTTCTTACAAAAGCTATTATTAGTATTACTTTTTGAAATACTTCTGTATATTTACATTTGCACTAGTAGACCAATTCTAACGCAACGATTTCGAACACATTGAACACCTATGCTTAGTTTGGCTTACAGCCCTTCCATGTTCAGTTTATATTTTTATGGTTGAATAGGGTTAAAGATGTGTAGGTCAGATCGCTGTAGCATAGGGTGGAAAAGAGAATTACTGCGTCCAGTATGCAAAAGGTTTATATTGAAGTCTTGACAAACAATTATTATGAACATTCATTTTTTGGTTGGCTTAATTATTCTGTTAATGAGGAAGCAAATTAATCATGGCATCAAATATGATTCAACAAATTATTTTATTATTGAAATTTAGAGTTTCGTCAAAATAAAAAATTAATTAAAAACAAAAAACTTTTATATAGACTAAACTTACGTAACGCAAATAAAAGTAATTAAAATCATTACAATTAATAATTTTGTTTTGCTATGTGTGGATTAAATTGTGAGTGGTATTTCTGTTTAACGTATTTCTCGGGATCTACTACAACTGGCTTTTCGGGAGGAGGTAATCCTTGAAGTTTCCCAAGCAAAGCATCTTGTTTAGCCTTTTCTGAAGCTTCTCGTTTCAATCGTTCTTCTCGTAACTTTTTAATTTTATCAATTTTGTCTAATACTTTATCATGTTTCTTCAATTTGCTGTTATACTTTTCATTCGTTTTTCCTGTTAAACGATTTCTTGCTTTTGCGTTATCATCTAATGACAGTTTTTCTTTTTGCTTTTGTTTAGTTAAACGCGACACCTCTTTCGAAGAAATGCTCTTGATGATATTTATAGGATCATTAATATATTTAATTCGTTCATCTTTTTCTTTGCTTGTGGAACACTTTGGTAGATCTTTTCGAGGAATTTGATACCAACTTTTCTGCTTTAAAGCTTCATTTGTATCTTGCCCTAAGAAAGTTAATAACCCTATTTGTTTTTCGTACTTTTGTTGCTCTTCTAATTTTTCCTTTTGGTGTTCTTTGTTAGTACGATTTGTCTTGACAATTCCAGCTTCTAAATCAGAAAAAAAGTTCACATGTTCATATTTATTTGAATTCTCCGGTATATCAGTTGAATCAATATCGGCACTAGAAATATCAGCCTTTTGTCGTAAAGTATTTATTCTTGCTTCCTTTTCCTAGAATTAAAAAAACAATTATTTAATAAATAAAATGAAGGATGTGTATAACAATTCTTTATATTGTTGTTGTGATTTTGATCTACCCGGTGGGCGCCACCAGAAAAGGTGAACTTTCTGGTCACAGCAACTGAGGCCACATTTAACACTGACTACTATATAATGTATGTTGTCTTCTCAATTTTGTGGGTAGTTTGGCGTGACTATTGTCCTCATAACCAGTTGAAGACGAATTTTATAGTCCTCAGCGTTCCTCTATAGGCCGTTCTCCAATGCCCGGACCAACCAAACACGAACAAACCAAAATCGCCTCATCGCGTCCCACATTCATATCGGCCTCATATTCCCCTCGCTCGTGTTTTGGTAGACCGCGCAAACTTTTTCATGTGTACTAGTCGCCCATTCAACAAATTATTATACTAGAGGTTGTCGCAACATTCAAATTTCAGAAATCACAACATTTTGTAATTAATGACTTAAAGATATAGTGATTAATTGGAAAATTACTTAATCTAATACTTACAGTATATATTTCGCAACTATTTCAATAATTGCGCTGTATTTGATTTCACTATTGTGAAATAGAAACTAAGTGAAACCTACGTTAGAACACACGCATCAAGCCTAAAAAGGCGCCTGTGATAAAAGGATCATTATACCTTCAAGACAGTTTTGTGGCACATTTTTTAGCACAACTACAGATAGGAATATGTGTTTTACACGATAATGTCCCCAGTTCAGCACTTTCGTTGGTTAGTTCGTGGTTGGTTGGTCCGTGCATTGGAGAACGGCCTTATGTCCCCACAAGCTTAACCCTTTCAGCCCCATAGGGACATAAAAATCCCAACGCATACTCAAATATATTCATAGCCTTATACGTCCCATTTTACATATGAATTCTGCTTTACGGGGTTTTTTAACTATTGGTGACATGCTTGAAACGTTTGTTCAAGCAGACACACACCTGCGTGAATCAGTATGTTTGTAAACAACAACGAAGCTGCTAATGATCGGAGTTTTATCTTGTTCTGGTGCAGCTATTGCATTTTTTGGAACGTTTTCTTTATTTAGTTTCTCATTGGGACATTTATATCCCAGTTAAAAATTCCGCTGGCATATATCTGTCCCATCTTTTTTTTTCTGAAATGCGATTTGTTTTATTTTTTCAAAATATTTTACCATATTTCTTGTTAAAAACTCATATCTATCTCAAATAACTGAACTTAATTTGGTCCCAAAGGAAGCCCACCAAGGTTTTATCTTTACAAATAAACTTATAGCAAACATTTAATAAACATAAGTGAGCCTGGCTTACATAAACCATTGGATGGACGATAATTAGTAGTTTTAAAGATCAAACACACTTCGCAAGACTTCTCAAAAGTATAATTATGTAATATACTCATAGATGGCTACACAACCTTTCACTAGAACCTTCACTACATCAGATCCTTTATGAGTCCTTACAAACCACCACGAGAGCCCATCGCAAATTTACTTCTGAATCAGCTAAAAACCCCGAGAATTGGTCAATTACTTGTTTATGGTGTTAGGGCCTCAACTAGCGAGGCACTGTATCTAAATATAGGAAGCTCATTCCTAATTTCCTTGCATCTTAGGCAATTTATGATATGATGTTCCTCATCCTCAACTACACCACAATCATCACACAGATCGCTTTCAGCACGTTTCCATTTCGCAAATGTTTTTTGGCATAAGAGTGATCAGTTAATACTCTATTGGCTTTTCTTGAAGATTTTGCTTGGAATTTTTGTTTTCAAAAACCATGGCCGTGTCCCACCTGGCGCAAAAGATCTACTCTTTTCCCTACTCTTCTCCTCTACCTCGATCTTCCAATCTCCCCTAAGACACTCCAATCGTTATTTTTTTCCTCCTTTAATTTCCTGTTAAAAGTCGCGTTTACCCTGTTTAATTCCACCTAGTATTTTATCGCCCCGTTTCGTTGAACCTCGGCATGGCAATGTCCTTTAGCCTAAACAGTCTACTTAATTCTTCATTCCACCATTTTTAAGGACAAGCTTACAATTCTTTATAAAACAGTTAATAGGAAATAATCCCAGTCTTTATAGGTTCAAATAGACTGAGAATTTACAAAATACAGGGATCTATGAGTTCCTGGCAGCTTAGATCTTCTTTTAAATATCCTGGGTTTTTGAAAGGATTTGAATTCCTCTGGTATCTCCAATAGCATCGGTCGGTGGAAAAACCTGGCTGATATTAATCCAATACTAAGTAATCGAGACAATCTGGTTGCCTTAATTTTTAGTATTGGATTAATATTCATCATGTCAGGTTTTCACACCGACTGCAAAATTCAAGGAAAGTCTGGTATTTAATGTTGAAAGTAGTAGCTGTAGGGCTTAGGATTTTTTGGAATCGTTTTTTTTTATGGTTTTATAGGTGTATAAGTTTGGGTTGGGAGACTCTGGTTCAATTGGGGACTTATTTTTCTGCACTTGACTCAAGATGTTGGACCGCGCGAACACGAATAACTTCCGAATGCGAAGCCGGGTTAAGTACGATTTTCTGAGAAAGACTACAAGAGTGAAAAAGTGGTTAAAGGTAACCGAAATTAATTCGTTACAAACTTAGGAATAATTTTGGAGAATTTTTATACAGAATGAACTTTCCTAAACTCCTTATATATGAAGGTTAGAACAGAGCGCTAATTCTACATATGTATATCCTAAAAACGGAGCATTATGTTACTCTGCTCGTGGAAATCTCTTTAAATGTTCGGTCGCAGCTAAAAAAAAAAAATTAGCACCTACCGCCAGTTGCTGCCTTTGCAAAAGTTGATGCTCCTCCTCCTTTGCTTGGGCCTCGTCTCGTCGAACCCGAGCAATATTATCTTTAGTGCGGACATGCCACCTGCGAACAGAAACTGGAGTTTATGTATTTTGTAATTGTGCAAAGGAAGATCACCTCTTTTTGGGAAGGATATTCATTCAGAATGATGGTGTTTACGAACTTTTTCTACTTTGACAGAACTTGACAGTAGTGATGACAACTTCTCCAAAGCTAAACACTGACATATGCATAAATGCCCGCAAAAGGCGGCAAATTTAAAGGATTTAAACTTTGTATTTATTTTTAGTTATATTCTGCGTGCTTAAATCTAATTTTTCTAAACCTAGCATTAACTTTCAAATAATTTCGCAGTGAGAAGTTTCTAGAATAACACATTTTTCATTGAAATATTCCCAGGAAATCGTCGAAATGCTCACATCAAAAAATGCGGTTTACATACCTTAACAACTAATTTAAGAACTTTCAAACTTGATAAGAGTACGTTTTCGTTTTTCTATAATCCTCAGTTAATTTTGGATACAATAAAAAGACATATTCTTCGTGTTAAAAAGATAGCTTTGAATTTTGTAAATGAACTGCTATTTTTAGTAACAAGAATCAGAATGTGAAAATATGTTTATTAAAAAATGCAAACAAGTAATATTTTTTATAAGTTTTATTTCATAAACAGATAGCATATCTATATACAAATATAAATAATAAATAAAATATACAAAATACGGCGCTTAAGCCCAGCTGTGGCAATTATAAATACTTCAAATAGAAACGTCGTTAGTATCGGAAGGACAGTTGGTATCCTGCTTTCAAAGTTTCACGTTTTCAGAAAACAACGAAATTTATAGATGTACAGCCTAGATTTTTTGAGCAATTTCAGTCTTTAAATGAGGCAACATGTTTGCCAAAACCTTAGAAATTCAAACAACACACAGAGGGACATTCCCTACATTCCCTAATTTGCACTTCTGGAACCAACGATTTAAAGAAGTTAATTGCTGAAAAATTTGGAGTAAAGTTAATTATTTTACCTGATTTGCTATTTGTATTATATTATGCTACCTAATGTTCTATTTATTTTAAATATTTATTATTTCGAAAGATCATTATTTTGATGTAATTTTTTTATTTATAAAAATTAATTGAAAAAATAAAATTAACTAAACGGATACATATCTTATCTAATCAATGAAGCTTTTTCCAAAGAATTATCTCCCAGGATGGCAATAGGTGCCGGCTAATTAGAAAATTTTGTACTTTGTCATATAGCAAGCAACTACGATTAATAGAACAGGAATCGAATCATAAAGAGCTTTTAAAAAAGCAACCCCATTTTAGATAACAACGTCTTAATAAACTTCCTAAATTTCTTGCTAATTCATTTTACTTATCCTTGCTTTGCCGCTAAGAACGCCATAATTCGATTGAATTTTCAAGTGCAATTATTTTAACACTTTGAATAAAACAATTAATTGACGTCAAAGGTTACTGAAATGAATTTATGAATATTTTGGAAACATTATTAAGGAATTTTTTTCAGAAATGTTTTTCTAAATTCGCTTTAATTCAATGCCAGTGGAATTCAGAATAGGGTCTTCAGTATGGATTGTCTGCTTTTGTGGAATAAATTGTATGTATCATACTAAGAAAATTTGTGTATAACCAAGTTAATTATTATTTATTCTGGCTTTCCTTAATTTTTTTATACAACAGGGCATTTATTTCATAATAAACATCCTCCAGATTTGAGGACGGTATTTGTTGCAACATCCTGTCCACGTTCGAAAGGAAAATTTTGTGTACCATTGGTGGATCTGTCCGGGGTGGAGCACTATTTAGACTGCTCTGGTGTTCAATAAGTTCTCCGAGATTTTCCGCTAGTAGGGCAACAGGATTCTCGTTCTGTTGCGGACGCGATGTCGAAGACCGACTTTGCTAATGGAGAAAGGAATTAATCCATGAACCAGCCATGAATAAATAACTTACGTATGAGTAATTGGACGTTGTAACAACAACTTCTTGCTCATCCGATTTTACCGGTTGCGACTCAAATGCTCTACTCACATTGAAAATAAACATAATGGCCCTCGAAAGCGACAGTTTCGTTGTAAAAATATTTACTTTTAAATGACAAAAAATTACTGGCTTTCACAAAAGCTCGAACTTGCCACGACCGCCACAGAATTGTCACGTTTACCTATGAAGGAACAAACGACAAACGTTCGCCCTTCCATGTTGCTACCTCAAGGAAATTTAACTATTCGGCACACAGCGCCACTAGCGTGTGGTAGTAGGACTAAATTTTTCTTTGACCACCTTGAGAACAGCTTGCCAGGAAAATATTTCCTTGAGCATTTCTTGGTCGTTTGTTTTTTACATTGGTTTTGTGTAGACCACATTACTTGGTAATAGCATACCGCCTTAGATTCAAAACCAATTATTTAATCGTTTCAGTGCTAAGCAAATTTTGTGAATACATACCAAAAATGCGGAAGTGACTGAGTGCATATAAAAAAGAAATACTAAGAATAATTATTAAATTTGATCACAAATATTGCGTTATTACAAACAATTTATAAATACATAAATTTAATTTCATTTATTTCTAGAAAAACAGTAAGAAAAAATTATCCTTCATTTAATTTTTGTTGCAATAATAGCTTACTGTACCAAGCGCGTGAAAATAATCTTTCATTTGAAAATTTTGAACTAAAAGTCGAAAATTTGTCGAAAGCGTCCTTTTAAATTATGTTATCAATATTGTCAACACGTTGTGGGGATTTTTTTCTGGAGATAACAATATCTCTTCCGCTTTCACTTTCATAGACATTTTATTAAAGTAGAAAAAGGATGCTTCCCAAATGCCAGCTTTAAGAAACCCAAAATTGGTCTTGATCATCAAAGCCGCTATCGTGCTTCCCGCCATTTTGGCACAAAACGAAATGAGTTCAGTTGCGCTCCTCAGCTACAAAACTATAGTTTTCGATGTAATTACTGGAAGTTTAAACTGGGTAATGCTGCAAAGATGCATTTGACAATAATTCAAACCCACAGTTGACTGCTCAAAATCCGTTAATGGTTCGAGCCTTTGTATATAAAATGAGAAAAACGCATATTGCACCGTTTTGATATAGGCATACTTTGAAGATAAAGCCTAAAGGTAAGGGTCCAGTTATACATTTTAGTGTATACTCTTTTGAGTGGAATTTAGTGCAAGAGTACAATAAGCGTACAAGCGTGAATTTATTTAGCGTTCCATATTTTGAGATGAAGACGAACAAATATAATATGTCTTTATACACTTTAGTTGCAAGTGTAGGCAGGTAGTGTAGGTATTATGTAGTAAAGAATATGCCGAATACGAACAAGTTATTGCTACTCCTACCGCAATGTCAATTATTATAGTATAATATATTGCGAAAGCTAAACAGATCTGAGAACAAAGTAAATAAAAAGATTTGTTACATTCGCGGTGGATAAAGAATCATGATAATTGTGGAAATACTGCAAATCTTTTGAGAAAACTATAATTAAGAGATGAAACTTGTCATAGAAAGTTTAACATATAGCCTGTCGAATATTGATTTATTGGTGAATAAATTGGGACTTCTAAACGAGAAAAGCTATTTTGGTAAAAGAGCGACTTGGGTTAACACTTATGTTTCTAATTGCAGGTAACATTTTTTAATTGTAAATAAAATTCTTCATTCTCAAAAAAATCCGTTTACGTCCTATACTATTTCTAGAAATCTTATTTGTTAAAACCTTAAGCTTTTCAAAATAAAGGTTTAGAAGAAAGTGTGTTCAATTACCGAATTTCTCGAGTCACACAAATATTCGAAAATGTATTCAAAATTAATTCTGCAAAATTTCGTATATTATAGGGTTATATGGAATTAGATCTCTATAAAGTATGTTATTGTTTGAACAAAATATATATTAATCATTTTTTTATTTACACGATTTCAAAGGCCCTAACTTGACCTTTTGGTAAAGAAACTAAACCCGGAAGAATTAAATCCGAATTTGACGAATTGAAATTATGTATTCTCATATTTCTTTTGGTAATAGTATTAGTTATTCCTTTATTTTTTCACCAAGTTTTCATTCATTTACACATCTTCACTTATGAGTGGAAGTAGCATTTCGTTAGGCTTTATATTCAAAAAGGCACACTATTATCTTTTCTTTATATATTTCAGTGCATGATAAAAATGTCGAATTATCCTATTTGCCTGACCTGTCTAAGAATTTTGTAAACTTAATAAGTGTTCTTGGTTCCGTCTAACAAGATCCATTGAAATATTTGAAGTTTTCAAGAACAAAATTATAAAAATACAAATCTCTTTTATTCCTGAGCCAAGGCATATAAATGTCTTAAAATGTTACTTTCTAGTTATATTTGATCGTCCGTTTCTTTTCTCTTCGTCCTCGCTTTTTCTTCGGTCTTAAAAATTTACTTTCTTTTTCTTCATCCTCTGGGTTACAAGAAACAGTTTCGCGTTCATGGAGGTTTGGACTAACAGCCTCGGTATCATCGTTGTAAGATCTCTTTTTAGCTTTACGTACTTCGTTCTCTGTAAAGTTAGACCATTGAACTTGCCAAGAGTAATTTCACCAGGACTATTAAACATACCAGAACACCACTCAGGCTGGGGAGGTGCGGGTGGGGCGTCGTCTTCATCGTCATAGCGTCTGAATAATTCACGTATGTAGTCCTCTTTATAAATACCCGGAGGACGTGCCCTTGCAAAGGCAGTGAGTGCGGCTTCGACCGAGCATTCCAACTTCTCCACCATGAACGATACTATCAGAAATCCTGTGGGAAATATTTATTAGACTTTATTCACCAATGTCCACAAGAGCGACTTGCCGGTCCTGTTGTATCCGTGGGTGCAGTGCACTCCGACGACGTCGAAAGGCCTCTTGTTGAAGAAGTTCTGCACGATTTCAATAAAAGTAGCCACCTGCGTTTTCGAGGGAGTCTCACCGTGGCCGGCGCACCGGAGCTTCACGTACCGGCAGCCCCTGCTGCCAACAGCTCTTGGGTGGTAGAATCTGTCCGTGTTGGTCAAGTCTACCCACAGCCCTAATTTTACCTAATGAGAAGTCAGTTCATTTTCACCTCACTTAATGAACACTTACCTTCTCGCAACGCATAAAATCGAACACCATCTCTGGGGTGAATAAAAACGCAGGGGGAAGCTGATCTTCAAGGTGTCCACTTAAAGGGGTTTTAAATGCAAGGAACTTCTCAGCGATAAAACGAATAGACTTCGGAGGGCAGTGCAGCCAGCGTTTGGGGATGCGATCAGGACCTCTTCTTCTCATTGGCCAATTTTTTCGCCCCATCGCGTTACGAGTATAATTTGTATGATTTTCGTAGATTTACTTGTTTTCTTCAAAATAAATTCACGCAGTTGAGGTTAGTTTAGAATTGTCAAATGCCAGCCACAAAGATACAGTGGCGGAAAATAATTAGTACAAAAGTTAAAAAATTAAAATTTGATCTGGCAGTTCCTAAGGCACGTTAAATTAAACAAATCATTGTACATTAAGTTCATTAAGGGTACTATACGGTATGCTAAAAAAATTGCAATATATTGATGATCACACTTGTAAATTTAAGAATTTGTTTGTTTATTTTTCATTCGTCCCTATTATTTCGTCTGCCAATGTATATATATATGGGCTGCTCTCGGAGGAATGAATGAATATGGAGTGGCAAATCCGTGTTAAATCTCTGCATGCGAATCACTGACTTATATATACTGATGATTAAACATAACTGAATATTAAATAATTAAATTATCACGAATCGATTTCTGTTATATCTCCGTCAATTTTTAATTTTTTTTAAAAATTCCCGAGCATTAAGTCGCTGGGCACTGACTTAAATATACTGGACTGCTGGTCCCGTACAAAAACTCACTTTAAAAGTGGTATCAACTTTTTGGCAAAATCTAACTACCCCGCTCCCCGTTAGATTCCCTAGAAGGACAAGTTAATAAAGCTTATTCATTCATTCATCCCAAATAGTAATTATTTATATGCATTTCTGAATATGCACAAATGAGTGGAATGAAAAATCTGATCTAGACAAAAAAAACAATTATATGTCAACCGTTTATGAGTTATGGGGTAATTTGAAAGTTTCAATTTTCTGTGGTATGCACATAATTAAATATTGCTTTCTAAAAATATCAAAAATGTTGACTTGCCATCTACCACTGAAGGTGAACTAACTTCCGAAAGTGGGAAACACGAATTGTTTTCCCAAAATTCAGGTTTTCCTCGAAAATTAACCGAAATTAATGTAACTAATGCATACACCGATTTGTTATTTTTATTGGAATGTTTGTTCTGTTTTGATCTTAGATAATAGAGTAAATGATGCGACACAGCCGACTTAGCATGACCCAACTTTCCTGATGTGTTAGTGTGATCTCTTAAGCAGTTGTGATTTCAGTGCAGGTCGAAATTATTATGTAGAGGGAAAAAGGGGCAAGTCATATAAATTTGAACAAATTATTTTTGAACAACTTCTTTAGCTTTTATAAAAGGTTTTCTTTTAACAAGCACTTGAAACGAGGCAATTTAAAAAATACGTTTAATGTAAAACTACATAAAATCCTGTAGCATTTCCAAAAATAGCTTTTAAACTACACTACTGATTTGAGCTCTGAAACAGCTGACAGCAAACGACATTCGTCTCCTATTTTCTTACCATCCCCTAGTGTTGTCTCGCTCTCTCTAATGAAGTAAACATTTTCCCCTCGCGTTGTAAGAATAAGAATTTTGGTCCTCACGTACAGGACTTTTACAAGTTGTGTCGCATCCTTCACTCTATTATCTAAGGTAAATATGAAATTGGCAACTTATTAAACTTTTGCTTTATTATAGGAATAGTTATATCCGGACAATGTCAAGAACGGAGCAGCTATTAATTACATGCACGATTACACAACCGTTCGTACGTTTGCACGATTAGATAAATTGATTCACGAATGAATGAATATTTTGTTTAAAATCACGATGACGATTCGCATTGGTGAGTTATGTGAAAAAGGAAATGTTCGCGTACTCTACCTAAACTAAATATTTGATATACCGGGCAACGCCGGAGCGGGCAACAGAGAGTACAATATCGTTAATGGTTTTTAGGGGCGAATAATTGAACTAGCTAGGTTAAATCTCTGCCCAAGCTTTTTTCTGCGAGTTTTCAGGATCGAACTGTCTAATTTTAGAGCTTACTTGTGCGATTTTCACCAAAATTGGTACCAAGGGTTTTCATGGTCGCTGATTTCAAATCGACTCCGGACTCCTAAATATTACGTTTTCAAGAATCAGATTCAAAGGATTCTCAATTTTGAAAGTTCATGGGATTTTTACAAAAATTTATGATGCTTATCAAATCGGCTTCAGAATTTACGAAATCAAGATTTGCAACTTAACGGTGTCGTGCAAGCTGGTTATTTATTACAATTAATGCATGTTAAATAATAAATAGATACTAGAATACATCATTTTAAATTCAAAAGATGCTACCTACCTAGAGTTTTATTTCCATTTACAAGATACGATGGTACCGCAGATAATTTTTAACTAGACATATCTTTTGAATTTTTCTGGACAGAAAATTGCATGAAATTAATGAATGAAATTAAAAATATAAAATCGTGTCACATATGCAAAACCGCAAGTAAACAACATTTCTTTTACTAGCGTTGATTGAACTGTTACTCCGTGCAATAAAAGCTGCAATAAAATGTTTATCTGTCGTATGGATTTACGTGGATATAAATAGCACCCATTGAGAAATTTTAAATCTTTGAACCGGAAAGTTTCGGTCAATCAGGTGCCACCTTGTTATTAATTTATTAGGCATTATATTTACCAAGAGAACGGAAAGGAGTTAATAGAGAGAAGGAAAAGCACGTACAAAGCTGAACAGACTATTTACATCTATTAATATTACACGAACTGGGCAGGTTAACTCAGGAAGGCGGCTTTGGCAGCAGCCGGAAGTTTAAAATTCAAAATCGTAAAACAAATCGTTAAAAATATTTATTGTATAAACAGTACACGAAATTACCATATGCGCATAGTGTGAAAGCATCTCGAGTGAGATTTTTCGATTTCTAGGGCGGCGCTGAAAATGTCCGGCACAGAGGTGTGCATTCTTGTCTGGATTTTATTAGCACTTCCGTCTGAGCGTTCTGCCGGAAAATTCGGTGCCGGAAACTGGGTTTGTCCCGCCATTTCCTTCGAATTTGTGAGGTTGGGAGCACCCTTGAAACTTCAGATTTCTTTGATTTCCTCGATGTTTTCTTTTCACTTTCAGATATTTTGGCAACGGTATGTATTTCTTTGTTGTCTCTACACGAAGATTTAGCATCAAGTTGTTTAGCTAGAATTTCTCTTCTCGCGTTTTCTCCCATCTGCCTGGCCTGAATAAATAGAAGACAAACAAATCATAAGCACGAGTTTCGGTTTAATTTTTGCTTTACTTTCTCGTGGTGGAATAATACTGAACTTGAAAATGAACAAAAACAATTCAATACAAATATTATGTAAAGTTTAAATTGATTTGTTTTTAAACAGAACAAAATGTTTTTGCATCGGTACGATTAATTTTAGATGTGGTTTTTTATTTCATTCATTCATTTTATTTTTAGCGGGGAAAACATTAATTCGGGTGTGGGGGACTCTCAATGAAAGGAAACGAAATTCATGAATGTTTCTTACGATTTATCAAAATATGCGTTTTTCCTCCTAATTAATCTTTCTGTAGATTTATTTGTTCGGATATTTGTTTGAATATACATATAATCAAAACTGTACGAGAAAAAGTGTCTCCTATCTCCAAATCACCCAAAAATGTTTGATATTTCATTTATAGATATCACGATGCATTACCATCATAAGAAAAATTCTATTATATTATCTATAGTTTTTTAATTAGAGAATCTTTACGAAACCTTTGAATAGCGAATTAAATTTGCATTTAGAGCGTATATTTTTTCAAAATACACTTGTGAACACCAATTATAATAATAATAATATAAATTACGACTTCACAAACGAAAATATTCCATCACGCCACGTATTCAAAAAAAACGGATTCATAAATTGGACATTTTTAAAATGTCGGTACAATATAAGATATTCCTATATGTAGGAGTTTGTAATGTGACTCAACCTTGAGCTATTATATTACAACTCTGGCTTTCTGTTTTTTGGCTGAGTGGATTTCAAAATACATAGAAATAGAATTCATAAGTTTTCTCATTTTTCTTATACAAAATATGCAGAATTTGTAACAAGTGTTGAGTCAAATAATTTATGAGTGATTTTATGCTAAAAAGGCAAACTGTTAGACTTGAGCATACCATATTTGGTTTAGTTGATATTATTATTGTATAGTTAATTGAAATTTCATCAAAGAATTGAAAAAAATCTTTAAACATTTATGCAAGGTTTTAAGAATTTTGTAAATATTTTTTTTTTAATTCTTTGATGAAATATCAGCTAAGGACATAAAAACCATATCATCCAAATTTCATCCAAATTAAAGATGCTTGAGTTTAACTGTTGATTAATTTGAGGTGGAATAATTCATAAATCGGATATGAGTCTGGATTTTAAACAAATCCTGTGTATTTTACTATACACAAAGTGCATAATAATTGCACACTTTATGTGTAATATCACAAAAATAACGTATATTATTACGCACAGTGTGCAGTTTTTGACACACATATTTTTAGGTGCTCATGTGTTGAAAATCGCAGCAATCATTGTAGGCAATTTGTTAGAGTGCGTTTATATGGAAGTCCATTATTTTAAAATCTAGAAACTTTTAATTTAGTTGTAAGTCTATTGATTTAAACATGTTTTGAGATTTCAGAAATATCAACCCTTCAACAATACTAATTTTCACGGTTTTATAAATTATGGAACTCCCATGCAAACTTTCATTTTCTGTTTTTCTTCATAGGGGAAATTTCTGAATTGCCAAGTGGTAAGCTTGTACTCATTTTCATGGTTTTAACAACAAAAATAACTATCATTCCTTATTTTATTCCCTTAAGGGATAAACTGCGCAAAATCAAGATATACTTATATCTTTCTTCATTTCTATTCTTAAAACATTAAGACTACCATAAATATACCAATACCAATACCAATTTTCAGGGATTTAAACTGAAAAATTGCGCTTAGGTCCAGTGGTTTAGTCTATGCGTTGCTGCTAGTCATTCAGTCACGCAACCGTTTTATTGTATATACTTAGATTAGAGACTATAACACTTGCCGAAGTATTTCTGTATATTACTTTTAATTTGTTTCGCTAACTGATTGATAGTGGATGAAAATCATAACTAACGCATGCACATGAAAAACTAACTCTCCAATATGTTTAGTAAGAGTTATGGAATAGTGGTATTCTATAAAATAAATATTTATTTATATAGATAAGGACTTATAGGCTTTCATTCGAGGCATGTTACGAGCTCCAGTATTGTTTTTTTTGTGTTTGCAATGTGTACATACATACATAGATAAATTTTCAAATTAGATTTGTTTTAGTTTCAAACCCACTTATCTCAAAAACGTTTAGTTTTCGAATTCATAGTTCTGTCAAAGAAACGAACATTAAAAATGTTAATCAGGCGTATATTATTAAATTATTTAATTAAATGAAAAACAAACAATTTGTATCTGTCTGTTAATTTGAAAACTATTAATTGGAGAACCATATTTCATTTACATGCTTTCTGAATAAGTTGTATATTCTGCTGTACACTATGCAATGATTGTGATCCCAAATGATAAGGGCAAACATTTTAAGTTTACCTACATATCTCCAAAATAAAAATTAATAGAAATTCTAATTTTGAAATGGAAACAATTATTTACATAATTACAACTTAATTATTGATATCTATGCATGGATATATATGTAAATATATAAACATATATTAAAAAACGACATTATATGGGAATCAAATATGTTTTTCTAGATGTGTGAAAATTGTTCCTTAGTGGACTTTGAGGTTGCTGCTATTGGAAACACATCGACTCTTTGATGTACAGTATACAGTTAACATAAGTTTCTTTGGTTTAAATTTAGCTATATAACAAAATTTAAAAATAGCTGTATATTAATAACACATCATTTAATTTTGTGCATGCTTACTTCTTAGTAATTGGGAGTTTGATTTTTTCTGAGAGACGCGAGCAGCGCGAGACAGGACCAATAAATTGAAATCTTAGAAATTTTGCCTTCTCCTGTAAAAAGTCTAAAATATCAGCGATATTTGTTTTAGCCAATATTTTACCCAAAGAAGAAGAACAGCAAAAAATATAAAAATGTAATGATTATATAATCAACAGGATTATATTTATGCTTTGCTTTACTTTTGTTTAACTTCGTTAAGGTGGGTGCAACTCGCTTAACTTACCCAGAATTTTAAAATAAGCTAAATAAAAAAAAAATTCATTTGTAGAATAGTTTCTTATTCTTACCTAGTTTAACATAAATATAATTATTTATGCCGTTACTTATTGAACGCTATGTGATACGTACAGATAAGTGTTTCAAACCAAAGAGACCAGTAACTAAGTTCACTAATTGTAAGACAAACATTAGATATACATATTGGTAATAAATGCTTACCAGTAATAGTCTACGTCTTTTATCGCGTTTAGCTAAGAACACCACCCAACCTCCGTATAGAATCATTATTAACGCTGGCACCAAAACTCCAGCAAGAACTGCAGTTTTTCTTATCCAAGCGTGATAAATTGCTATAAAAATAAGGAGTAGAGCTACGATTACTGCAATTAATCGTCCATTCGCTTTCCTTTCTTCCTAGAAAATAAAGAAATATATATATATTTCAGACTATTAAAATAAATATATTTTAACAAAAAGTCTTTTTATGTTTTTGTGATTACGATAATTTTTTAGCAAAATCTGATAGAACGATCCCATTGTAAACAAAAACGAGTTTAACTTCTATGAAGCAAATTGTAAATTGACAATTCTGAAAACCATTATTAACTAATTTTCAGTGTCGTGTCCGATATCTGGAATTTGTAAAAACTCAAAGTATTTTAAAGCAGAACATCGCTTTCGGAGTCCAATATACACTCGATTTAAAATATGTTTTTCTTGAAACTGAATATGCATAAAAATAAAACTCAGGAAAATACACATCCTTTAACTTAAAATTTTAAACTTAAACTCTACAAATCCCCATGAATCAATTTTCATGCCAATCCCTTAAAATTTACATATACATATGAAGGTGCTGTATTAATGTTAAACTGGATTTGGTGTATGATCTTGGTCAACGCAAAAATCGTTGAACCGATTTTACTAGAGTAATAGGTACTACGCGAAGCTTTATATATTACAAAATTAAAATTTTCTGTTGTTGTTTGTTGCTAATGCAACCGAACTGCATACTAATAGATATGGCAATCACATAAGCTGGAGAAATAAAGTTTAAATTTGAATTGCAACTAAGTCAGTGCATCATTTGAACATATCAAAAAAGATTAATAAAAAACTCAACTGGTGAAGAGACAAGATATGTACATACCGTTTTAGAATGATGAATACTTTCATGAAAATAGTAAAATCAAACTAAATTTAATTCTGACTATGATTCCATGCATAAAACGCCTTAATAAAATTATATCCTCTCCATTTAAAATACTTTACAACTTGTTCAGATTGTACCCCATGCTGCTCTATCATAAACACTGTAGTTTAATTTTGTTATTTACAATAATGAAAATATCAGTCTTTATAGCTTAAACCTCACGACGAACACTTTTTCTGCAATTTACGATTTCATTTAATATAGAGTTGTAACAAAAGTATCTTTTTATCATGAAAGGAATTTTGAACTATTTGGATTCACTTAAAAATTTACTCTGAGTCATATTTTTTTATTATATGTAGGTGTAAACGGAGTCTCATGATTCAGGGGTTATTCCACAGAAATATCTTCGATTTTCGTTAAACTTTCATTACAGATTTATATCGAAAAACAACTGGAGGCATTTCGATGAATCTCTCGAAATATGTATGTGTATACTCGTGCCCATATTGTAAAAATCAAAGTGTGTTATTTTATTGTACTGAAAATTGTATGTACATACTATGTACTAAATTAAGCCTTGTATAATGTATACACTGCGGAACAATTGACTGCCCTCCCTTGCAATTTTCACTTAAGACCTAACTCTGTGGAACTATTTCATGGAAACAATTATTACAGCTTTTATTACGGTTTGTTACCATGCTACCTGATGATGGAAATAAGAAATTAAAAAACAGGAGAGGTAGAAAGTCCCATTTTCGGTTTTCGGGCTATTTCAAAAGGGACAGTTGATTACCCCCACTAATCTGTTTTCAAAAGGAAAAGGTGCGTCTAAATTAGTAAAATTGTCTTTTTTCAGGCGGCATGGTAGTGCCCCCGCCAACACGAGCACTACCTACCTTTTCTCGAAGCGCTTCGTCGTTATTATGAACCCTCTTAACTTGGGTTTGGATTGTACCAGGTAAACAAAATACTGAGGATATGATGTCAGTAGTGGACTTATTAAACATGTAAAATTTCAATTGCATAGCTCTGACTCTTTAGATTTTATTGATTTTTAAAAAAACCCCGCCTTCGTCAGTGACTCACTGATGATCATCAAAATTCTTAGGGTACTTCCTGAAGTCCTAGAAAGCAGAAATGTGGTATGTAAGCTAGTATTCGGACACCAACAACAAAATAATTCTAAATCTTGGAACACCCCAACCGCTTAAACTAGGGGATGGAAGTTTGTATAAGACTTCCGCAAATTTTGATGCTAGAGGTGTGAAAATTAATATAGGGACTCCTTGTTATACATAAGTAGTAAAATACAGATTTCAGGATTTTTAGTAAATCTACCCCCACCCTTCGTTGCGTTACTACCGGCTGCCAATGTTGTAGATGACAACTGGTGAGGTGCACTACTGCTGCTGGCGATGCTGACCCCTGCCTCTTCATTTCGCCCATGTAACGGTAGCGATACGGCCAAGCCACATATTTAAACTAAGGTGAAGAGTTTGTGAAGTCAAGGCTTGTAGAGTAAGGGCGTATAGAGTTAGAAGCGTGGCTCTATGTAAGATCTGATAACTTTTTGATAGTGCGGGCAATATGGACTCGTCTTGGCAACATTTTACATGAAAATGTTTTTGGTGGGATTTAACTGTTGCTGCTTATTTGTCATAGTTTCTTAAATTTTAGTTGCATCGTAAAAAACATGGGTAAAACGCTGGCAAAGGAAGCAAAATTTTGCATTAAAGTAGGAAAATTTTTTAAACAGAGGAACAGCGAAAAAAATTAGACAAGATCCTTGAACAATCAACAACTGCCTCAAAGATTCCGAAAATTACGGGAAAGCAAGACCGCACTAGAAGAGCCATAACAGCACAAGAGCATAGGTGCATCTTACGCGAAGCGTCAAATTTTGCACCAACCGTTCGCAAAAAAGGAGAAAGTCGGAAGTCTAGCCAGTGTCCGAACAGTTCAACGAGTAATTCAACTGTGTCTGCATCTCCGACGGCCAAACTCCAAAAGAAACCACGCTTACTTCAGCGTCATAAAGTTGGTAGATAGAATTTTGATACTTTCGCTTACACTGGAAGGAGGAATGGCAGCAAGTGATTTTTGCTGATGAGAACAAATTTAATTTGGATGGGTCTGTTGGCTTTCAGCATTACTTCTACTATTCGAGGCATACTGAACTGATTTTGTCACATCACCATAACCATATCCAAAACTCAATTTTGATGAAATATTCAGTGGTCAACGATGGATTTTTCTGTAAGACAACATAAGAAAACCAATTTGAAAACAGAGAAAGCCTTATTGCAGCCATTAATGAAGTTTTCGAAGAAATCTCCTGGAACTATCTAAAAAGTTTGTATAATTCTTTTTTACTAAAGAGACTTTTAAAAGTTGTACGTAAAAATGCAGGACCTACAAAATATTGGCATTTAATAAAATTATTAGAAGAACTCCAGGCATTTGTTTTATTCAATTTTTTTGCGTACTTTTTTAAATGATCCGAAAATTGAAAATTTGAATTTTTACCTTTCCTGGTTTTTAATATCTTATCTCCGTCAGGAGGCAACACGTAACAAGCGGTAATAAATGCTGTGATAATTGTTTCCTGCCACACTATTCGCCTTAACGTGAAAATTTCAAATGAGGGTAATCAAGTATCCCGCAGTGTATAAATAATAATATAATAAAATAATTTTTTAGATGCCAATTAAATGATTTATTTTTCATAAATGTTCAAAATACTGAAAGTTATAAAGAATATTTAAATATTTTTACTGAAGTACATTAATATGTATAGTTCTGAAAACTTCTTTTCTTTTTCAATATGTATACATGTGCATGCATGTATAAGTCGATTTTTCGAAATTGGTGCATATTTGCATTCGCAGTATGGAAATCATGTGCTATATCAAAAATATTTTAATATCTACACTTTCTTTAACAGCTGCAAGTACTTATTTTGTTTTGATATTGCATCTCTTTTGTTAAAAATAAATTTAAAAAAAACGGCTACGTAAGTGTAACTTAAAGTAGAGCATCAAATATTTCGTACTTTAACTTCATTATTAGAATTCTTTTTTGCTTAAGGTCTTTACATTTATTTGAGAGCATAGGAATTATCTTAAAATGTTGACCAAGTTTTTATTGTTACTGGATGTTTACATATTTACATATGTTGTTCAAGAAAATTTTTGCTATATTATACTATATAACTAAATGATGTTTTATATTTAGTTTTTAAATGTCTATTTTACTGGGCTTTTATTTTCAAACTTTTAAAATAGATATTACCATTTTTCTTATTTGCGTCTATATTGGAAAATAGGCTTTAAGGGATGGTGGGGCTCGAGCGACAAATATTGGAAATTTTTTTGAAACCAAACATTCAAAAGAAGTAAGCTAAATATTGCGAATTGATACGAAATGCTAGATTTTAGAATAGTTCGGGATCATTCTAACGATTCAATAAGAATTCTGGCACTTATTAATTTAAGATTTACTGAAAAATGTAATGCTCCCTGAGGATAAAAACCTCATAAAATTGTCTGCACCTCCATAATCCAATTTATTCATTTCTAATATAATCATTCATTTCAAGAATGAATTATTGGTGGATGGAAATGCAGAGTGAAGTTTTCATCCAAACAAACATTTTAAATATATGTACATACATACATATGTTCGAAGAAAACCTATTTACAATAACAGTGATTCCCGAAAACGTTCCCCTCTAAAATATTCTCACCCGAGATTTTTCTTCAGCAGACGTGTCCTCAATTTGTATTACTTCGTCTTGCATAATGTAAACAATTGCTTACTTCACTTTACTACACTCTATCAATAAATTATTATTTTATTCAATTTCGATTTTTATTCAGTCGTGACCTTAGAATACACCGCTGTTTAACGAAAAGTTTCTAAATTGGCGCTTGGACAACTTTCGGTATCCAACTCGACGCGCTAAAGTTCGAGGAACAACTGGAGCCAAACTTAGCGTACAATTTCGACAGCGAAAGGATTTTGTTTATGTTTATCTTAAAAAGCGAACAGCATGACTTAAGATCTATCGGAATAGAAAAGTCAATTAAACGCTCCTTGCTTCCACTCTGTCTTGCTTTTTCACCTGTCTCGAATATGAAGAATGCCAGCTGTTAATTCAACAAGTACAATTCCAATTGATGTTCTATTGGCTGAATTTGTTGGCGAGCAATGCAAAGCAGACTTATTGCATTTCAGAGGCGTTGTTTGCATTTCCTGGAGAATCAACCGCATTCTGCTCTGAATAGTTTGAATCCGTACCGGCAATAGACGAAAAATCGCTAGTAAAGGTCTATTATTAGCGCTTATTTTCATATTATCATGTTACCAATATGATCACCCAAAGTTGTTTGTTTTCTGTGGTAAGTTCAATTTTAGTAAGAAAGAACAGATTCGCGCTACATTCTTGATTCGATGGATAATGATAATTGGCGCCTGACGCTGCATAATTATAATGCATCGCAAATGTTTATGTACTTGGTCCCGGAAACAAACATGACAAAGTATCGTTTCCGATTCAAATTATAAAAAAGATATTATTTTAAAGAATGTTGTCTTGTACTATTTAAATATTCTAACACTATTTGAAGTACACATATAATTTCCAAAATATTATGAATATTTTGAAAAATATTGCGAAAAAAATGTCATTTTATTTTGACGGCGAATTATTAAATACTTTTTCAGAACACTAAATTCTCTACCTCTAAAGACTATGATTTTCAGCAAAAGTACAACTATGGATATTAAAAAAAGAACTGTGCCTAGAGAAGAGAAGAAACTTTTATGTTATTAATGAGGTGGAGGTCAATATCTTATTTCTTCTTTACCAATCTTTTGAGCACGAGACATGTTTGTATGTATGTATGCATTATATCTTAATATTCGAACAAATTTTGCGTACACATTGATTGGATCAAGTTCACTGGGTTTTAAATAGAATATAATGACTTTTCCCAAAATCTTAGATTACTACAAAATTATACCTCTGCTAGACTAATTATAAAAAAAAAAAAATCATAGATGAATGAAGAATGTACTTCTAGCACTAAAATGAGAACTCCTATGTTTTATATACAAATGAATTCAAACTTAAATAAATGAAATGAATGAATGAATTGATTGGATCAATCGCGAAAAACAATGTTTGCTTTTATTGCAGTAAATAAAGGCAGTTTATAAATGAATCGTTATTTTTGAAAGTAGTAAATACAGGTTCATTTTCTAACAAATTCACATGAAGGTTATCTACACGCAAAGATTTAATTAGATAAGTTATAAAAATATATTTTAAAAAATCAGATTTGCACCATTTTCAAAGACATCGGCTCAAATCAATTTTATTATGTATGGTACTAACTGCTAATGTGTACTTCCCATTGAAAACAATTTTCGGTCCTTAATTATTACTTCATATGAAGATAAGTTAATTAGGAAATAGGAGAAGTTATCGTGAGAGGGACCGAGCATCAAATACATGCTTGTAGACTTCCGATAGGCAGCGTTGCATAAATCGAAAAGGAAATAGGAAAATAAAATTTCTTTTCTAATATTTTAAGCAAAAATGCATGCAAAACTCAAAAATGGGAAAGATGCAAAAATTCCTCAGGATCGTTCAGCTGAGCAAACAAAATAGCAATATTTTGCAAGCATAAATAAGCGTACGAACGTCTAGAAAAAGGATAACGCAATAATAAATGAGTCGTTATTTTGTAAAGTGCTATATATAGGCTCCACTCTTTGAAAAATTCCGCACGATAAGACTTATTTAGAGAAATTGTTAAAATGATATTAAAAAGTGAACTTATACCACTTTTAAAAGCAACGGCTCAAATATGGAAATAAGGTTCATGTACCGACGACAATATCACGCAAAGATTTGTGCAGCGATGCAGCAGTTTTTTCTCATTTTTAACCGACTTACAAAACGGTGGAGGTTATAAATTCGACCCGTACGTATTTTTTTTTTTTTTTTTGTTAATGTTCGTTCGCGCATAACTTGAACGCGTGAATCGATTTTAATGATTCTTTTTATGTTGGATAGCCTAAGATTCTCCAGGGGTTCAATGATATGTGTGGCAAACAGGAAGGGCCAAGAGGCGCGACAACTGTGAGGTAAATCGAAATAAAAATGGTAAATGTCCACGAATTCAGAAACAAAAAACTTTGTGCGTGACTTAAGGGTCATTGATTGCACATTCGATGACCGATTACGTGAATTCAAAATGGCGGTTTATTTTAAGGCAACTAATTATCTCAAAAATGTTAAAAGATACCATAGTACGAAAAACTAAGAATTAAAAATTCTCAGGGCAAGATTCTGAACTTCCGGCCACAACGATACTTTAATTAGTGATATTACATTTTAAAATAACACAGTGTTGTATTCAACATATTGCGAAACAAAACTTATCCGAAATATGACACTAAAAAGAACGAAATAAAAAAATATTTAAAAAAAATAAAACCGTCTAAAATAATTGTATCAAAAGTCCTCTGCTACTATTTTCAAAATTAGATGTAAGACTTTCCTAGATTTTTGAATCGGTGTGAAAACCTAACGTTATTTTGAATAAAACTCTTAAGAATATAACTGGGGCCCGCCTTTCATGTTGTTGGTTCAGCACATTACCCTCTTGTTGATTGCCAACTTCTAGCTGCTCATTTCTTGCAGGAGTAATCTCTTCATCTAAAATTAATGAATTTTCATTTTTTGATTTTGCAGGTACAGCGGTATGCAAGGAGGAAGACGATGAGCGTGGGATTATATAAGATAAAAACCTTTATTTATTTTTGTTATTGTTATGTTTGAAATTGGAATAATATTTATGTTAATTTTTTAAATAAAATACTGCATTGTACCTCTCGTCTTTTTCGTTTTGTATTCTTAATACTGATGTAAAAACGTAATGCAACAGTTCCTCAGCATCCTCAAACCGTTGCTTGTGTGTCCTAGCGTAATTTCTGCTGACTGGTGTCTGACTGACATTGTGAAGGTCAGCTGCAACATCTTGTATCTGTAAAACAGCAATTTATCTGTGAAATCTTGTGACTATTTAATAAATTAATTTAATCCCATTTATTTAATTTACATACTTCTCTTAGACCCCAACAACGTAATGCAATTAATACTTGCAGTTCAGGTGATGTTTCACATCCTCTGGTATCCAGACTTATTGCTCCCTTTACAAGGTTCACAATATATCGAACACTGTCTTTTGAAAACCTATATTGTTTTTTGAACACGTCACCACCAAAAACTACAAATGGATTAACTCTTGTTTTGTATTATTTTTTTTACGAGCACGGCCACTGACGTCTTCAATAGTGCCTATTAAACCGATTACTGCTTTTGAATCCATAACAATAAATAATGAATTGTTCTGATCTTGTTATTCAAGCGATAGTCAATAACCATAACTTTACAATAGGTTTAAAATAGGCGCGAGCCTTCTGTAAATTTTCTCAATTTGCAAAGCTGTTGTAAGAGTGTTTTAATACTATTGAACGTTTATGAATAAGGTTTTTCGATACTTTCATTGTAAAGACTTTATAAGCCTTTTCAAGTTTTCATGAATACAGCCGTAATTTTACTTACTTTCTATTAAACATATCATAACATATGCCACTCAAATTCCTTATTCTGCCCTTAATATCTTACTGTTGACAAGTTTTCTGCAAGACTGATTCAATCTCTCTGCGTAAACACAATGTTGCCTGTAATTCAGCTGCTCGTTATGTCTTTGGACTCAAACGTTTCTAATTCAATTTTGGGTTGTAGCCTTGATTGCTATATTAATTCCTACCTTTACTCTGCTTTAAAATAAAGAAGCTTGTTTCTTCATTCTAAAACAACCTCGTATTTACGTGTAACACGTTTCCGCTGTCTCCTAACCGGAAGATCATTTTTTATTCAGTGCTCCCCAAGTCTGGAACAACCACTCAATAAAATTGAGGATAAGTAGCAGGTGTATTTTTGCTATTAAACTATTAAACTTTTTTAACATTTAAGGGTAACTTTTAGTTGGAACGTATTTTATACAACTGTTGGAAGATTCGATATTAATACAACGTACTTGGTTTTCCTCTTATTGTGCTCTCATTTTTAAACGCTTTTATTTAGCTTGCCCTGTTTGTTGGGCCAAATTTAGTAATTAAAATCTTACCTCCTTCCTGTTAACCGATTGATCTGAAAATTGGTGCACATCTTTAGTTTTGATAACAATAAAATTATGTATTCAGTATCACTGTAAATTCAAGACGGCCGCCGCCACAAAATTGCGCATATCAATATAAATGCTATTTACATATTTACACCCCACGATTTTATTTTTGCGTCTGATCAGTGCCCTAGATATATGAGGAGAGTGGTGTGATGACTGGTACCTAGGACCTACCTAATTATTTTTTAGCTTTTAGTACATTATCATGATTATGTTTCTTTTCAATAAAAGTGTTTAATTTAACAATTTTTTTGTACTTATTTTATTTTTTGTACTTTTTTGACTTAATATTTAGTTTTCTTTTCATTTACTTTCTTTCATAATATTTATTAATTTCCTACACTTACTATAAAACTTGCACTTTACTTGTGTGGCGTTAAACATTGACTGAATAAATATTTAAATGAAGTAAATGCTGAAAGATTGGTTAAATGCTCTATTAGAATAATTATTCTTTTGATTTTCCACATTATTATATATGCGCGGTAACAATTTACGTCCACATAGCACAATCTTCCGCCGAATACAATAAAGTGGTGATGAAGTAAAATTGAATCTTATGAGCAGAGGGAATCAGAAATTGACCGGATTCAGGAATGAGGCCCGGCTTCATTTTAATGCAAAATAGTGCCCGCCCTTATGTTCCTAGATCGGTTACATAATTACCTTTCTTAGTTAACAGCATAGTTAGAAAACGAATTCGTGAAGTCACTATACCTAGTTGATGTAATACTCGTTATTCAATAAAATAAGGATATGTATTTTTGTTGTTTATGGCAATGTGTCTAAAATAACAAAAAAAAAGTTTTTTTTGAAAAGGAGGTTTTCTTTAATTTATACATCTTCCAAAAAAACCTGAACTAATGCCTTAAGAATAACTTGTATATAATTGAAAAGATGTTAAATTTCCTGTTTTACATAGTTTTGAGCCCTTAATTTGGATACGTTCGGAAATAAATTTAAAAATATGTGATCGGATACTTCTGCCGGCCAATGTAGTAAAGGAACGAGATGCAAAGGTGCACATGCATTTGATTTTAACAATTTCCACAGAATTCGCGAAAGAAACTGTTTAAGAAAAAGTGTTTTAATCACCATAAATTACAGGAAGTACGAAGTACACAAAATATACAAATCTACTGCCCGTGCTCAGCTTAAACTATTCTTTTCACTTCGAAGAAGCGCTTGAGGTAATAAACCTGACCTACGGTCATAATTGCTAAGATGAGAGCCTCAAAAGTCGACCACAGCACAACTCTTGAATTTGTGTTCTCGTTGATAGCCCTGTGGATTTTGTCACGCACCTAGAAAAAAACGAAAACTTTCATGACACCTTCGGAGGAATTAGTACACGGCGAACTCACGTGCATATATTCCTGCTCGTGCTTAACGCTTGTGAGCCCCCCGGCCAACTCCCTGATCATGTCCTCGAGCTTCGCCTGTTTGGCCTCGTCTTCCTTGATAGCACCCGGTGTTCCGCGAGGAGCTTCGCCAACGTCCAGTGAGAACATCACCACTTTTGGGGTCATACTCGACTTGAGATTTCCGAAGCACGCCGTGTAGATTCCGGTGGAATGTGCCGCAAAAGTGTACTTCCCTGAGGATTCGCCCTCACCCTGGTAGATGCTGTTCTGCTCCGGGCCCGTGATTCTCACGTCGATGTCCATAAATCCGCCATCAATCACCTCGAAAGTAAGGCCTAATCGGCAATATGAGTTAAAATAATTCCAAATATTTATTCGAGCGATGATTTTCTGAATTACCCAATTTGGTGCCAGCTTCAGCCTTGTCAAAAAAGCATTCTTCGGCGTGCGCGTCTACGGTCACCACAAATGCGGTACTCCAGTCAAGAAACTGCAAAATTGCTATACAGAGAAGGGTTAATTTTGCACACAACATTTTTATTCCTCAGCTTGTTGAGGTAACGACTCAAATCGAAGAAATTCGCCTGCACCCGCAATTTGTTGACTCGGCCACGTACTCGTCAAGGTGTCGATTTTTGACTTTTCTTCTGTATTTAAATGTTGGCTGCCTTGTTAACCGCTCATTTGTCGGCATTGCTTAGTCTGGACGCATTTCGCGCATATTCAGCTATTACATCCACTTTGAATCCACCGGCTTGTCAAAATTAAAGCTGTCAGATTTTTCTAATTCTTGTCACAATACCTCTGCATGTGGCAAATTTCATCGCTAAATCCACGACTTTTTAGCGAAATTACTGAGAGCAACTGAAAACAGCCGTATAATAATGACGTCTGTATCAGCAGAGAAAACAAGACTGTCCATTCTGGTTTGTGCGAGAATTTAGCAAAGTGGAGTTTGAATTCTTAAAATTGTATTCCCAACTAGGAACAAGAAATCAAACTTATAAAAGAGGAATGTGAGAAGGCGGAGCGCGGGGAGCAGCTCGAAGATGAGGACGAGGAGCTGTCTAAGCTACAAATTGAAAATATGAAACTCAAGCACAGGATAGCGATTCTGAAAAAGGTAACTATCACAGAACTGTAGTGAAATTACCTGGAAATCAAATTGTACTTTTCTGGGAAAAAACCGATATCAACATACTTCTCATATTGAATGATTTTCTTGAGTGCATTTAATTGCTCAACTTGATAAAATTAACCGAATATCAAAATGCGTTTTAGTTTAGCTTTGATGCTACGTGTTACCGTGTAAATTATTTAATTGTTGAAAGTATACTATAATTTTGATGTTCAGAACCAACTTTTGTACTTAAAATTAAATATTTCTAAATGAGGAGAATATAAGCTAAACCTCGAAAATAATAGAATTCCTACATTGATACTAAAAACTGCTTTTCTGTATATATATATATATTGAAAAAGGCTCTAAGCCAAAACGAAACAAATGTGCCAATGATAACCAAAGATTAATATATTTTTATACGCGAAATTACAACACTCATTAACAAAACTGTAAGTAATTTAATTATGTGAAACAAAATTCTCTACGCCAACGACAGCGAAATTAATTTAAACGCAGCAAAATAAAATGAGTAAATCTAATAAAGAAGAAAAGAGTTCCAAAAAATGTTTAATTCACAATCTACTAGCATTTAGTGTATCCAATTTTATTTCGAATCACTTTGAGAATTCTTTGAGGCATTGATAAAACTATTCTTTTCCAACACTAAGATTTTTGACATGAAAAAAATTAATTGGGCAACTATACGACATGTTGCAATACTTTTACGAATTTAGTAGGGTTTCTACTTTCCATAAGCCGAAAATGCACCCCATATCATTAAACGTCCCCCTCGAAAGTTTCTACTTTTTCTGGGGGATTATCATGACGCAAGTCTTTCAAATATGAACTAAGTTCATGAGGAGTAATTTCGTCTGTAAAAGTAACAGTGTTGCATTCTTCGGTCAAGCATTTTCGGCAAAAGATAGGCGTGCTGTTTTGTAGTCAGATTTTAAACATTGGTTTCTTGTCGGTTTTTTAACAACAACGTTTGGACAAACGGTCAATGTTTGCTGTACACGTCGTTTAATAACAGGCAAGTCAATTTCGACTATTATTTGTGTCGCTGACAAACGTTTTTTAGTTACTTTAATAAAAACGCCTTTTTTTTGCCTTTCGCATTAAAAATACAACTCAAGTCACTATGAAGTTTTCTTAAAAGTAACTATCTGCTATGAACTCTCGCCTCTTGTAAACAAACACATAGACGTGGCCAATAACAATATGCTGAATATTTAACTTAATTTGTGATATAATATTTAGGCAATTTTAATTGTGTTTAAATGAATTTCGTTCATTGTATGTATTTAGAATGTGTTCATCAAGATATTTTATTTGGTATTAAACGCATACACTTATTAACAATTTTTTTTTGATAGAGCTGTGGACTTAATTTTAAAAACTCATATCATGTCATATGTCCTATAACACGTGAATTATTCAGTAGAACAAATGAACATAACCGCATATACATAAACAGCTAAAACCATCCTTCTTTCGCTTTACCGCACTCTGGTAAAAAATAATTAATTTCATATCACAGATTATTTATTCTTTTATAAACCTAGTGCTAAACATAATGCCAAATTTTAGAATCATCGTCAGTCTCAGTTTGTATGCAATATTTTATACATTTACATATAATATTAAAATTATACAGGATTTGGTAGCTAAATGTTTTAATTACATACATATGCCGATGGACTCTTTGCTTCCCCAGAGCAAAATATTTTTGAATACCTAAAATTGTCACCTTCAATTGTATTTTATTGTATTTTCAATGTAATGTTTGCCACATATGTATATTGTAACAAAATTTGCTTTCGCTTATGATTCACTTTTAGAACTCGAATCGAGTGGATATTGGGATTGGCGTTCGATCCGCAATATCCTGGCGTCTGTAGCAGGAACAGCAAACCAAATCTGAAAATATCGGTTTTAGATGTTCCGGATGGAACCAACATTTTTGTGTTCGTCTGGTTCGGTGAACGGACAATATTCTTAATTACTTTTTAAAAACTGTCCCTATTTCGGGACCAAAAACGAAGCCAAGTCGGCTCGGGTCGTTTCTCAGGCAGTTGCTCGACAGGCACATACAACAATATCTATTCTAAACTTTACTTTTGGGGTTATATATGAAACATCAAATACTGCTTTTTATAAAATCCTCGATATTATATTGTACAATTATCTCTCTTGATTCAATTACACATTTAATAATTTGTTCCATATCAAGGCAATTACAACTGAACAGAATATTGGTCAAAGATCCATGGAGCCGATCGACGGAATGATCTCCATAACGGGTCATCTCATAGACCTTTTTTCTAAAGCGATTCATAGTGCCTATCCTGATTTGCCAGAAGCAACAGCTATAATCACACCAGTTTCTGCAAGCAGTCCTAAATTCGGAGACTATCAATGTAACAGCGCCATGCCAATTGCAAAATTACTCAAAACAAAAGGAAAGGCAGCAAACCCGCAAGAAATAGCCAAGAACATCGTGAACAAGCTCGCAGTATCCCCACTAATTGAAAAAACTGAAATAGCTGGTGCTGGTTACATCAATCTGTTTTTGAATAAGTGAGGAACATTGATGTTGTTTGTTGTTTATTCGAATAATTCCACTTTTTGCAGATCGTATGGAATAAACGCTATAACATCTATTTTGAGACACGGCGTCCAACCTCCGAAATGTGCAAAATCTAAAGTATTGGTAGATTTTTCGTCACCTAATATTGCGAAAGAAATGCACGTTGGACATTTGAGATCTACTATTATTGGTGACTCTATTTGTCGTTTACTTGAATTTTTGGGACATGATGTTTTGCGAATCAATCACGTTGGTGATTGGGGCACTCAATTCGGAATGTTAATCGCTCATCTTGAGGACGAATTTCCAAACTTTCTTAAGGAGAGTCCACCAATCAGCGATCTGCAATCATTTTACAAGGAGTCTAAGAAGAGGTAGGTGTTTTAATTTTTACAGTTTCCATCTAATATCGGGTAGATTTGATGAGGACGAAGAATTTAAGAAGAGAGCGTACAGCTGTGTGGTTAAACTCCAGAGCGGTGATGAAAATAGCAAGACTGCGTGGAATTTAATATGCGACGTATCGAGGAAGGAATTCCAAAAGATCTACGATCGTCTCGATATTAAGATTGTCGAAAGAGGCGAATCCTTTTACCAAAGTCGAATGGAAAGCATTGTCCAGGAACTGGAAGAAAAGGGCTTCTTACAACTTGATGAGGGGCGTAAAATTATGTGGGGAAACGAGGCTCAAGACGGCATACCACTGACCATCGTTAAATCGGATGGCGGCTTTACTTATGATACTTCGGACATGGCAGCGATCAAACAGAGGCTGCATGAGGAGAAATGCGACTGGGTGATTTACGTCACTGACTCTGGTCAGGGTATTCATTTTAAGACGATTTTCGCTTGCGCCGCCCGAGCAGCAATCCTGGATTTGAACAAACACCGAATTGATCATGTCGGTTTTGGTGTTGTTCTGGGAGAAGATGGTAAGAAATTCAAGACGCGCTCTGGAGATACTGTGAAACTCACGGATCTATTGGATGAGGGACTTAAAAGATCACTAGATAAGTTAAAGGAGAAAGAGCGGGATAAGGTAATGTGAAATGTATATTCGATCGTTTTTTTTATCACATATTTCTTAGGTTCTTACTCCCGAGGAATTAAAATGCGCTCAAGAGTCCGTGGCGTATGGGTGCATCAAGTACGCTGACCTTTCGCACAATAGAACCAACGAATATGTCTTTTCATTCGACAAAATGCTTGAGGATCGGGGTAATACTGCAGTTTATTTACTATACGCCTTCACTAGGATAAAATCCATCGCACGGAACTGTGGCGAAGATTTTTCAAATATTTCTGAAATATTAAAAACCGAAACAATTCCTGCTGATCATGAAAAAGAGTGGAAACTAATTAAGGTACTGCTGAAGTTCCCTGATGTAATATCAAAGATCTGCACTGATTTGTACCTCCATCATTTGTGCGAATTTGTTTATGATGTAAGTACTACTTTCACCGAATTCTATGACAGCTGCTACTGCATTGAAAAGAACAAACAGGGTGAAATAATTAAAGTAAATAAGGGCCGCATTTTGCTATGCGAAGCAACCGCTCTTGTACTTGGAAAATGTTTCGATATCTTAGGCTTGAAGCCAATTTCGAAAATTTAAATATTTTTGTAGTTTTTGTTAATTAAAATTCATGTTCTGCAAACACAGTTTTTAAATCCCTAACTCGGTGGAACACCGACTTAAACTTCTCCCTTTAGCCCCTACTTAGTGAGATTTGGACCAACACGAACAGCTTTATTTAGTCGTAAAATAAAATCATACGGCCTTAAAGTTAAAAAAGAACATATACATATATATATTTTGAGTTTGAATTTTTCATGCAAATAGATACACAGCAATTTACCAAAAAAAATGTTGCTTGTCTCCATATTGGATCTACTATTATGAATTTCAAGAGTTTCTCTCAGCAACAACAACATTTTCCATGTAATATTTACCAATGAAATTAAAAAATTTAAATAGTATAGCAAAACAACCAATGCATAACAAAATTCCTAAACAATTCGAAGGCTAACAAAATACTTTTTATTAAAATGTGTGAATGCCATACATGAGGAGTGCCAGTTGAAAATGGGCTATTGTTTTTTTACAAATTATACTTCATAAGATCGTTTTTACTTTTGAGGAAAAGTGCTTAGTTTAGAAGTATTAGCCTTATTTTTATCATCCGCATCAAATGATTCTATTTACTTCCCTTGATTGAATCGTGCAGTTTACCTACGTTTAATATTTTGTATGTATTTTCTACATTCGGTTGTTAAACATTTCTATTGATTTTGAATAATTATTAATTCATTATTATTTTGACTAATTACTCGCAATTTTTGCGCCTATGGGAGATTTAGAAAACGTGAAAAGAATACTAAATGTCTAAACATTTTTGTGTGTCAACTGTTATTACATTTATTTCTCATTTATCGTATTGGGGTAAGTTTTATTTCTTTGAAATCGAAGTTAACATACAAACAGGCGTAAATTATACACTTTATTGGTTTGAGAATTGAATTACCATAAGTATTAAAAAAATCCATTTGTTTATAAAGTTTTTTCATATGAGTATGGCGCATTGTTTATGCATATAAAAACTTTATTATTAGAGAGTTTGTTTGTTGCAGTAAATATTGCATTTGCAGAGGTATTTGTTTTTTTTCTTTAAAGAAGAAGCAGCATATACACAGCACGTTACACTAAAAAAACTTTTATTTAAAAAAACTCAAAATAAAAATGGTGATGTTGTATAGTTGTAAAAGTCGAAAATTGAAAAGGGTTAAATACAAAAAAACTCGGAAAGGGCTAACTTCACACACATCAATAATTTGGTAGGTAAGTGAGACATAAATATGAGACAAATAATGCAATATAGTGTAATGTAATACAAGTTAGGATTATTAGAATTTAAAATTGTCCACCGAAAAATTGTTGCTATCTAGATTTTGATAAGTCCATACTGCACTATTGAGAATATGAATTTTGAAACTTTTGAATGAATTATTAAATACTGTCACTGCATAACTATAGATAGTTACATAGATAGGTCCATAATGAACAATTTACATAAGAATTTTGTAATGCTACTACTTAACGAATTGGATGGTAAATATTTTGGGAAGGGAAATGTTATAAAATCCTCAAGAATATTCCACCTTTATTATTCACTAGCATGGTAATTTTACTTTAACATATGTACACCCACTAGTCTCGGATTAGATTAGGCGGTAGTTTCACTATAATTGTCGACTAATAATATCCTGTTGTAAGTAGCTGGAGAGCACGTGTTTTAATATAGATAAACCCTTTGGCAGTAGAAAGGAAACCAAACCAGATTAAACAGTTTAACAGGACTTATAGACTGTAAATCTTGCGTACTGATTCACAAACTCTATCTTTTATAATTGAATATTGCAATGACCAATCATTTTAAATGTTCTTCAAAGTCTAAGCTGTAAAGTTGGGAACATAATTGCTTTTTGTTGGAAAAGTTAGGGTTGAAGTTAAATAAATTTGAAGTTTATCTTAATAGTTTTACATAAGTTTATCTTAATAGTTTTACATGAACATTTTGTTATGCATCTGCTCATGAAAATTGAATGTTGATAACATAACCAATACACCAACAAACAAACAGTAATAAGAAACAAAGGAACAATGCCAAGCTACTGTTACAATTTTAATCTCTGTGTTAATCATTGCAATAAAGTCTAAATCTCTAATTGACTAATATTATCAAATTTTATTTTCGAAATGCTTCGTATGATAAGGAAAGTCATAGAAACTTTAAATGATGTAAATTCTAGTTCATTGATAACATGCTATATATCTATTATTGTTTTAAAACATGGGCTTTACAATTCGAAATCAAAGTGTTAGAAAATGGGCAGAAACTAAAATGTTTTGTTAAAAAAATAATATGCCTTAGTGATGCGCCTAAAACGAATTACGATAAAGCCGAAATTAAATGTGTGCGCGTTGCGCAGTGTAAAGCCATGGCAAATAAGTGATGGAATGCGTATAAAATCCTGAGAAAGCAATAATTAAAATCAAGGACAATCATAAAAAGTAACAAATAAAATACAAATAAAGACCAATAGGCTCTATGGAAGAGTGTCAAGAACTTCATATTAAAATAAAATCACAAAAATCGGTTCCTAAGGAATGGATATTAAAATGTTCATGCTTTTTCGGTTGTTGGCCCAAAATTATTAAAAATTATATATACATAATTCTATGTAACTGGGAGCTCGCCCAGAACGAATCAATGGCAGTGACCTGATTCACGACCCGTTAACATGGTGATGACTCTATATGAGTATTAAAAAAGATAAATGCTCCTTTTTCGTAACAATTAGGATTTCGAAAAGGTTACTCCTACGCGACCGTTTCGAATTGCGTAATGTCTGAGTGAAAAAAAATCGTTGACGCTGAAGATATTCAAGTTCAAATCCAAACCTGCGACTGAAAACGTTTTGTTCATTTTTGTAGAAAGGAGATGGGTCACGGCTCGTAAAAAATCAACCCAGGTCCGGCGCAAAATGTTAGAAATACCTTGAATTATTGGATGTACAGAGTATTGAAATTTTATATAATTGCTATAATATATTCGATGTTTGTGGCTTAAGCGTAAGTTTTTTGCTATTCAGGTGAAATATCTTTCTAGCCATTGTTTAAAAGTCATAATTTAGGGGTCTCAATATAAAAATCAGCTAAACAGTGAAAATATGGCGAAAGATACAAAAAAGCAACGAAATGTGTAAATGCTTTTTATGTGTAATTAATCACTATTGATTTTCTATGTTGACTAAAACATCGTTGTCTCTTTTGTTGGATTTATTTAAAAACCTTGAATTAATTTTTATGTTAAATTGGAAATCGTAAAACCTACAATAAATAAAGATACGCAAATAGTGATGTTCTGATCCGATTATGTCCATTTCTAAGACATAATTCTTTGAAAATCCAAATCTTGATAAAGTAAAACAGCTTCGAAATCAGTAAGATTCATAAAAGTTAAGACAAAGACTCATTTATCGCATAAAATCAAGGAAATCCAAAATTTGTTTAAATTATTTATTTTAAGGACTCCATAAAAGTCTGTAAAATAATCATTCCTGAATTCAATCATTTTAAACAATAAACATGCTTGTCTCTGTCGATTATCGGAATAATATTCATTCTTGAGAAATTCCAACTTTTGGAATTAGCTTCAATATAATATGCAAAAATCGGCACTTGGATTTATTTAGAATTCGATATTGCTACCGCTTGCATTAGGTGGACTGCCCTCGATTTCCTAGAATCGAAAATGCTGTCCGAAAGAACAAAAGCAGCATCGCGCCTGGCAACGCCTGAATTCAGCAAGCCATTTTAGTTAAGCGAATCGGGTGCAGTACTAGATTGACATCATAAGCGCACGCCATCCGCCATTCGTGTAAGGTCGTTTTTCCGCCATCAGCTCGCTGTGATGGGTTAACAAATCGCAAAAATTCTAAGTGATTGATTTCTTTAATTAAACTTGATTAGCTAAGTCGTATAGTTTTGTATAAAGCCGGTTAACTTAACGGTTCGTCAAAAATTGCGGTATTTTTCGTGTTTTCTGCGCAAAGTTTGGACAAAAGCAACTACGAAAGCACCGAAATCCATCGGAAGGAAATTATAAAATTCACGAACACTCGCACAATCGGTCGTGTTGGTAATTTGTTTTCGGGTTCGATACAATTTCCGTGTCATCGTGTGCAGTTCCGAGTCGTGGACACAAGTGCAAATGGCGGAGTAGTTGTGTGTCAACCGAATTCGGAGATTGGTAGTTGTGAATTTGTTTTTCGTAGACTATTGAGTTTTTTTTATTTCCCGTGTGAAAAGTTCAGAAGTGCGTTTTTCGGCCGCTTAACAGAAAATGGAAATTTCGCCCTTTCCCGATCAGTAGAATATGTAAAAGCAAGTTCGGTTGATCCGCGAAGAGCCGTGTCCACTCTTCAATTGCAAGGATTTTGTTCGACGTTAAACCCAAAGTGGCGAAAAAATGGTTCGAGGTAGGTGCAAAATTGTAATTGGATGCATTTCCTAAGCGCTGACAACCGACAGTCCGAGTGTGTGCGACAAGAATTGGTTTCCAAACGCACCCGCAGCCTGTCGATGCACGGTGCATGTTTGGTTGTGTGAGATCAAATACGGTTTCTTTTCTTTTTGGTTTCCATTATTTATAAAAGTACCACCGCGAAAATTCGCCCGAACAGAACGCGCTCGCAAAGTTCTTTCTAGCAGCAAGCAACTAAATGTTGCTGACTCTTGGCATTTTCAGTAGCGGGAGGGCGACGTTGAGGTGGTCTTCTCCGCCGACGGCAGCCAGTAGCCGAAGCCACGACTTGTTTTAAGGGCATTTCTGAAACGAGCAGCGGCGGGGCAATTGACATTGGCTGCCTTCAAATTTTGTCATGCGGAAACTTTGTTGAATCGGCGGCCGCTCCGCTGAGCTCTAGCTGGCTGGCGGCACACTTCTCAGAACGAATTCCCTCAGCTTGCGCCGCTGCGTCCAAAGTTTTTCCCACATCTAATGTCCGGTGATGCAATTACTAAACCCATTTGAGTTATCATTTCATGCAGACTTCAGGGCGCTGGTTTAGGAAAGCATTTGACGCAATTTCTCTTAGTCTCCACCTTTATAATAGAAAAATTGTGACAAAGGAGAAATTGTTTTTCAAATAATTCTGCCGTCGTGAAAACAGGAGGTTTCACGTATACATATATATTAATAAAAGTAGCACTATGAGGGAGTTGTTTTTTTTTATGAAGAAAACAGTACTTTCCATATAAATTGGAAAATCCCGGAGTTATCTGGAAAGTTTAGTAAATCCTTAGTTTCTAGAATATTGCACACATCGCGACAAGAGGTGAATTATCAATTAAGGTCTATTTCTTTGCCTCAAATGAAAATTTTTTTAAACATGAATTGAATACTATTATAGTATATAAGTAGAGTATAAGCCAGTCTTGTTTAGGGCAATCTTGTATAAGTCAGTCTTCTATAGGGCTATATCGTACAAATCCGTCCTGTGGGTCATGTGTGAAATCTATACTTCTGTACTAAGATTATAAAGAGGAAAGAGTTGTAATTTTTAAATGTTTGGAGCTAATAAACACAAAAACTACTGTATCGATTTCAAAAATTCTTTCACCATTATAATGCTACATTATTACTAGAAAAAATTAGGGATCCCCGCTAAAACTTACGTGCATACCGCAATTTTCTTTATCCTACACTAACTGATCCAAGCAGTCGTGTCGTTTGGATTAACATAGTTTTACTTTCTATCTGTAGATTAGTTTTTGAATTATTCAAATTGGACATTCAGTACATTTTATTCAAAATTGTTTCAGTTAAATAGTGCGTTTCAGAACTACTTATAAATTATTTTATTCAACCTGGAATGTTAAATTTTTATAGTATTCTCACTCTTTTTTTTGGTAAGTATTTAAAAGTTCTTTTCAGAACTATCTACTTAAAGCATTCTTGACTTATTTTACTTATGTACAGGCGCCAAAATTAAAGCAATTTTAAAAGGGACTTCACACTGGTGGATATTTATGTTTTAAACATCAGTACAGGCGCCAAAATTAAGGAAATTTTAAGAGGGGCTTCGCACGGGTGGACATTTGAAAATTAAATGTGTGAAGTCGCGACGAATCGCTAGTCTTCAATAAAGCAGTCGCAGTCTTGAATAATACAGCTATATTTTTGCAGAGCCTTCTTTCTTCGAGTTTTGTCAAACGGGCGAACCAAAAACAATATTTAGAAATTTCTGTATATTGTTTTTGGTCGAACCTTTATAGACCTGATTATACGGTAAAACCAACAAAAAATGACAAATTCCTACATACATATTTCCTCATGTAGACTAAAACTACAATTTTGTAGTATACACATTTCGTGAAACTGAATATATCAATTTTCTACAATTTTTGTGAAAAATCACTTAAATCACAATTTGTAAGTCTGTGAAATAGGCCACTAAATACGGTAAAACAATCAATTCTAAAATATAAGGATATTGCAATTCACTTTTCGCTTTTGGTGTTCAGCCCTAGCCTCGACATAAATGCGTTTGTGACAGACTTAAGGATCTCTCTCTCACATTTTAAATTTTCTCAGCCTCTAATTATCTAACGTAAATTGGTTTATACCGAACAATTTAAAAAAATTCTTAATTTTTCGAACGTTGACAAGCACGCTTTTATTAAAGAAGAAAAATTGTTAATTTTTTAAAAAAATTCTTGTTGATCAGTGTGTGATTCGAATGAATTTTAGACACTTAGAATTTAACTGTGTCAAATATGTAATGTGTAATGGGAGGTTTGAAACAGGACACCTTACCAAGGAATTCCCGGAATCAGGAGGCCGTAAAATTCTGCGGGACTGTATGACAGAAGGCATCCTGTGAACTAAAAGGGCTGCCCAAGCTGCGCTAAAATGTTAGAGAGTCGGAATTAGAACAAAGCTAAATTCCAATGCCATGAAAAACTAAAGAGAATATAGCTATAGTGGCACACGCAGCCATTTTTAACACATTTTGAGAAAGGGCTCAATCAAAAATAAAAAAAATGCATGAAGAAAAGTCATTTAATTACGTAAAAGATAATTTTATACGCGAAACAATGAAAATAAAATAAACTAATTCTATTAAAAAGGGAAGAAATTAAACAAATATTTGATTTGTGTACTTCTAACATTTAGTTTGACAAATTTATTTCGAACTTCATATTTCAAAAGGCATTGAAGAAATTAAGCTTTTTAGCAAGTTTTCTTCAATACTTTTCTATAACATTTTATGATTTCTGTCCTTAAGAAAATCAGTGTGATTAAAGAGTTGATCGTTGATGTGAAGTTTCCTAACCATTATTTCCCATAGATTCTCTATGGGGGTAAAGTCAGGCCTACATGCAGGCCACTTTAATAAATTAATTTGGCAATGCTGAACCCACTCAAGGAAATGTTTATCATTCTTTTATAGTTTGTTCTAGTAGAGAGCTTGGGCGAATTTTTAATTAAAATTAAAAATAAGAGTGTATCATCAAACAAAGCCAAGCAATGCTGTTATTTGTCAGATATGTGTGATGGCAAATAGGAAACTAGAGATTTTAGAATAACATCTACGATCGCTGAGAATTCATTGCAGAAGAGTTGATTTACTATGCAACATCTTGAATGTATTTAAGCCTGAAATTGCTTTAATCTCGGAAATAAGATTTTATGACAAACATATTATGGGGTGACAGTAGGAAAGGTGCAGCGCTGCTAATCAGGAGATATTGTCTTTTCTAGGCGGGATCATTTAAACCTGGAGATACTCCTCCCCGTCTTGAAAAAGGCAAATGTAAGAGTCAGTCAATTTATAAACAAACTGTGCAGAGTCCATGCTGTTGCCTGTAGTTGTGACTCCCAGCTGCGCAGAAATTGCTGGCACGAACTTAAAACATCCGGATTGGTTTCATAGTAATCATAATTGCTTTAAGCTTCGACTTAAGAAAAAATTGTAAATAAATTCTTGACAATTATAAATTAAATAAGAACAAACAATTACCAAAAATAAAAACTAAATAAGAACAAACAATTACCTAAAATATCTCAAACGAATAGGTCTAACGTCTAATCGATTTCTTATTTTTGACGAATTAAGGCGGTCGTCTCTTGTATTACATCAAAAAATTCAATTTTTTTTCATAAATCACATTTAAAAAATGTCTAAAATATGTGAGTAAAAGTATTTTATGTATATTCTGCTCAAAGTTCTGTAGAACCGTCAGTACATCTATTAGCACAAAGTGAACTATATTAAAATAATTAAAATTTCTTCTTTAGTTGTTTTTTTACCGCTGTAATCGAACCTGAAAAAGTACGAAAAGTTAATTTTTTTTAAAGTTAAAAAAAAATTGTTTTTTGGGATTCTGACTTCATTTTAATTCAACTTATAGCCTCAACTCTTACAATTAAAATGACTTTTGGTTTTTTGATTTCGGAGAAGCATTCAAATTTCAGAAATCATAACATTTTGTAATTAATGACTTAAAGGTAGAGTGATTATATGAAAAATTACTTAATCTAATACTTACAGTACATACACTTGCGGTCATAAAAACCGCACCACTTGAAATTCATAAGAAAAAATTGAATAAAAGGATATCTACTTTTCCGAATGGAATAATTCTTTACTACAATAATCAATAGTAACTCGTACACAGTTTGACAGAATTTCGTTTGCCTACTGCCTTTTGTTTGGAAGAAATTTAAAAAAAAGTTTAACTATCAATTTTCATACTTTATTATTATTTACATGTTTATTACATTAGTTATGAAACTAGCGGATAATTTGGAATACTTTTTATTTATACATAACTTACACTTAATTTAAATTATATGTACAGTGTTCAGTACCGCGTTGCTCCCCCTTTGGCCGCAATAACCGCTTCGATCCTAGAAGGCATTGAGTCCACCAATATTTTAATGATGTCGTCCGTTATTTCGTTCCTCCACACAAGATCCAGCACTTGATTTAGCTTCCTTTTGCTCTCCGGTTTGTGTTCTGCTACTTTCCGTTTCATAACATGCCATAGATGCTCGATGGGATTCATATCGGGCGAATTCGCTGGCCAGTCGAGTCTCTGAATTCCAAGATCAGAAAATATTTTTTCGAGCTGGAAAAAAAAGAGGATACATTTTCTTGTTTTTTTTATTTGAAAATGAAGAAGACATATGGCAGTTTATATGCCGTACTATACTTACCGATTTGGCACGATGGCAAGGTGCAGAATCATCTTGGAAAATGACTTCTTCAGTAAACGAAAGATGCTCCTCCATGGCTGGTATCAAAAATTGCTTTATGACTTCCCCGTACTTCTGAGCGTTCATGGTTCCATCAACGAAGTGCAAAGGACCTAGAATGTAGAAAGAAAAACATCCCCAGACCATTTGACTTTGAGGAAACTTCACCGTTCTAATTGTGCATTCATCCTTAAACCTTTCTCCTGCTGAACGTCGCACGTATGGCAAATTGTCCGCGCACAACAAGTTGAATTTGCTTTCATCGGACCAAATCACATGTCGCCAGTCTTCCTGCGTCCAATTTTTGTACTTCTTCGCCCATGCTAGACGAGCCGCCTTCATTTTCTTTGTCAACATGGGTTTTTTCGCTGGTCGTCTTCCATAAAGTCCCATTTCTCGTAGCCTTCTACGGATTGTTTCAACGCTAAGATCGACTTGATGATAGTCCCTCAGCTCTGTCCTCAAACGGACAGCGGATTTGAAGCGATCCTTCAAACTCATCCGTCGTAAGGCCTTGTCCGTCCTTGCATTTGTCTTTCGTTTCCTTCCAGATCCTTTCGTCCTCTCCAGAGGGTCCAAATTCTCTTTTTTTTCACTAAGCGAACGATAGTTGAATGGCTGCACCCTATTGTAGTCGCTATTTGACGATACGACAGACCTTGATCTACCAAAGTCAAAATTTCGACTTTTTGGTCTCGGGTCAACTGCTTGTATTTTCCGGCCATTTCACTTTTTTTCACTTTATCGTTATCACCACTGAACTTGAACTAAAAATCCTTTCACCGAAAGGGTTGCTTTTATACCCCCTTAGAGCAGGTCAAATTATTGCATCCCTCCTCCTACCCTACCTCCTTCAATTATGGACATTATTGAAACTACCTGCGTGGTGCGGTTTTTATGACCGCAAGTGTATATCGCAACTATTTCAGTAATTGCGCTGTATTTGACTTTACTATTGAGAAATGAAAACTAAGTGAAACCTATGGTATGACACGCAGCAAGACTAAAATGGCGATGGTGATAAAAGGATCATCATACCTTGAACACGATTTTGTGGCATTTTTTAGCACAACCACAAACAAGGATATGTGTTTTAAAAATTTCCCCAGCTCAGCACTTTCGTTGGTTGGTTGGTCCGCGCGTTGGAGAACGGTCTTATTTCTCGCAATAGCTTGATATGAGGACCATTTGTTTGTTCTAGAGTCGTCATCTGGACTCTTATCTTTGCTTATAAGGTACAGTCGCCAAATTTCTTCTTTTCCACATAACGCCTTTTAGTTTTTATGCTTTTAATCTAAAGTTAGTTGAGTCAATCGGCCATTGTAAAAGTTTGGCGGTGAATCGTTGCTCCTGTATTAAGATAGTTACAAAAAGAAAAAAATGTTCAAGGTGAGTTTTTGATTGAAATAAATACTATTGGTATTGTTTAAATATTGATGTGATTCACTTATTGAAAGAAAATTTTTTACAAAATTTATTGACATCGTTTAGATTTAAATCGATTGTAATTTCATTTAGGTCATGACTTGTGTTTTTTTTGTTTTAATGGAGGTTACCTATACAATTGGCAAATTCTTAATATCGTTCCCTTACGTGTGCTTAATTCGTCCCCAGGATGCATGGGGATTGTGCTGAAAATCCAAGACCTAATTTTATTTGCCTAATTTGTTTGGAGAATTAATATTACTTACTAGATATTATAATTACGATTACTAATATTTATGGTTCAAACTATAATTTAGATTTACGCACTGATTATTTTTATCTCAATATCGTCCCCGGGACGTAATTAGATACCCAAAAATATATTTTCAGAATTTCTACACTTTGATTTAAGCTATTTTTGTAGAAGTAGTAATAAAATTAACGGGTTTTTTTATTTATTATTTATTTATTTGTTTTTTTATTACTTTACTCGTGATATTTTTTTCAAAATTTTTGTGTTACAAAAAGGGGACGCTATTTGGCGACTGTATACTCTATATATCCACGGTTAAATCCTTCTCGGAATATACTTCGGCTATATGGTCTTCACTCTTTATATTATGCTAGTCATATTAAAAGACTTGAACCTGTACAAGGATATTTTACTAGATCTCCATTCCGAAAATTTAAATGTCCTCAAATCACCCCCGAATTTCAGTCGTGTGTTAACAGATGTACACTACTGGGTCTGTAAAAACTAAAACAGTGGCGCATGTGTACTCGTGTTTTATTTATCAGAGACAATTTTACGTGCCATATAAAATGCCCTGCGCTTTTAAATTTAGTAAAAATTCACACATACCTCATATAAACACGCGCTCAAGGCATTTTTTACATCAGTCTTCTTCTAGAACAAATTATGGTGAATTTGAAGTAAATAATAGATCATTCTAGGAGACTTTTCATCAACATTGCAATTTTTTCGAGTTCCATATGCCAAGAAATGAATTTAAAGATATTATGCTATCAGAAAAAATGAGAAGTAAGTAAACAATTTATGCGGCACCACAAAATATTGGTCCAGGCCTGCATTGCTCTGATACGCAAAGGCAATTCATTAGAATCCTGCAATGCGAAGGGAAAATATACAAAGAAATAGTGCTAGTTGTTGGGCTTTTCCTTCTAAACTTTATCCTGTAATTTTGTCGGATAGAACCTTCATCCCTTTGAAAGTATTGAATTGGGGCTATATATCAGTATGTACATTTGTATTTAGTTCCTTTTAAAAATTCGCCGCCGTAATGAGAGAAATTTTTGTGGAACTGAACAATTGGTCGATCGGTAACTATGAAGGTTTCACGTGTCCACCCTAACTTAAATGTTATATTCTATTCTTCAAGTGTCGTTTATCTTATTCTGAGAGTATCCAACGGCCAGGGCTATCTCATTACATATTTTGTAGCATTCGCGACGAAATATTCTGCTAAATTGCGTTTCTGAATCGGATCGGAGCAGTGTAGTGCAGGCGTCGTCGACTCATATTTTTGTGTTTCTAAATATGATACATTGTTTAGTTATTTGTTACGTAATGACTTCAACCGGCCTAAAGAAATGTTAATATCTTAACCTACAATTTGAAAAGAGCCATTATATGGTTAATTTCAAATAAGAAAGTTATGTATGAGAAAGATTCTTGTTCTTTGAATTTAAAACATTAAGTTTTGAATGATTTAAAGTATGTTACTAAATCAATTTTGTAAACGATTTGCAGGTTCTCTTTTATTCTACTAAATTATGAAGTCTGATGGATTTTCCGTACAATTCAGCTGGAACTATAAAATTTTTCTGTCACTTTTGTTCTTAGCTCAATTAGTAGATAGCAAATAATAACTCGAACAACAAATTAAGTTTTAAGTAGTATAATAATAGGACATGTGTAATATTGTAGGGGATATAATTGTCTTTAGGAATGTCCATATGTGTTACAATTTTGTGCAGAATTTAATTTTCTATAAATTTAATCTTGATTGTTTGCCGGACTTGGTGTAAAGCGTCCATCTTGAAATGAACTCGTGAACAATTTGATTTGAAATGGTGAGGCAGACTCGAATAGCGTTTTTGAAATAAATTAAAGTACAATTGAAGGAATTATTGAACGATAACTTTATGTACAGACACAAATTTCAATTCAAATTTAGCTTATTTTTTTAAAACAAAAAGGTAAAAAAGTAAAAAAGGGAATCAAAATAATATTTTTTTATCCTTCGATTGACAAAATAAATATAATTTATGGAATTCACATAATGAAAATTGAATTTATGGAAATAAACCTAAATTAGTTATCGGAAGAAATAACAGGAAACTTTTAGAACTTCGTAATTATTTGACCCCAAGCTAATATGATCAGTGCAGTAGGGTTATCATGTAGCCGTTATTTTTGAAAGTGGTATAGGCACACTTTTTGAAAATCTGCAGCTTATGTTAAGATTTACGTGGTGGAATTGTCAAAATGATACTAGTTATTTATGGAATTCGTCTACATACTTGATTAGTTTCAATAATTGCAAGTCTAAAATTATGAGTTTTATTCAATAGGGTTCTTCAGAGTGTAATTAAAGACTTACGTAAGCTCGAAGGTATCACAACTTGCCAAAAATAAACTTCTAAAATTCTTTTTTAAATGTAAATCAGTGCCTTACATGTTTATAAGTTTGAATGGAAAATAACTTTCTTTTCCGCATAAGAAAACACAGAAAACAAATCTCTTTGTTCTCATAAATCATTTACTTTCCTGCAGAACAGATGAAGAATTATTTCTGTACAAGTCATTCGCTCAAATTGTTTTGTTTGCCTTTGTTTTTTATACTTATGAACAATTTCTTGAAACATGAGGTAATACACTGAGATATCCAGTTGACCTGATTATGTTGCTATTTATTCCCGAGCACTCATAATGGAGTTGGAACAACAATAAGGAATTTCCTCTGTTTCTGTTCACTCGCCCGCTACGGGTACCCACTGTGTCTCTAGCCATATTTTTTGCTGAAATCACTGGCAGTAACTGCTGCTTGGCGTCGTCGATTGGAGGTTACTAGCAAGAAATCAATACGAGACTCAAAATCCATTTGTGCATCTTGCAGCTCAGTAAACTGGTCTTCTCGCTTGCGACAGTGCGCGGCTCGTGCACATTCTAATCACGATTCCAACATCTTTCTAGTTGCCAATTTTGCCAGCCAGTGCATTTTACTTCGTTTTGCTGTCGTCCCAGTAATAGAAACAAAACGGCTGGCATCTACCGATTCCGCCTACATTGTTCAGAATGCATAAATGTTGGTGTTCTCACACCCAGAGTACGTGAAGAATCGTCTTCATAGTGGCTCGTATTTTATCCGATTTTAGTACTGCTCCTCTTTTTCCATTACCTAAATCCATGACAAGACTAGTTCATATCTGTGAGTATAATGTTTATTTTTGAAATTTTCAAATAAATATAATTTTTAACGTCGATTTTACGAAGTTGCAAATAAAAAGTAACATCATTCAGAAATTTAAGATTATGTAATAAAAAGTGAAAATGAATAACGAATAAGATCCTCGAACTATAACAATATGTAAAAGTTGCTGAGGCGTTAATTTTATTAAGGGTGGTATAATACATATTTTCTTCACATTTGTTTCCCATTCATAGCTAACCACATTTATGAGATTGTTCGTGTACTCAAATTGCCTTAAACACTTGAACAATACTCCCCACAGACATATAGAGACTGGTAGTATACAAAAACTAACTTAAAAAATGTGATCAGACAACTTGATAAGAACTTAATAATTCATTCTAAAATTCGAATGAATATGGCGCAATCGTCCCCGTTTTCGTCATATTAAACTGATTTAGTTTAAAAAAACCGTAAATTAGACAAAACAAAAAAATAGATTTTCAGCTGCTATTATTTTTAAATGATGACCAAAAGATTTCTACGGTAATTAGTGCCCCATCTTTTAGGTTATGTTGGCATACACTGAGAAAAAAATTTCCTAAAAATTAGAAAAAACAACTATAAAATTAAGGAAAATTGGAATTGAATTCGAGCTTATGACATAAATCTTTAGAAAAAGGAAATATTTTCCATTAAATCAAATCTCCATTTTATCATTATATTAAGGCTACCTCTTCCTGCGTTTAAGAATACTCATACTTAAAGTTAACGCTCATTTCATTATTTTAAAGGAACACACATCTTTAAACCAAAACCACTGCTCTTAGATTTAGGGAAGTATATTTATACGAATAAGGAAATAATTGCATATTCTTAAGGCAATACGTTCTTGATTTGAGGATATGCACTTCATTAAAACAGTGAAATCATTTTCTTTAATATTCATCAAGGCAAGGTTATTAATTTAAGGAAAATATGGCATTAATTTCAGCAAATTTTCCTTTAATACAAGGACGATTACTTCCCTAATAAATAGTGCCGAATTTCATTCAAATTATGAAATTCTGATCTAGATAAGCAATAGGGATTGCAAAATAAATAAAACATTACTTTTGTTCTTTTATTTCATTTTATTTGGCATATCAATAGTATGATTTGATTCTTAAGACCCTTTCACCAGACGGTATATAGTAGTTACAAGTAGGGGGATTTTTCAAAGTTTTAAGTGATTTACTTACAAATTTTTCTTTAACATCACCTAAGATGTAGCTTGCTATACTTTTGTCAAATTTAAGAACATTAATTTCCTGACAAAATAAAAATATTTCATTATTTTGAAATGTTACAATCTCCAATATTTGAAAAACTTTCATCTCTGTTGAATTTTCATATACCAAAAGCCCTTCCTTGTATTTGGTTCCACAAAAATTAATGCAAGTGTAACATACTCCTAAAACTAAGTTTTCACATTGTAATTCATTTGCAATTTTAGTATAATATTTCGAATTTGTAATTTCAGTTCCTACACCAATTGGGGACCAGTCTGTTTCATTAAAAGAAATAATATAATCAGCAAAATTAAGGCTTGATTTAAGCGCTAACGAAAGCGGTACATTAACTCTAGAATTTATATTTCTTAAATATGACTTAAATACTCTGTGTTTAGACTCATATTTAAATGTCCATAGAAGTTTCAGAGGACCAGACATTTGAATAACTTTGCAATAATGGAGTAAATTATGGTGTTTCGGTTTAAGCGTATCATTAAATAGTTTTACGTATTCACTGTTGTGAAAAACCACTGCTTCATGTAACTTATTAATTTTAAATGCATCAAAATAAGACGATAAAGCTATTTCTAAAATTTCGAGTAAATTTAAGAGAAACATCCAAACCTTATCAGTTTTCGGAACAAAGTCTCCGACTAAAAGTGGAAAGAAATGTGTGAAAGTCATAACTTCCCTAGCAGACATTTTCAGGTTGAATTTCTTTAAACGGTTAATATCTATCGGAGGGGACAAGTTCCCAATTTCCATTTCTCCGTAATCAAAGCCTTGTTTTCTGTTATTCAAAATGTCTAATGTAAAATATTTCTTCTCAATAAAGTAAAGAATTATATGGCATAAGTCGTAAACACATACGCCCTCAAAACAATCATGCATCACGTCCACTGCAAAATTATCAACAACGTGAAAGGATGATAAATTATTAAAAATCGAATTTCGTTCTATTCCTAAACGGTTTTCTTCGTTTGCCAAATCGTGAGCATAATTTATCCTGTTTCTTAATGTGCTATCAGGAATTGAAGTCAAAGTTTGTGTAGAATATTTATCATTGCGGCAAAAACGACAGAAATATTTTGCAGAGAAAGATTTAGAAAATCCCAAAATACTGTTAAGTGCCAAATTATCCCCGATTATCAAACCTAAGACAAAGTGGATTTTGTAATTTTGTTCATCAAATTCAATTTGAATTCCGTGTTCTTCTAATTTTTGGATGTCCTCAATAAGGCTATATAAACATTTGTCAATTCCAATTGATTTTACATCTTCACTTTTAAAAAAAGCAGCAGGGAATACAGAGCTTATTTTTGATATTAGATAGTCGGGAGCAGTGGGAAAAGAATAATAGGCACCTAAAATGGAAGATGGGTGCGAACCTAAAGGGTTATTGAACTGAAAATCATCGAAATATAAAAAGTAGGGAATTACATATTTATATTTCAATGATTTCCTTTTGGCTTTCCACAAGTCACCTTGAATAAAATTAGTTATTTGATTTGAGTTTTCAATAGATGCCATGTTGTCTAGAAAACTTGTTAAAACTCCAGGAATTTCGAAAAATTTCCGGAATTGAAATTGTAAAGGCATGACTACAGCTTTTAAAATTTTTTGATCTAGTTTGTTTACACTTTTGCGAACGGTAGTACAAATTTTAGAGTCTAAATGAATAAGATGTGCTTCTTTATACAAGTCCTTTTGCTCTAAGGAACGAAGAAATTTATACTCAGAATCTACCGATTTAAATGGATTTTTGCAGAATTCTATTAGTTTGCAAAATTCATTTTTAATGCTTAAATTGGATATGTGCTTTTCCATAAATTGTTCAATCGTATTTCCGAGTTTAGATGTTATAAAATCTGTAATGTCGTTTTGCATTTCAAAAGTGTCTTTCTCGTCAAGTGAAATTTACTTAAATATTTGCAAGTAAAAGTTAGAATTGACATCTCTATCCAACTGGTATCAAATTCAAAGTTACTTATTTCGATGTTGCTAGGTTTTACTTCTTCGTTTCTATAAACTATTTCATTATTCAAACAATTTCTATGTACTTCTTCTGTCTTTAAATTACTATAATTAGAATCATGAATGCCGAATGAATGAACAATGGGAGAATTCAGGTCTATTTTACGTTTTAATTCAATTTTCATGTGTTTTGAATATGATCGAAAAGACGAATAGGAATTTCCGCATATAGTACACTTATAAATAGAAACAGAATCCAGTAGGTGAATATATTTTAAATGAGAAAATAGAATTTTTAAATCAACAAAATTCGAATTACAAACAAAGCACGTTAAAGACATTATTAAATTTTCAAGCTTTTAGGCCGTAATATCTGATAAAAGGCTTGTTAGCGAATTACTCTTTACGTCAGTAGCAGTAAAAATTTCGAAAAAATATTTTTGGATAAAAGTCCAAACAAGCTGGGCTGGTTTTGGGTATTGTAGGTCGAAAACATGGAATGACTTAAAGCATACATCTAACGCCTCAACAAAAGTCGGTAACTTATAACTTACATTATAAATGAAAACAAAGAAATCGGTAAAATTAAAAAGATCCTCCCCGATGGCGATAATAATTGGCTGCAAGGTATCCTTGTTTTGGAAGCGGTTGTTTCGTAGTTCTTCGATTTTATTTTTGTAGTCATTTGCAGTCCTTACGTGGCACAAAAATGCATTTCTTGAATCATTTATGGTTGCCCTAGACATTCGTGATCTCTTGCTTTCGTCATCGTACTTGTAGACACGTAGTGTGGGAATAAGCACGGAATGAAGAAGCATGAAAGTCACCAAACTGTTCGTATCTGCAATTCAAAATATATTTAAAATTATAGATCTTTATACAATTTTTTACACAAATTACCTTTTGAAAGACCAACTAAATTGCGAAGTTGTTTTAATATACCCTTACTGTTTTCGTCCTTTATATCGTTTCGCATAATTGGTAAGATGCGGTCAACGAAGTCGTCTACCCGATCTATTAAATTATTCGATTTACATGGATACAAAAAGTCAAAGTCTTTGCTTATCTAAAATTTAAAAAAAAAAAATCTATAAAATTACTGCAGCAAACTTTCATAAAAATTCTACCAAAATATGTCCAAAAGATTGCTCATACAAAGGCCATTCTTTGAAAATAGTGAGCAGGTTCACGTCTGGGTTTCTAAAAGTTCCTAAACGATACTGTGCAGTATTTTCCCATTTGGACTGAATTTCTTCCAGCGGTGAGGTTTTATATTGCAGCCATTTCTTATCATTTATTACATCTACATCTAAAAGTTGTATGAATGAAATATTTTTATTAATTGTATTTGTTTAACCCTTTCGTATTTCGTATTTATTTAACCCTTTCGTAAATAAATTTTAACTGTTCGAAAATCAATTTACTGACTCTAGGAAAAAATATAAAACAGCTTCTTCAACTAACCGTTTAAAAGTTATAAGCCTGTGACAAACTTTTATTAAAAGTAGTCATTATATTTTGTTTGAAGAAAGCGTTAAATAAATGAATGAATTGGCTATTAAAATTTACTTGGATTCTCTTGGAGCTCATTATGTAATTTGGATGAAGTTTTTGGCTTGATTTTTTTCTTTTGTAATAAACCCTCTTGTCTTAGTTTAGATATGTAATTGTGATACTTAGCGTATAAAATTCCCTTAGGTTTTCTCTTGGGAACATAACCGAAGAAAGTATTCTAAAAAAATTAATTTAAAATATAAACTCTTTTATACAGGCATAATGTATCTAACCTTATCTTCTTTGGGAAACAATTTAATGATTTCATCTGCTATTCGGTTCAAATATTTTGGTGTAGCACATATTTTTTTTTGTTGAATTTCCTGAACAATAATTTCTCCTAACACGCGACGGTATTGCGTGTTCAGTTTTCCATTTTTTCCAAAACATTTTAAAACTAGCTGTCCTTTCGGTGTATTTTTGCATAATTGAGAAATATTTAATAGCTAAAAAACTATGAATTATATGGTTTTCATTTGAAACATTACTAAATGCACTAAAGAGTTTATACATAAAATAAGAACATTAGAAATTTTAAATCTATCAACTCAAGACATAAATATGTGATATGTGAGGGTGACTGGTAGCTCGACCCATTCTTTTCAGGATATGAGACTATGGGGCCATTGTCAACACAAATAACCAGTAAATGTTTTGCAAAAAACATACTATGTTCGAGATATTTCTATTTCATATTTTTTCTCCTCGTTAAAAAATGGTGACCCCTACTATCATATCCTGAAAGGAATAAGTCGAGTTATCACCATTAATAGCTGAACTAAGGTTCAATCATTATCGGTCTACAGTGTATCGATCTTAACTTACCTCGTCACATGAGGTTTCACAATCAGAAAAATTTGTGTTTGCAATCCATTCTGAAAATGCTGACGAAGCGGAGACAGTGGTTGGAATAGACGGCGAAGATGATGATGTACTTGGTGTTGTGTCAGTGCAGCCCTATAATTTTATTTTTAAGTTTTCTTTATACATAGAGGCATATGCAATGGCAATAGGTACCTGGCTCTTTTGCCATACTATAAGATTATGTTCAAAAATGACCCTAAGACCAAATTTTTCTTTTGGACATATAAGATCCAAATGATGAGATCTCATATATTTAAGGCTCTCTGTCGTGATTCCGTGTTCTAAAATTTCAAACGAATGTTTTCAGTTTAAGCTTACTTTTAAGTATACTAAGATTGAATTTGAAAAAAAGCAATAAACAATTGGAGTCACACAAATCGTAATATCCCGCCCGGGGTTGGCACTTTCCATGCAATTAAGTAACCGAAAAATTGTTTTTTCCGACTAATTGAAAATTTAGTTCTTGAACTAACAAGTTCATGCAAATAGCAAAAAATAGAAAACATGAAGCCAAACTTATACCAATGAACTCTTTAAGGAAAGAAACTCCCTTTAAGTCCGTTAAAACATTTAACAATTCTTCACTTTCTGTTGCACTATTTAAAGTGTTTACTATTTCCGACGGAATATCACTAATTGAGTCTATTATTTCTGAAGAAAAACTATTCACATCCATAATTCCGCACGTCAATTTTTACATCCGCACTGTTTAACAAACTGAAGAATAATGTGCTAAAACCTTGTTTAGTGCCCTCCAATGCCTTAGACCGATTTCCTAGTTTCTATTACCACCACTATTGAAATAAGGACCGATTTCCTAGTTTCTATTACCACCGCTATTGAAATAAGGACCGATTTCTTTGTTCTAACAAAGTTGCACACAATACCAAGAATCATAAATGGATGATGCAATATTGGTTTAGTAATCAAGGGGGAAAAGTTCGTTAACGGTCATGATAATACATACTTCCCTAAATCTAAGAGTAGTGGTTTTGGTTTAAAGATGTATGTTCCTTTAAAATAATGAAATGAGCGTTTACTTTAAGTATGAGTATTCTTAAACGTAGGAAGGAGTAACCTTAATATAATGATAAAATATATATATTTGATTTATGTTTCCTTCAAACAGGTAAATTTCTGTCTTATGTCTAAGGAAGAGCTGTACTCTAGACTGAGTTTAATTTTCTTTGAATTGAGTAAAACTTCATCTATTTAAGGAGAATTGGCATTAGAAGTAGGAAAACCCAATCAAGGATACAATTTCCTAATTTTAAGTAAAGGTATTTTTCTGAGTGTACATATATCCTACCTTAAAAATGAAGATTAGACAAAGATAGTAATAATAATTTTTATATATGGTAAACAGCCCTATTTCCGGACACCTACCTAATTCCGGACACTTACACTTTTTGTTAATGTTGAGCAGAAATACTGTGATAAATGAAAAATATTAATGTTAATGTTATATTTCATCTGTACTCTTCCTTTTATTCGGACGGGGTTTCAAAATTAATGGTTATTTTTATAGAAAAAAAATTATTTTTGTCTGAAAGTTCCTCTTGACCATCTACTCTACGTCCAAATGCTTAAAATCAGTATTAAAATTAATTTAAATAATTTCTTAATTGAGGCAATTCGAAAATGATATATTAATTGTGACCCATTCTCTAATCTTTTACATTATGGATTGAAATATAAACTTTTGATTTTTTGTAATATTTCTTTTAACACTAAACGTACCAGCACTCAAACATGTAATTTCACTCATTTTTCGCGCCTTTAATGTAATGTACTTTTTAAAGTTGAATAATAATTACAAATTGAAAACGATTTCTAAATATGTCGCAGTTACGAATCTTAATAAACTTTGGCATAAACTTTAACCTATAACTCTAAAAACTATAATTCACTCAAGGAAGGAATTAAGTAGTAGCGGTCATTTGACCAGTCCTTGGTAGATTTAGTGTTAAAAAAACATTTAAATATTGTGTCCGTAATTTGGTAGTTCCAGTTATATAAGTTTCCAAAAGTTATTGAAGTTTTGATTGAAAATCCAGTGCTTATTTGGTTTATTCAGTGTCTGAAGTTTTTCAAGATGAAGAAAGTGAAGTACATATACTGAAAAAGCTATGTGTGAAGCACTGCAAAATGTAGAGAAGAATTTAATGATTGTTCTGAAGGATCGAAAGCCTTTAATATTCCAAAATCAACGCTAGCTAATAGAGTTAAATATAAACAAACGGAAAAATATAAAAATAAAAACGTTCGCAGTTAAAGAAAATGTAAATAATGTTGAAGAAGAACTAAGTGAAAATATTGTGTTAGAAAAAGCTAATGATGAAAATGAGCAAGTGAATTTTATAGGCAATGAATTTGTGTGGTCAGCTATGAGGGCCAATTATTTCGTGGCATTATTATATGTAAAAATGAAAATTTAATAAAAGTGAAAACAATGTCCATGAGCAATTGGAAGTGGCCCGATCGAGATGACATTTGTAACTACACTAAAGAAGGTTTAATATCGAAGATTGCAGCGCGAAAGATCACTAACAGCCGAGGAATATATGAAGTTCCTGAATTAACAGAATTAAAGCAAAAATATTTTAAAAAGTAGTTGATGGGCTTTGCAGCACAAATTTAATGTTAAAAACTAAGATTCTCAAAAAAACAACTCATGGTTAAGATAGGCCGGAATTAGGCGCAAAAGTGTCCGGAATTAGAACGAAGTAGTTTTTAGGGCCGGTATTAGGCGCATAACCTAGTGTAGAATCATGTGATCGAAAATATTTAACTCTGAGAAAAAATATTCTAAAAATTGACTTATAATCTTTCAAGCATTTTAGTTACATATTGAATTTTTTATTTGGTGCATTATTTAATTTTTTTTATATAGTCGAAAATAGTTTGGCATAGCTTAAGTGCCCGGAATTAGTCAGGTTTACCTTATATCTCCTTTGGACCTAGGTCCGTAATTGTTTATTGTCCGGGCCTTTTTTATGAAAGAAAAAACCAAAAAAATTTAGCGTTGTATACTCCGTTTTTCTTGAACAGTTGAGTCCAAATAACCATAACTTAGCTGGGTATATCTCGTAAACTATTTGCCTGAAAATCTTGTTTTTAAAAGTAATTTCTGAATAAGTTCTATATTCTAGATTTGTTCAGGATTTTCCAAAAATCCGTTTAGTCTAATATATTGGCCGACATAAATTTAATCGAAATTGGGCACTTTTGATTCGAACATTTCAAAAACGGAATTGATTTTTGGCAAATATACATATCTTTTTTTCACCCCCACTTTTAGGGACTGTAGTTTTAATTTGGTTTTTTAATGTTAATATATAGTCTTGAAGTGTGTATGTACATATAATTATTTATACGTGTACCAAATTTCAGCGTTTTAGTCTTAATAATCTCTCAATAACATGACTCTGATAAACGGTCGGATGGACGGACGGACATGGCGAAACTATAAGGCAACTTGTTTTTTTAAATCGATAGTGCATATATAACAACATGCCTTTTTTATCATAATTGGTTACCCACCCGAAAGATATGAGTTAATTAGTATAAAAAATATGTGCGTACAAACTCTAAACCTCGCATTCTAAAAAAATGGAAAAAAATCAGATAAAAAAATCTCCTTTAACATGAATTACTTCCCCCATGTGAATACAAATTATTATGTTCGCATTTTGTAATTATTACAATTATCATTTGAAGTGTTATAATTAAAGTAGGGTCAGTTTAATTTAAAAGAAAGTAATAGTTTTTTAGTGAACTGATTTGGTGGTAAAACTAATTCTCCAGGAATTAATATGCCATAAATTTATCTGCGGATTCCTCTTAGTAAAGAAGTCGGCCATGCGTACATAAAAAGTTCATTCACTTCCACGCGTATTGACCCAGTATTCATTCAATGCCATTTGCCAAACTTTTGTTGTGGTTTTTGATGGCACTCTAAAACGAAAAAGTCTACGCATATCATTTTGGTTTGAAATGCAAACACTCGACTCGAGATTAATTCTCCATGGCTGTTGATGGTCTCGACGAGCAGATAAAACACGCCAATCATTTTAGAGTTTAGACCCCTCGTGCGCATGTTTATATGCTAAAATATGTAAGTTTTTTTAAAATTTAGGATGAAATTAGTTTTGGACATCTCCATTCTTTTCTAAATACCATTTATAACATTGGTAGTGCTGCCTTTTAACAAATAAAAAGATTTCTTGCAGTATATAAATAAAATAAATTATAAGAGTCAAATTTATTATAATTTAATCAGGCTGTGATACTCAGTTTCGTCAGTAGTTTCGATGCGTATTTATGAAGCAAATAGATCAATCAGCTTTAATTCGCTTGTCATGATATTCCATTCACTGCCTACCGGATGTATCTCTCACATATATATACCACTCTAATAGAGTTTTTCTTATAACATGTAATTTTTAAATGAAATTCTAAAATATCCTTTTTATTATCAAGTTAAATTATTTAGACAAAAAATCCTCGTATTCTCCAAAAAATATAGTTCTTGATCCCTTTTTGTTTCTGCAGAAATCAAGTAGGATTTAAGGAGTGGTCCAGAAAAAATTGACCCATTGATTTTTGTTTGTAATAAGATAAACAATGGCAATTCTTGAGCAAAATTTGTGTATTTTATTTCTGGTTGCCTATGCTTACAAGTGCAATATCTATTTTCCAGAAATTATTTATTTTGAAAGAATATTTTGACTTTTTTATTCAAGCATTTCATTAGATTTAGTACAGTTATATTAGTAAAATTTTTATATGCTCTTTTCCATTTATTTCTGAAATCAACTTCATTTTTAGCAAACTCCATCGTGTTCCTTAGCTCCTTTTTCATTAATTTCCAATATGTCTCTACTGGGCGAATTTCAGGACAGTTTGGTGGATTGGCTTTCCTTGGCACGATATTAACTTGATTGGTTCTGTACCATTCCATAGTTGCATTTGCGCAATGACTTGTGGCCAAATCTAGCCAGAAAATAACAGACCCTTCATGTTGCTGGATAAAAGGTAGAAGGCGTTTTTGAAGACACTCATTGATGTATAGATTTGAATTTATTGTTCCATTAACTATAAATTCATTACTTCGATAACACAAGAACAGATCGCCTGCTAGATCACATACTTCTCCAGGAATTTCGTCATTCCTTTTGTTGAAATATCTCTGTGTACACTGCTCCGACATTTTGCAGTAAAGTATTCGTCACATGTTATCTGGGAAAAGTCTGCTTTGCAGTAGGTTTCATCATCCATTATGACACAATCGTATTTCGTCAAGTAATTTTCGTAAAGTTTTCTCGCTCTTCTTGCAGTTTTCTCTTCTTCCTTCCTCAGGGGCACTTTTTGTACCTTGTAGCTCCTTAATACACAAATTTTGTTTTATTGTGCACAATAGACTTTGATGTACCTGCCAATACCGCCATATCTCTCTGCGAAGTTCGTGGTTTGCGAGAAAAAGTACTCTTCATTTCTTTTATTATGTCTGGTTTTCTACATAACCCTGTCTTTCTTTCTATTGATATGCCTTGCCTGTACTTAGTATTTGTCCTTTTTGCCACTGAATAATTTGTACTCAGGGATTTTGGAATTTTTAAAAACGAAGTTGTGGGATTTTCCAAGTATTTGGACAAGATCGCTTTACGCACTTCTTCTTCACTTTGAGACATTTTAACTCTTTGGCTTGTAACACACCTAGTATTTATAGAATTTTTTTGCAAAAATGCAGACCAAAAATTTTATACTTTTACCTACAGTTATAACAGAACCTAAATGGGTCAATTTTTTCTGGACCACTCCTTAATATGTAATAAGTACATACTATGGTTAAAGTTTTTTAAAATAATATTTTAATGTTGATGAGGAAAAACAGAATTATTATAAGGTTACCCTCGTATCCATCCGTCCGTCTGTTACTGAAGTTCTTCTCGAGGAGTATGTAACGTAGGAACTTTAAATTTAGTATAATGTTAGGTCTTGATGATGCGCACATACATACAGTGAGTAGAAAAACTGTTCACGTATTTTCTCCAGAAAGGATGTAAGATATTAATTAAAATAAAAAGAAAGGAAGTTACTTTTTGATTTTGAATACATTTAGGGAGAGTATCAATTCACAAGTTCGAATATGCAAGAACTCAATTATATACATATATAAGTATTTCAAAAACAACAATATTATACTACAGTAGTGCCTGAAATCTAACAAATGAACAATTCGTCGACCAGTATACCATATATATTTCAATCTTGTGTTATGAAATATTGTTTTAAAATGTGGTATTTCTTCCTTTTGCTTTTAAAATCTTGCGCTATTTTGACGTGCAATGTACGTCTTGGATAATTTTCTTCTATACTGGTAAAAACGTGCACCTCACGTATACTAATTTTTCTGCGATACTGTACTACTTGCTACATTCTATCATTATTTATGTTGGTAATAGCTCTTAAGTGTACTTAACTCTTAACACCATTATCCAAATGTGAAATTAGTGAATTAATAACTTTGTTTAGTCATACTGATCGTTTATTTTTGCCAACGTTTCCGAGCTGATTTCCCTCCATGGTTTTAAAACTTTCACCCCGAGGTCATCAGTGGGTTTTGTTACTTCCTTTTGCGTAGTGAATTCACATGGTACAATTCTTTTGTCATGACAGGTTCAAGTGCATTATTGCGAAGTTTTGTAAACCCAAATCGGGTTTTTTTCCGATATTTCGTCCCCTTTTCTTAGTTTTTGCCTTTAAATTTGCATAGGTTTTTTTTTTACGAAATCACATAATTTCGAGATTTAGGGAGGCGGAGAAAATATGTTATTTATTAAGTGTTGCCAATTCTAAAATTCCGAACGTGTATTGAAACTCTTTCTTTTATCTTTCTAAACCCATTTCCGCAAATGATGGCTATGGTGTGGTGACTGGTGCGTAGGACCTACCTAATTATTTTTTAGCTTTCAGTATATTGTCATCATTATCATTTTTGCAATAAAAGCGTTTAACTTAAGAATTTTATTTTACTTATTTTATTTTCAAGTTCTTAGTTTTTATCTTATTACTTAATATATCTCATTCTATTTAGTTCATTTAGTGCCTCATTATTACAAGGTTTCTTTCCAGTCAATTTGTTGCAGTCTAACTCCTCAATACATAATCCTTTTAAATACTTTACTCGACTCAGTGCCACGTAAGCTTGTCTTTCCTAAAACAATTTTGAGCCTAAATACACAATTGCGTGGTCTACAGTGCTGCCATGCATTTTGTGGACAGTTGAAGTCCATGACGAAACTTTAATGAAATCCGCGGTTTTGCGGTGGCGACCATCTTGAATTTGTTTTTTTTTATGATGTACTGTATTCTACTTCTCAAACCATTTTATTTGATACCCATATTAAGGGGGTTGAGAAAAAAATGTAAACCCACATTTTGTGGCGGCGGCCATCTTAGATTTACAATGATACTGAATATAGAATTGTATTTTCATCAGAACTAGGGGTGTGCACCAAATTTCAGATCAATTGGTTAATAGAAAGAGGGCAAAATTTTAATTACTAAATATGACCCACCAAACAGGGCAAGCTAATCAAAAGCGTTTAAAAAAGGACACAATATTATTACGGAAAATGATCACCTTCAAACATAACTGACGCTTGATTTCCTGAATCAAAAGTTGGTGCAAAAAGTATTGTCATAAGAACTCTATCTAAAATACATGCTTCAATGAATTTTTGAAAAATTCGATATTTTTTTAAATATTATATATTAAATTTATTGTTATCGCCGAAACACTGGATTTGTTTTCTTTTATTTACTGATAAATGGACAAAAAAGTATTTGGTAGAAAGAATATATCTGTAAAGAAGAATACTTCCTTATTTGAGTCCCCTTTTCGCAATTCGTGTTCCAAGCGGAAGTGTGTGCACTAACGGTTTGGTTTGTTTCCTATAGCGATTAAATTAACAGAGTTGTAATCGATATTTGTTTGTGGCGCTCGTAGGCAATCAGCTATCGAGGTTTAATTATAAAACAACTCGCGGTTTATTGTGGCGACCGCTTTGGTGCTTTTGCAAGCAAATGATGTCATTAAATTTTCGTTCTCTTAGTCTACAACTTTTAATCTTAGAGTTTTGGGAGTTATTAACGGCAATTGTTTATATCAAGTTTTACAAATTCCGGTATTCCTTTGATTTGGGTTTTATTAATTTGTATAAATATGTTTTTATTTGCAGGACGACGAGCTCGAGTTGCTGAAACAGCGTCAAATGCAGTCATAGCGCGCGCCGTGAATGGTTCGCACTTAGTTGATGACCAATTTTGTGCCAGTCCAAAGCGGAAGGACTGTAAAGTCGATGAAGTCACCAAAAATATGAAAACAATTAAAACAAATGACACAACGATAAAGTTAGTCAATTCGGAGTCAAAACCTCCGTACGAAATATTTGGTACAAAAACCAGGTCACAAACCATTAAGAACTTTTTCAAAACGACTGTGGATTACTCAGCATGCAATGGAATTGATTCGGGTTATAAAAACGGAAGTATTTCGCAAGCAGACAATACAAATAGACGAAGCACTTCAATTGACTTAACTGAGGATACTTGCGATGAAGTTTTTGCGTACACTGGTGTTAAAGGGAATGGCATTAATCATTCAGTCGAGCCTTCTACAGATACGACTAGTAATATATTTCTTCAGGAACCCGTTTTGAGCCTTAATGTCGACAAATCGCCCAATCAGCCATCGTCTATCAAAATAAACAAAATTTTGGAGGTTGATCCCATTTTTTCCTCAAATGGATACCATAATAATTTGAATGGACATTTTAATAAGGCCGTTAGACTGAGCAACTCACCCAAATGTGACGTAGACGCTACTAGCATTCTCTTGAATCATGATAGTAATTCATGCGATAGTGGAGTTGTAATCGATAACAAACTCGAATTGAGCCCCAGCAGGCGAAGAAAACCTACAACCCCGCATCGTATTTTATGTCCATCTCCAGCAAAGCATGCAAGTATCGAAAAGTCTCCATCTGTATCGCTAGTAAGTTATTCACTCATAAATGGTATTGCTTCACCGGGATACTTAAATGCGGTACAGAAAAAGAATCCAAAATCCAGAAGAAGGTAATTCGCTTGTATGAGTATGTTTGTTTTCTGGATATTAATTTAAATTGTTTTTTCCTAATATTTAGACTGAATCCAAATCACTGGGAAAATACTAGTTCCATAAAATCTCCGCAACTGGTGGGCGGAGTCATACTAACAGATGATACACACAAGAAAAACAACCCTAATACCAACAATGTTAGTCAGAAAATTGTTCTTAATTCAGCTACGAATCCAACTGCCGAACAAAATACTAATAATAATTATAAGGTAAGTTTGCATTCATCCTAAGCCTTAATATGTACAAATATTTTGTTTGTTTGAACACTTAATTTAGTCGATTAATTTTGCTTAATCTATATATCTACATATAGTACATATATATATACTCGTACATAATAAAACAGTAGAATTTGCGTGTCCGTACATTTACCAAAAATTGAAAGAGCCGATAAAAGAAGAGAAATAGAACATAAAGAGAGAATTTTTAAAATTTTTCTTTGTCTCTCTGTCTGTTCACGTTAATCTCCGAAACTGCTGAAAGGATTTACATGGGGTTTTCACAGGTAGATTAAAGTTGGTTTGTGGCAACATATGGGCTTTGTTTAATCGAAATCGGAGATCGAAAAAAGAAAGTTATCGTCATTGATCCCTTTCCATTTTTTTATTATTGTCTAATTGTTTTTTCCCACGGTCAACTGTGTGTGGCTTGCTCCTCGGGTCAGTAATGCGGAATATCTATTTATATTAGCAGCAGAAGGAAAAATTGTCAATATCTATATCTATACTTGTATACTAATATTATAAAGAGGAATGATTTGTATTTTTGAATAATAAACTCAAGAACCACTAGACCGATTTCAAAAATTCGTTCACCATTAGAATGCTACATTATCACTGAGTAATATAGCCTATATTTATTACCAGAAAAAAATTAAGGAACTTACGTGAAAAACACAATTTTCTTTATCCCACTCAACTCAAAGTGATCCAAGCAGTCGTGTCGTTTCGTTTAGTACAGTGTTTCTTTGTACCTGTAGATTACTTTTTGAATTATTCAAATCGAATATTCCATTCAAAAAAAAATACTAATAGAAAAATAAACGCCGCCGCGCCGTGGCTGATATGGCCCCACCTTAGAATGTCGACATAAGGAAGCGCGATATGACTTGCCAAGCGTATCAAAATCGTTGATGTGTGAGTTCTCGCAATTTAGTATTAGAAACATCAGTACAGGCGCCAAAATTAAGGCAATTTTAAGAACGGCTTCACACGGGAGAATATTTATTCTTTAAACATCAGTACAGGCACCGAAATTAAGGCAATTTTAAGAGGGGTTTCGCACGGGTGGACATTTAAAAAATAAATGTCCACCCGTGTGAAGCCGAGATGGGTCGCTAGTCGTATATAAAGATATTCTTTAATAGTATTTAATGTGTCGAATATTAGGTAGTCTGCTTTTCTCACTAATCCAATTAAAGAAAAAGGTAAAATAGGGGTGCGTGATTAAAATCAAATTCCACACGGCGAAGTCGCGGGCGAGAAATAGTTAATACAAAATAAAATAAATAATGTATTAAATTAAACTAACAAGAAAACGTTCCTAATTCGAAATCTCAGGTTTTGATGAAATTAGGCAGATATTTTATACTTGCGAACACTTGAGAAAAAATTGATTTTCCAAAAAAAACTTCACACATATACATATGTACATATATAAGTTTAGTTTTCGTTAGGTGTTTGCTGCGCTTTCAACTTAAATCTTTATTTTTCGCAAAGAATAATGCGTTGTAAATATGTGGTTGTTACAAGAATGAAAAAAGGCCTATTGGTATTGGTAAATGCAAGCTAGCATTGTGCTTAACGACTGCTTCTGCTTTAACAATGAAGAAAACATGAGATACGGAGATTTACATGATATTAATATATATGTATGTACTTTATGAATGGCAATTATTTGGATAGTTTTGTTTGGAGCAATATACAGATATGTATGTTCTTTTAGAGAATGTGGGTAATGACCAATGCAGAACACACAATGCATATGTTTTCCTGTTTGTGCCACCTATTATCAACTAAGATGAATAACTTATAAAACTGGTTGATAAATTTCACTATTTTAAATCGATTTTGTACCGACTCAACAGAGTTTTTTCTTGATTCACTTTTCCAGTATTCAACAATCCTTTTTTATATTCCAAAATGAATCAAGAAATTATAGACAGTATACAGAGTTAGCTTCAAACGTTGTCTCCCAAACGTCTTGTGTTTTCCTTATTAATATCGAGCAATTAATTTTCTGCGGTAGATACAGTTTGGTTTTTCACTCACATCGTAATAACGATTTAAGCACCTTTGCTGGATTTACTACTATTTTGAAAAGTTTAGTTCAAACGTACTTTGTTAGGCATTCAAATATTATCAAATTCCAAACGCTGAAAATATGTTTAGATAAATAATTGATAATTAAAAAGTTGCTAAGGTCAGAAGCTCAGAGTAATATAAGTATTCTAGTACGATTAACTTCGTAACGCAACGACGAATTAGAGTGCAGTTGTTTTTGTTTGACGTGGCCTTTCTCTCGCTTGTTTGTTGACAGATTGGAGTAAGGAGTGTCTGTAGAAAAGTTCAGGTTTCTGTGTTAGCAACTATTATTCTTATATTGAAATTTGGTCAGCACTTCTAGAGTGGGCAGTTTTTGGGCAATCTAAGTGACTGTAAGTATAGCATTACCTAACATATGTAAGTGAATCTGCAAAACATTTTGTACCCTATAAGATAAGGTGGTGTAAGCAAAATTGGAAGAGATTCAATAATATGCAATTGTGTAGATGCAAGTTGAGAAAAAAAGTAAAGCAAAGTTAGAGGGGGAGTGGTGGAAACAACAGAAATGCAAATTTGTTCAAAGGTTAAAAAAAAATATAGTTATGGCAGAAAGAATAAACTGTGTAGTGGGATTTATTTTTTGAAATTTTGAGATTCAAAAGAAGTGCAGTATGTATAAAAATGATGTACGGGGAAGAGGTACAGGAAAAATAAATAATATTTGTATACTTCAATGTTTTTTGAAATTAGATGATATTTATTGTATTGCTGTTAACATTCATCAATCCGGATGACACCTTTTAAGAGTTAAAGTCAGAACAGGGTATGCCAATTCATTTTACATGGTTTTTTGATCATTTGTTTGGAGAAGTACCCTCCAGTCCTGAATAACTAGCACGAACTACTTCTGAAAGTGCCTTCGACTTCTGAGAAGGGTCACAAGCACAATCATCTTTTTCTTAGCAAACAATTTGATCTTCCCATACAAAACTTTGGCATCACGAAATAACTTTGGCATCACAAATAACTTTTGAGCATTGAAACTGCCATTTTCCAAGTTGGACGCGGTCTTCTCGTTTGTCTGTTGACGGATTGGCACGTAAGATGTATTCTTGAAAGGATTGAAAACTCCGCTTTCTAATACACTATTAACCAATATCCTGCAATGGCGCTAAAAACAATTGTAAAGCATTTTTGGGGTTCACCTACTCTAAATTTTCAATGGCGATTTTAGGGACGAAGGTCTCCGAACAAACGTTGATCAGAGGCCATGTAGAATAGATTGACATATCCTTGTTCAAACCTTAACACTGGAACGTGTAAGGTTGTAATTGCACACCCCGCGGGTGTGTGCTGTATTATCGACTAACGCGTCAGCCTCAGTTTTTAACGACATGAGTAATCATATTGCAGGCAATTTGTAATGTAGCTTTTTGGAAACAAGAGATCTTGTTCTTATTGATACCATTTTTAAATTTTTAAAATTATTTGTTTAGTCTTAAATTTACTTTTGAAAAACAACATGCGTCTTCACGTATCACACGTATGTGTGATTACACGCTACAGGTCGCCATTCTAGACCGATTTTCCTGATTTTCATTTGTATTTGTTCGAAGAGTATCAGAATAGAACCCTATTGATTATCAAAATGATTCCTCTTATACTTCCATTATTATAAAGAATTATGTAAATGTAAACAAACTTGCCGATTCTCGCCGTCTCCTCTTTGTGTATATATGACACGGGGTGTGCACTTTTGGTTTTACTAACGATTTTCATAATTTTCCACACATGTCTAATAATATTCTTTCGAATTTAAAATTGTAACTATGTCAGGATATGTGGTAGTTTTAGAATTTGAAAAAATTATCGTACAAATATTAAGAGGTCACTTTAAAATAAATAATTATCAATTTAACTGGTTTTGGTAGTTCTCAATCAATTAAATTATTTTTTATTTACAGAAACGTACAAATAGCCAAAATCAGCACAGGCAACCGAAAAGCCATATTTCGTCAGGGTCCAACAAGGAACTTACAGATTTTTTTCCAGTACGGCGCAGTGTACGAAAAACGAAAAGGGCCGTGCAAGAGGAAATGATGCGAAGTATTGAAAAGGCCATAATAGACGGACGGGAAGACGGCCTCAAGGTGGTTAGGACGCATTTCTGGAATGATATAATTATGTTTTTCTTTATATATTTTCTTCATTAGGTGGAGAATTTTGAGGGGAAGGGTAGAGGAGTTGTAGCTGAAAGACTTTTTAAACGTGGTGAATTTGTCGTTGAATACATAGGGGATTTAATAACCATTGCAGAGGCTAATCAACGAGAAAAGAGATATTCATTGGACGAAAATGCTGGTTGCTACATGTATTATTTCAAACACAGAAATCAACAGTATTGGTAATTCAATTCGCTTATTATTAAATCTATTGATATAATTAAAAATATCATATTATAGTATTGACGCCACAGCCGAAACAGGAAATTTTGGACGATTAGTTAACCATTCACGGAATGGCAACCTAATAACAAAGATAGTTGTTGTCAAAAATCGTCCTCATCTTGTTCTTATTGCAAAGGATGATATCCAGCCCGGAGAAGAGTTAACTTATGACTACGGTGATCGATCGAAAGAAGCATTGCTCCATCATCCATGGCTCGCCCTATAGTTACTTACGTAAGCGAAGTTTTTTTCCTGAGTTATTTTTATTGATTAGATTAGAATTATTTAAGACGAAAATCCTTTTGATAACATAATTCAATTGATAGTTCTACGTCCTATTGTACAAATGATTCTCTGCGTTCTAATTTAATTGAACAACGAATTTTTATGAAATTGCGTTTTGTTTTTATGTTGCGATGTTATTCTTTGATTGAAATGAGTTTGGTCGACACTTATTTATATTAATTAAAGGCGTAGTTAATTAGGCCCCATTTAAAAATTGAGCAGAGTACTATATTTTATATTACATTTGGAATACGCTTTTCTCTACATCTGAGAGTAGAGTTTATGCAAATGACTGCAATTAGCTCTTATTAGATAAATATTTTATAGACAAGTCCAAAGAGATGAAGCGAGTATAAAAGCGCAAGTAATAATCTTTATGAATAAACCAATATTTATTAGATGAGAGAAAAAGTAATATTTTGTTGATAATTGTAAAAAGTCTTATAAACGCCAGGTAAATATGCAGTAGAATTTAATTTTCGTCGACATCCTTGAAGAAATAAGGTATTAAATGAAGACGAGTTATGTTTTGAATCATTTTAGACATTTATTTACAACTGTTTATCCACGAGCCAATAAATGGTACTAAATAAACGATCTGGATTTTAGTCATTTAATCCATTCGTCACTATTATTATTGCTACAAAAGCGTCGTATGGCATTGGAAGTACACCGATAAAAGACATACATAGGTCCAGCTTAACTTTTTCATGGACACTGAAATTAAATTAATTGTAAATATGTTTAGTGGGAGTTTAAATTAACTTTTTGCGAAAGAAATGGATCAAAAGTTTATATGATATAAAGTAATAATGCAATTTCGGTTATAATATCTTTAATAGTTTAAAAAAAAAAAAAAAAAAAAAATCGGGCGCTTGAAGAGTCGAAGCTGTAATATCATAACAATTAATTAATTCCTTAGTTTTACATTTACTAATTGAATCTAGATGTGACTTTAGTTTTAGGAAAAAAATTGTATTCCTAGTAAGTAGTGTTAGAGAAAAGTACACCAAAACTCATTTCAACTCTAAGAATTGCAAAATGTGTTCAAATTACGCAAAATTCCCTTAATCTATTATTTTAAGTAAATTAAAGAATATAATATCTAATCAAAACTCAATTTCTATATAAGAAACAGTTACATTTTGTTAAAGACGGAGAAAGTTACGTAAAGGAACAGGAACAGAAACAGAACTTAGTTCATAATTAAAAATATCTTATTGACATATATTCAGAACGATATGTAAAGTGACATACCTATTTCTTTTAAACTTTTAATAAGAAAATGTTTGCGGAAGTTTGTCTCCCGACAATACAATCTGCAATCCAATAGGCAATTTATTATAGAGCAAATAGTAATACATACTTTCTTTTTTTTTGTTTTGGTGAGTTCGTTGAAAAGCTTGTGGCATTTTTCCGGCCAACTGTTACTTAATTTCATATTCATCAGTAGATTTTGATTACGATAATGCTGTTGTAAAATATTTATTTTTATATTTAATTTATGAGAGTAATTGCGGCTGAATTAAGACTTGACTTAGTTGTCTGTATTGTGGCCTTGTTGAAGCAAGCAGTCATAGTTTTAAAGATTTGATTCGACGTATTTGCGTATTTTACCTACGATCTATATTTGTTAGATATATGAGACGAAATATTATTTAAGCTTCTTTTTTTCTAAATAGGTGATTCTATACTTTTTTCTTAAGTCACTTTATTTGGAATTTAATGCACCATTTTATTTGCCTGCTTAATTCAGTCGGAACTGAAATCAGAGATTCCATTGTACAATACGATTGCGAAATGAATTTCTAGCAGTAAAACTCAATTTAAAGATGTGTTCTGAGTTCAAATTTGCAATAACTTAAAGGCATGAGGACTACAGCAGGTAAATCTATCGATACCCTAAAAAAAGTAACAAACTCTTTTCACTAGGTAATTTATGTATTTTTATGTAAGCATTCTGGTTCTGATCAAATCTTCCTAATTGTGAAGAGAGTATGGAATGCATTTTGCTTTTTGAAAGCACTAAGTTTTTTGAAGATTATGGGATTTTTATTCGGCGCTGCTGCTCTAATGATAACAATTGCCAAAAAGTTTATTCATGTTGGAAAGAGATTTCAAAGAGGAAAATTATTTATAACGTTGTTTCCAGGCAGCACTAGAAAAAAGATACGCGTTAACATTTGAACATTAACGTTCCATAAAAATGTAAACAAGAACTTCTAAATACTATAATGGCTCCTTTCTGGAGCCAGCAACAAATCTTACCCTTTTGTATTTCAAATCCAATACATCGGCATTACTATTTTCATTTTTAATAATGTCGGTGCAATCGACTGTGGTATTGTCTCGACGGTTTCATTTTATTGGAGAATGTCAAAAAACAATTTTATTATAGGATGATGGCCCGATGTTATGCCCGATAATAATGCAACAGTTCATTTAGAGCTCTTTTGAGCAGGAAATGGGTGTAAGGAGTTATATATGGCAAATACGCCATATGAAATAAAATGTAGTGCTGCGTCAAAGGTTAGAACCACTTATGAAGTAGCCCCTAACCTGTTTCTTAATAATTTTATTCAAATGTTCCCTAAAATGGATATAAAATTCATCATTATAATAAAAGGAGGCATTTTTGAATTAATAAGTAAACGATTTTATTTGGATCTGTATTGTGCGCAGTACCTGGCATAGAGAATTTCCCAGTTTGCCAAACATAGGATTAACATTTTATACCAATGTTACCATAATGATAAAGTTTAGATCCATGTTAAGGACCATTTGAGAAAGCGATTTTGGAAATATAAGGTTACTATAAATTCGTCGGTGGGCCGAAACTTTGGCGCAGTGCTGTAGCTTATCTACTAATAATTGATATTAAAATCATTTTGTAATGACAAAGAACAAAATAAACTAAAAGTAGAAAAATTATAAAATTGTATGGGGAATAAGTCGTTTCAACAAGTTTTTTTGTGTTAAGAAACACGTTCTAAGCCAAGCATAATAAGGACAAATTCGAACTTTATTTTACAATTTCTACCAAAGGTAAAAACGAATTTTATATTCTCCATTTTACACAAATGTGTCTAACAAGCAGTCACACCTAATCAAATTTAAAATTAATCCTTCGTTGACGTCTAGCAATGTGTTGGGAATTATCCATAAAAAAGGTAGTCATTAAGTCGAGGTAAATCTGTTTTCCTCATAATTCCGCTTTTGTTCTGACAGCGATCGTTATTAATTTGGCGATTAAATTCTTTGCGAAGGATCTTGATTAGTGTTATTGAATTATTCAATGTAAATTTTATGTATTGGTTTTTCTGCTGGAAGATTATTTTTTCCTGTTCGGTTCTTATAAGAACGCTCTATTTCTTGGACATTCTCGAAATCTGTTATAGCTGCAACCCCTGATTTAGTCTTTTCTTTTCACTTAACCTGAGAGTTTGAGATGTTTACATTAGGTCGTGGTGGATATAAGTTAAAAATGCGTATACCTTTTCGAAGTGCTGTAATTTGTTGGTGCTCCAGAGTCGTGTCTCTCTCTCTCTCTTGAAAGTAGCCTAGTCCTCATATTTTCTGTTGAATTGGATTTGAGTTTACTAACTCAATATTTTTATATTTGTATGTAAAGGGAAATTTTCAGGATAGTTGTGGGTGAAAATAATTTTTAGAGAGCTGCTTCAGTTTGGTAGCTGCCGTAAGTTACAGTAGAGTGTCGATAGTCCGAATAGATATAAAAATAGTGTGACCGGAGCTTTCGAATTATAGCATAAAAGATATCAATGTATAGAGAATATAAATATAGCAAATATGTATGTGTAAAGATTAAAACAAACTTTTTCAATGAAACAATATTGTTTTTTTGTGTTTTCATTGCACATTAAATAAATATATAGATTGTAAGAAAAGTAACTAGATATGTTGTATTTTCTGTATTTCAACATTTTGTTTTATACTTAATGGAACATGTTCCGTGCACCAATATGCTGGCAAAAAATTGGATTACTGCGATTACCGAATTATGGGGAGTTTGGACTATCGAGGTTCTACTGTATTAAGAAATCCGGGTAATTTTGCCCTATTGATGAATTCGTACGTCGGATTAGTTTATGGTTTGTTAATATAAATGGTTTTGGCATTGCAAAATTTGCACATATGTACAATGAATGTAAATTGTACGAATTAAAGAAATTTCACTTAAAATCAATTCAAAACAATCCATCAACCACAAAAAATTCAACAACTTTAAGTTAAGAATTTCCCCAATCCCTCACTGATGTTAAGTCAAATTTTAAAAATACCGTCTGTATTAAGAAGATTTACTGTTTTCTGTAAGAAATTATTGTTAAGCTAAATATAGCTATTAAATTGAAAAAAAACGTATTTCTTATAACTAAACCCTCTTATTTGGTGTTTTTGAACAAAAAAAAAACAGTTTTTTTTTTTGGATTTCTTAAGTTGTAATTTAATATATTAGGTCAGCCGAAAAGTTCGTTCCTTTTTTTCTATATGCAATAAAACAGGGCAACCTCTCTGGGTGCTATCTTTATTTTAAAAATTTCCTTCACGAGACCTCTTGAAACATTTTTAGCACACACATTCAGTTAAGGCAGCTTCCGATCGAAGAGCCATTATCTGTAGTACTAAGTGATGTGTAAAATATCATTAAAAGACGAACGAACTTTTTGGCCGAACTAATATTGTTGTGCATCATGTTTCTTGATTTTACGCGAGGTAAGTGGAGCACTCGCACTGCAAATTGTATTTACTTACAGTATCTCATCACTTTAGTATAACAACTGGTATTTTTCTTATATCACTCTAATGCTGCTTTGTTGAAAAAAACTAATTACAATTATATTTGGTTTTGTTAAGAATCGTTATTTTTATATTGAAAATGCATTGGGAAATCATTTTTTCGCTGGAAACTGGACGGTGGAGGCGATATGTAAGCGTGTGTTTTGAAACAGCATTTAAAATATTTCGTTGTCCTTATGTCAGTGGCATATTTAGAATTTGTGTGTTTATTGTATGGAAGAACTTACCCACTCTTCTGGGAAAGATTGGCTCGCGATCTCGAGAGGATACAAAGTGTCGTCAGCGTTCACAACCTATGAAATCTCCTGATGCCGATCGCATTTAACCGGCGAATTATAGTTAAAATTTTCATGTTTCCCCACAATATTCCTATCTTTTCCTAGGCCGGTAATTTCCCAGCTCTAAATTTTAAAGAAAAATTTGTTATCCCCTAAAATTTTTTGTTTATAAAAGATCGAACCGTTTCGCCTGCGTCCTCGTATTGCAGCAGTTATAAAATATAAATACAAAAATATATCAAATTTACTTGACTTCATTGAAATGTAAAGTGGACTAAAACTTATCAGAACTCATCATTTCAGCGTAATTGTAAGCGGTTATAATAAATGTTACGACAAGAAGGATTAGGAAAATGGAGTAAAACAATTATTAATTATAACAATATGTTTGTTAGCCGACGTATCAATATGTTTATTATCCGAGGCATCAATTGAACAAAAAAGCAAGTTAAGAAGAAAAGACGGTGGTGTTCTAAACCAAAAATACATGCGCGCAGGGAAATGATTCTATGAATAGTGAGCACATCAGAAATGGTTGACTTGAAGTTGGCTCATAGAATATAGTTCGGAAAAGGAGAGGATTCACATTCAAGTACTTCAGCTACGTCAGCACTTCCCCCTCGAGCCGCGCATCGATGAAACAACAAAAAACGCAGACCTCATTTAATCTCGATCGTTGATCACCCGGAGCCCCGCCACCTTGACGCACTAAGCGTGCTTCTGCGAAGTAAGAGCTTTCTTCAGGAAATCTGCTACTTGTTGCTTCATTGAAATATGTTTGAGAGAAATGTGTTTATTCTTAAGTACGTTTCGAACAAAATGATGTCGCGCATCAATGTTTTTCTCCTGGAGTTGCCGGCAAGACGCAATGCGTTTCGATTATCGCAATAGATCGTCAGGTCAGCTAGATCGTCGAACCCCAGTTCTCGCACAAACCTTTGTAGGCAAATGGCTTCCTTAACTCATGCAGCCATGGCTATATATGTATCGACCTCCATGGTTGATAAAGCCATTGTTCGGCGCTTTCTCGTGTCCCATGGGACTGGGCTTCCGTAAATACTAAGAATGATCTGCGGTCTTCCGTACAATTACCTCAATCGGCGTCCATGTATGCGCGAATAGGTCCAGGGCTCGTTTTGTCTGAACGCATCAAGTGCATGCTGCTCTTCAAGTACCGCAACACCAGCTTTGATGCTTTCCAATGCTCCTCCTATGACGTTATGAGAGCTTGCGCGCGCGTGTGTGTGTGTATGTGTGAGTTTGGAGGTTATCTGGAGGAGCCGAGATTGCGATCCCCTCCCTCGTTGCTGTCTGTACCCCTGCCCCGTTGCGGCCTGTACCCCTCCCTCCGTTGAGATCTGCCCCCTTCCCCCTCCCCTCTGTACTCCTTCCCACCATGCGGAGATTTGTACCCCTCTCCCACTCTTACTTCGCGGCGATCCGTCTTGTGATGTTGCGAAATAATCAGGAGGATTTGTTGGTACTAAAGCGCGAGTTCTAGTCTGGAGCAGAGCGCGTAGCATTTATTTATGTTTCTTATATCTAGATTTGGCCGACGCGATTGCTGACTTTGAATATTTTTGCGTTGCAGTAGGCTTTGCTTATATTAGATTAGAATGGAATGAATTATTTCAAACAAAGAGTTCTTTGTTTAGGGATGCTGCAGAATTTCTTCATAGGGATTTGTTCGTAATAGTATGAATTGTTGTTCTTGATTCCACACAGAATCACTGTTTTGAATGTTAAGCCGCACCGGGCACGTTAATTTCAGGAACTTTTCCGGAGTCACTTTAGGCTTAATAAAAAGATTTGCGGATTTCAGGTCGAAGAGCTTTATTACTCGGCGAAGGCGGTTACAAGAGTGCGTTAATTTTCATGAACTTATTTAAATCTTAAACAGGATTGAAATATTAAATGCTATGACAGATTGGTATCAGCACTTATTCGGCCCTTGAAGAATAAGTGTCTCCAGTTTAATTTCATTTTTAAGTTGTGTAAGCTTTCAATAGATTTGTTCGACTAAGCACCTCAAAATTAGTTTATATGAAAATTTCGACTCTTAGAGTCAAAGTTCAAATAAAAAGTTAATTCAAAATGGTGGTAAGTGAATGTGTGCAAAGGGCTAAGTCATACTTTGAGGATGCTAAAGCTAATCACGGACTACTGGATCAAAGTGTGGAAGTGTGTTTCTGGGAGTTGAGACCTCTCAACCAAGATCTAAGCTGGGCGAGAAACAACGGGATAAAAAATAAACTCTTAGAAGGCATCGCCATCATTTTATACATATTCTGAATTAAAAGAATTGAAAAAATTTAAATGTAAGGGCTGGTGCAGCGCACAATTCCAGTCGATCTTGGACATCAAGCCAGGTAAAATGGGAGGATATGAAATAATCGGTAAGTTAATATTTTTCTTATAGTTTTAATAATTATTATCAGGAGATATTATAGATAGTATTATACCGAGTGCGGCAATTGAATTGTCCTTATTTCAAATGAAAATTTCTCCGTTGTTTGGGAATATGAGTGCTGTGGTGGGCGGGAGCGAGTTCGCGGAATTGTTCGGATTGCTTCACGGTTGTAGAAGAAGAGAAGGACACGAGAAAGAAGAAGAGTTGTCAAACAGAAGTTATACTTCAGTAGTAATTACATTTCAGTGGAGACGCGCGAATTGCATTCAAATTTAATTCACTCCAAAACGCCACCTCAATGAGTGCGTTTAAATTTTAAAGAATCCAATGTTGATCAAACAGTAGTAGTGCTCAGGTCCGGAAAGTGCTTTAGTTAAGACATCAGCAGACATTTCCTCAGTTGGTAGATATTCCAGGTTGATACCGCCTTTAGGAAGGACATCTCCGACAAAATGATATCGAATGTCAATGTGCTTTGATCTTTGATGAAAGACGTGATTTTCTGCGAGTAGTTTAGCACCACGATTGTCGTTATAGACGGTGATTTCCTCTATATCCTGAAGACCAAGCTCCTTGACGAAATTTCGAAGATGGATTGCTTCCTTCATAGCTTCTGATATACTCATGTACTCGGCCTCGGTCGAGGAGAGTGCTATTGACTTTTGTTTTCGTGATTCCCAACTAATAGCTGCATTCGAAAGGGTGAACACAAATCCGGTGTGTGAGTCCCTATCAATTAGACATCTGCCACAATCTGAGTCGGCGATCCCTGAGATACCTTCATCACTTGCAGAATAATGTAGCCCATAGTCTATAGTACCTTGAAGGTAACGCAGTACACGTTGGCGGCACCCCAGTGAACGTCAGTATGACAATTAATAAACTGTGCGAGTACGCTCACGACATGGGCTATATCAGGTCTAGTTGCGATTGCAGCGTACATCAATCCACCAACTAATTTTCTGTAGGGTTGAGTCTTCGTTTTGAGCGTAGATTTTTCACCCTTCATGAGCTTCGTTCCAGGTTGAATGGGAATATTAACTGATTTAACTCTGTACATATTATACTTGTTGAGCAAATCGAGTATAAATCCCTTTTGACATATCGTTATGCCCTCAGAATCTTGGCATATTTCTATTCCAAGACAATACTCTGCCCTTCCGAAGTCTTTTACTTCGAAGCTATCTGCCAGGCTTTGTTTAATTTCATTAATCCAGCTTAAATCCCGTGACGCAATCAATACATCGTCGACGTATATTGAAAGAATTAAAATTTGTTGATCTCTCCTTGATACATAAAAACAAGGGTCTGCATTAGTTGGCACCAGTCCGAGCTGACGTAACTTTTGGTCAAATCTGATATTTCATTGGCGCCCCGCCTGTTTCAATCCGTAGAGGTCTTTATGCAATCGGCACACTTGGTTTTCTTTATGAAGTAATTGAAGTAATTTAGCTTTAAGTGCTATCTTTTGATTAATTTTGTACAATATCCTGCAAGATTTGCAGAAGTATTGGAGGTTCTTTAATGAATATTTCTTCATCTAAAAATCCGTTGAGATAAGCTGTCGTTATATCAGTTTGATTAACTTGCATTCCGTATCTGGCTGCTACTGCAAACATTAAACGTATCGATTCGAGTCGAGCTACTGGAGAGAAGGTACTCGTATAATCAACGCAACGCTCTTGAGTAAAACCTTGTGTGACGAGACGGGCTTTTCTTTTGATTATTTTACTATCTGAGTCACGTTTGTGTGTCAGAACAAGTCGACAGCCAATTATTTTTCGCTTCGCTGGGCGACCAACGATTTCCCAGGTATCGTTTTTTAATAGGCTTCGTACTTCGCTAGATATAGCATCCTTCCACTCAGTACTATCTTGTCCTCTTAGAGCTTGTTCGAAATTAGCTTCAGCACTAAGCGCATAAGCTACTATATCGTTTTCCAACTGCGGATCATTAGTTTCATTTGATGTAACAGGGGGTTCAAAAACATTTTCCTCTAGTTCGTTTACACTTACGCTTTCAGGTAGGTCACCTGTATTTATATCTATTTCGGCAAACGTGCGACTCGGTATTTGTTTCCACCATATTGTACATTTTGGGTGGTCTACCCGGTTTCCCGGATCTGATTATGCGAGGCCTTCCTCTTCCTCGTTTTTGAGTACCGTCAACAGTATTTGGAGCTTGCTCTTCATGTGCAATTTCAGTTTGGCTCGCATCGCTATCTTCATTTATTTCGAGTAATTCGTTGGCTCCGCGTTTGGTTAAATTCGAGATTATATCTCCATTATCAGAAGCACTCCTTGTAACATCAATGAATTTGACATCTCTTGAAATAATTATCTTACATATGAACAGTCAGCACCCAAATCCTATAGGCTTTCGCTTCATCAGAATAGCCGACAACAATACCTTCTGTTGAACGAGCTCCAAACGTATCTTTATTAAGCCCTTTGTTTAGGACAAAAGCTCTGGATCCAAATACTTGTAGGTGCTTCAGGTTAGCGACCTTACCTTCCCACAATTCAAAGGGGGTTTTACCCGAGAGGTTTTTGGCCGGACAACGATTTCTTAAATAATTAGCAGCACAAATATCTTCGGCCCAAAAAGATGGGCCAACCAATATGTGGTTTTTCCTTTCACTTACACCATTTTTCTGGGGTGTATATGGTGCAGACAGTCTTCTCTTAATACCGTGCCACTTAACTTATTCATTGAATTCAGTGGAACAATATTCCTTTCCATTATCAGTCTGGAAAGCTTCTATTTTCGTCCAGTTTGGTTTTCAGCAAAATTTTTGATGGTTATAAAAGCTTGTAGAGCGTCACTTCGGTTTCTCAAGGTATGTACCATGACTATCATGCACCAACGGGAATAATCGTCAATAAATGTGTCGAAGTATTTCCCTCGTCCATTAGATTCGGTCCTCATAGGCCCACAAATGTCGGAATGAACTATTGCCAGTGGCTCCTCACTTCTCGTTGAATTTCCTGGAAATGGCAGGGCAGACAACTTACCTTGTAAACATATGGCACAAGGAGCTGGCTTTTCGTTCGCTCCAAGATTGATGCCCGTTACGGGCTTCATGTTTGCAATTTTCACGAGATCATGGAAGTTGAGATGGTTTAGCCGTTCATTCCAGATCTGGATGTTAGACTTCCTAATTTCGGTCGCCTGCGAAGTGAGTGCAGATTCTCCAACTTGCCGGAGGTAATAGAGATCGCCTACCCTATCCGCAACCAGTCGAATTTGCCCACTCTAATTCCGAACGACTGCAGCTCGACGGTTAAAAACAACTTCATAGTCTTTGTCGGTTATTTTGGCCACTGAAAGAATGTTTGTGCGCAGATCAGGGACAAATAGAGTGTTCGAAAGATTTACTGACCTTTCCTCGGCTCCAACGGTGGCTTGGAGCCTGACTGTTCCTTTTGCCTTAACCTCAGTTGATGTCTTACTCGCGAGATTTAACTTCCCGCTTCCGATAGGAGACCGTCCGGCAGGAGACAAAAATTTCCTCATCACAGCACAGATGCGAAGTACATCTGCTATCGAGACACCAAGTACGCTGAAGACCAGCAGCGTCAAGCTAAGCGTCCAATGGGACCGTCACCGACACCGTCAATTGGCTCCGTCACCGACACAAATTTCCCTTCGCCCAATAGACGGTACCGACACCGTCAAATGAAAGCTGTCAATCATTGGGTTGAAAGGCAAAGTATGTTTTTAAATATTTATTTACTACTAAATTATATGATTTTTATTTTATGTAGTATATACAGATGTGGCCATATGATTTTACCTTGAAGGGAGTACTTCTTACACACATAAAAATCCACTACCAAATAATAAATCTTTCGTTTAGGCCTTGGTAAGCTAGTAGGTCAAGGAATTTGGATTTTGTTTTTGCGATTTTAAAGTGTAAAATTATTATGTGATTTTTTTTATTAAAATTCATGTAGTATTCGTTAGGCTTTGTTTAAATCCGAAAGAAAATCCGGAGTTTTCTTGAAACTTTAAAATTTGCATTTTTATTTATATTAAAAGCAATTCAACTACTGCTTATTTGCAATGTATTAAATATGAAATTAGTGATTTATTTTCAAGAAATTCTCTTGGAGTCAAAACTCCGCCCTTACTTACTTTTATATTGTGTATTTTCAAATAAATTTCATTGAAACTATCAACTATCCACCCATCAAGAAAAGTTCTATTTTAACTACCCATAATCACGTAGAGCGTCAAATTCTACTTCTCTTTTCAAATTTTCTAACATTGTGTGGTATTCCGCGCAAAATATGCACACTGCGTAGTTTGTTACAGAGATGTTTTTAAAAGAAGGTCCCTTCAACCCTTTGTCAATGTAAAATAAAAACATCTTCATTTAGAATTTTAAGTGTTATTTATTGATTGCATCACAATATTCATAATGGATTGTTGTAATACAAGTTTCCTTTGAGGTGAAAGATTAGCATCTCTTACAATACTTTCTATGTACTTAAAAAAATAGGTGAGGTCGTCTGTGGCATTCATAGATTGTGATGCCCTTTCTATCTACAATGGCTTGCTACAGAACAGAGAAAGGATTCGAACTTTTTCCAGATTTCTTGTGGGGTTTCGCAGCCTCGAATTTGTTTTAGTTCTGATGGACTGATTGATAGGATAAGATCAGCCTTGGCCTTTCTGTCTTCAGCCGTCCATTTAGTTACATCCGCCTCGGGACCAGTCGGCTTCGAGATTTCACCACTCATGTATCTCCACTTGTCATTTTTCACTAATAAGGCTTCGACTTAAAGACACCATGTGTCATAATTATTTTTTGACAGCATTTCAAGTCTCGTGGAATTCACTGTGCTCATATGCGACATTTTACAAGAAAAAAAATTTATGTTACTTGCCACACGTGTTAAGGGATACCTTAACCTCAAAACAGCTTCACCTATGTAATATGCTCCGATCTATTAGTTTTGAATTAGTTTACCAGCCTGGGCCCATAACCTGTTGAGTGCTGTGGTGGGCAGGTGCGAGTTCACGGAATCGTCCGGATTGCTTCACAGTTGTAGAAGAAGAGAAGGACACGAGAAAGAAGAAGAGTTGTCAAGCAGAAGATATACTTCATTGGCTAAGCAGTAATTACATTTCAGTGGAGGCGCGCGAATTGCATTCAAATTTGATTCACTTCAACAGTGAATATTTTATTAATATTTGTTTTACATTATAAAGGTAATATATTAAAGCTATTTTATTGGTATTCCACTGGAATGTTTCCACGTTTTGCTTTGACCACAAGTAAAAGTCTATGCCGGAACGACATGCACGCTGCTCGAAGGACTATTGGGAATTGGGTCTAAAAGAAACAAAACTAGAGCACAAACACAATTTAATTTTACTTTGTTTATTCAAAACTTAAGCCGATCAAGAAAGGTCTTTCTTATTTGGTGTCTTAGACAAGAATAAGCCTGCAAGACCCTCGTCGAACAAAAATCGGTCAGTAACAAGTCTTAACTTGAATTTTGTAAAACACGCCTACTTTTATTACATTCCAGAAAGATCTTTTTCTCAACAAAGAGACTTTCCTTTTTCCTAAAAACGACACGAAGTTTCTAACAGATGTTACAAATTAAAACCTAAATAAATATGAATTGATGAATTTTTGCATCATAAAATAATATCAAATTCAATAAGGACGTCTTGGCTTAATTGATCCCATTAATTTGCAAGTGTTTGTTTGAGAACCTCCAAACTAATGTTTTTTTTGAGCAGGCCTGTTGCTGCGCAAAGTAGAAACGCGAAATTTGTAATTGTAAAAAAAACTTTATTTACTTCAGCCACAGACCCTATAATTATCAGACTATTCATGTGGCTGAAATCGTGAAAAATTTTCAAGTCCCAAAGATGCAACCATTGGGTTGTGAGGGGGATTCATTTGAATTTTTCTAGGAATCTGAGTTGCGTGCCCTGCTCAACTCAATGAATGAAATCTTCAAGGGAAACAGGCACACATGCAGCGAATAAATGCGTGCCATGTGTCTGTGACATGAGCCGATCTGGTCTGATTAATAATAATGTTTATGTGAGTTCAATCGAAAATATGTTTTAATTAAAATTTTATTGCTTAAGAATACAATATTTTGAATTTGCGGAGTTCACAGATTTACTTTTGGCCAACCACATACAGTTTTTTCTTAAAAGAACTAAGATTATAAAGCTTAATATCTGTATTTTATGTTGATAGCAAGCATCTTGTTCTTGAAGCCACTCCGGGAAGGTCTTTTTTAGTTTCCTCTATACAGTTGTCAACAATTGTTTTTTTTTTATATTTGAGATACATATGTAAATATTTATCAAACATTTGTTCATATACATTGAAAAATAGTTTACATATATCAAAAAAGTAATTTGTGGGTGGCTGAAGTGCACAAGTTAGAGTTTTACTTCCATAATCTTTACTTATAATCATAAATTCTGAAGGTAATTCAAGTTTTTCTGAAGAATGCTTCACCATCTTTTGCTTACAAACTTCGCAATTTAATTTTTTTGAGGTTTTAAAAATAGCATAACCTAAAAAGTATCGCTTCGCTGCATCGAAAACTCTAAATTTTTGTTTTAAATATCTATCAAGATTTGCCTCAATCAATTTCTCTTGTATAATGTCCTTCTCATTGTTTTCACTTAGAGGTATTATTTCAAAATGTCCAATTTCACTGACTTGATCATTTTCGATTGAACAGACAACATTTGTATTCACATCTAAGAGCATATCGTCATCATCCTCACAATTTTTTCCACTGCATTTCATTTTTGTAATTTTTGCAGACATAAGTCTAGCTACCGATATGTTAAATATTGATACAGACGGATTTCTATTGTTACCATTTTTAGCTCTGATAAGTGCAAAGAAGTGTTCAATGGGATCTTGGTTGAATCTTGAAGTGAAAATAAACGTTAACGAAGAATCTTCTTTGAAAATGGTTTCAGATAAAAAAAGTAAAGATTTAATTGTGAAAACAATGCCGTCGAAATAATAGTTTATTACCTTTTTTCTTGGATCTTTCTTATTAATCAATTTACACTTTGAGAAATATTCAATCATTTCTTGTAAATGTGTTCTAACTGCATTGTTTATTTCTAAAGGTTTGTGGTAAATGTTTCTCGATTTTAAATATCTACTATTTAAGCAGTCAAAGGTTTTGTTCATTTTTAAGATAAATTCTTTTGTGTTAACGGCTATTTGTTCCGAATCATCTCTGAACTTCTTAAGTTTTAAACAGGTACTTATTTCCGAAGCAACTGTATGGCTGAAAATTTAGGTAGCAAAGCGAACTTTTTGCCGATCTAACGTATTGGGATTGATATGCTTATCTGTTAGCTTGGGACATAACAGTTTCGCTAGAATCTAAATTATATAATTTTTCAATTATATCCCAAGTTACTTTACCATCGGATGTTACAATGCCATAAGCAAGCCAAGTATTGCGGATACTTTTGAACAGGTGAGGAATGTCGTATAAGGTAAAAATCTTTTTGGTCGCATTTTGGAATTCAAACATAAAAAATTGTTGTGCTTCAGTAACACCCAACAGCTTTAAACATTTTCTGTTGTTTGCACCTTGGTCGCAAGTAACACTCCTAATATTAAGTCCAATTTCGAATCCAATTCTGATATTTTCTAATAATATTAATTTTAAGTCTTCACTACCAATTGCATTTTGTGACACATAATAACTTAAATCATATTTCCAGTTGTAATGAACTCCACGAACCATGAATAAGCAAATGTGATCACCAGCTACATATTTTCTATTTCCACTTCCAAGATCAACTAATCTATCTACTTGATCTGAGCATTCATTAAAAAATAAATCCTTTCGAATTTTTATTTCGTCAAAAATTATACAAATTTCCTTTTCCATTTTATTCATTTTAGAAACCTGCTCTCTTAACCCTTCTTTGCATGATTTTTGCTATTTTTTTAAAATAAATCAGGGTGATGTAATTAATGCTCTAGATTAAAGGAAAAATATTAAAAAAAATCCTAATGTAAATAAAAATATGTATTATGTAAAAAACAATATGATGGAAATTTACATCATCATGCATTGTCACATATTTGGCTCAGTACTAAATAAATAAAAAAATATTGTTTATTCAATCTTCTTTATTCTTTATGATAATTTAAAAAACAATTATTATTTTTATTTAAGCACAAATTGACGCCACATTTACTACACGAAATTGTGGAATAGCCTTTACATTTGGGAAATTTGCACCGGAGTGACCCACCTACTGTTGGCCAATGTTCAGCACCATCTTTTCTTATGTCTTTTGGAGGTGGTGGTGCTGGAGAACCTTTTCTTTTTTTTGATAGTAATTCCTCTTCTAGTGAACTGGTACTAGGACGACCTCTTTTAGCGTCTTTGGTGGGTCCTCTGTTGCATAGCACAAAGGCCAATTCATTTCTGAATTGGCCCATTGTAAGTAGACTATTTTTGGGTTCACCTCTTTCTTGAGCATTTTTTTTATATATAATCCAAGAGTTTATAATAGCTAGATCTAATAAATGATAAAATATACGCAAGTACCACTTTTTAGACCTTATTGTTATATGGTTTCTGCCCAAAAAGCTATCCATGAGATCTACTCCTCCCATATGTTTATTGTACTCTTGGACAATAAACGGGCAAGTAATATCAATTTTTCCTTTTATTGTCCTGTCATATCTATTGACTTTAGTTACAGGCAATGCTCCAGCATAAGAAGATAGCAGGGTTACTATTTTATTATCTTTCCAAGCCACACAACTCAAATCTATACCATCATGCACAGACACTCTTTCCTCAAAACTACCTCTGGGCACATATTTTTTCATGAAGTTTTTCTTCTCTGGAAGTTTATTATTTGGAATCCTGTTTTGTTGCACAGTTCCCACTGTGTGAATGCCTGATTTAGCTAAAAAAACTACCAATGGCAAAGATGTATAAAAATTATCAAAGTATATGATATGGTTTTGCTTTCTTGGCACTCCTCGAAGTAAACGAACTACAACATTTCCTGTTGAACCAAGATCTGGTTCATCTGTGAGCTTTTCTGTATTCTCTTGTCCAGAATATACCTCAAACTTGTGGGCATATCCCATCAAATCACAGAGAACATATAATTTGAAGCCCCATTTATGGGGCTTCTTAGGCAGATATTGTTTTAAAAAATGCCCTATTTTGGTAGAACACATCTGTTCATCCACAGAAAGTCTTTGATCCATTGGCACTGTGGCAAACCTCTCATTGAGATGCTTGATAACAGGGCGGATTTTATAAAGCCTGTCATGTTCTGGATGACCTATAGGTTTGTGAAGATCATTGTTATTAAAATGTAATGATAACTTTATTTTCTCAAACTTGTTCAGTGGCATTGTTGAAGAAATGGGCTCATATCCAAACTTTGGCGACCAGTATGATCTTGTGCTAGGAAATTTGATTACTGACATGTACAATAATATACCAAAGAACTTATACAAATCATATTCTGTAACTGTTATAGATGAACTGGGATTACTCTGTATTATGTATAAATTTGTCTCCGCTACTAATGTTTTGATAAAATCTTCAGTGATAAAATAGTTAAAACATTGATATGGAGTTTCTAGGTGTGATAGACCACCTGAAGCAGTAGAACTCCCCAAGAAAGTAATTTTATCTGTGTCATACACCAGATTCCTTTTTTTCCAAATCAAGCTTCTTTTGTCAAATGGAAAACTGGATGAAGACTGCAAATTGGATGAAGTTGATGGGTGAGAGGGTTCTTGATCTTCTGTTTCTACAAGAGGAGGATCAATGTCAGCAGTTTCATCCACATCATCCCCATCATCATCATCATCGTCGTTCTCCTCCTGCAACACTCTTATAACTTCAACAGAATCGCGGTTTTCATCATCGGAATCTTGGTCATCGAGGTCATCTTCTGAGAGCCAACCGCCTTGTAACTTACTAAGATAATCTTCAATATCTCTTTCATTCAAGTTTCCCTAAAAAACAACATAAAATAAACATTTACAAAAAAATGTTTGCCATACATTACAAGTGAAATTACTGCATAGAGATGTAAATTTCCATCACATAGTTTTGAGCAATTTATTCACAGTGTTTTGATATAAATTGTACATAAAACAACAAAAACATGAAAACAAACCTTATTTCCACTCATTTTCACTTTTACTGTATTTTATATATCCGTTTATTTCCATAAAACAAACTAAAATCTCGCTCCTTTTTTCCAGTCACAACAAACAGCGGAATGACAAGTTCTAGGCCTGGTAATTGACAGTGACGTTTGCTATTTTTTAACAACTGCGTTTTGTTGTACGCAATAGTCGCTTAAAATGTTGCCAGCAACAACAAATTTACAGTACAAGGGTTTTGAGTACCTTTTTTTGTTGACTAAATACTATGATTGAAATTTCCCTCACCATGCAAAGAAGGGTTAAGTTTGTGATTAGGCAATCATTTAAGCCAGGACTTAGTTTTTTGATTGGTGCCCATCGCCATATTGAACTTTGACTTGGAAGTCTAAAGTTTAATGAATTTTTCGTAAAATTGTAACCAGAAGTTGAAGAATAATTTAAAGCCTGTGCAAGATTTTTTTCATTATCTTGATAGCATTTGGTTTTAAGAGCTAGTAGCATTTTGCACATAACTTTTGTATTCTCGCTTGCCTTAAGAATATCTATATGATCAGAAATATTTTCCAAAGTCGATTCATAACTGAAAATTTTTTCCTTTAATTCATTGATTTCTTTTTTATACTGCTCAATCGTTTTTCTCAGCTTTTCATTTTCTTTTGAATAAAAACAGTTATGTTTAATATATTTCTCACATTTAGAGCAAGTAAAATCATGGACCTCTCCAAACATAATCCTAGTTCTCTTGCGTAGGGGCGCAGTTTGCATATTCTCTAAGTCTGATAGATTGAGGTCTTCTGAAGAATCAGTATTCATTGACTCTGGAGTGTGACAATGCACTTTATCTATATCATCATGAACTTTATCGACAATATCATGATAATTATAAATATCAGCCACTTGATCAATATTTAAAGAGAGAATTGCATCTTTTTGCAAACATCTATTCAATAAGAAATTGCGTTCAAAGTAACGATCACATAAATTTTTATCTTTAGTGCAGAAGTCATCACCTAACAGGCATGCTTCTTTCCATGCTTTGGACAAATCAGGATTCTGAGGAAATTTGAACATCCTGTGCTCAATACTTTTTGCAGCACAATAGTCTAGTGCCCAAGTTCGCATAAAAATCCTCCTTTTCTTTTTATTTGGAAAAGAGAAAATAGGGTCCCACTCAAATTTAGTGGGAATAGCATTTTTGGTAAGTTTTTTCTTACCTTTGCAGTCATTAATGAAATGTACCCCACAAACATATTTTTTGTTTAAAGATATTTTATTTGTACGACAATTTTCTGCCCATTTATTACAAACTTCAACATTCTTTATAGGAAATCTGTACAAATTAACACCCTGTGCTCTTTTATTCCTACAATTCAGAACACAACAATGTGAAACAATTGCCAATTTCTTTGACATTTTTAGACTTAAAGCTTGGCAACGAAAAAAACTAGTCTAATTTAAGCTTGTAAACTATGAACTACAAAAAGTGCTCTACACTTACATATAAACTACAAAAAGTACTATAAGCTCATAAACTACAAAAACTACAAACTACAAAAAGTATTCTACGCTTATAAACTACTGTTATATATATTTTTATAACAAAATGCGTATATATATTTATATTATATATATATACGTAAAATATGAAAGACAAACACTCCGCGCTTAATTTTCCTTCGGGACAATTCCGACTTTATTTTAAAATAACTTTTTACACTTGTCTAAAAAACGGGAGGACGGGCGACAACTCGCGATCTCTTCTCTGGAACAGTCTAATTGCAACTCTACTACTTCGCCGCCGAGAACTTAAGGTTCCCGGTCGGAACTTTTTGGCAGACGCGCTGAGTGCGCGTTTTCCGCCTTGCGCCCACACGCGCAATCTATCGGCTCTGCGGTTGACCCCGTTGGCCTTGCGCATTTTTGCACGGGCCAGCCGAAACTGGAGCGGCCGTCCGTGTTGCATTTCCGGCCATTCAACTGCCGGCTAAGGGGTTTTGGTTGCCCAGCGGTATCGATTTTACAATTATCGATTCTAATCGATACCGCTACGCAACACTACAAAAACTACAAACTACAAAACACGAGGAGCAAACTATGCCTCAAAAACACCTGAAAAAATGGTCGCAAAGAATTAAAACGTCTCAATCATTCTTTACAAACAAGTAAAATTTCTTCTTATTTTCTAATCATATATACATATACGAGTACACATAAACGATATCCCTGAAAGCGATCAAGCTTGAATGACAGAATAATGCATACACGGCCGTATTCAAATCTCGCATATACATAAAATATATGGCTTCATGTTAGCCGGTGAAGATACCCCTTCATATGGTAAACGAGTTAACTGCAAGCCTTCGACGTCACCAATGAGATGTCTATCATTATCTAGCACCTTCCGAATCTCATATGGTCCGCGATATTTACAGGCTAACTTTTTATTTACTCCAGCAGTAGTGATTATATTCTTAATCATTACCAAATCACCTTCATGGTAAATATTAGGTTTTATTATTAAGATTGTGATCTTTTTAAAGTATTGGATGCTTCTCCCCTAATTTCTGCTAAGTTAACATTTTCAATTGGACCTAACGTCTGAATCTGTTCTAATAATTTATCGCAGACTTCTCCCTTCTGCCTCACCCCAAACAATAGTACACTGGGTGGAAAACCGGTGCTACGATTAATGGTGTTATTTATTGCGAACTCCACCTTAACAACTTTCTTATACCAATTACCTGTGGAGTCTTCTTCACAGCTTTTCGATAACATGGGAATGAGAATTCTGTTGACACGTTCCGCTTGTCCATTGGATTGAGGAGAGTGTGTAGCTATGTTAGAAAAAAGAAAAACTCCAGAGCGACCTTTATGACAACATTTCTATATTTATGAACCGAAAGAACAAAATTCGAATCAGAATAATAATTTTAAAATACTACTCGATGAAAACGCGAGATTGCCTGATTGCTAAGATTGTAAAATCTAACACCCCCACTTAATCGAGCGTCTTCAGACCTGTTTGTATTGAGGTGGATAGAAACAAACTCCGTAATGTTGTGACAAGCACTGCCTCTTTCTTTATTCCTATCGTAATTTATACAAAAATTTGCTTAACCTATACAATCAATCAATAAAATAAAATCAAATGTCAACAAATTAATAAAATCAACATAGACAAGATTCATTCACCCCGCAGTCATATGCTGTGTTAGCTCAGCACCTTTTAGCTGTGACACAATTCGGTCAGGTGAATGCACCTTGTTTGCGTAGTAAGCTAATTCGTCCGTCGGCGTCTTGGAGTTATTTGATTGTGCATGCATAAACAAGACCCATTCCCTCGATGCAGAGTAGGAGCTTTTGTCCTGGAAGATTTTTAGTCATGGCATCGGCTACCATATCCACGGTAGGGATGTATTCGAGATTTATAGGATATTCCTTTACAGCTCGACGTACAAAATGGTATCTGATGTCGATGTGCTTCGATCGCCCGTGTGACACTGGATTCTGAGCCAGCTTTCCGGCACCTTGGTTGTCGTAGAATAGAGTTGCCCCAGCAAACAATTCGAGACGAAATCGAAACGAAATCGAACCACAAAATTCGAGAATGGTGAAGATAAACTTCGCCTGTGAAATCGATTCCAAAGTGTTTTCGGCTTGAAAACGAAGAAAGTGGTATTTCGTTCTCGTTTCGAAAATTCGAATCGAATAATTTTCTTTTTCTCTTATCTTTTTCACTTCGAGAAGATGAAACGAATTTTTTTCTATTTCTCCTACTGTTGTCGCTTCGAGAAGGTAAAACGAATTTTTTCCTATTTTTCTTACTTTTCACTTAATTGTTAACTGTTATTTGTTTCGTTCCGAGACCGTTTTAATAATTAGATTGATTTATTGCTGGGATTCGCACCTCACCTTAAGATTTGAAATTAAAGTCCTCAACTGAAAATAATTAAATCCTAACATAAGGCATCTACGTCATCTACTTACCTATTTATGATCGTAATTAGACAAGAAAGTATAGGCTATTTAATATAGGAAGGAAAATAGGAGTTATTATAAAGGTTAAGATTATTTGAAAAAATTATTTAGAAAAAGGTAAAAAAATATATTTCATATAATACAGTTAATAAAAAAAACAGCCTCTGTTAGTAATAATAACACTTGGGATTCCCGTCACTTGAAACTTTATTTCACGAGCTCACTTAACTTACAACCCACGACCGTACCGCCCGCTCTCGTTTGATTCTTCCACACGACTTCCCGAGTGCTTTCGATTACCGCAGCTCCACACCTTGACCACGGCGGTGACCCATTTCGCTTAACCCGATTTCGGCGCCTTAAACTGCCTTGGCATGGGTGCTTGGGCTTGTTGCGCAAGCTTTTGCAGTGTACGCACAAACCCAGCTGTTCGCGGCGAGTTCAGGTGTGCCAGCACGCGTACTCATGACGCAATATTGTGCTCAGCTTTATTGGCTTGCGCTGACCTGGATTAATTCCGCAATGGGGTTTGCATTAATCCAGGTCGAAAGCATTGCAACGCCCGGCAGCGGCTACCGCGGGTGGACCAACACGCGACACTGACATAAATGCGGATTTACTGTACCACTTTGGATTGCATTCACCGCAAAATCCTCCAATTGTGGCTTCAGAGCTGTTGCCGCGGTCGTGCCTTACTTCCTTTCGGCCGCTTCATTACACAGGGCTAAAGCCTGTTTTATTCTAGCCGTGAAGGCATTGAGAGACTCCATGGAATATTGTCTGATCACTGAAGCTAACTGGCGGTTCAGCGATGAACAATTGGTATGCCGCTCCCCTTAAGCGGGTGAGCAGGATTCGAGGGAAGGGAACTTTTTCCTCCTCCGTCAGGCAACTTTCGACCTGATGGCAACAACCCAAGAACGTGTGGAGCTCTAAGCTCAACTGCGGACTGGGCTCATCCGTGAATAGGGGAACCATCTGCGTCGTATATTTAATTACTTTGTCAGTTGCCATTTTGCACTTTGGCTTCTCTCCACTTTTCGCGAGGGTAATAGGGGATCATACCCACAAATTATTCCTCGGACTACCGAACGATTCGTCCTCAGATTCCGCGAATGTTACACTTATCCACACGGACAGGCCGTGAATTACCGATTCGAGTTCACGGGCACTTTCACTTTTTAAACTTACTACCAGTCTTATCTACTAGGGAGAAAGGTTGCGAGCGTTCTTTAAATTTTCTAATTTCTTCTCGAAATTCCTCTGAATCTCGTTCAGCTTTAGCAATTCGAACTTCTCTTTGCTCGTTAACTTCTTGAAATTTTTTATTAATTAGATCAAAATGCCGATTAGAGAATCCGGCTTCTGACGCTCGCACTCTTTCTAACAAACATTTTAAATGGTATTCTAGACTTACTGGTAAGGAACGGGGTATCACAGTTACGCTTCTGAGTCTTAGACCGGGCTTGTGGGCTCCTGCTTCAGGGAGTGTTGAGGTGCTAGATTGCTCCCTCGATACTGCGGCGTGTTGCTCCCTCGATGTTGAAGATAAGGCGGCGGGTTGCTCCCTCGATGCCGTTGTTGAAGCGACGGGGTGCTCCCTTGATGTTTGAGTTGCTGCCGGGTCCTCCTCAGCCGGAATGTGGGCGATGTTGTCCTCGCCTGACATTCACGTCCTTCTTGGCGCAATCGCTCAACCAATACAATCCCTCGTTGGTGCCTTGATGCACGACTGGGAAATTGCAGGGAGATTGCTTGTTCTCCTGGAACAGCGGCGACTAAAGTTGTCCTCCCTTAACGTGTTAACTGATTAGTTTTTCTTACAAAGCTCGATTTAATCTGCTGAATTAATTTCAAGCAAAGACGCGTATTTACGACATAAGCAGAGTAAGTTACTATGCGTTATAAAAGTTGAAAAAGTGTAACATTTTTAAATTGGGTTTGAGTCAACATTAAAAGTTTTATAATTAAAAACTGATTTATGCAAAAATATGTAACTTTATTAGGTATTCTATGAATAAAATAATAATTCATCATCCTCGCTGCTACTTTCATCATCAGAAAATATTGGGAAGTTCTTTAGTTCTCTTGTATTCAAAATTTTTTTTTATTCTGGGATGTATCCATCTAGGGGAGTAAGTTAGGAAATCAATTTAACATCTAAATTGTTCATTCTTCTTTATAATACCTTGAATTTAAGCTTTTGAACTCTAAAAAATTACCAAAACTACACTGATTACACTGTTATCATCGCTACACAACTGCAGAAGAAATAATGACAACGTAACGCTAATTGCCAGAATTCTTCATAACTGACGGTTATGATAACGGTTATCAGCAAATTCAGTGTTAATGCCTACTTTATAATATCAAAACTGCAGGGAAATTTTTATTTTTTGCTTGACTTTAAATTTCATAGCAAATGCAATTTTTTTTTCAGCATGACGCACATATACGACATTAAATAAAAAATGAACGTTTGAAATTGACGCATATATACGACATAATCAGTTAACAGGTTAAAGGTGGGTTAATTGCTTGCTCGCCTGGAGCAGAGGCAACTATAGTTGGACACCCTGGAGCGTTAGGGCTTTTCTAGCCCAATAGTTTGCAGAATCAAGGCTTTTCAAGCTCTTATGATTTTCCTTACTGAAAATCAGGCTTCCCTGATCCTACAGGCTGCGCCAATTTGTTGAATATAAATAACACACTCCGCTTTTGTATTGCTTTTCGGGGTAATCCCTCAGACGCGCTGAGTGCGGGTTTTCCGCCTTGCACCCCCACGCGCACCCATCGGCTCAGCGGGTGATTCCGCTGGCACTGCACATTTTTGCACGGGCCAGGCGAAACCGGAGTAGCCGCCCGTGTTGTATTTCCGGCCACCAAACTGCCGGCTAAGAGGGTTTGGTCGCCCAGCGGTATCGATTTTACAGTTATCGATTTTAGTCGATACCATTATACAACAAATTATAGAAACAAAAATAACAATTTCTAATGAAATCACATAAAAAAAAATATATTTGTTTTAATTCACGATTGGCCACTGTTAGGAAAAAAGTGAAAGTTAGGGAAATTGATTTGAAGTAAAACCCGCATGGACATTAATCTCTACTTTATTTGACACGATCTTTACTGCTCTGAGGTTCGCACAAGAAGCGAGCTTACAATTTTAACTTGCTTTGACTAGTACCTATATACAGTTTTAAATGTAGTGTTAAGCGTTAAATGGAAAGTGAATAGATCAGTAAAGTTACAGTCATTGACAAAATTGGAGATGAAGTTTACAATAATTTTAGGCAAATGAATGACATCAAAATTAGGATGATGATGAGTTAGCTTCGCTTTAAACATTCCGCCCGCCTCGTGTGTCACGACCAGATGTAGAATACTAGTAAGCCGCCCACCATGAGGAACAGTAAGAGCTAGTAAGCCGCCTGCCATGAGGAAGAATAAGAGATTAAAGTATCTATTAAGAGAAGATAATAGATAATAAGTGAACATGTAATGAACATGCTATTAGGTAATTAAGTTAGGTTTTTAGCATTAGCTTTAGTGTGGTCTTTAGTTTTCGGTTTTGAGTGTGCTGACTGGAAGGACACAAAGTTTAGTGACTGGACGTTTAAAGTAGCCGTCTTTACAGCGAACAGTAACGACCCGAATTTCGTTGTCGTTGTGATGTGCAACATAACATTTTTCAGTAAGCTTACAAATTCTCAATGTTGTTTTCAGCTCTTCCCATTGTTCAATTATGCGCGAAACACATTTTTCGATTGAAAGCCAGCGAGTATTAAATTTTTGTTGGATTTTAAAAGGACATTGGTCGTTATTTATTGCTGCATAAATTTTTTTGTACTGAGTCTGACGGGAAGCGCACTTTGAAAACCAATTTGTTATGGAGGAGGCCTCTACGGAGCCCGGCTAAGCCCGTAGTCTGGTGGTGCGTGGCTGCGCGAGCTGGCATGGCTAGCATTGCGACAGTGTGGGGGGGGTTTACCAAAAGCCACCCTTTGCCACCAGAACGACGTCCGCCAAAACGAAAAAAAATTCTCGCGCGACGGAATACCTAGGGAATGACGGAAAAGGGCATGGCGGACAGAACCCCTGTCTCTGCCCGTGGATGGCATCTCAGGGGGAGGCTCGGGTGGAATTGAGCCCCCCTCTGGCCATTCCCCCAACCGCCCTTATGACCTCCCCGCGGCCAACAAAATTATGGGGAGGTCCCTTATGTGATAAAATGAGAGAAAACTACCTGGCTGAAAAGAGGGAGGAGGAAGGGAGGCCCATTACAAAAAAGAAATTAGATCATTTTGACATACCTATATTTGTACTGATAGGCTCTACGAGCACGTTTTTTTTTTTTTTTTTTTTGACAAAATTCGACCGTTGGGCGCCTTGCAGGAACTGAAGCTGCTGCGGTAGTTCTCGTTGCGGCCGTCGACGAAGTTGGTGTTGATGTTGAGCGGTGATGTAAGGCTGGGTGATGGTGTTGATGTTGAGCGGTGATGTAAGGCTGGGTGATGGTGTTGATGTTGGTAGCCGGCTGGTTTATCCACTCAATAAACCATTTTTTTTTTTTTTTTTCACTAAACTTTCTTTATCATTGAGTCTTTGTCCCCTTTGTTTTCCCCACTTAAATATTTCTCGATTTTACGCAGACTTTTATAAACGCACCACCTGAGTCACCCTTACAAACGTGCTTAACTTAGTTTTGGTTTACTAATTATACAACTTTTTCAGCGTCCCAATACAGTTGCGGTTATGTTGGAGGTTAATTTATATTTTTATTTTGCACAGATTATTTAAAGCTTAATACAAGTAATTTTTTTGTAGATTTTAAAGTCAATTTGATTATTTTAAATTTTATAAAGTATTAATTTTTTTTCCAAAATAATTTTTTTTTTATTAGGTTTTTATTAAACACCTGAGTCACCACGGGGAGAAAAGTCAGCTCGGACTCAAATATTTTCACGAAAAATAAAGAAAATCTTTCTTTCACTTTACATCCACTTTCTTTTATTCTTTCAAAATTTTCTGTTCCTCGAAGTCGACTCACGACAACTTTTCTTGCACTCCTTTCCGACTTCACTTTCTCCCGCTTGACTTTTTCCGACTTGACTTTTTACGATTTAACCTTTTACGATTTAATTTTTTTTTTTTTTTTTCGATTTAACTTTTTTTCGGCACCTTCTCCCGACGACTTCAATTCCACCTCTTTTCGACTTGACTTTCCCGACCTTACTTTTTACGGACTTCTTTTTCGACTTGACTTTCCCGACTTAACTTTTTACGGACTGCTTTTTCGACTTGACTTTCCCGACTTAACTTTTTACGGACTTCCTTTTCGACTTGACTTTCCCGACTTAACTTTTTACGGACTTCTTTTTCGACTTCTTCTCTCGACGACTTCAATTCAACTCCTTTCGACTTGACTTTCCCGACTTAACTTTTTACGGACTTCTTTTTCGACTTGACTTTCCCGACTTAACTTTATACGGACTTCTTTTTCGACTTGACTTTCCCGACTTAACTTTTTACGGACTTCCTTTTCGACTTCTTCTCTCGACGACTTCAATTCAACTCCCCGATTTTTGACCGTCCAGCTCCGGTTCCCCCAGAAATCACGCGCCTCAGCGACCGTTAGCCGGTCCCGCTGCAACTCACTCACACATTCATCGCTGCTGCGGCGCCAGCACCGATGAATGCACAAGTTAGCCGCGCTGGGACTTCAACGTGCGCCGAGGACGCCGCCCACTCCGCCTAAGCCTCCCGCAGCCACTCACCAGCTCGCCGGTCGCTAGAATTTTTCTATGCGACCGAGATCTGTGGCTCGGTCGCAGAGTTCGCGCCGGAGATTTTTTGCTATTTTGGGTTGTCCTTGAGCTGCGACCGACGAATTTTGTGCATTTTCGAGCAACAGAATTCGTCGTTCGCTGCCCAAGGAACGTAATCCCTTACGGTTCATGCCAGGGCCGCTGTGGAAAATTGGAGGAGCCCTTGGCCTGTGCAGAGACCCATAGCATAGACAAACTTAACCTACTAGATGTCCAGTCGCTGTGTAAATTTCCGTGCCAAAGAATATCAAAATAACGCGTTTAAAGTAAAGCTCTGCGCGTTCGAAATAAAGCTCTCTTCATAAGCGCAGAGAAAATGCGCTAGTTTCTCTCAGAAGAGATGCCATATATTCACTGATCGCTGTGCTTGCGATGGAGAGCTCACTTTTTTGTTTGCCTGTAAAGTGCAGCAGAAGAGAAGCACGCATATAAATTTTAAAGGCTTTTGTTTTAGATATGCGCAAGTTATTCAACATTTGGGTGTGCTTAAAGACAGTTTGTTCGGTTTTCACGGAGCTAGACTGATTTGGTTTTAAAAGGTTGGATTTGAATTGAATATTTTTATTGGCGATATTTTTTTGGTTAACAATTTGGATTTCGGAATTTGCGACTAGATTTTGGATAACTTTTTTTATTGATTAAACATTTTTGGCCGACAACTTGCGCTTCTTGGTTAATGATTTGGATTTTGGGATTTGCGACTTGTATTTGGATAATTTGTTGTTGAGAAAATTTTACAACTGCATATTTTTGATTTACGGTTTTGGCTATTTGTTTTGATTTTTGTATTCGACTTTAGAATACTAGTGTTTGACTTGGCGAATATTACTGGGCTTACGATTTGAATTTATATTTTATCATCATGTCACTTCACAAGCGTAGGTGTTGTATTATTGGTTGTGAAACAACATCAATGGATACAGGAAGGAGACTTTTTTCCTTTCCATCAAAAAGTAGTACACGATATGAAGAATGGTTAAAAGTTTGTTGGCAATCTTTCGATAATATTTCTATTTTAAAGCAACCAAAAATTTGTGATCTTCATTTCGAGTCGAAATATTTTGGGAAACGCAAATTATATCCTCATGTGATTCCTTGCCTAAAATTAGGAAACTTTGAAGAACAACGAATGCAGGGAACTTCAAACACAATTGAATCTGAAGATGTAACTTTTGATATAATCAATTCCACTTTGATCCCTTTAGACGTAACCAGTGTAACCCCTCCAGATATAGAAACTACGTGCAAGTATTGTCATAAAAGGGAATCAAGTTTACAATACTACCGATCTCGCGAAAGTAAACTTATAAAGGAGAATAACAGATTAAGATCCTTAAACAAAAATTTGCAAAGAATATGTAAAAATTTAAAAATTAAATTAACAAGGGCCAAGACAAAAGTTGATTTAGTTGCCAAGACAAATTTTAACAGCATTGTTGACCATATAGATTCCCTAGAAGTCAGCTTCAACTCGAAGATATTTTGCAAAATGCTAGTAGGTTCAAATAGACAGTACAGTACTGATGAAAAAATTATATCTCAAGCATTGTTTTTTAAATCTAGCGCAGTTTATAATTTCTTAAGAGAAAAATTAGATTTCCGTTTACCATCTTTAAGTTCAATTTACACTTGGCTTCCTGTGAAAGAGTTAATCCCTGGGCTATATGCGATTGGATGGAACTGTGTGTAAGAGCTATCGTATGCGACCAAGCAACGGCTAATCAAAATTTGTATACGAATTTTGGCGTAACAACAGAAAAGCCGCATTTCACTTATAATAGTAATAAAATCTATTGCTTATTCGATATTCCACATTTATATAAATCCATCAGGAATAATTTAATTAATTATGACCTCGTAACTTCACAAGGCAGTAGAGCTAAGTGGGAAGTTCTACGAGAAGTTTATTTTCTTGAAAAAAATTCTTATACAAAAATGTGTCCAAAACTTAGTGACAAGCACATTCATCCAAATCGTTTTGAAAAAATGAATGTCAGACTGGCAGTACAAGCAATAAGTTCCAGCACAGCAGCGGCTATAAGAACTTCATATGCTTTAGGGAAATTTAGCGATGGTTTAAAAGAACACGCTTTGTCAACCGCAGAATGTTTTGAAAAATTAAATCGCATTTTTGATTGTTGCAATAGTAAATCTCCCAACTCAAAAAATCCTTATCGATCGGCTTTGACTAAAAATAATTTATCATGGAATTATTTGAAGGAAATAAGAGAATATGTTCGGGGACTTAAATTAGATACACATCCTAAAAAGGTGAAAATTAATTGTCTGAGTGGCCTTTTACAATCTATTGAAGCAATACTGCAACTTTCAGAAGACATTTTTAGAAATTCGAATGAAATATATTTTATTTACACGAATAAATTAAACCAAGACCGATTGGAAAATTTATTCAGTGTAGTCCGGTACAAAAAACGAAATCCATCTGTTTTTGAATTTAACGAAATTATAAGTAGAATTGTTTCTGTAAAATTAATTTATTCTTCAAAGCTTGCTAACTGTGAAGAAGATGATACGGAAAACTTAGATTTAGATTGGAATGCAGTTGTTAGTCCTATTTGTGAAGACCAAAATATAAATTCTGCAGAAAATACTGATGTACATACCGAGGAAATAGTAGATAATAACTTTTCGACAGAAGAAAATTTGGATTTTTTGAGTTCCTTTACTGAAAATAATATTTCAGATAATGCAACTTTGTATTTTGCTGGTTACGTTCTGTGTCAAATGTTTAAACGAGGTATATGTTGTGAAATTTGCAAGTCGAGTATAATATCAAATAATATTGATTTAACGAGATCTTCGGAATTGTTAGTAGATTATAAGAATTATTCTAGCATCTCAGACTTCGGAGCCCTTATTATCCCGACTGAAGAATTTTTCCAAATATGTAAGAAGCAAGTTATGATTTTCCGTGAGTACTTCACAATTTCTGCACATAACGAGCAGATACTAAAAAATATACAAGACATTTGCATAAGTGAATTAGGGAGCTGGTACGACTGTAATCACCCATGCTATTTACATCGTACTAAGATTTTGGAATATTTTCTTCTTGTTTTAATTCGGAAAAATTGCATGTGGAAAATTAACAATATTAAGTGTTGCGGGGACAATGAATTCGCCGTGACCTCCAGATTAAATATTTTAGGAAATTAATAAATGGTTAATTTGGTATTGTAGCGACAAACTTTCTTACTAAACATTCTATGTGTATATTGCACTGTAACAATGCTTAATTTTGATTAAATTAAATTCATTTTTAATTTTCCACCTTTTGGATGTATGTATATTCATTTAAATAAAAGGTTTTGTATAAATATTTTACTTGAATGAATTATTATATTATCAAGTATTATTCTTGTACACAAAGCCAAAATTCATGCATGAATTCTATATTATACATATGTATAACAGATAATTTCGATTTCTTCATATATCTATATCACAAACAATCTTCTATAAAGCGCCTACTAGACTTCACGAAGTTTCCCGAAGTTGAACGAGCACGAGTGTGTAGAGAGGTACTTCGTGTTTCATACTTCGGGCGACTTCTGCTCGAATCGGAGTACTTCGGCAAAGAGACAAAAGCGCATTCTCGCGTCGCTCGCAGAAGAGCTTTATTTCGTCCGCGTAGGGCTTTACTTCAGACGTGTGCTTTTCATTTTCAATGGCACAAAATTTTACATGCGACTGGACATCTAGTATCTAGTTTGTCTATGCCCATAGGCGGAGGCCGGAACTTCTGCTGTTGATGCTTGTGAAGGGAATGGTTTTCGATTTTCCCGAAAATAACTCCCCGACCACGACAAATTGTATGTTTCTGCTGTGAGAAACTCAAGTTCAGGTGGCAAGAATGATGCTGCTGCAGCCGACACAGCAAGTTGCACTGAATGACAAACGCATTTAATATGTATTAAACGAGGTTGCATTTGTTTTAATTTCTTGTATACCCCGTTGTTTATACCATTACAGCTGCGTTGTCACTAGCTATGCCGATTAGATTTTCCAATTTGAGATCGAATTCCTTTAAACATTTAAGAATTGCATCAACTATCCCATCTGCATTGCACTCCTCCAGCTCTATTAAAGCCAAAAATGTTGCTACTATAGCGTTACTTTGCACGCTTAAATACCTGAAGAACATATTTACAATTAAAAGAATTTTAAGCAATAATGCTTAAAAGTAGTTACCTTACTGCCATCCCCAAATACTTAATAATAGATATGTCCGTGGATTCGTCTATTAAAAGACTAAATGTTGATTGATGTACATCCTGTATAATTTCTTTTTGGAAGTAGGGTCCAAACACATTTTTTATTATACTTTGGCATTTGGTTCTGTGAAGCCTTAGTTTTTCCACTGTATCAAATTGCACTTTGCACCAACCCGATAAATGATCAATATTTTTAATCGCTGAGTGCATGCATATAAATAAAGCCAGCGATGCTTCCTTTTGCTGTGTTTTAAGATTTTGCGGGGCATACATTTGCTAACCGTTGGTATTTGTCTATATCTAGAAAAGGTTCAGCTGCTGATATGTGCTTTTTGCTATTCGCATGTAAGTGTAAATCGGAAACCTTTGCCGTTAATATGCATTTGCAAAACATACAAAAGCATTTAGTTGCATCTGAAACAAATTCTAACAACCAATATGCAAACTCTTTTTGCCGTTTCCAATCTGAGCGAAACTTTTGAGTGTACCTTTTTTTTTCAGCCATGTTCCCAGGATTGCAATATAAAATGCAATATGACGTTTAGGCAAGTAAAAATTCCTATGGAATAATGTTAACCTATTTAATAATACTTATAATCAATATAAAACTTCCTTCACTTCACGATATTACACTTAATCTGACTGCGATGCACGTTGGTCGTTGGCATTTGAATAGTAAATGAAATTTGACATTTAGGCCTTCTTCTGTTTTATTTTATCACTCGTTAGAGGTGGTCAATTTAGAAACTAATTGAAACATTCGATAAATTTACTTTCTTTTGTGAATGGATTATTTTTAAAATTTGACGAAATGATTTTAAAAATTAATAAGAGGACTTACCACCAAAAATCCGATAAATTTATTAAAAAACCGATAACTTAGTTAAGTCTCGCTAAGAACACATTTTTGTCAGCTAACTCGTCAGAGATTCCGTTAACTGTAGCGGAAATTCCGCTAATTTGGCAACCCTGCTTGTTACCATAGGTGTTCTCTGAGATTTGCTCTCCAGGATATTGAACCGCTCAAGGCATTTTTCAATATAGTCTGATTGAGTCATAGCAAAAACAATATATAGAACGTGATCTGTTATACTTTTTGGATTAAGTTTACGTTGTCTTGCTTTGAGTTGTTTGGACAAAAGTTTGACTTTTTTCTCCAATTCACACACTTTCCATTCGATTTATGCAATTTTGATCTATAATAGGAAGCATTTTTGATATTCTTTAAACATCTTTTACATACTGTTTCATTATCTGAATTTTTACCAAAGCGCACATCATTTTCAGTCCTTGCCTCCGTAGTCATGGTATGTTCATTATTATCTATATTTTCATCAACGAAATTGTATGGATTTCTTATCTCCATAGGGAGATTTAAATTAGGAATTGCATTTAAACTTAATTTTTTCTTCTCAAAAAATCGTTCTTCGAAGTGTTGAGAGCAAATAAGTTTGCTTGAAACTTTATCACTTTCATTATAATTACAAGCAGTAAGCCACGCATTTAACTTAGGGCCTTTCTGAGGAAATTTAAACATACGAAAATATTCGCTACTATTGCCACAAGATATAATACAACACTTCTTATATTTTTTCTTATTTTCAGTAATTGCAAATTCTGTTTGTGATATTTGATCACACCCTAAAAACAATGTGGGTATAGCGTCCACTTTTAACTTTTCCTTCCCAAATATTTACTTTCAAAATGCTTTTCACAAATTAAAAACATTTTAGTGGAAGTTATACTAACCCCACAATTGGCTAGCCATTTACTGCGCATAGCTTCTGATTTAGACAAACGGAAAAGTCTGCATTTATCATTGGCTTTATTAGCATTACATACAGAAATGCAACATTTCTCGTATCTTTTACCCTTAGCCGTGACAACAGCTGATTTTATTTTTTCTAATTCCATATTGAAATGAAATTAAAATCAAATACAAATCTGAAAAAAATATCAGTAAAACTCGCTTAATCAATCGCCAACTTCACTCTAACGAAATTCACAAGTGAATGAGGAGACACACAAACAATCCACATGCCTTATGTGCACAACAGAACACCTTCAAGTCAGGCAGTAGGCCATGATAAGCGCCAGTGCAACCGAATATAATTCTGAGCTCTTTTGTCGCGTCTGCCCTGCGCACTCACTTGAAGCGTTACAAAAATGTGGTCAACTGCGAAAGCCCTACGCTGAAGTCGGATCCCCAATCTAAAAGCTTCTCTCGCTAACGTTTGCTCTGTTGGGACGTCTTATTTCTATATATTGTTTTTGGTCATAGCATAGAAAAACTAAATATAAACATAGAGAAATAAAACATAAAGAGGCGACAAGTAGAACATTGGACCAGGAACCACTTTTTGAAAGCTCTGTGTGAAAGCTAGGATGCGATCTGAAAGCTCTTCGCTCGCGGCTTGCTGGCGATGCGATACTGTGGGTAAGCCACCGTCCGAATGCACTAATACACTCTACCAGCCATGACCGCGGAGCGCAGTGCGTAAACGTATTTGCCTTTGCGCTTACAGGCGTTCGTCTTTCCTCGGAATCGGAATCCCTAGCCGCTTATTTGCTGCCTGCACGTATTTTTCGTCTTTACACTGCAGGTTTATTTTGACTTCTTATAATGGCGTAGGGGGGGGAATCTCCTTTAAGATTACTGATGGGATTAGGTTTTAATTGGCCTTTAACTTTAAATGCCTACAGAACTAAATTTAACAATAATTTTAACAAAATTAAACGTTCTAGATAAAGTTAATTCCAACAAAATTATAATTAAATTATTGTGGTATTGTAGAACTTTATGTGTTAATAATGTTCAGTTTTCTATTTGCCTGCTTTTTTTGTAGTATAATTTTTTCGGTTTCCCACTGACAATGTTTTTTTAATAATATTTCTATGAAATAATCAAGTGCATTTATTCTATGTTGAAAACAAATATTATTTTCTTCAAACCATTCTCTAAATTCAAGACTTTCTTTCGTAAGTGCAATACCTTTATTTTTTATTGTTTCTTTTAAACATTTAATATTAGGGCTAGTTGTTATAATTTTGACAAAAATATTGTAATTAAATTTCATTACTTGAAAAAAATATTCAGTCGGCGCTGTTAATTTACCAAAATCAGAATTGGTAGAGAAGTTTTTATGAAATAAAAATAGCTCAGATTTATCCTCGAGTGATATTGTCTCACCAACTCGTTTCATGCAATTTTCACACAATTCACATTTATATTTAAGATCGAGCTTATGAAGAATAAATCCAACAAAATATCTCAATGAATTATCCTCAACTGGTCTATCGTTATGATTAATTATATCAAAGTTATAGTTTTCTAGACTATCAGTTTCGACTTCAATTCTCTCATCAATACATGTGCTTGTAAAATTCATCGACCCAGTGTTTGCATCATTTTGGGCAACGGAAAGGAGACAATTTCGTAATTCACCATTTTCAAATATAAATTCTTCTTCGTCATCTTCACAGTTACTTTTTTTAGATTTTAGCGACAAGACTTTAATAGAAAGAATTTTCCCTATTAAATGATTAAATTCATATAAGGATGGATTTTTATTATTTCCACCTGATGATCTTAACAATGAAAACATATTTTCTTCAACATCTTGATTAAATTTATACAGTAAAACGTAAGATTTCTGTGGAAAAGTATCAAGAAGCTCACCTGTTAATAACAGTATGCTGCGAATTGTTAAGATTAAACCATCGAAGCAGTAATTTTTCCTCTCAGTAGAAAACGTCTCTATGAATGGAATTATATCTTCAAGAGAACTTCTCACAATTCCATCTTTTTTTATTGCGCTCTTGTAGATATTGCGATTAAATGGCGATTTACTATTGAGGCAATCAAAAGCGTGGTTCAGTTTTTCAAAGAAAGTAGCGGTTGATATTGCTTTTGAACTGACGCTAGTACTAAACTTTTCCAAGCTATGAACTGTTCGAATAGCTGAACTACACGTGTGACTCATAACTTGTACGGCATAAGAAACTTTCATTTTTTGCCAAGTGTTAGGATATATATGTTTTGTAGTTAGTTTGGGGCACATTTTGACAGATTGATGTTTTTCTATATTATAGATTTCTTCCGGGACTTTCCAACTTGCAATACCACTCTCAAAGGATATATCAGATTTAATTAGAGTATTTCGTATTGACTTAAAGAGATGGGGAACGTCATAAATAACAAAAATTTTTTTTGAATTAAAATAAAAATATGGTTGTGCGGAATTGGTTTCAAGGAGCTTTAGAGCACTCCTGTTATTGGAACCTTGGTCACAAATTATAGCTCTAATGTGGATACCAATTTCATTGCAATAACTTATATTGTCTTTTATTTTATTTTTAAGGTGCTCACTATTCATTACATTACTTGTTGCGAAATAACTAATTACTATTTTCCAATTTGAAAATATACCACGAATCATAAACAAACAAACATGTTTTGCTAATTCAATGGTCTTTTCATTTCCCATGTCGACGTATCCAATAATTTCGTCTTTAGTTGTATCAAAAGTTAAATTACGACGGATATCTACCTCATCAAATACTAAGACTGCTTGACGTACTTCCAATTTCCAGGTTGATATTAACTCCTTTAAATTATGGGTTAGTATTGGATTAAAACCAGGCTGCATACACTTTATAGGCAACCAACGATTTATTGATCGGATGGAAGGTAGACCAATTCTTAAACATTCCTGCATATATCTATAGCAAGCTGGGGACTTGTAATGAAGATTTTGGGCTAATAGTTTAGCATCTTCGGGCCACATTTGGCATTTTGATCTTGAAGATGTCACCATTTTGGCTAGTGTTTTAGCTTCTTTATTAATATTAACCAATGAATCAATTACATTTTTTAAAGGAATCTTAGCTTCCTTTTTTAAATGTTTTGATTCTTCAAATTTATTTTTAACGGAAAACCTAATTTTTTTTACTGCTGCCGACTTTTTTTGGAACTTGCTTTTTAATTTTTTATATTTTTTTAATAAATTCATATACCTCAGCCTATAAAATTGCAAATTTTTTTGTGATTGCAAACATTGCTCACATGTCGAAACATAATCGTCTCCATTGTCTTCATTATCCTTAACAACACATGATTTTTCAAGTTCAATGAGATCCTCAAAACTTAAATCATTTCGTTGAGAAACTTCATAGGTTTTCCCAGAAAATAAAACTGGTATAGTGTCTTTATTTTGAGGCGTACTAATTTCCATTTCAGTAGTTTTTGTTATGTTATCGTTTTGGTCTAATTGTAAAGAAGGTACACAATTCATTTTCAATTTTTTCTTTCCAAAGCAATCAGCAGTAAAATGCTTGGAACACACATATGCATTTTTGGTAAATGGGGGAATATTTAAATTGCAAGCGTTCATCCATTTAGCAAACAAATCTGTGTCTTGTGCCGGAAATTTAAAAAATCGCAAATAAGGTGAAGCTCTTTTAGTTGCACTGCAACTAGGTACCGTACACTTGACACCCCAAATCTTATATTTTTCCATTTTAGGATAAAAAATCAAAGAAGGGTAAAAATTCAAGCCAGCCGTCAACAAAAAATCCAACTGATGTATATTTTGACTACAAAGTCAATATACAAAATGTCAAATCGTAAACCAAATTCAAAAGCCAAGTCGTTTTTCAAAAAGCAATCACCTATGTATTTATTATCAAAATCAAAAATCTTATACAAGTTTTACATAATCTAAATCGATGTCCTAGTTCGTAGCCAAATCAGTCCAATATTACTTCTATAATTTCGTTCGAGCACTCAAAAACAAACCAATCGCCTAGCAAGTCTATCTGCTAATGAAATGAAAAACAGCCAGATAATTCGCAGAACCACCAAATAAGACGAAAAATACGTGCAGGCAGCAAATAAGCGGCTAGGGATTCCGATTCCGAGGAAAGACGAACGCCTGTAAGCGCAAAGGCAAATACGTTTACGCACTGCGCTCCGCGGTCATGGCTGGTAGAGTGTATTAGTGCATTCGGACGGTGGCTTACCCACAGTATCGCATCGCCAGCAAGCCGCGAGCGAAGAGCTTTCAGATCGCATCCTAGCTTTCACACAGAGCTTTCAAAAAGTGGTTCCTGGTCCAATGTTCTACTTGTCGCCTCTTTATGTTTTATTTCTCTATGGTATAAAGAAGTCTCACGCTGAACAAAATTTTGAAACGCGTTTCGCTGCGAGGCATCCACCAGCTTTCAGAAAGCTCTTTCATGAAAGTTTCACATCTCAAGGCCCGAGCTCATAGAGTCCGGAATTTGTCCGGAATTTGCTCGACCGCGGTAAGCTTAAAGCTATTGACGTCTGGAAATCAGAGGTATCGCCCATAGAATCCGGAATTTCTGCGGCAAGCTTTCAATATTTTTGTCATCTTGACTTAAAAGCGCTCAAAGTGGTTCTCATCTTGACTTTGACAGTTTGTTCAAACAAAGCGCGGGAATTTTATTGAAAAAGGCAAAGTCAAAGAAGGAAGCAACAAGCAATTGAAAGGACAACGATGGATATTAATAGAGTACTTAAATTTCTATTAATAGGACTTCTACTTACAGAAGCCGATGAATGTTTGACTCTATTGGAGGGAAGGCGCCGCTTTTGGGTGCGACAAATTTTTTAAAATAAATCAGGAGGTTTTTTATGCCAAGTGCTTTTTCCTCCTTGGAAGAATAATAGTTTTTTATTTAGAAATTTACCCGGGACTTATACAGTACTTTTATGTTGGGACTCTATGCTGACCATTTTTTTGCAATATTCCAATAGTTTTAGTAGTAGGCATCTTTTCATCTTAGCAGACAGAAAGAGAGCAAGCTTTGAAAAGAAACAATTGTGAAAAGAGTTGGTGCTAAGGAGAAAAAGTTGTTCAAATTCAGGGAAAAACATCACTCTTATTAAATTTTCTAACACCATTCTTAGCAATTAATAGCTGTGTTCTTTTCGTCTATCCAGAACAACAGGAGATTTCTCATTGATTTGAAATTTATCATATGAATTTTCAGCAGTAAAAAAGGACTTAGAAACACCATTGTCTTCATACCCTATAATTTCATCAGCCGATATATCATATGTTAAGTTCCTTCTTATTACAATTTCATCAAATGCTAAAGTGGCTTCTTTTGTTTTTGAATCCCATTCTGAAGACAAAGTTCTCAAATGTTCTGTGAAAAGCTGATTAAAACCAGGACCTGTAGATTTGATTGGTTGCCAACGATAAATTGAAGAAATAGGAGGCAGATGGAACATAAACCGTCTTTCAAAAATTTATAATACGAGGTGGATTTGTAGTGCAAATTCGATGCTAAATTTTTTTCAGCTTTTGTCCATTTCGTTTTTTGGCTTAAAATGCAAATGTTTTACTCTCTGGACTGAGTTCAGGACTCGACTGTAAGAAATTAATAAGAGGCTGTTTTGCTACTTTCTGTAATTGTAAAGTTTTCTTTTTCTGTTCTTTAAATCTGAATAAATGTAATATTTTTTAAACTGAAACATTGTTATTTATTTTCTTCAAAATATTGTATTTTCTTAAGAGATTTGTGAATTTTTGTCGGTAAAATCTTATGTTTTTTCTAACTTAATGCAGTTTTTACAAGTCATCTCAGGTAGTTCCACGCTCAAAGCAGATGTATAATGAGGCTCAAGAGTATGAAGATCTTCAAAAGTTAAATCATCACACTCCATATTTTGCGCTTCATTATAAATTTTTCCAGAGAATAAAACAGAATTATGTGTATCATCAGTAGCATTATGAATATGTTTAGATGGAAAAACATTTTTGCGCAATCTTGTTTTTCCCACATCTGACTCATTGAAATGCTTTGAACAAACTGTTATAGGTGTTAATAAATGATATACAATAAGTTCTGTACAAGAACAATTAGCGTTTATTAGAAGAGCTTTGACAAATACTTCAGAAGCAAGCACGACGCGCCCAGTGTCGTGGCTAAGCACTGACTGGTCGTATGAGCACCTCTCTTAACTTAACAATGCTGCCAACTTCGTACTTACAACTATAACATCTTCCCCTTTTTATAATGTAAATCTAAGTTAGTTTTTTAAGTTACAATCATTTTTAAATGTCTTAGTAATTGTTTATCACACAAACATAATCTTTGAGATAAGCTGGCTTATTAATTACTCGGCCTGATCTAGTCATTGTTATTGGTTGCTCATGTTGTACTTGAGCTTCTTGAGCCATAGGATTATGCACATTTTTAACTGCAGTAGCCTCTTGTGCATCATCATTTTTTACAAAAGGTTCATCAATAAAATTATCGTTTTCATCAAAATTTTTACCTATACTTAAATCCTTTCTATTTCTTTTAATAATTTGACCAGACTCAGTTTTGACATTAAACGTTCTTGGATTTTGATCTTTACCAACAATTATTCCATTTTCATGAGGTTTTTGTTTATTTTCATCATGAATCTTTACTTTATTTCCCTTTTCAAAATCTTTCAACATTTTTGTGTTTCTATTATAATAATATTCTTGTAGTTTTTTTCTCTTTTCCAATAAATCTTTTAACTTATCAGTAATTACAGGTACAGAGTCAGTGCACAAGTTAGGCAACAAATTTCGTATTTTTCTTTTATACATTACCTCAGCTGGAGACAAATTACAATCATTATAAGGCATATTTCTATGTTGAAGTAAAGCTAAATCAATATCTTTTCTTTCTTGTATAATTTTCTTTAAAAGTCTTTTAACTGTCTGCATATGCCTTTCAGCTAAACCATTTGATTTATGGTTTTTTGGAGTTGTTACTTTATGTTCAAATCCCCATTCTTTTTTAAAATTTAAAAAGGCTTTGCTTGTAAATTGAGATCCAGAATCTGTATATAATATTTTAGGAATACCATATCGAGAAAAATTTTCTTTTAAAACTTTAATAACTGACTCTTGCGACATATCAGGTAATTTACAAATTTCTACATATTTACTGTATGTATCAACAATACTTAAGAATTTTTTTCCCATAAAATAGTAAATATCAGATGCGACTATTTCCCATGTTTCATTTGGTATCTCTTTCTTTACCATTGGCTCTTTAGAGTTATCTCTTTGGTAACTTTTACATACATCACACTGTCGGAAATTTTGGTTTTAATTTTAAACAAAAAAGATTGTATATAATTCCACACGGAATATTGTTTACGAGGAAAACTTTCAAATGTTTTAAAATGAGCGAAACTGAAAAGTTTGAAGGCCAAACTAAATTTGTTTAAAAACCGCATTAGAAATCTTCTCACAGTTTAAAACTGAAACCGCAAAAAGTTTAATACTGTAAACTTGTAAGTTTTAAAGATGTTTAAATATTTAAACCCATATGTTTAAATCCAAAACTACAAAATGTTTAAAAAAGGCATTTTAAACCTTCCTACAGTTTAAAACTGAAACCGTATATAGTTTTATATTGCAACCTGATGAGTTTTAAAGAAGTTTAAATATTTAAACCATCTAAAAGTTTATTAATAAAATTTGGACAGCCTATAATGAGTAGAAATGCTGGGAGTGAGATTGATGAGATGAGTGAGATTTTTTGCAGTTCAAAAATTCAAAACTATAGCCTGAAATTTATTTTTTTTTGTTTTGTTGGAATTATGTTGTCATATATGTATATTTAAACACCTGTTTACATTTAAAAAAATATAATTTTATTTCTTCAGAAATACACATAAACATTTCAAGACAGTAAAAATTCATTTTAAAGTTTTTCTTGGGATAAAATATAAAATCTTGAATCAATATTCAACTTTTCGAATGTTTTTTTTATTTTTAAACTCGCCATTTTAACTGCTTGAATTACATCTCCAGGATTTATTCGATAGGCACAAAAGTCTTTGTCAAATTCAATAGTGCTATGCACATAACATAAGAAGAAAACATCGTTTTCAAAGCAAAGTATATCAATAATTTCATAGAAAGTCGGCATAACTCTATTTTGTAAGTAGGAAACTAAAATTAATCCCTTTCGGTAGTAAAACCCGTATTTTAAATATTTTGTTCGATTTATATTACTTGTGTGCTGAATTTTTTCAGGTAAATTTATACTATATATGTAATCCTTTGTATTAATGTTTTCGAATTTTCCGAAAACATAAGTTATTAATATATTATTTTTATTTTTCCAAATAGTAACCATTTTTTGTTGGTGCCGGTTAGCCAAATTACTTGCAAGATTATTAAAGTTATTTAAGTATCTGCCAATTTTCGTAAAATTTCGGTGATAGCTTTCATACCTCATAGTCCAAATATGCTTCAGTGGTCCTATTTTTTTAATAATTGTCGGGTAATGTGTCATTATATGATGCTTTGGTAATAATGTTAAACCCAAATTTAAAACACATGTTAAATGATCTCTTATCAAAAAAGTTAAATTTTCAACATCTTCCACTGTAATTTCATCGAGAAATATAATTTTTGTGGAAAGCAGTAATGAAATTATTAAATTCCAAATGTTGTCGTCTAACCTGTCTTTAACGTCATGAAAAATAAAGGGTATATGAATAAATAGGCACCAATTTTGGGAGGCAGATAATCCAATAGCAGACGATGTCTTCTTTATAGAAATAGACGTAGGTTTATTTGTCCTACTTAATATACCATAATTATAAGAAATAATTCTATTATTGATTTGATCAATATTTAAAATTTTATTTTTTATTATGTTTTGGAAAAAAATTTTCATGGCAAATGGAGCAGTACCTTCTAATATGTCGTGCATAATATCTACGGTTCCCGAATCTATCACATTATAATTTTGCAAGTCATTTAAAATACATTTAAATTTCACTCCTGTTTTACATTTTTCTTCATCCGCTTCGCACGAGGTAATGTAAGATTCATATGTTCTCAATAAATTACTGTCCTCAGTTGTGAGGACTTTTGAATTGCGCTGACAACAAATACAAAATCGGCAAAAGTGGGTGTGTCGAAAAGATTGATTAAAACCCAAAATCGTATTACCTCCTAAATTGTCATGTGTTATTGCAACTAATGTTCCTTTTAATGTTTGCCCATTAATTTGTATTCCATCAGTTTCAAGAATTTTTAAATCAGTATAAATGGGTTCTAGTATTTTATTAATATTTTCCGAATTGGCTTTTATATCATTTACATAGAAAAGTGAAACTAAATGAATGTGTTCTAGTTTGGAATAATATTCAACTGGAAGATTTCTCAGCGAAAAGTATATGCCCCCTAATTTATGAATACCCTTTTTACTCCCAAGCGGATTGGTGATTTCGAAATCGTCATAATATAGTTGTATTTGCAGCGCATTTGGATTGATCTTGAAGAAATCATTGTTTTTAAAATTATTCGCGCAACAAAAACTTCTAAATGCATTTGTATCACATGTATGCTTTTTATCAAAATATAATGATAGAAATTCGGAATTGCGGAATAGTGCCTCTATGGTATTAATAATAGAAATAAATTGAAATGTGCATTGCACTTGAACATCTTGTAAAGAGTTTGTGACATTGTTAAAACGTTTTTCCCATCGCAAATTTAAAGGGATTTCGCGAGGTGCTACATAACAAAGCTTTTCTGAGTTGAAATATTTTTTCCGATGATATTTTGATTTAAAACTGCTTAAAGAAGCATGAAAATTACGTTTCAGCATTTCATAATTTTCAGTTAAGGCACTTTGATCTTGTGCTATAGATGAATCTACAGTCTCGAAGCAAATTGTAAATATATTCTTAACTCCACATACTATATTATCAATATCACTTTGTGCTACTCCCAAAGTAGATATAAAAGTTAAAAGATTTGAAATCTCATCATAAAGAGAGGTATTTGTTTTAGGATTGAACCTGCAATTCAACAATTCTTTACTTTGGCAATCGATTTCATTTTCTTCACAAACTTCATTGTTTGGAGACAAATTTTGTAGATTTATATTTTGATTGGGGACAATCAAATACTTACAATTTGCGCAATGACGAGATAATCCACTATACGTATTAAATGAGTTTTTACATTCCAAAGATATTATGCACTTCAAAGTTAACTGACTTGAAGGATATAAATTGTGAACATATTTTAGATGTGATTTCATATATTGCAAAGAACTGTTCTGATATTTACACAAAAAACAAGTGTACTGCGCCATATTTAAACGTTTTTCGCGACAAAATTTATTTAAACAAAAATTCTTCAATGAAAGTTGTATTAAGAGGACTACTTTATGTATTATATGTTATAAAAATATATCGTAATAATTTAAGCAATATTTTCTATTGCATTTATATTATCAAATAGGCTTGATATTTCTAAAATCCTGGGAGTAGTTTTAGCGTTCTTAAATTTATAAAAATAATATTCGAAAAATCTCAGAAACGACTTCAAGTCGTTATCATACTGGAGGTTGAATACAAAAAATATTTTGAAATATAAATCAAAGGTTGATATAATGTCAAAATTATTTGGTAATGAAATTAAATTTTTTTCTACTTGGATGAAGTACTGACTTACTGAAGTTTTATTCGCTCCCACTGCAATAATGTGCGGTTGTTTGTTTTGAACAGATAAAAGTTCTTCTTTCGGAGTACCAATCTTAAAGAATTACGAAAATAATAAAACAGCTCTTAACAAATGCTTTTAACTTACGATTTTAAAAGACAATAATTTCTCCACAGCTTTTTCAAAATTGCAGCGAGTAGAAGTATGCCTGCCTGCAGGAGAGGGGAGCAACTTAATGCACGCCAACAAGTTTTGTGTTTTCAAATTCCACCCTTTAAATAAAAGTTGTAATTAAAACTCACAGTTTACAATATATATAATATAAATATGTACCTTCTAAGTTGATACAGTTTCCAGTTCTATTTAATAAATTTGGAACAGCAGCTTCAAACTTTGACCAATTATTAAGGAGGCGTTGTCCAGTATCAGGGAATCGAACATCAAAATCAAAAAGTATCTATATTTAAGAGATGTTACATATTTGTTTTTCATATTATTAAATGAAATACTTACTAATTCATGGTCAACAAAAAAGAATGAAAAGTTTTCAAATATGTCGTTTCCTTGAATGAGTCTCGTTCTCAGAGATATTGTTCGTTTTAAAATGTTTTGTATTTCCGCTTTTTGCTGAGGAACTAGTGCATGTCTCAAAAAATTAAGGTCATCCTTCTCATCAGGAGAGGGTAAATATGGTGTTTGATTTGAAACAGTTTTCAAATTTTCTTTCTCAATCCCGGATGAATATTTTTTTTTATTATGTTTCAGATTTTTTAACTGACTTATTAAATAACCAGAAGAATTGTCGGGATTATAAAAAATTTCCTAGAATATGTTTTTTATATAATATTTAGTAACTCCTTATCTAACATATATGTATGTACTTACAGCTCCACCATACAGAGTTTGCCTTTTGAAACATGGAAATAAGGCAATTGTTGCTTGACAAACAGCTAATTTTTCGTCTTTTGTGGGCCTTTCGCCAAAAGTTCGTTGACAATACCTGGCTAAAAGCCGCACAAGATATCGCCGATGATAATCATTTAATGATTTCTCCCTGCTATGTTGCTCAATAATAGAGTCACCACCATTCCATATAATAAATTGCTTGAGAGCCTAAAATTAAGTTTTATTAGGTATACAACCTTAGATATCAATTATATACAATTAACTTCTTTTGTTGCAATTAAAGAAGGACCGGTTGCTGCATTGCACCTCCGTAAAACGCCTTTGTTTAAATAGGTAATAAAAGTGAGTACATGTACTTTTTAACAACAGCTATTTTCCTACCTGGGGATGCTTCTTCGGATTTTTTAGTACAAAATAACAGTACATAATCGGGAGAGTAAATAAATTGTGAAATTATATGTACGACAATATCGTTCGGAATGATGTCGCCTTTAGAATCTTTAAAATGTATGAAATCATCCCTTGATTTTGAGCTTGCATTTAACACTAGACATATGATAAAATTGCAAATAAGTTTTCTCACTGCACATAATATATTTTTTGCTCACCTGAATATAATAAATCCTCAAATGAAAATTCTGGATTATTGCCCTGTTTTTGCAATGCCACATATTTTTTAATACCTTCTTCGATAAAGTCGACTTTAACATATAGACCATTAATATTCGACATAACTGAGAAAAACAATATCCTCTTATCCGCGACGTATTACATTCAATTAATATTAAACATTAAAATAAAACACAAAAAAAAAAAAAATCACATTAAATTCTGCGCACTTATGATGTTCAATTTTCGTTTTTATTATGAGATCACACGACTACTCGATTCACTTCACTTTAGCAAAATGCTTCTTTTGGCTGCATGCGTCGCTACGATGATTCACTGGGCCAGCGCAACCCGTTATTTCCTGGGCCAAATGCACAAAGAGGAAAGAGAAAAGGTTGTGCTCGCGTGGGTATAGAATTTTCAGGGATATACAGAGAGCACAAAAACTGCCAGTTGCACATGCAGAGGCGCACCGAAACTCGCAAACAGCTCATGGGCGTGCAGTAGTTCTTAGGGAGCTAAATCTTCAATAGTTTAATGTTTAAACAAAATTTCTCTTTTTTAGATTTTATAGATTAAAAAGAAAACTTTCATAGTTTCCTTCGAATTATAATCAAATTTTATACTAAATTGCTTCTGATATAAGTTTTAATTCTGAACTATTGGCATTAATTAGTATACTTTCAAGTTTACCCTTTGGTGGGCACAAATACATGGTGATGAAATACTTTGAAATGTATTATACATACAGTCTGCTTTAAAAGAAAAAATACGTAAACTAAAAAATGTTTCTGAATTCAACTTAAAAAGTTTTAAAAATGCGGTAATCTTTATTGGTTTAAAAGAAAAGTTTAAAAAATAGTCCAAATTTCCGACAGTGCACAATTTCCTACTATATCATCTATATGTTTTGACATGCCAACCCAAAAAATAGATTTACGAGCCAATGCTTTGCATTTTTCTTTGCCAAAATGGGCATAGTGTATTTTTCTTAGCATATAAGATTGCATTTCTTTTGGAATAACAATACAAGTATTTTTCAAAATTAACCCATTATATTCAGATAATTCGTCTCTAAATGAAAAAAATGGCTTTGCAAGATCTGTTACCTCATTTTTATTTTCTGGCCAACCATTTTTGATATATCTTAGAACTTCTTGCAATTGTTTATCATTATTTGTTTTATTTTTTATTTCAAGCAATCTTTCATCAGTAATATTATAACTTTGTTCAATAGTGGCTACAAATGCCTCAATTTTTTCTTCTTGTGATTGGTCAAAATTTTTTAAATAAGTTCTACTAAGATGATCTGCTAATACTAATTTTTTACCAGGTACATATCTCAGTTCAAAATCATAGTTATTAAGACTAATCCTCATTCTTTGCAAGCGAGGTGGGCATTTATTTAATGCTTTACTGAAAATAGACACTAATGGCTTATGATCGGTTTCAATTATAAATTTTTGACCAAACAAATATTGATTAAATTTACTACAACCATGCACTATGGCTAAGCATTCTTTTTCTATTTGACTATATGATTTTTCGGTGTCTGTTAGAGCACGCGATCCATAAGCTACAGGTCTTTCTCCTTGTACAATCACACAACCTAAGCCTTCGCTTGAGGCATCAACACTAAGTGTTATTTGCTTATTATCATCAAAGTATGCAAGCACTGGAGGGGTACACAAAACTTCTTTTAACTTTAAAAACGATTGATTTTGTGCAGTGCCCCAAATAAATGGTACTCCATTTTTTATAAGCTGTCTTAAGCTTCCAGTCAATTGGGCACAATTTGGAATAAATTTTTGAACATAATTAATCATTCCTAAAAAAGTTAACAATTCTTTTTTATTTTCTGGAGTTTTCATGTTTTTAATAGACTCAACTTTTTCATTGTCAATCTCTACGCCATTTTCTGTTAAGATGTGCCCCAAATATTTAACTTTTTTCACAAAAAATTTACATTTTCTTTCATTAAATTTAACATCATATTTTTTTGCCCTTTTAAAAACTTGTTCTAATATTTTCATTAATTCTTCTCCTGTTTCTGCCCAGATTAATATATCATCTATATAAATTTCAAGATTTTTAATATCAGCAAAGATTTTTTTAAATATTTTATGAAACACTTCTGGACATGAACTTAAACCATAAGGCATCCTTTTAAATTTATACCTTCCGAAAGGTGTATTAAAAGTTGTGAAATCTTGGCAATCCTCAGTTAATTCAACTTGCCAGAAACCTTTATGCGCATCTAGTACCGCGAAAACTTTTGCACCTTTTATCCGTGCCGATATTTCATCTACAGTCGGTAACTGCAAATGCTCCCTTTTAATACAATTATTAAGATACTGAGGATCCAAGCATATTCTTATCGATTTATCTGGCTTAGCAACAATAACTAGAGAGCTAACAAAGTCAGTAGGCTTTTCTACTTTACTAATAATACCAGAACGTTCCATTTTTTCAATTTCAATTTTTAGCTTTTTCATTAATTTAAACGGCACATGCCTACTTGGCTCAATTTTACCCAGACTTCCTTCCTTCAATTCTATTTTATATTTGTAGTCTTTTATTTTGCCAATTCCAGTAAAATGCTCTTTATATTTTTTTATTATTTCGTCTTTTTTACATTTTTCAATAGCATTTAATTCATTTTCTTCTACAAGCTCATCATCGTCATCAACAGGCTCTCTTTTAATTATTTCTAATTCTTCCAAAGTAGGCAATCCTAAAATAGGAACCCCTTTACCATCAAAAACTTGAAATTCAATATTTTTAATCTGTTTAACTAACCTACAATTCAAATTTATTTTACCCAAAGTTTTAATCTTTTCATTTTGGTATGTTCTCAGAATTACATTTGATTTTTTTATTTCTTTAATACCAACCTTATTGCAATAATCAACAGGCAATACATTACATTCAGCACCAGTATCAACTTTAAATGCTATCTTTTTATCCTTAAAATCAACAAAATTTAAGTGCTGAACCCATGACTTTTTTGCGTCAATAGAGTTTATATGAATCACATCAAATAACAATTCATTTATGCCATTAACAATATCATCATCATCATTTTCGCATTGCACTACTTTAACATTTTTATTTCTATCTGTTGTACACATTTTACTAAAATGCCCTTTCTTACCGCATTTGTTACATTCTTTATTAAAAGCCGGACAATTTCTATATCGATGCTCATATCCACACCGTTGACATGGTCGTTTCTCGGAATTCTGCTGCTCCTTGGCGCCTCTCTCTCTGTTGCTACTCGCCGCGCGTTGTTGATCATAACCAGCATGCTTGTTCTTGGAACTCACGTTCGTGCTCGTTTTTGCTATCGCCGCTATTTCTTCTACACTGGGCTCTAATTTCTTTATCTGCTGTTCTGCTAATTCTGCTGCTTTGCAAATTTTTATTGTTTTATTTAAATCGAGTTCACTTTCACGCAATAGCCGGTCTTTTAACCTTTTATCCATAATTCCAGCTACAATTCGATCTCTTATTAATCGATCTTTTAAGTCACCAAAATTGCAATCAGCACTTAACTTTCTTAGCTCAGTCAAGTAAGCATCAAAATTCTCATGTTGTTGCTGATTTCGCGTGAAAAACAAATGCGAATTTACACTTTCGTTTTTTACAGGAACAAAATACTCTTCAAACTTTTTCAATACAGTATCATACTTGTTTTTGTCTTCAGTATCAGTAAACGTAAACGTATTATACACGTCTATACATGATTCACCAATACAGTGCAATAATATTGCTATTTGTACACATTCTGGCATTGTACTCGCTCCTGAAGCGACTCTATATATTTCAAAACGCTGCTTCCATTTTTTGAAACCTTCTGACGACATATCTGTTAAATTTTCAGGAGGACTTAAGCCCGTCATCGATGAAGTCGTATACGTTGGCGTAGCCGTTGTAATGGTCTCTTCACTAGTCGTCATTTTCCAAAATTCTTTTGTACACAATACTCAACGTGCACGATAACACCAATGTTCACAATTTACTTTTAAATACTCAGTATACAGGATCTTTTATGCCGCAGCGCCATGTTATAGGTGTTAATAAATGATATACAATAAGTTCTGTACAAGAACAATTAGCGTTTATTAGAAGAGCAGTAGATAACCTATGCCGGTTCGGGCGCAAAATCCCATAAGGTTTATACAGGGGGTCTAAATTCACATAAAACGGTATCAAAAGCTCATCGTCCACGTCTAGGAGCAGTTTTGAGGTGTGTGACGTCATGAAAGCTCATGTGTGTGTGTGTGTGTGTGTGTGTGTGTGTGCGTGTGTGTGTGCGTGTGTGTGTGTGTGTGTGTCGTGCTTGGGTGTATGGGGTATCACCTAGTGTTGGAGGTCAAGGTCACGATGCAGATCAACCCCTCACCACCCCGATGAAAGCTTTACCCCTCCTCATGCTATTAGGAAGAGATTTTTTCCTAATGCGCAGGCAGCATTGTTTATGTTATGTGGAGGTTTATCAGTAGTTATGCTGACGAGGCTCTTATCTCTAGCTTTGGACGGCTCGATCGCTAAATTGCAATATTTTTTGGTTGCATGTGGTATTGTTTATGTTATGTGGAATCTTATCAGCAGTTATGGTGACGTCGTTCTTATCTCTAGAGATGATTCGCACTCTGCAGTAGGATGAATTTTTAAATATTTGAAGTATAATTAATGTTAATAATATTATATTTTTTTGGGTTCTATGGATTCGTGATGATGTTTCCAGTTAGGGTATTGGTGCTGTTGGGGGAACAAATTTTAATCAAAAATCGTCTACGAGCAACGGTTTCCGAGATATTAGCATATTATTTTGCACAGGTAGCTGTACAGGCTGTACAGGTATCTGTACAGGCCGTACAGCTACCTGTACAGGTAGCTGTACAGGTATCTGTACAGGTAGCTGTATTGATGTTCCTTTGATTTTGAATGAGTTATCAACTTTGAATAAATTTAAAACTTATAAATCGTAGTCCATTAGGGTACCCACAGTTAACTAATCATAACATTAGTCTTGGCACAATTGTTTCTTCTCCCTCTGTAATTGCAATTATTTTCTCCACATTCTAATAGGTAACAACGGGTTTAATAATTTCATATTTCAAACAAGCCTATGAAACTCATATAAGCTTCAATATTCTTTGAGTTCGAGATCTTTTTCTCTAACACCTGATGGGCGATGAAAAATTTTAGAAATATCATAAATATTTCAGAAAAGAAAAAACTTCGTTGAATCAATGAATCCACTTATGTAAAATGCTTACAGAACCAAACGGTCCAGTCAAATTTGTAAATATCATATTACTTTGGTCCAGCGAGGCGAGGCTTCTTAAACTGATAAGGAACTACTTAAAATTTTTCTGATATATCCGGGGATATCTTAAAATTATTTTTACTTTCAAATTTAGTTCTCGCAGTCGGTGTTTAGCAGTTTGACGTCCAGCGCTAGATCATAAAATAAGTAAGTAGAGTGATTTAGTTTAAATACGATGTAAACTTTACATAGTGAAATTCGGGTGTTTTTATTTGTGATATAAAGAACAAAGCACTTATTCTTTATGAATTAAGTACTTTTAATTTCGCTATGTAAAGTTTATCAGTGGCTCTTAAGTGAAGCTACATATTCTTTATATAAATGGTGTAAAAGAGTTCTTTTTAATTAAAATAAGATTAAAAAGAACTCTTTACATCATTTGTATTTGTAATGATACAAAGTTTTAAGTTTATAATTATTATTATTTCCACAGGATGAATGGGCGCAGCGCTTTTGATCGCGGTGTTGTGGAGGTCATCCGGATGCGGCTGCCCGCATCCCTAATTGTAAGTTTGTTTATTATTATTTATTAAATTTTATTAAAATATTTTATATTTTACAGGCTCTTCCGTGCATTGTTTTGTATGGGGAGTTTGGGGATCCTCCCCCACCCGCCCCCGGAATGACCACCCTTTATGAGGGAATCATGTTGGGAACGGCATGCAGGATCTCATATAACCTTATGGATAATCCCCCGACGGTGGTGGTCTGGGCAAATAGAGAACTTCATTAAATTAAAAAATGAAAATATATACACAGTAGTGTTCAAAAGAAAAAAAGGAAAGGGCTTAAAAATTTGTAATTTTAAACAATTCTTCAAAATAAATATATAAACTTAATATTTTGTTGCGTATCCATTATTTTTTATAACTTCTGCGCATCTGCGAGGCATTGAAGATACTAAATTAGTTATTACTGTTCCAGATACTTCTCTCCAAGCCTTACTTAAAGCTGCAAACAGTTCTTGCTGTCGACGTCGAATTTGCTTGTTTATGATTTCCCATAAATTCTCTATAGGATTCAGGTCTGGTGACTGGGCAGGCCATTCCAGAACCTTCACCTTTTCTGCATTAAGCCACTCTTTTACTACCTTAGCCGTATGCTTAGGGTTGTTATCGTGCTGAAATAACCACCTAAGCGGCATGTTGTCTTCAGCAAAGGGAAGCATTTTGCAAAATTAATAAACAATAAAACAATCTTTTGGTAACAAACATTTTTATTTTACATTATATCTAAATTATAATAATAGATACTAATTAGATTAATTTACATTCCTTATACTATAATGACCCCATGGTAGAGTGTCATGACTATTATTATCAACTAAATAACGCTTATCATCATGAGGACTTAACGCGATTTTCGACTGGGTGATGGTACTAACCTGATGTTTTTGGCTTTGAATTAAATTTTGATTAATTAATTTTTCAGTATTATTATTCAAACACTCAACATAATCATCAAAAGTTATTCTCGTTTTCACTATATTTCTTTTAACGCCTTTGGATTTTTTGATTTTGTCTTGACCATCTTCCCTGACTGCATACATCTTTGATCTTAGTCCCACAAACTCTGTCATTATGCGCCCGTTGTTTTCATCCTTCATGAGACCAAGCACTTTTTTATTAACTAGAGGGATGCCCCAGATGTTATTGGTAGGATAGTCACTTGTATCAAAATGGGTATAGCAGTCGCGTTTAATTATGTCATATAAATCTGGGCAGGTAATTTCATAAATGAGGGAATCAGTGTCAGTATAACATACTGTACAGTTGGAATTGAATTGTGGAATCATATATTCGTAATGAAAATCATAAATTGTTGTCTTTGCCAAGTCGAGAATACACATGCCCACATATATTGGTTTATTGAAAAAAATTTCTGTTTTATTAAGCTCTATGGCCACCAGGTTCTCATTAAAAATTGTTGAGGCCTTGAACTCGGGCTTGGAAATGAGTGATTCAGCTCCGTATCGCCCCCACCACTTAGTTACCAGCTTAACAATACTATGTTTCCGAACGTTCTCCATAGTTTTACCAAAAACGGCATTATTCCTGAGCTTGAAGAGGTTTTTATCAAAATCATTTTTAGCTAATGTTCGAAGCCTGGTATTGAGATCAATGTAGGATTTTAGCCACGCAGACTGATTAAATCGGAGAACCCGGTGAATTTTCTTTAATTTTAATCCATGAAGGAGAGCTTGTTTCAGACTACGGTAATGTAAAACATACTTGGTTTTATCGTAAAGCGTAGCCAAAAGTTTACGCTGCTTCGTTCCAGAGGGTACTCTATGTTCTGGGCAAAATGGAAGGTCTTTATGGAGGTCGTGAATTTCTTGTGGGTACTCTAGATCCACTTCTAAAATATAGCCTGTGGAAGAATTATCATCCACATGTTCAACCTTAAAATCGGATACATTTTCTACCCACTTGAAACCACTGTGGGGTAGAAGTTGAGACATTGCCCAACCATATTGATTATTAATATCATTATACATGAGAAATTTTGATGGTTGAGTGGGATCATAATCAGTCATGTACTTATTATTAGCCTTTGAATATCGTTTAGAGCACTGGCTAAGACCTCCTCGAATACCTAACTCTATAAATAAGAGCATATCTACATCAGTCAATAGCTCCAGGACAACGCTAGTATGCTTGAGCATTGCATCCCAAGTATACCCTGGAAGCATATAGTAGTGAGCTGGATCTAATCCATCGGTTCTGTGAGAACTTGCCCGGAATTGCTCAAAAACATCCGCCAAGAGTAAGACATCTGTCTTCAAATATAGATCGGAATATTCACCTAGGGTGTGAATATCGAATTCTTTCCAAACGTTGCATGCATGTGCATAATCTTCTGAACTAATGTTGGTATCATTTAATTTGTTATAAAATTGGTGAATACTAGGAAGTGATGTCTCTAGGAACTTTGATGTATCATTAAAATAATCATAGGGATATACACCCTTACGTGTGAGCAAATTAAACTTAGATTCTGTTACCTTTGGGAATTGGGACTTTAAAATAGGAAAATATGTAAGATTTGATGCAAGAGTATCGAGGCTACTTGACATGAATTTAACACGTTCACGCCGGCGCGTACCACCGGTGGCTCGCACATGTCTGCCCCATCGGGCGGCGCGTACCACCGGTGGATCGCACATGTCTGCCCCATCGGGCGGCGCGTACCACCGGTGGATCGCACATGTCTGCCCCATCGGGCGGCGCGTACCATTGGTGTGGCTCGCATATGATTGTGCTACCAAGCGGTGCGTATCACTAAAAATTTATTTTAAATTTTCATTTAAAACATTTATATTTTTTAATAATAATTTTAATATAGTTAATATTGTATTAAGTATTGTAAACATAACTTTAATTCAATAACACAAACATAAATAATTCAATAATATAACATAAACATAAATAATTCAATAATATAACACAAACATTAATAATTCAATGATATAACATAAACATTAATTATTCAATAATATAAAATTCAATCAAATATAATGAACACAAAAAATTCGATTAAAATTCCAAATTTAATTAAAATATTATTTAAAACTTTAGTATTTATTTATTTTTGTGCAATTTTTTAAAGCATTTCAAGCACAATGCTGGCTGGCCCGTACATTGACTACAATATGTCCTTACTCTTGTAGTTTTTTTAGTTGCATAATCTCTACCCTTTTTCTGAGACAACATTTTATAGCATTCTTTACATCTTTTACGGGACTCTCTTGCAGACCCCTCATAAGATTGAAGAAAATGTTTTTGTGATCTTATTTGAATTTCATTTGCCATATCTTCAGTATCGAGAAGGTGATCAATAATATTTTCTCTAAATTTTAACATATTTATACTTTTATCACCCCATCTTTAGTGAATATACCAAGCATTTACAAGGCAAGTTCCACAAATTAGTTGGATTACTACCTTTCGGTACCACTTGACGGTTTTCCGTAAGCAACTATAATATGCTGACATTTGGTCTGATAAGTCAACGCCTTTTTTTGCGTTATTGTAATCAAACACTGCATCAGGTTTTATTTTGTCATTTTTGCCTTGTACTAACTTACACTGGTGATTTTTGGAGGTAGTCAACATGCTTACTGGTCTTTTATCTGTCCATTTTAAAAATTTCACACCGCTACGATTTTCGAAACTCATTATTTCACCCCGTTTTTGTTTTTGTTTTGCCTGGGGTGGTAGAAATTTTTTGTTTATTTTGATAGTACCACAGAGAAATGTTTTTTTTGCTAATAGTTCTTCAGCCAAAGTAACACTCGTATAGTAGCTATCCGTATATAGTATACGGCCTTCAAATAACAAATTATTAACTAATCTCATGACTACATCATGGGAATGCGATTTTTCAATAACCGTTGCACTTTTCCCAGCATAGATTTCAATATTATAGGTGTAACCTTCAGGTAGACACAGTTTGTACAATTTAATGCCGTACTTATGTCGCTTTCCAGGAATATATTGGCGAAAACCAAGACGTCCTCTCCATGGAACCATAGTTTCATCGATAACAATGTTTTTGCCAGGATTGATAGCCTTTTTGAATGTATCTACTATTGTTTCGAAAATATTTCTAATTTTATTTAGTCGATCCTGATTACTAGCTGTTATATTATCCGAAAAATGTAAATACTTCAGGATGGATAAAAACCGGTCACGTTTCATAGCTTTGTTTATCCGTTGATTCGTATACATTTCCTTTTTAGACCAGTATAATCTTATTTCTGGTACTTGTGATACCCCCATTATAAGCAGTATTGCAAAAAACGCGTTAACTTCTTTTTTCGTAACAGGCTCCCAATCCAGTTGATGCATTCTTCTATTATGTGGCGAATTATTTCTGCACTGTATAGCAAAATTGTTGGTTTCTTCAACTATCATGTCTAATATATGATCTGTGAAGAATAATTTATACAGAGAAAAAGGGCTATTGCAGTTGATGCCTTCAATTAAAAATGTTTCTTCTCCAGGATATTCGTGTATTATAGGATTTTCTTCTCTTATTTCCTGCCATTCTTCATCCTCTAAATTAAGCTCGGAAGAATCATTGTCTTCATCTGAAGACGAGGATAATATTCTCGGTCTGGATTTATTTATACTGCTTCTATTCAGAGATTCCTCAGACGAATCGCTTAAATCCATATCCATCTTATCTATTACTAACATGGGCAAAAATTACATAAAAGAAAAATACTAACCAATGTATACTTACAAAAAAAATATAAATTTTGTTTATATTTCAGCACAAAATTCTTGCCGTATACACTAATATTAACGTAACAATAGGCCTAAATTAGACTATAATTAGTTTTAAGTACACTTAGGACTAATTTTAAAATAACCACCACCTAATCGAAGCGCCATATGGGCACAGCTCCCGAGTGCGCAATAGCTGGTAGGAGTAGATTTGTAATCTGTGCTTCCTACCTAAAATAAATAAATAAATAACGTATACACTAAACACATAACCCCAATAGCGTTAAAAGAATAATGCATGAAAACGGTATCCCGTGCGACAATCTTTCGTTGAAACATTTTGTTCGGGCCCGTCCGATAGAGCGAAAAGCTTTCAGCGCAGCCGCCTCTAGGCGAGAAACATGAATTACAGCGCCGGCGTGAACGTGTTAAAGGAATCAATGAAGCGGAATTTGATTGGATATTCATCTAAATGCTTAGTGAAGGAGATATATCGTTCTTTGTTAATTGGGAGTAGATAAACACGACCTTGGAGATCGGAAGCAATATTTTTAATAATGAAATGTGAATCGTAGCCGCTAAGGTTGTGAAAAATTATAGGAACGGTGTGACTATCCTGAAAATTAATATTGCATTCCTCATGTGCTGGGCCTCTGTACTTACCGGTTAGGTGGCAGTGATCGCGCACCTTTTTGTCCTCTGCTGTAAATGGCTTCTCGCATATATGACAGAGTGTTGAGGTGTTAAAAAGCTCAATCTCTTTAGCAATCATTTGATCCATGGGTAGGGGGCATAGAAACACTGATTCTAAGTTCTCGGCAAACTGCTTCAACTCGCTCACACACCACTCGATACAATCCTTACCGCGATAGAATTTAAAAATTGATAGCGTGGGGTCATATGAGCATTTAACATAATAAGCTATACTACACGGAACATGATTTTGATACTTATTTTTATCCTTACATTCTACTAATATACATTCTAAATCTGCATAAATAACAAACGGAGCTTCTACCTTATTTCTATAATTCTTAAATCTAAGCTCTTTCTGGTCCTCTGTTGGTAGCCGAATTTTACACTCGTTGAGCCTTCGGCAATCCTCTACATGATGTTCCAGCGCAGCGGATGAATAAAAGTAGTGAAGGCATCGATCACAAAAGTATTTTTGGTGAGCATTTTTAGACACCTGTGATGAAAGGAGCCGAGAGAGATTTTTAATCCAAACGTAATGGTATCTGATGGGCTCATCATCATCTTTTTCATCTTCCTCGCTATCCTCATCGTAATAAATATTCTGAATCATCAGAAGGTTTATGTGTCTATCCTTCTTTTCTGTAGTCAAATGGGTGGGTAGTACCTCAAAATATTCTTGATGATTTTTCGCTGACTTGTACTTTTGTTTATTTTTTCTCAAAATATATACATTTATGCTGACATCATTCATTTTCTCAAATCGAGGAATCTGTTTAATTGTCATTGGGAATGTTATTCTGTCTAGTTTCAGGACTGTGGAATAGTGGGGGTACTTAGTTACGCGTTGTGGATCCCTCTCTGCCGGATGTAAGGCAGATATTATCGCCCAGGCAAAACAGGCGTTGTCATTATTCTTCACATTAACACATGCCTCACGACGTTTGATTTCAAGAGGTAGCTCAATATAGGACGATCCGAGTTGTGGTGTATACTTATTGATGTTAATTGACAAATTGATAATGGCTGATAATGCCCAACCACTATCTTTCTCTTGGAACTCTTCCAATTTCTTCATTATTGGTTCATCAACATTCTGTTTGAACCAGTCGTTAATATCAGTATTCCGGTAGATGGGAGCATTCTTTGTATTCATGTATTTGAACTCGAACACCTCCTCATCCCCTTTTACAATTTTAAATTCACCGCAAAACACTGCGTTAACTTTTAGAGCTGCTTCCTTTTTGAGAGAGTTATTGATACGCCGACGGAAAAGTCCAGTGCAGTCATTCAGGAACTCCTTCGGCTCTTTATGGTTCAAGTTTATTATTGCCCCTGTCCTTATACTATAAATGAAAAAAATAATCATATGCTTTAAAATAAAAATATATTTTCTTACCGATCATTAAAGGCTGATTGTACATCTTCCCACTTTATTCGGGTTGATACCCAGTTATCACGTTTTGAGAAACCTGCACCTGTCTTCAATTTCAGCTGTTTCAATTGAGTGCGATAACCTTGCAAAAGGTTTATACCATTTATAAATTTCTGTTTCTCACTCACAGTCTTTGCTCTTTTTAGAGCTTGCCGAAGAGCTCTTAAATGGCTAGAGCACACTTTCACACTTTGATCGGCTATTCCATGATTAGCTTTAGCATCCTCAAATGCTAATTTAGCACTTTCTACTAAATGACTAACTTGCACCATGTTCGTAATATCCTTTTAGTCCTTTACAAACTGATAATTTTTTAACAATATCCTTTTTCTCCTTTTAATCCTTTTTATACTTTGACCTTTGACCTAACTTCACATGTAATTCTTTATATTAATTGTTAAGGCGAAAGACGCCTATTTGTTAAGAAATTCTTTAACGGCAACAACGTTAGAAAGTTGGAGCCAGAATTCTTTAGGTAATTATAAACTGCCAGACTATGTTAGGAACATATGCGTTTCGCAAGTCTATAAGGCCCGCAAACGGCGACAGCGATGATAGTAAACCTAAATAGGACTCGACCGTAATAAAGGATTTCGGGAGAGGTCATAAAAAAGGGTTTGCTTCAGTCGCAGTTTGTTGAGGCCTGCATTTTTATTTTTTTAAAAACTTAAGAGATTGTGTGTTCACTCACTGTTCGATCGACTGTTGTCAAGAACAGATCAAAATTTTATATCTATGTACCAAGAGGTTTTTTATGCCAGCTCCAAGGCTTTTTCCTCTAAGCGCTAAATAAAGGACTGATTGATTAAGCGCAAATAAAGTGTTTTGAATTATAAATTCCCAAATCATCCTTCCTAGGGACGTGTGTGCCCGCTGTCGGACCCAGTGAGGATCAGCGGCTTTGATGCAGAAAAGTGAGTTCGCGCAGAACTAAACATTATGGTCCTTCGAGCCGGATAAATTAAAAAGACAAATCTCACTGGCAACCGAGTGGAAGTGATGTTTATGGTGAATTAATTAAAAAATGACAATAAATATTGCCTAAAGAAAAGAAAAAGAACTGTTTAAATTAACTTTTAGTGATTAAAATAATCGCGGTGAAAATACTGTAAAGAAAAAGAGCTGTGCGTGCAGTGAAGTGGATTTTGCCTTCAAAAATGCCTCCAAAAAAGCAAGCTCTTGAACTAAGTGTCGCCGGATTAGTTGAACGCTTAGGGGAAATAGCGAATATCCATGAGGAGACGCAGGATGAATCCTTAACTCCCCCGACGGATGAAATTAAATTGCGGCTTGATGATCTTCAATCAACATGGGATGCCTGTCAAGCAAATTATTACGAAATTTGCTCTCAATGGACCCCAGAACAACGAAGACAACTGCCTTTCTTCGAGTACAACGAATTCGAAGCTGCCCGACAACAATATAGAGGTGCACGATTGGCATTACATCGTCTTCTTCCCAGGGAGACACCAATGGCACCGATGACTTCAACAAGAATTCCGGCTACTATTGAACAATGCGGTGAGTCTCATTCGTTTATCTCAGTAGGCCGTCTGGGTCGGCTTGATCCACCGACTTTTGACGGAAATAGAGCGCAGTGGATAGGTTTCAAAAATACCTTTGAATCAATGGTAATTAACACAAATCTATCAAAAACAGACAAATTAAATTATTTAAAAAAAAGTTTAATTGGAAATGTTGCGGGATTAATTAAAACCTTGCCTGCCTCGGAGGGTAACTTCGATCGCGCCTGGAAAGAACTAAATGAAAGATACGATAATACTCGCCTATTACGACAGGCTCACTGTGATGCTCTGCTTAACATTGAAACGGTTATCAGGGCTAATAATGCAAATGATTACGAGAGGGTAATCAATGAAGTTCAGGAACACCTCATCTCCCTTGAGGGACTTGGTGCCGGCGTAGACCAATGGGGGGGGTTGTTGTTAACTATAGTGCGGTCGAAATTTGATCGAAATTTACTGACAGAATGGGAGAAACATTCAAAAACGTTAACGGTCGATCCCGTTTTTACTGATTTTAAAAAATTTGTATGGCAGCGAATAGAAATTTGCAGGAGCGATGAAACAGCAAGGAGGTTTCAGAATTCTTTAAAAACACAACCGCCACGGTCGCGTATGCAGATGCATGCACATACTTCAAATTCAAATGCAAATCAATGTCCGCAGTGTAAAAATACTCATTCGTTATTTCAATGTCCGACATTTCGTAAAGCTGCACCGTCAGAACGTAATAAAATTGTCAGGAAACTACGCGTTTGCTTTAATTGCTTGCGATCAAATCACTTATCGTCTAATTGTGCTGACAAAAGATCATGCATTCATTGCGGAAAACGTCATAATTCATTATTGCATAACAGCATAGATTTAAAACGTAGTATTGACTCGGCAACCGCTGATATGTCCAAAGAGGGACCTCCAGAAAAGAAACAGGCGAGTACATCATTTTCCTCCTGACTATCTAAGTCTCAGAACGTACTTCTCGCAACAGCCATGCTGCGAGTATCTGTTCCCCAAGGGCGTGAAATAATGATTCGCGCGATGGTTGATCAAGGATCTGAGTCTTGTTTTGTCTCACAAAAAGTGTGTAAAATTCTAAAGGTTCCTCGGAAAGTTACAAACGTTGTGGTTCATGGTATCGGAGCATTGGAAGCTGAGCATGTACGAACAAGTGCGAGTTTAATTGTGAGGGGACGACGTCCTGATTCGCCGGCAATTTACATAGAAGCTTTAATATTGAAGCAATTAACAAAGTTCACTCGCGGTGTTAATTCCGACATTCTTTCAATTCATCATCTCGCAGATTTAGAACTAGCTGATGACAATCTTACCGGAAATCAATCAATAGAACTGATACTTGGAGCGGAAGTTCTCAGTTCGATTTTGCGTAAAGGGGTAAGAATAGGACGGGACGATGAACCAGTTGCTCAAGAAACTATTTTTGGTTGGATAGTTTCCGGTCGCATAGGTATATCAAACAATGAAAATGGAGCAGCGTTTGTACACTTATCACGCGTTGATAATATTGAAAAATTATTGCAAAAATTTTGGGAGACTGAGGAGGTTCCTACTAAGCCTTTGCTTTCTCAAGAGGATATCAAGTGCGAAGATATTTTCCATTCTACCACAATTCGTCGCGAAGATGGCCGATATCAAGTCCGCATTCCATTTAAAGAAGAAATTCCGGATTTAGGAGAATCATATAGTACTGCACTAGTATGCTATCGCAAGTTAGAATTTCGCTTGAGTAAAAAACCCGAAATTTATCGTCAATATCATGACTTTTTGCGCGAATATTTAGAATTAGGGCACATGGCTCCAGATAGTTGTTATTCTGATAATCCCACAACCCGCTATTTTCTTCCGCATCATCCGGTAATTCGCGAATCCAGCTCAACAACAAAGCTTCGCGTCGTATTTAATGCATCAGCCCGCACACAGAACGGAAAATCCTTAAACGATTGCATGTTCGTCGGTCCTAAGCTTCAACAAGAGCTGTTTGATATTATTTTACGTTGGCGCATGTTTCGTTATGTATGTTTAGCAGACATTGAGAAAATGTTTCGTCAAATCGAAATCGCGCCTCAAGATACCGCGTATCAGTGTATTCTTTGGAAGCCGCCAGGTGAAAGTACAATTCGAACTTATCGATTGAATACCGTCACATATGGAACTGCAGCCGCTCCATATCTTTCGATGCGCGTTCTTAAACAATTAGCCGATGATGAATCAAAACATTGTCCAATTGCAGCAGCGGTTCTGCGTAGGGATATATACGTGGATGATATACTTTTCGGTACAGATACTATAGAACAATGTCGAAACATACGTGATGAATTAATAAAACTGCTTAGCGCCGGAGGCTTTAGTCTCCGTAAATGGGAATCTAATAGAGAAGATTTATTACATGACTTGCCGACAAATATGCGCGCGCGTGACCCTACCAAATTATTTGAAGATTCTCCGACAAAAGTATTAGGAATTTATTGGCGTCGACAAGATGATCAGTTTTCTTTTACTATACAATTAAAACCTATCGATCGCATAACCAAACGTTCGGTATTATCAGTAATTGCAAGTATTTATGACCCTTTGGGCTGGGTATCGCCTACGATCATAACGGCAAAAATTTTTATGCAAAAACTTTGGCGAAACAGTATCGACTGGGATACAGAATTGACGGCGGATTTATTAAGAGAATGGTCAAGATTTTATGAAGATATTTCTAGTCTTGCGACAATATCCATCCCAAGATGGACCGGGACTTTGATCGCATATTGTAACTGGGAGCTGCACGGATTTGCTGATGCGTCTAGTCAAGCATATGCTGCGGTTATTTATTTGAAATGTCAAACAGAAGAGGGTTCAAAAATTACGCTTTTAACTTCCAAAACTCGTGTCGCGCCAGTAAAAGAAATGACAATACCTCGTTTAGAATTAAGTGCTGCCGTCTTATTAGCTAAACTCCTTACTCGTGTTCAAGATGCGTTACCGAAAGAAAACATACCTTGTTTTTGTTGGTCAGATTCGACTATTGTGCTTGCTTGGTTGCGAATTTGCCCGAGCAAATTAAAGAAATTCATAGCTAATCGTGTTTGGGAAATTCATGAAAAACTCCCGGAAATTAACTGGAGACATGTACCTTCCGAAGATAATCCCGCGGATCTCGCGTCCCGCGGAGTTTCACCAAGCAATTTAGCTGTTAGTAATTTATGGTGGTACGGTCCATCATGGCTGTCTGAGCCTCAGACGAATTGGCCGACGGTTGAGTCGTCCGATCCCGATGAATCTAACCTTGAGCTCAAATCAGCATCTTTAACTACACAAATAGTACGGGAAATCGATTCAACTGAGCAATTAGCTCAACGATTTTCATCTTGGCCGAAACTTCTACGATTCACAGCGAGAATAAAGCATATGTTAGCGCGACATCGAGGCCAAGAAAAATCTAAAACCTTTTGTGTCTTTATTCAGGAAGCATCCAATTTTTGGATAAAGCATATCCAAGAGAAGTTATTTAGTAAAGAAATAGCGTTCTTAAATCAAAAGAAAAATCTACCTAAAGGAGCATTACAATCACTTGACGCATTTATTGACGAAAAAGGATTACTTAGAGTAGGAGGTAGATTAAGAAATGCACAATTACCATTTTCTCTCGCTCATCCGATCATTCTTGGAGCACATTATTTAACTAAACTTATAATACGGGCTGTTCACTACTCTACGCTGCATGGAGGAGCCCAATTAATGTTACGAGTGTTAAGAGAAAAATATTGGATAATAAATGGGCGTAATCAGATTCGTTCATGTGTACACCAGTGTATTATTTGTTCGCGGTATCGCGAAAAATCATGTGTTCAAAAAATGGGAGATTTGCCAAGGGATCGTGTTATGCCATCGCGACCATTTTCGAAGACCGGGGTTGATTATGCTGGACCCTTTATGGTACGCGCGGTAGCTGGAAGGGGTAGAGCCGCACATAAAGGATACATTGCCTTATTTGTGTGTTTGGTCACCAGAGCCATACATTTAGAATTTGTATCTGATTACTCAACTGAAGCTTTCCTTGCTGCTTTTCGACGATTTATTTCAAGATATGGGTTGCCGGCAGTTATGATGAGCGATAATGGTACTACCTTTCAGGGAGCGGAACGAAAACTACGAGAAGCTTTCGCGAAAATTAAGAAAGATCAAAATTTAGCATCTTGGTTTGCTACAGAAGGCATAGAATGGAGCTTTATCCCACCCGCGGCTCCTAATCACGGGGGATTATGGGAAGCGGGTGTGAAGAGCGTGAAACATCACTTAAAACGTGTCATAAATAACCAAATTCTGAGCTTTGAAGAAATGTGTACTTTGCTTGCTCAGATTGGTGCGTGTTTAAACTCGCGTCCAATTGCTCCTATGACCGATAGGGTTGACGACTTCTGCTTCCTCACGCCGGGCCATTTCCTCGGCTGCGGCTTGGGAATGTCTGTTCCTGAACCTGACTTATGTGATGACAAGCGAAATAGATTGTCAAGATGGAAACGCATTCAGCAAGTGCGTGATCAATTTTGGCGCATGTGGCGTCAAGACTATCTGTTGCACTTACAGCAGAGGCTTAAGTGGCGAACAGAATCTAAAAATTTGTCCAGTGGGGACATTGTGTTAATCCGCAACAGTGGGTTGCCCTCATGTAAATGGGAACTAGGCCGCGTAATCGAATGCTTTCCAGGCAAAGATGGACTAGTTCGTGTAGTCAAGATTAAAACTGCAAAACCTTGCTTTAACCGAGCGATTAATAAAATATGCTTACTACCACTGCGCTCTGCAGACTCACAAGAGATGAGCGATTGATTCTCACAATAATTACTAACAAAACTAACAGCAACTAATTTATTAGCATAAGAATTTTACGTACATATAAACATAGATTAAGAATTTTAGAAGTTTAAAATTTCCTTTTAAATATGTATTAGTGATGCATGGCGGGCAGTATATGCGTATACTCACTACAATTATGTTCAAATAGAATTAAGCAAATATGTATTTACGATAAGAAACACAAAAAAAAATTTTTGTTATAATTCATTCTAAATCAGTTACATAAACGAATATATTTAATATTTCGCTACTGACTCGTAGCGAGGCGGGCAGTATGTTAAGGCGAAAGACGCCTATTTGTTAAGAAATTCTTTAACGGCAACAACGTTAGAAAGTTGGAGCCAGAATTCTTTAGGTAATTATAAACTGCCAGACTATGTTAGGAACATATGCGTTTCGCAAGTCTATAAGGCCCGCAAACGGCGACAGCGATGATAGTAAACCTAAATAGGACTCGACCGTAATAAAGGATTTCGGGAGAGGTCATAAAAAAGGGTTTGCTTCAGTCGCAGTTTGTTGAGGCCTGCATTTTTATTTTTTTAAAAACTTAAGAGATTGTGTGTTCACTCACTGTTCGATCGACTGTTGTCAAGAACAGATCAAAATTTTATATCTATGTACCAAGAGGTTTTTTATGCCAGCTCCAAGGCTTTTTCCTCTAAGCGCTAAATAAAGGACTGATTGATTAAGCGCAAATAAAGTGTTTTGAATTATAAATTCCCAAATCATCCTTCCTAGGGACGTGTGTGCCCGCTGTCGGACCCAGTGAGGATCAGCGGCTTTGATGCAGAAAAGTGAGTTCGCGCAGAACTAAACATTAATAAAATAGCCCCTCAAACACCAAGGTTAACAATTATGGTGAACTGAATTCGATATATACCAGTCGCTTGATAACTACCGAATGATATAATTACATAATATCATCTATTTATATAGACCTTGAAAAAGCAAGTGTGAAGTATATTGAAGAAAAATTTTTTCTTAGCAAAAATAAAAATAATACGCTAATATCTCGGAAACCGTTGCTCGTAGACGATTTTTGATTAAAATTTGTTCCCCCAACAGCACCAATACCCTAACTGGAAACATCATCACGAATCCATAGAACCCAAAAAAATATAATATTATTAACATTAATTATACTTCAAATATTTAAAAATTCATCCTACTGCAGAGTGCGAATCATCTCTAGAGATAAGAACGACGTCACCATAACTGCTGATAAGATTCCACATAACATAAACAATACCACATGCAACCAAAAAATATTGCAATTTAGCGATCGAGCCGTCCAAAGCTAGAGATAAGAGCCTCGTCAGCATAACTACTGATAAACCTCCACATAACATAAACAATGCTGCCTGCGCATTAGGAAAAAATCTCTTCCTAATAGCATGAGGAGGGGTAAAGCTTTCATCGGGGTGGTGAGGGGTTGATCTGCATCGTGACCTTGACCTCCAACACTAGGTGATACCCCATACACCCAAGCACGACACACACACACACACACACACACACACACACACACACACACACACACATGAGCTTTCATGACGTCACACACCTCAAAACTGCTCCTAGACGTGGACGATGAGCTTTTGATACCGTTTTATGTGAATTTAGACCCCCTGTATAAACCTTATGGGATTTTGCGCCCGAACCGGCATAGGTTATCTACTAAGAGCTTTGACAAATACATCAGAAGCAAGTACGACGCGTCCAGTGTCGTGGCTAAGCACTGACTGGTCGTATGAGCACCTCTCTTAACTTAACAATGCTGCCAACTTCGTACTTACAACTATAACACAAACGTATGTATTTTTAATTTTGGTTGTTGTTTCTAAACCACATGCTTTAGTCCATTTTGCACATAAATCCGTTCCAAGAGGAGGAAATTTAAAAAACTTAAGAGTAGGATCATCTCTTTTTGATGTCCGACATGACAAAACCTCACACCATTTTTTTTCATTTCTAAAATATTCCTGCTTATTACTTGTGATAACTTCCTTGTTCTACAACCAACTCAGCAGAATTGAGCCAGAAACCAAAAAATCTAAACAGCAGTCAGTCAGCGTTGTTCTTTCAAAGAGAATGAGAATGAGAGCAATCCATGAGTATGTGAGATGTGAAACTTTCATGAAAGAGCTTTCTGAAAGCTGGTGGATGCCTCGCGGTGGATGCCTCGCAGCGAAACGCGTTTCAAATTTTTGTTCAGCGTGAAACTTCTTTATACTTAGTTTTTCTATGGTAATAGTTAATAACTTGATGGTCTTTTCTCTGAATATTTTCATACCTAAGAATTTTTCCGGTTCTCCTAAGTCCTTCATTTGGAATACTGATTTTAGTTTTGCTTTTATTTCTGACATTTTCTCTGAGTAATTACTTGCTGTTTAGACTTGAGCTGGTTTGTTCCCTTTTTTCTGTCGTGGGCATTAAGTATCCCTCAAAGGTGTGAAATAAAAATACCGATTTGGGCAAAAGCCCAGGAGGAAAACCTCGAAGGTGACAAACCCCCCGTCGAGTTTATTCAAATCAAAATTGTCTTTTTTTACAACATGAAACACACTTGACAACTACTTCATAGATCGATCAGACCAAGACTGGTGAGCACACACCGATCGCACGCAAGCCTCGCCTCGTCCTCAGTCCCAAAAAGGGAGGGCCATGATTTTGGAGCGCGCAGCGGGGATGAAAAACTGGAAAATCCGCCAATGGACAACCAGATGAAAATCCGTCCCTTCTGCAGCAAGTTCGAACCTTCATCGACGGCTCGATGGCGGAGAAAATGTTGCGTAACGCCCACCTTGCTATATTTATAGCAAAATCATAGTAGAATCTTCTTCTCATAACCCATACACTTACATTTGTTGTGTGATAGAGATTACTCCCCAGCGTGTTGCAACAATAAATTTGTTTAACAACACCCGAATGGCTAACAACTTTAATTACTGGTTACTTATCTTTATTCACTGTGGCGAGTACGGATGGGAAAGTTCTATTGTAGAGCTGGAACAAGTGGAGCGGTTCAACTGGGCGGTTTTAAAACTTCACTTATTTAGTGTATTTATTTTTATTCAATGCCACTACACTAAATACACAAATATGCGGGGGTTTATTATAAAACTTTTACTTAAACCCCGCAACAAAATCCACTGAATATAACCATCTTAATTGAGTGCACAAACGTACACTTATTAGTTCAAGACTTACGCCCGTAACCGATTAATTTCCCGTCAATCCTTAACTTTCCTAACTTCACTTTTTGTCTGCACTACTTTATCGAAACTTTTAAAATTGTACTCCCTTAATTTCGGATCACGGCCGTAATTGATAGATGACCGACTCTAACTCTCAGTCGACTGCCCGTTAACAAAGTCTAACTCGAAACTCCCCTTGGCTCGAATTTTCCAATCGCGGGAGCTCTCAGTTTCCGGCGTCGATGACCGATCGAAGAAAACCCGATCAAGCACCTTTTGCGCTGCGACAATGATTTTATTGTCCCGCGTGTGCTATGATCGCACTTTCCCCGATTATCGAGCGCTTTCTTTAATGAGGTCGTCGCCCACGCGCTGAGTGTTAGTTTACAGCGCGGCGATGCCCTTAAAAAAAATATGCGCAAGGGCACATTTTGACCGCGCTTAAAAATGCACAAAGGGTACATTTCCTTGGGATGAGATCTCAAATGGAATCTCTCCCCTTTTATATTTAAGTACTTATTTTTTAGTCTGGAATGTGAAGCACCCCAGACTAATTTAATGTCTCTAAACATTTATCTTTTAATTCCGATATCGGCTAATTATGCCGATATTCATTACATAACACGGCTCTTCTTTTGGAAAAACCTCTTTTAATCGCAGTTTTAGCAGATTGAAGGTCTTCTTCGGTCCAAACCGCTTTAGCAGTAGTTCTTTGGCGATTTTTTGGCGATTTCTTGGCATATCTACAATAATAAAAAAAATAAGTCACTCAGGGGTAATGGCGCTCAGGTGAGCGGTATAACCCCAACGGTCGTTTTGTAATTAATTAGAAATTTAAAAAAAATCATACACAATTGATGAAAATTGATTGCATTATCACACAATAGAATAGTTTTACTGTCAAGAAAGTGAAATTAATAATTAAATAAGCATTAAAGTTTTGGACTTACCGACGAAAAACACCTAACCAAAAATTAGATCAGCGCGGCCGCAAACAAAAAAAAAACTTCACGGTCACATGACGCGAGCTGACTGTCCGTTTGCATCGCTGTCTGTTAGAGGCCCCCTCCCCTCACACTTCACGCGACGTGCCGTGTTGCTACGTTCTATTTCGACAGAGTTACAGAGGTGAGCGCCATTACCCAGTGAGCGCTATTCCCCCTCACTACCCTACCTCAAACACGAGGATAAAGGTCACCGGGTCATGCACCGCGCGAGATGAAAAGAATTCTCGGAAAGATGCTCAACGGCACTGCACCGAGCGAGGAAGAGAAAATTCCCGGAAATATGTTCAACGGCACTGCAACACGCGAGGAAGAGAAAATTCCCGGAAATATGTTCAACGGCACTGCAACACGCGAGGAAGAGAAAATTCCCGGAAATGTGTTCAACGGCACTGCGCCACGCGAGGGAGAGAAAATTCCCGGAAAGACGTAGCACGCTGATGCCCCGTGCAAGGAAGCAAAAATTCTCCGAATAAAAAGTCACTGAGGGCACTGTAAAACTCACGATGGGGTCACCACTATGGTGATTTTTGGGGCTAGCGTTAAAACACCGGGGTACAAATTTACAGAACATTTATTTCTCGAACAGCACAAATTTACAGGGCAGCGCGGACAGCCATAAAAGGGCTGGAGGTGCGTCAAATTATGCGACCTGCTCTGGCGGATTCCTAACGCGAAGTGTCCTGCACCCGTGAGCGTTCCGCTCCACGAGGCGCTGCTTGCGCCGAGAGCGCCGCGCCGTTGGTGGTGGCGAATAGGGCGCAACAGGCGCTCGTGGTGGCGAATGGGGTGCCGCAGGCGCAAGAGGTGGCGAATAGGGCGCTGCAGGCGCTCGTGGTGGCGAATAGGGCGCCACATATCCTAGCTATTGGTCTAGTTTCTGAAAAAGGTAATTTTTCCATCTTTGCTTTAATGCAGACTTTACAGTATAATATATCTTCGTCGAATACATTTTTCAAAATGTGTTCAGATCTCTGAAGTTTTCTCAAATAATTGATTGACACATATCCCAATTTAATGTGCCAAAGCATTGAATCTTTTAATTTGTTTTTGGTTTTGATATTTAACCCATTGTTGCTTCTCCCATCAAACAAAACATCTGATTCTTTTCCCTTACTCTGATCTAAGTTAATAGAATCCGTGTTACACGAAACAAAGGACTAGTACGAAAAGAGGGGTTAGGTTCCAAAAATTAAAAAAATATGGTATTATATTTTTATAATAAAGATAAATATCTTTATTAAACTTTTCTTAAGAAGTAATACATATTAATATGAATTAAACAATGTTTTCTTCGTCATCACTAAGCACTATTAACCGCGGGCGTTTTCTGTTTGGCTCTGAGCATTTTTCTGTATTATCTTCAGATCCATGCTCTACCTTTTGCAAAACATCTGTTATTTTAGATTGCTTGCTTTTAGTTAAAAGATCTTTATAAATTTCCTTATATGGTGCTAAGCACTTATGAAGTTCTCTTTTAAACTTTGTGCTCATTTCATTTGAAGGATCTTCATTTAAGAAATATGTCTAACTGTTCGGCTAAGCCTAGGCCTTTTTTATGCTTTGTAGAGTAAACTTTTTAACTTCTTCGTCTTCACCTATGCTATCATCCTCTGAGTTATCATGGATTCGTGATATCATTTCTACCAAACCTGCTTCATCAATTTCTTCTTCCACCAGTAATTCTTGGATATCGTGTGCAGTCATATCGTCAAAACCTTCCCCTCCTAGAGACTTAGCAACTCCCACTATTGCATCCATTCTGTTTTCTGCTGCCTCGATCAAATTTTCACTTTCAATTGACACCGGCCATATTTTTTTCCAACAACCATTTAATGTCGTCGGTTTTATTTCTCTGATAGATGAGTTTATTAGATTAAGGAAGTCAAAAATTGTATTTTTAGGTTTTGTAGTGATAAGCGTTTTCTCATACGATCAAACCACCCTTTGCTGGCTACAAAATCTGGATTAGTAGCAGTTTCTCCATTTTCCCTTAAGTAGCCGTAAATTTTTAAGGCTTTGTGTTTAATAATATCGGTGCTCAGTGGAATCCGTTTTTTTAACAGTCTTCAATCCAGATGCTAAGGGCTTTTTCCATCTGCTCAATTATTGCTGCCCTAGGACGAGATGTCATGTTTGAGGAGATAGAACAGCCTGCGGCAACGGCATCTCTAATTTTCTGTTCATTTTTCCTTATAGTCCGTATTGTCGCCAGATCTTTTCATATTATTATTGCAAGTTTCGCAGTCTATATTGGGTAGAATTTTAAAAATAATCTCCAACTAAAATGTCATTTTTTATAAAATTATATTCTGTGTAATCATGAGAATCAGATTCCTCTAAAATTTCTTGTTTGTGAAAAATACAATTATAATTATCTTTGTTTTCAGTTAATACTTCAATGTGATAATTTGCTTCTAACAGAAAATGTTCGTTATCATTCTGACAATTCCTACACTGTGATGATATTTCCAAAATTTTATGAGACATAATTCTCGCGATTATATGCCCAAAATTGTACAACGATGGATTCCTATTAAGTCCATCTTTCGCTCTAACTGTAGCAAACAAATTTTCAATTGGATCTTGGTTCATTTTATAAGTTAATAGGAATTGCTTATCTGGATAGTCATCAAAAAGTTCTAAAGACAAAGAAAGAATTGCTCGCATTGTTTGTTGAAGACCATTAACCCAATGAGTTTGATTTTTCTTTTTTTCAAAAGTTAGTCTTTCAACATATGGTAACATTTCTTCCAAATATGATCTTGAAATATTTCTTTCCAGAGCACTTTTGTAGTATTTCTTAGAGTAAGGTTCTCTGCTGTTTAAACAGTCAAACAATTTATTTATACGTTCAAAAAACGTTGCTGTTGAAATAGTATTTGATTCTACACTGGAATTAAAAAAATTCAGTTCAAATGCTGTTTTAATTGCAGCGTTGCACGTATGACTAAGGACTTGTACTGCATACGAAACTTTCATCTTTTCCCAACTATTTGGCCTGACATGCTTTTCAGTTAACTTGCATACCATTTTAGTTGAATTAGTCTTTTCTCTGTTATATAATTCACTAACAACCTTCCAGGAAGCAAGTCCATCGTCACATTTAATATCTTTTTTTAAAAGAGTATTCCTCACAGATTTAAATAAATGTGGAGCATCATAAATTACATAGATTTTTTGGGACATATAGTAAAAATATGGTTTATCTGAATTTACTTCTAATCTATTGAAACAATTTCGATTATTAGACCCGTGATCACAAACTATAGCTCTAATTTTGAAATCAACATTGTGGCAATAATTAAGATTTTCTAATAATTTATCTTTTAGAGCTTCTCCAGCTATTGAAGTTCCCGTTGCATAGTATGTTAAAATATATTTCCAATTAGAAAAGATACCTCTTATCATAAATACTGTTGGGATCCTGCTGAGGGATCCGTGGAACGCGAAATTTAAAGAAAACTTAGATGCTCGGTTTTAAAAAAGATACTTTTATTTCCCTTGCGTTGAACACTTTTAAAAAATACTTGTCTTAGTTCCAGGAAAGCCTTACCTTTGGGAGGGGGACAATGCCTGGTTAAAATCTAGATCACTTCTGCCTTGTCGTAACGGGAACATCTCCTTTTATTCAAAATATATTTGGGGAGGATCCGCCCCTTTGATCGATAAAGTATCGTTTTGCCCAATCAGTGCGTCTTCCGAGTTTACATAAACCAAAAATGCATAATTGCATTCTGAGCTGGTGACAACCATCGATCGGCAAGTGCATTGCACTCAATTGAGCCATTTGCATCGTGTCAGTTTACACCCCGGTAGCGTTATGCTTAACCTTACCGGCGTGTGCCGGCCGCGGTCAGAGGCCTTGTTTGGCACAAGCTAAAAGAGCGGTCACCGTTTGTTGTGGGTGTCTTAAGTTTCCCACGCTCGGTGCAATCACTTGATGCTGGCGGTGCTACTGCGCGATCATGCTGTGTTTACGGCACGTTGGTAATTTGACTCGGAAGCGGCGCTGTTGGGTGTGCGGTATGTCACTCGCCACCGGCTTTTAGGCTTAAGGCCACTTGATTGCCGGCTTTTAGGCTGGTGGTGAGTTATGAATTTGGGATTCATAACACCGATATTCCGAAGTTAATTTCCAATATTCAATTATTTTTTGAAGTAAACCCGGATCATTATTATTTTCAAGCCATACAATGTAATTTTGTATTTCATCTGAAATTACAACAAGAATAAATATAGCAATGACTCTTTGGATTCTTGTGGCTTATTAGATAATGGATCCGCCAGAGGTAAATTTAAACTCTTAGTCCTAAATTTCAAATTGCAGAATCGATCGTACAATTTACCTGAAGGATTTTTTTTATTTCGCCGTGGAATATAATAGGTATCCTAAGGATCATATTTATGTATTATTTTTAAAGCAAGCAAAATCGTCAACTTGGTGCTCTTTCGGTAGGAAATGTATCTGCTATAGCCGTAGCATAGTATTTGAAGTCATCAGGAGAATGATGCTTATTTAGTAAAAGGAAATCTACCACAGAATGCACTAAATTCGTCTGAACTTGTTTATTTAAGGAATGATAATTTTCGTAGTGGGACAATACCATTTGCCCCTTCGCGCTGCTTTTTAAAATAGTTTTTAAATCCTGTGGAATATAATGTGGCAGGGAGCGGGCAGATGGAGGACTACTAGATTCTGTGGAGATATCTGAAGTGCATGTTCTTTTTGAGCCAGGAAACTACTTCTGATGTCATAGATAATGTACTCGAGTCAGTATCGTCCAATAATGGAATATTCTGTGTACATATAGAACTTTATGCGTTGCAATACACGAATTGGTGAATTCTTTTAAAACAGAAATAAGTTGTTCTTTATTATCTCCGGTCACGTTCGTGTCGACATTATTTAAGTCGATTTTACTATCGGATTCAAGTTTATTACATGAATTAATTTGTTTACTCTTAAATACGCTAAAATTATTCAAAGTTATATTTACATCAAATCCTTGTCCGAGAATTTCACGACCAATCATTATGTCACATTTTAAATAATGATCTGAAATAACGTGAAAAAGAATCTCTAATGTATGGCCATTTATCGTGATATTAGATAAAATTTGTAAGGTACAATTTACGCTAACATTTCCGATTCCTTTTAAAATTATTAAATTATTTTCCCTTTTGCCTGCAAATCGAGCTGCCACGCTCTCTTTAATTAATGAGCATTCCGCTCCTGAACCGAACCAAAATGAAAACGACTCACCACGGTGGACCAATGATCCCGATGGGGCTGCCACTGTGCAGATATCCACTCGACGTTCGTTGGCGTTGCTGTTTCGGCGATGTGTTGAGTTGCTGCTGACTCCTGACGTGCACTTTGAGGCGATATGCCCACTCACGCCACACTTGAAGCAGGTAACAGGCTTGTAAGATGAGGCTGGCTTGCTTGCTGTCTGATTACTAGATGCTGGGTCCGGTTTCCCTTTAGTCGTTGCTGACAAACAGTTTGCACTTTTATGCCCCATTTTCCCACAGGAGTGGCATTTTATGTGCGGCGATGATTTAAACCGTTTGAAATCGGACGGCGCACGTTCATCTTGAGAAAGTGCAGATCTTTTTCTCGCGTATGAAAAGGCTTTCAGCTCATTTTGTAATTGTACACGAGTCTTGATGTCCGTTGTAAATGCTAGGCGTTGAAGGCGGTTGTCGAACTGCGAAGTATGTGCGAGAACGACAGATACCACGATTTCTTCGACGCTCAAATTTTTCCACTTTGATGACAGTGATGCCAAAAGGCGGCTTGAGTAAGAGGCTAAGCACTCACCGTCTTTCGGACGACTATTTTGTAGATTTATTAACGTCGCTGCCGATGTTTCAACGCCACCAAACCTCGCTAGGAAGAGATCTTTAAATTCAGTCCAGGTTATTCCCGGATAGCACACCTGAGATAACCAGGAAGACGCAGATCCTTGAAGAGCTTCACTCAGTGCAATAATAAGTGCGCTGCCTTCTAAGGGACGTTCCACTAAACACATATCCGCTGTTGAACACCAGGCGATAGGATCCGCACTTGAATTTTCCGGGTTAAATTTAGGTAGTGAAATGTTTCGGCTAGCAGACGATGGCTTCGTAACAACTTTCATTACAGTCTACTTCCAAACACCGGACTGAGCGGACGTCATCGGTATTTTTTGGCGGCGTGGTGAGATTAATTCGATTGTTAAGCCAATTTTCGTGCATTATTTGTAATTCTCCGTCTGTACGAAGTTAGTGGGTGGCAAAAGAAGTGAATTGAGACCTTTAGTGCCAATTAAGTTACTTTTTATAGAACCCAGTGCGCAAAAACATCTTGCTTTCCTCTGAAGTGACCGAAACTTTTGTTGCCAAGCAGTCGGCCTTTGTTGTGCCCGTAAGGGCTTCAGGGTAACCATGGCGACGGTCACGGCTTCGGCCGGTCCGTACAGCAACAGCTTCGCCTCGCTGAGCGAATTTGTGCTCGACCCTAAAATAAAAAAAGCAAGGAAACGAAGCAATAATACGGATTTACCTACCGATTTTTCTTTCCCGGCACTCCCAACTAAGAGGCAAGTCCTGACAGCTGGATCATCTCAGCCCAAATACATCATCATCAAAACCAAGGAAGGCGACAAGCCATTGCGGCGCTACAATCACTTCATGGTTCGAAAAGGTTTAGATGCGATCTCTACCAAATTCAGCACTGCTAGTTTTACCTTCGATGGCGCCCTCCTTCTCCTAGTAGATAACGCTAAAATTGCGGAAACTTTCATCAAGCAAAACAAGATTGCAGGCATTGAAGTGGATATTACTTACCATGCTACGCTGAACTGCGTCAAAGCAACAGCTTTCTCCCATGATTTCAAACTCATGTCGAAGGAGGAGCTACTAGAGGGCTTCCGCGATCAAGGTGTTACCGACATCGGCAAGATAACCAGGCTAGAAAACGGAAAACAGGTGGAAACTGGCCTGATAGTACTCACCATTGATGCGTACACTCTGCCCGCTTACATCCAAGGGCCTTTTTATAACATCCCACTCAGGCAGTACTTCCCGAACCCAATGAGATGTAGGAGATGCCAAAAGCTGGGGCACACGGCAAAGTTCTGCGAACGTGAACCCGTTTGCTCAACCTGCGGTAAGAAGGGAGAACACCAGGAATGTCAGGGACAATTCTGTGTGAACTGCGACACGGATGACCACTGCTCAGCCAGCAGGAACTGCCCAGAATTCGCAAAGCAAAAGGAAATTCTGCGAATCAAAACAATAAAACGCTGCTCAATGTATGAGGCCAGAAAGGAGTACTACTCCACCGCAAATACAACTCAAGGACCATCTTATGCCGCAACAGCTGCAGGAACCACCAAGGCTAATTCGGAGAACAGAAATAACAAAAAAAACACAACAGAGAGTACCAAAAACATCACATCCCCAAACAACATCAACAACAACCCAACTGACAGCACAGGGAATAACACAGCTGACTCCAGGAAGATGACAACCACAAACGCCAAGGAGACAGCGACCACTGAAATAAAAATCCACACGGCTAAAGCTACGTCCTCAACCACCGCCCACCAAGTTTCAAACAAAATCAGAAATATCGCCACCTCCAACGAAAAGGTAAGCGCCTCGACCACACCAACTAACGAAATATCAACTAAAACAAAATACGACACCAAACAAACTAAACAAACTACAGCCAAAATTAATACAGACCCATCCCCCTCCCGACCACTCCAATTTACACCCAACTCAAAGAATATGATTAACGCTATTGTTAAGGATATTTCGGGCCTTCAGCCCAATGATTTTGAGATTGTAGCAGTCTCGGCCAAGCCTAGATGTTACAACTGCAGAAAATAACTGCAATGACGAAGATATGGAATCCTTCCCGTCTTGCTCGTCTTTTTCGAGTGACGGGGAAGATACCCTATCATAATTAGGATTTCTTAAAAACATTTTGCTCTTCGTTAGCTTAAAGCCCCTCTACATAACCGCCGCAATCATGCACGAAGTCCTCAACTCATTTTCACTCATTTAAGCTACCAATGGTGCGTGTAGGCTCCACAAAAAATATTACCATGTTGCAATGGAATATGAGGGGTTTTTATAACAACCTCCCAAACTTACAGCTGCTCATCTCTAAGTATCGTCCCGATGTTATCCTCCTGCAAGAAACAAATCTTCTAGCAGGAGAAGAGCCGGAATGTGTGGGTCAATACAACCTCTTCGGACACAATAATAGAGGTACCCGACACGGAGGGGTAGCGATTTTGGTTCATAATTCGATTATGGCCATTCCCAACCCCCTGCAATGCACAATCACTGCCTGCTCGGTCACCCTACAAACCACCAAGGCCCTCACCCTCGTCTCGGTTTACCTTGAACACGGTTCTGTGACCACCAAAGAGAACCTAGAGGAACTTGCTGGTCAACTCCCTCGCTCCGCGATCTATTGCGGCGACTTCAACGGCCACAGCCCCATTTGGGGCTCGCCCAGTTGGAATCGTCGGGGTCGGATAGTGGCAGAGTGGGCCGAAACACACCCGCTAGTCGTATTGAATACAGGCTCCCCCACCTTCCTTTCAGGAACAGGAACTTACACCCACATTGACCTTACTCTGGCGCCCCCTGATATAGCCCCTTGTCTCACCTGGAGCACACATGACAAACCGGAGGGAAGTGACCACTTCCCGATCCTAATCTAGACCTGCTTTAATGTCGCCAAAACCCACTCGCAATCCAGGTTTATTGAGAAATCCGCTGACTGGGAAATTTTTAGAGAAGTACTAGGGGTTGAATTATCCCAGCGCCCACCTTCTGAAAACATAAATAAAGAATCTGCTCAGCTCACCAGAGCAATCAGAGCGGCGGCATCAGCAAGCATGCCCACTCGCAATTCTCGCGGTCCTACCCAACCACCGTGGATGAATGATGATATTATTCAAAAAATTCGCGACAAAAACAGGGCGTGGAAAAGATTTCAACGTCAGCCGGCCACAAGCAACCTAATAAATTATAAAAGGAGCGCTGCTATAGCCAAACGAGCAATAAAGGAGGCAAAACGGTCTTCTTGGGCGAACTATGCCCAAAATATCAACCCCTCACTCAACCTCTCAGACGCATGGAGGAGAGTCAAGGCCACGGCCGGCAACAGGTCGTCCAATTCTATTGCTAACCTAACAGTTAATGGTCAAACCTACTCGGATTCAAGGGACGTAGCTCAATTGTTAGCCCAAGAATGGTCCAGATACTCCTGTGATAACACCTTTTCCAACGAGCAGCTGAGGAAAAAACAAACGTGGGCCTATAAAGCGTCCTCCCCCCCTACGGAGCAAGAGCATAACATCTCTTACGCTATTACCTTCCTGGAGCTAAGCACTACGCTTAGCACTTGCAAGGTCTCCGCGCCCGGCCACGACAAGGTCTCATATAGGATGCTGAAAGAAGCCACTCCTTCTTTTAAAGAAAGACTGTGTGACTTATATAATCACATTCTGATCCAAGGAGTAATCCCACAGGTCTGGAAAAATGCCATTCTGGTCCCTATCCGGAAGAGAAATATTCAGGTTAGGCAATACTTGTCCCCCAAAGACTTCCGGCCCATCTCCCTATTGCCGGTTATGTCCCGCCTGCTCGAGAAAATCCTGAGCCGGAGACTCGCAAACATCCTCGAGGCCCACCTGCCGGACGAAATTCACGGATTCAGGCGGTGTCGAGGCACCACCTCGCTCCTGCTAGAACTGGAATCTCGGCTAATGTCATCACTGGCAGTCCGCAGGGACTCTTTCCTCCTGGCCGCTGACGTTGAAAAGGCGTACGACCGAGTACGGCGAGATGTCATCGCACAACAATTGAATGAGTGGGCCTTGGATCAGGGCTTCATTAGGCTAATCATAAACTTTCTCTCCGCACGTTCCATCCAAGTCAGGGCCAACGGCGTTACCTCTGCGAGATGCCCAACTGAAAACATCCTTCCGCAGGGCTCCCCCTTATCGCCAGTGCTCTTTAATGTTTTCATCTATCCCCTGGTTCTGAAATTAAAAAACATCAAAGACCTGATCACATTCATCTATGCGGACAATATCCTCCTTCTATCCAGCTCTGACCACCCCACGGATGAGCTGCGGAGGGCCATCACTGCCATCTCCATATGGGAGTATGACACAGGGGCTATCGTCCCCATGGCCAAGGCCGAGGCCATTCGCTTCTCCAGAAAAAGGCAGCCACCACCACGCCTCATCGAAGCCGGAGACCATGAATTCCCTATAAAAAACACAATTAAAATTCTTGGTCTAACTTTCACGGGAGACATTAGATGGACTGAACACTGCGCGGTGGTTGCGAACAAAATCACCAAAGTAAATAACATCGCCAGAGCAATCGCAGCCAGGGGCCAAGGCGCACCAGTGCACGCAGCTGTCAGAATCGTGAGAACTTTGGTGGAGGGAATTTCAAACTATTGTCTCCCAATCTACGCTAACACCACCTTGGGAAATCTAGGCAAAATTCAAGTCCAGATTAACAAAACTCTGAGAACGGCCTTGGGTGCATTAAAATCTACCCCCCTCCGCGCCCTCTGGATAGAAGGTGGATGCTTACCTATCGAGGACAGGGCTCATAAGGCTAGAGTAAAGGTCATTGGGAGAAACTGGTTCGATCAGTCCAGGCCTCACCATCACAATTTAAGATTGTTGGAGGGGACTTAAGGATCACGAACAAGCGGACGCCCTTTGTTCCCTTCAAGGGCAGCCCCTGCACTTTGGGTGGCACTCAGCTTAGTGCGAGACACACTCCCCAACCTACCCAACCCCGCTCAGTTTGGCCTGGTTTTTCCCAAAACCAACACACTTGGAAGCAACAGCGCCATCTGCCTGTCAGCAGCAAGGAGGAGCAATACTTCTGTAAGCGAATTCCGTGCAATACATTTGGACACCATAAATACTAAAAAAGACAGTTACCTAATTTATACAGATGGGTCCAAAACCGACGCATATACCACGGCAGCTTTCGTCGGCAAAAAGAGTGCAAAAACAATATGCTCCAGGTATTTCCACCTGCCTGGAAATACTTCCAGTTATGAGGCCGAGTTGTTCGCCATCTGGAAGGCGATAGAGCACGGAATGCGCTTAAAAAAGGAAGTGTTGATCTTCTCGGATTGCCTATCGACCTTGAAAGCCCTAAAAAACCCCAATCCGCAAGAGGCTCTAATAAAACATCTCCAGAGCAAATTAAACCTGGCTAAAGGCAGGATAAAGTTCTTCTGGGTCCCGGGGCATATAGGCATTCGGGGCAACGAAGAGGCCGACCAAGCGGCGAAATCCGAAAGGGCGCGCAAACAAAAAGTTGATTTTCCCCCAATGTCCTCTCACATCATAAGGAACTCTCTCCTGAAGCTCCGCCTCAAAAGAGAAGAAGCATGGCTGAATAGTGCTACTTTCTTAAGATACCATTGGCTTACAGTTAACCCCCCCTCCTATGCAACGGACATCTCCCGTGAGGAGGGAGTAAAACTCTTTAGGATCAGAGTGGGCCACACCAGACTCACCCACAGTTATCTATTCCACAGGGGACGCCAACCCAAATGCAATACCTGCCGGCAGGTCCTGACAATAAGGCACATCCTTTCGGAGTGCCAAAAAACTAAAGATTATTTTGGCGGAAATGTCCCATCGCTTCCCAATCTCCTCAACCCGTCAGACCCAACAAAAGTTCTCGATTGCCTAAAAGCACTAGGGTTGTACAACCAAATTTAAATCCTTACCAGCGTTAGAATATAACACCCCTTTACCCCCCAACATTTCCCGCTATCGGACGAGCATTTTTGTTTTCGACGCCCTTTGGAATTTTGTAATTCTTCCCTTCCAGAATAAAAATGTTTTGTGAGGAGGTTCCAACCGCCTATATTCGGCTTAAAACTAGGCCAAGAGGAATTGTAATTAGGAAACAAAAAGAAAAATATGGTGATAATGTGCTATTACATAATTATAGCAAATTCTTAACTTTTAGCGATAATTACAACTGAACTCAAAACCAGTAAAACTAAAAATTGTACAGAATTAATAAACATAGATTTACTTAGACTCTAGTGTTAATATCATGCAGAATTATAAAACTAATAATTATAAATAAGTAATAAGCATAAGTATACCTTGACCCTAAGGGATATCCTGTAGATGTATCACTCCCTCTACAGTAGGCAGAAACAATTACCTCCCCCCTCTTAGGTCACCTGGAAAGGAAAAAAGGCAATAATTAGCGAAATAAGACAATAATTAATAAGTAAAGAATCTAAGGAATATCTTGTAATTTTTTGTTCAATATTGTAGCTAAATTCAAACTTTAAGTAGATGAATCACCATTTAGACTGTAAGGTTGTATTTATCATTAGAATGCGCCGTATGGGCCTGGCACCCGAGTGCGCAATTAGGGGCGGTGTAAAATTTATTTTCCATCGTCTATCTGTAAATAAATAAATAAATAAATAAACTTTCATTAACTCCACTAAATTACGATTTTGCATTTCGAGCAATAATCTAAATTGATCGGGGGAAAATCCCGTAGACGATCCAGATCCCACTTCTGATGTCGAAGTCTCTGTAGTTCGGGCGCCAAAACCACTTTTATCCGCTTCCGCCATATTTGTTTTATTACACAATAAAGGTCAGTTTATAAAACAGTCACAGTACTTATACAAGCGTACGCGGATAATAAAAATGTCACAACACTTAGGTTAATATAATAATAAGTTCTCACTAGAGACTTTATATAAACTTACACTAATTAATTATTCCTAATAATTATGACAACTATCGCGCTCACAATTAATTTGGTAAACTGACACACACAAGTCACAAAGAGTATTATCAAATACGAACTCGCCGCGCTTATGGCGATGAACCTGGACTCGATAACGAATACGCGGTCGGCAGGATAGCAAGGTCTTTACTTGTCTGAGGATCAAGCAGAACTAACTCTAAGTACCTCACTGTGTGCCTCTCAGTACCCATCAGGTCAGATAATTCTAAGAAGGACCAACTATGTCCTACTCCTTACAAAAATGCATACTACCTATCCTGCGACCGCGGCTACATTTGGTGACCAGATGTCATCCCGCGCCCAAGTCCACCGCCATAAACTCGGGGAAATAATATACAATCGGCTTAAATCGTAAATAACTATTTCTAAGTTTTATTATCTAAATACAAATTACAGTAAAAACTATAATAAAAACTATAGACTAAGATATTGGGTTTTTCTAATCCCAAGAAAAACCCAACCATTCTTTCATCTCTGACATATACAAACATTTGTGCTTAGTTTGACCAAAGTTGATTGAGTTTGTACCTTATGCACGGGCTGCTGACATATCAGCTGTGGCTGCATTTTGGAGCGGTGGATGACCGCAGGTGAACTAATTTATTGTTGGAGGTGCAAGTTCAATCAACTTTGGTTTTTACAAGGGAAGCTATTGGGATTCTGACAAGCTCATCAAATCTTCTGCACCTCCTTGAGGAGGAGGATGAGTCTAACAACTCCATTACCTAAGAAATAGTAATCTTCCTAATATTTTTTGAATTATATCTAAATTATTCCTTACCCCAGCAATACACTTTTCGTCAATATTCATATCAACTTATTTGAATTGTTTTCAAATATTCAAATTCAAACTGTCAAAGCAAAGCTGTCAACGGACTTCTACCAACCTCCGAGGCATTAAACTACCTAAAACTTTACACATAGCGCCACTAGTGTTCAATAGAACAACTAAGTGAACAGAACAATAAATTTTTCCGTTCAACTTACAGAACACCCACAGAACAACAAATGTATGGGCTGTTCTGGACAAAGTGCACAAAAGAACGCAGCTTTAGACTAGGATATAGTAGAACTGCTAGATGCTTTATCTAGGCAGTTGTGTTTTGTTCGTTGGTAGCTATCCATAGTGTCCGGTCAGCTTCACTGGCGGATTTCGTAGGCCTGGATGGGGAGCTGTTGCTGTTAAGGTTGGCTGGTATTGTTGGTGTATTTCTTCTTTAGTCTTCTCCTGTAGTCCTTGTATATCTGGTAGAGGAGTGACAGTCCCACTTTGACTGTTAGGATGATCAGTGTTAGTTCGATGTTTTCTGACTTGATGTCCTCGGGCTTAATGATGATGGTGCTTATTATTTCTCCCGCGTTGTTCACTTTCTTTGAGTTAGTAGTTCCCATGGTTGCTGGTTTGCTGTTTGTAATTGACTACTGTCTTGCTGTCCCTTCCTATTTAAGCTTCGTGGTTGTGCTTTGCGCAATCCATTGGGTCATTTTTCTTGAGTCTTGTAAATTTTTTTGCGGTCAAGATGCTTCTTGCTGTTCTGTTGGGGTGCTGTTCTAGCCTGGCTAAGTGTGCTTTCCTGTGCTTGGCAATTATTTCTTCGACCTCGTTAACTTTTGTTTCCCTCAGCAGGAATTTGTTACGGAAGTAGCGTAGTGCTCCGGTTATTGCTCTTATTATTTTTGATTGTGCTCGTTTTATTATTTCTAAATTAGATTTCTTTGTTGCGCCCCATAGCTGGATGCCGTAAGTCCAAAGTGGTCTAATAATGCTTTTGTAAACTGCTATTTTTGTGGTTAAACTTAGCTTCGATTTTTTGTTCCCTTAATTTTTGTCGTTGATTTCTTAAGTTTATTACAATTTTTCTCTCTTCCTCAGTTGTTTCTTTTTGTTTTCTACCCATTTTAAAAAAAAATACTTCAAAGTCTCGAAATTTACTATTAACTAGCGTGATACACGTTCAGAGCAGTACTGATTAGCTGCAGACTACGTCTTGAAATTATTTTGTGCAAATAACAGTACTTTTATTCCGGGAATTGAAAGTGAGCGAATACTTTTTGTGCGCTAGATTCAGGAGCCTGTCAGTATTTTGATGAATAGAAAGCGTAACGTTAAATGAATAAACTTGAAATTTTTTACTTTTGATATTAAGATATGAATAAACCGAATTACTTAACATTTTGTTGTGTTATCATTCATGCTTTGAAAGTTATTAATAAAAGTTTATCTGGCTACTGCAATGAGCGGAGTCACTGTATGTATTTATAACTCAAATCGGTATTGTTCGGCCCATCAATACATATGTGCTCCCTCCCACTATGAGTTGACGCACTGCAACCAACCCTAAGGCGTAAGCTCCAAAATTTTAACAGTTATGGTTGGAGGATTTTGACCAATTTTACCATAGTGTTAATTGAATAGAAATTCACCTGTGAAGGCGATTCTTTACTGCCTTTCCTGCATGTGGGACAGTTACTTCTAAAATATCCGGGGGCGCCACACCCATAGCAAGTGATCTCAGAACCTCCTGCGGTTATTGCCACAGCTGCTGGCTTAGATTCCGGTTTCACGGAGGACCTATTACCCTTTGAATCAACTTGATTCATTCGTTTCCGGCATATTTCACTTGTGTGACCTCTAAAATTGCAAAAACTACACCTCAACTTTCGGTGCGGCTGCTTCTCGTTTACTCGAACTGTGCTAACGGCCTCCTTTTCAATTTTTAAATTCTCTATTTGTCGCGCATTTTCAAGAAGGTCGCTAAATGTGCGGACTGCAGAGCGCTGGACCCTATCTCTTATATTAAGATTTAGGAGTCCGTATATGATATCGAGTTGTGTCTCTTCGTCGTACCTATTGTGTGGAAGTTGTGCCAGTAATGCACGTTTCCCACAAACAAACTCGTCGATCGCGGTTGCCTTATTTTGCTTTTCCGAAAAGATTTCCATGTAAATCTGATGCGCTGGTTTGGCGGGCGAATATGCCTCCCGAATGTGCTTAATTGCATCATCCCACGAGTCAACCTCATTTTTTACGCCCAACCACCATGTAGCCGCCCCATCCGTCAGTAACAGTGGCAACCCTGTGATGGCATCCGCATCCGTTATCCTTTCAATGGCCTTAAATATATTTATTTTCGAAACAAAAGCCTCAACTTCGGTAAAGTCGCGCTTTCCTCCGAAACGTGCTGTGCACTGGCTAAAGCTACCAGTTCGCCCCTCAACATTTGCTGAGCCTTCGGAGCCCCGTACCAGTGAAAGCAGTGCCTGAAACTGCTCTTCCGTCATTTGAACAGGCGTAGTCATCCTTTGCCTTGGTCTCAGCCTTCTTGGAGACACTTTGGCGTTTTGTTTTAAAACTGCTGGAAGTGCAGTAATCAATTCGCTCATCCAAGCGCTGGCGCCGGTTAATTTTCTAATCGATGCACTCTGATATGACTAAACAAAGACAACAACAAAGCCTGGCAAAGCGAATGTGATATCGAATGTTGCTAAATGTCTTAGTCAGAGTAACGGTGCTGGGTACAAAACAAACAGGAATCACCCTAGTAAAAGCCGATCAGTCCGACTAACGGCGCTGAGCAACGGAATTACTAATTGGGGATTTTCAGGGCACAAAAATAGGAAATAACAACAAAGCCGAAAGCGAATGTGCTGTGCAAGGGATATTGCTTGTGCGCAAAACAATAAAAGTCGATCAGTCCAAGTACATAGGCGCTGAACAAGAAATTATTGCTTGTATTGCAAACTAGGAAAAAGGAATGAAGACGGGTAGCTGCAAAGCCCCTAAGCGAATGCAGATTCCTTTAAATTAAATTAAAATTATGAACGTGTTTCGAGCCACGAGTTGGGCGCCAGTTGTAATAGACTTCGACTGGAACAAGGGTTCAGATCCAAGTGCCAGGTAGGTGAACACTGAATTTTGCTCTGCCGGAAACCTCCTTTTATGGTAGGGTGCTGATGTCATCGGTTGTAGGGTACCGTTACCAGAGAAGCAGAATATAGAGGCGTGCTACAGTAGTAATAATAAAAGCAGTATAGGTAGTAATAATAAAAGCAGTATAGGTAGTAATTAAACGAATAGTATATCTTCCAATTTTCAACTATTTTCATAAGTAGGCTCTCGACAGACTGACTCTCATCTAACTTTCAAATATCTGCTAATCTGGGCAATGCAACGTGACTTAATGAAATTTTTACCTGGTAAGCATCTTTTCTGTGGGAATGGGACTGGACGTCGTTCTCACTGGAAAACGTAAGTACTTTTCTGCAAGTTAGCAAAATTCTTTGCTATTTCCGTTACCAAGCCATTGGCTTTGGCTTTGACTTTATTTTACAGGCATCATGAAGATCCGTTGCCGGAATATGGTTACTTGACTGAAGGTCAATTTATGTAACTCCTCCTCTGTTTAAGTCAGAAGCCTCTGGATTTGTTTTATTTATTATTTTAATTTTGGTAGCCCTTTTTTTATCAATATGTGTGTTACTATTGCCAATATCCCCATGATTACCACTGAAAAGATACTTATACTTGTTCCATACATTATGTTCCTATGATATTTTAATTCTGTAATTTCTTTTATATTATTTACATTGTCTAAAATTATTTTGTCAGAATTAATAGGTTTCGAAAACATGCTATTCTTTTCTTTGAAGGATAGTAGAATTTGTCTACAAAAGTTACTTTTTTATTATAAAATTTCATTTCTCTAATGCCTATGGTACAATTGTTAAAATTTATCAGATCATTTCCTGTTAAAGTAAATGCTCTCTTATCACAATTATGCCACATTTTATCTTTATTCATATTTTTCAACAAAGTTGTCTCATCATCTGTTTCCTCCAAACTCGTCACGTTGTTGTATATTAGTTTACAATTTCCTTGAGTAATACAATTTTTACTTACTTTCAGGTCTTTTAACAAAGCATCTTCGTTATACTGATATGTTTTATTATCTATTTCAACGATCATTTCATCTCTTTCTTTAATTTTTAAATGTTCTGAATTTGGTATTGGTGTTACTAATTTTATTTCAGTTATTAAATAACTTTTTGGAATTTTAATGGCAAAAATTAATAAGTCATCATTATATTTCATTGCTCCTGCTTTTAGAAGTTTTAATTTATAAAAGTCTACATGGTACATCTCCAACTCTTCAAGTGTGAGCATACTTGGATGGATCATATTATTTTTTGTAGCCATTATATTATCTAAAATCTAATTCACTTTATTTTCGAAATATCTGAGTTTAGTTTCTTGGTCTAGAAATAGGATTTTATAGTTTAATTCTTTTACATTTTCATTAGTTGAATTAAGTGATTCCAAAATTGTTTGTCTATCATTGTCGATTAAGATTTTTAAATATACTAAAGTTTTATTAAAATGACTATTAATTCTGATCTGTTTATTTAAATTTGTGATCGCTCTGTGGTTGTTGATGTCAGTAATCTGTAAATGTTTTGTTATTTCCTGTCTGTCTGTCTCGTCCATTGTTTCAAATAACCATTTTTCTGCAGAACCTACTATATTCAATAAACCTCTTTTTTGTCTGGCGGGATATTGAATCGTTCGGAGTTTATCTTTAATAGTTTTAATTTCTGCATTGAGTGCTTGTCTGTCTTCAAGTTTAAGATGTTCAATGTTGAGCTCTAAGTGATTTAGAATGTTAACCATTTCCATTGGATTGATTACATGTAAGATTATATTTGTATCGTTAGCTATTTCTACTTCCTTAATCTTTATCACTAGGTTTACTGACGTTTCTTATATACCTATCTCTACGAACACGTCAATGTGACGCATGAATGAATACATATAACAACACTTAGAAAATAATGTAATTATATACTATTGTTGCCATTAGATGCCCAAATAAACTACTAAATCAACTTTTTAACTTTCAGCTCTTTATTGATATCATTCCACAGTAGTCTAACTATATCTAACTCTAAAGAAACCCACTCCACTGCTTAGCTGTCAGGGTCTTCGATGTTTCTATGCAGCGGTTTGCTCATGCTCTTCTCTTAAGCGCTTTCAGCGCTTCGTTTGGTAACACTATAAGAAAAAAATGAAAATGTGAGATATACATATATTTATGGAAAGGATTTACTATTCAATAGTTTTATTACAGATTATTTCAATATTCTACATTTATTTCGCACATCTTTTACACAAATACTCAATTTTGTTTGTACCCTTCCGCAAACACTTTTTTCACAGATGTTATTGCTCCTGTTTCTTTTACAAAAGCCAATTTGGCAAGTCCTGCGTTCTCCCGAAGTACTAGATAACGGGTGATTATAATCTATGCCTTTGTATTTTTTCTTTTCTCCTTCTGCAAGTTCTTTGGCCAACTGAAATAGAAAATCCTTTCTGGATAATTTTGACCCAGTACACTCTGTGTATAATATCCATGCGTTTATTGCCGCTAAATCTAAAATGTTGAAGAACACCTGGAGAGGCCATCGAAAAGATGCTGATTTGGTTGTATATTTGCGAGCCATTTGGTCTACTACGTCGACTCCAAACTTTCTCCCATTGTAATATGCTATTGTTTCCGGGGTATGTTTTTTATTGTCTTTTATTTTTATAAAAGTATGCTTAGTACTTAGTAACAGCACCTTTAGATTTGGCTTACTTTTATATATAGTAAGTATGCAGTTTCCTGATTTATAATGTTCTGAAGAATACAACTTCATTTTATCTTTCTTGATTTGTGCTGGCTTTGGAAGTTCTCTCTTGTTGGCTCGAATAGTTCCAACTAAACCCCAATGGGTTGTTAATTTCTACGTCGTCAAAATACAATACTATAGGCTGCACAATTTTGTTTGGAAATTGAAGTATTTTTTCAGTCCACACAGAACCCTGAACAATATTGGAAATATTTTGCTTACTCTTCAATGCACTTAACTTCCACTTCCAAGTAACGATTAAGAACACCAGGCTTTTCTAAGTGTAGCTTTAAATTTTCTTGCAGTGGTAATAAAATTCCTTCCTTATTCAAACTATCAGGACTTTCGTCAGTTATATAAGTTTTCATTAGTGGATATTAAGAACTTTTTCAAATTGTGTTTAATCGAAACATTTTCAAAAATATTTTCGCATTCTGAAATTTTTAAATTAAATGAATTTCTCATCTCGTTTGGTAAAATTTCTTCGCTTACACCTTTCACAAAATCGAGGATATTTTTCACAATCATTTCTTGTATGTCTTTAATGATGCAATCAGCTTGTTTTCGAGATAAACTTAAGTCGCCATATAGTTTAAGAGAAAATATTTCAATAACATTTTGAAGATAATTTAAATTGGGATATTTTTTATCATTTTCTTTTGAATTTACATTGGTATTATCATTTCTATCACTATGATACAACAAATTTATAGAAGACACCTCAGGTTTTGGATTTAAATTTACGTTTACTTCATTAGTTTTAGTTTCAAAACAATGTTGATTTTTTAAATGCTTTTTGAAAGAGTAAACAGACTGAAATGACTGAAAACAGTTGGTGACACTACAAGAAAAATTTGATTTGCTTTCTAATTTATGATATAATTTCAAGTGTTCTATATAGATTGAAATCTTTTGAAAGGACTGTTTACAAAGAAAACATGAACTCATTGTAAATAATGAAAGTTGTATTACAATTTTATGTTCTTATGTCTGTTTACAGAGAAACGTGCTAAATAGATTCGAAATCCGACTTTGTTTACCATTAACCTTTATACCATAAAAATATTTTTCAAAAAAATTGCAAACCTGAGAACATTCCCTGGCGTATTCAAAGTTTAAGACGTGGTGAATTTTGAAGGTAACAGATACTGCTTTTAGGAAGCTATTGACGGTGTATTGGCACTGGTTGAAGCAAACGCGAAATTCTTCCGGCGTATATTTATCGGCGCCGATAATCAAAATACATGGCTGCATTCGAGCACTAATCTCCAAGTATTTACTCCTTTGCCTCTCTAAAGTTGGTTTAATATCGTTGAAAGCCTAAATTAAAAAATAAATTAGAAAACATAAATTTGTTCATATAAGATAACTTACAATAACGTGAAGGGCGAAACTATTTTGAGCGTCTAAAATGGAAGGTTTCCAGAAAATCTTCTTGTTTTCTTTTTTATAAGTCAGCACTTTGGGCAGGAGGATTGCGTTAAGCAATAAACATAAAATGTAGTCCCTAGCATCTAGAAAGCATATAATAGATGTGATATAATATATAATAGATAGTGTTAATGTAAAAGTATAAGGATAAGCTTACCATTACAAATACCTTTCTCCAACTGCAACAACAGCTCCTTGCTATTTGGGTCTTTTATACTTCTATTGAAGATTTTTTTCGCTTTTAAAACGAATTCTTCCCATTTTGAAAACAACAAAACATCTTTTTCGGGATAGATTTTCTCAAAATCCAATTCAATCTAAAAATAAAAAAATGAGCTCAACCAAATTAACAGTTATATATGCATATTAACTTACATAAATGTATCCTGATGGTCTTTTTAATATGGGCAAAATTTCTAGAATGTCGCCTTCATTTGATAAAACATCATTACGTCTTTTGGTATAAGATATATTCCATTTCTCGCTAACTAAACTTTCTGGCTCAAAGTTGGTTTTTAGCCACAAGTATGCCTGATGAGTTTGGAGGTCGTCTTGTTCTATAATAATATGCATTACGCGTTTATGAACTCACCTAGTTCTAGAAAAATTCCGTGTTACTAACCGCTATCGTATGTATCAAGATCTTGGTACGTAGATGCTTGTGCTGTCTTGTTGTATTTACGTTTCACTAGACCAAGCTTTTGGTACTTCTTCGAACGGGAATAAAATTTGTCGAGTAGTTTTCCTCTTGGAGCAATATTTCCTGAACGTGGTATGTAATAAATTTCCTAGAAATTGATAAAATTGATGCAATTGACAAATATGAGCTTAATTTGCACATATAGTACGAACAATTTTAAAAGATTGGATTATTGCAAAGAAAAAAAGCTGCTTAATAAAATTTTACCAAATTCGAAAGGGGTGTTTGATTCTATTTTCAAAATATGGTAATTAACTTAATAAAGTATATAATGTGTAGCATCGTATTTGGTTATGTATTTTCCCAGAAGAGTTTAAATTAAACTGACCTTATTTTCCGTAGGAAATAATAATTGTATCTAATCAGCAGCATTTAAAAAAGTTGCTGCGACCACCTTAATATTTTCAGCGAGCCAATGGTCTATAATTATGCTAGAGAGACTTCGTCGTGATGTTGAAGAAAGTTGCTTTGTACTATCATATTCATTAAGAATTGCTTTACCATGTATACTTCCTTCTAAAACTTGTTTCAAATTCTACGAAAAGAAAATAGTTATTAAAATCCTGGACTTTCTCGTATGAAATATAAAAATCAAGCCACGAATTATTATATAAATAATAAATATTAATCACCAAATTAGGTCCAGTAGATTTGGGACTATCAGGGCAGTGTTGGGATCTGCGATGATCCCTTTTCACTCAAAATAAAAACTCTTAGACTTTCTTTTTGACTTTAAGTTTTATTTTTAAAGAACCGCACTACAATTCAGGAGAGCCTTACCTTGGGTAGGGGGACAATGCCTGATTAGAATCTAGATCACTTCTGCCTTGTCGTAACGGGAACATCTCCTTTTATTCAAAGTATATTTGGGGAGGATCCGCCCCTTTGATCGATAAAGTATCGTTTTGCCCAATCAGTGCGTCTTCCGAGTTTACATAATCCAAAAATGCATAATTGCATTCTGAGCTGGTGACAAACATCGACCGGCAAGTGCATTGCACTCAATTGAGCCATTTGCATCGTGTCAGTTTATCATGCTGTGTTTACGGCACGTCGGTAATGTGACTCGGAAGCGGCGCTGTTGGGTGTGCGGTATGTCACTCGCCACCGGCTTTTAGGCTTAAGGCCACTTGATTGCCGGCTTTTAGGCTGGTGGTGAGTTATGAATTTGGGATTCATAACAATAGTAAAAAATTTCGCAGAAAAGGAAATTTTACTATTTCATTAGTTGGCTTTTCATTTCTATCACAATGCCCAGCCCAGACCTTGAATATTTTCGCATCGTCTTAGCTGACGGAATGCACCGGCCCGCGATGCCGAAATTGTTCCTGTGATATTGTCCTCCACACAAGCTAATCGCATTTTAAAATTTATTATTTTAAAGTAGTTGACCTAACAATTTTGCAAATTGTAAATATGGCTATTCTGAATAGTCCAGTTTATAAGAATAGTAAATGTTAGTAATTGCTGGTTGAATTTAACTGAAATGTAAATTGATCTTACTATTTATCAATTTTTTTAGCAAATAGCAACTATAACTACATAAAATAGTTAAAGTTATTAAAGTTTTTCTCTCAGTGTAGGTACATGCGTCGTTGCATGATTGCATGACTGCGTGTGTCTAAAAGCGTGAACATAGATGGAGCAAACAGAATGGGAAATCCCTAGCGGGCGAAACGAGGATTCCCCGCGTCATTTACTGCCCGCAACACCAGCAAATGTTGCCAGACTAGATATTTAGAAAACGAATGTGGTAGATTAGTAGTGCCAGATACTTGCTAGCCTGTTTTTTATTATTAATTGCTAGATGAGTAATTATATCTATATTTGCTTTCGCGGGCCTTAGAGGCGCGAGGCCCCTTGGACCGCGAGGCCGTAGGCGGTGGCCCACGTCGCGCATGCCTTACGCCGCCTCTGTAGATACATCCTTTCCAGTAGTAAGTTGGAACTGCATATTGATCTCTCTACCTGAGAGGAAGCGATTCTTTTTGACTATTTTAATTAGAGCCCTCTTAGAGCGCTCATCTACAATACGGGGGCGTCCTGAACGAACTTGTTGGTTCATGGTTCCGGTGTTTTCATATCTTCTGATTGTATTTTGGACATATGCTCTGCTAATATCAAGCTTCTCAGCAATACGTCGTTGGTTGCTCTTGTCTTTGTGCAAAGCCACCACCTATTTAAGAAGAGCTTCATAAATTTCCGCCAGTACTTAAAGGGTTTGAATACTCATTTGCCACAGAATACTATTATCAACCAAATTTGCGTGGACTAAATCTAAATTACACGAGAATCACTCAAAATACACGATCAGACGTTACACAGAATTAAATAACAGCTAAATTAACAGTTAGTGCGCTTGACATTGATATTCTTCTCCGCATTTAATGTGGCCTTATACTTTTGCACATCTCCTTGTTGAGTAATTTTAACTTAGTTCTTTAATTTCTTAACTAACTAAACTAGGTTGTCATAGAATTAAATTTAACCCTGTGTATGATTATGTGACTCCCTAATTATCGTATTTGAATACCTGGAATTTTCAACATTTAAGATTAAATTGAACGGATGTTGCAAAAACCAAGGTGGCTTTAAACTTATGCACAAGACTGAAGTTGTATTATGTGGATCAATTTAAAATGTCTTTCCTGAATCCTTGCCTTTCCAATATTTATTGCAATAATTTGAGTGCTAGTGTAATCCAAAATTTGAGCTGAGCCAAACGTTACGCCTATCAAGCAATGGAAAGTTATAGCCATAAAAAACATAACTTGTAAAAAAAACCAATTCTCGCAACTCAGTTCTTCTACCGTAAAAAGTTGTGAAATCCATGTAATACCAAGTCGGTTAATTTATTCAGTCCCTACTTAAGGGACCTTCTGTCTTAAGTTATTACGTAATAAGCTAACCTAACAACATCTTATAGTGACCATATCCAGAGGCGGATCTTGAATTTGTGGGGCCCTGGGCTAATACTGCTTAGGGGCCCTACCTAATTACTCAACTAATTGCCATTTTGACAAGAAACTGTTTTCTGTAGTGATGTAGGTATATGTAATGTAATATATGTTAAGTACAGGAAGAAAATAGGAAAACAAAATATTTTATTTATTTATTAAAACATTATTTATTGCAAAATAAATTGACGGGTTATAAATGGTTATGTTAAATAAATTATAAAGCAACCTTTCTGCATTTTTGTGCTGCAAATTCTTTTATTTGGTCATCGCACTGTAGGTCCTTTGTTAAATCGCAATTTATCGAAAGAACTGATAAATGATTTAGTCGATAGTTCGACATTGTTGTCCTGTATTTGTTTTCTATATACGACATCCTGGAGAAAGAACGCTCCGCTTCACAGCTAGTGATCGGCATCGTTAAAAAAATCTTTAAGATAGTATAGCAGTTTGGGAAAACATCAACAAGTTTCTTTTCATAAATTAGCCAAAAAATTTCACTGCAAGAGGTGTAAGACTCTGTCTTAGATTGCAGTAAGTAAGATTTCAACTGAATGCACTCATTCACTAAATGTTCGTCTACGTCATTTGGATAATAATCAATAATATTACGTACACTTTCCAGATCTATGTGTTCTTGATTTTTGTCTTGCAAATCCATTAAAAATTTAAATTTTTTGCTATAGGTCTCATAGGCTTGGCTTCTATTATTTAAATCCATAATCATCTTATCCAACGCAACGTTAAGCGTGTCTCTTTTAAATTTTTCTGCGCAGTTCACTGAGACTTTATCTGTAGATTTATCTGAAAATTTCAAAGTAATGCGTCTCTTATTTATGTCACTGTAGTCTGTTCCCACACTAGTACTTAATTTTTTAGCTTTCTCTTCGTATTCCTTTAGCTTCTGATCTGATTGTTGCCTTATGTTTTTCACGAACTCTTTTAATGACACAATTAACTTATTGCCTTCACCAATGTCTAAACCAGGGCTCTGTACTTTTTTATTAACTACATTAAATCTCTCCAAAATTTCTTCCCAAAAAACAATCAAAATTGCAGTTTCTAGTTTCGCCAGTTTATTAAATAAATTTCGTGCCTCTTTTCGGAAATCAACTTTTTCATCGTCATTTTCGCCGAAACTATTGAGAATTTTCATAATGCCATCATAATTACTTTTCAAAGCTCTGACAGCATCAAAGTGACAAGACCATCTGGTCTGGCTTAAACTTTTTAACGTAAATTTTAGTTTTGTTTCACGATTTAACAGTTCCCACCTATGGGTCGAAGCAGAGAAGAAAACGTATATTTGTTGCACTATTCCAAAAAAATTTACAATTTCGGTTGCAACCTTCACGGATTCTTGACCAACTAGGTTAAGGGAATGCGCAGCGCATGGCACGTAATCCGCGGATTTATTTTTTTCTTTTAGTAGTGCTTGTACACCATTGTAGACTCCGGCCATATTAGCAGCGTTGTCATATGACTGTCCCCTGCAATTATCCAGTAGTAGTCCATTTGTTTCCAAAAAGGCTTGTAGAATATTAAATAAATATAAGCCAGTATGACTACTAATTTTAATGAAAGATACACATCTTTCATACACTTTTCCCCGAAAACAGTATCGTAATACAATAGCAAGTTGGTCATCGTGAGACAGATCTGGGGTTGAATCCATCATAATTGAATAATACTTTGTGTCGTCGTTATTTATTTCAGTTATAATTTGTTTAATTATCTGTTTACCCATAATCTCAATTATTTCCTCATATACTGTTTTTGATAAATATGATATTACAGGGTTTGGTCGCAGCTCTCGTTGTTCAATATGTTCACGTATGAATGGGTCGAATTCTGCCAATAGCTCTAGAGCACCCATAAAATTACCATTATGTGGAGAACCAAATACTTCCTCGGAACCTCTAAGTGCTAAGCCTCTTATACTCAGAAATTTTAGCACTGCAATAACCCGTTTTAGGACATTGTGATAATATTCTGTTTCTTTATTTAATTGCTCCTGAAGCTGCTTGTCTAAAACAGACTTATTTTCTTTTCGTGTCAACCACACTAACATTGAATTCTTATGTTCATTAGAATTTTCGTGATTTTCTAAACAAAATCCTATGTGTTTCCAATCAGAAAATCCGGTTGTGTATTGAGAAGGAGTTTTAGAAAAAAGTTTGCAAGTCAAACAAAAAACAGTACCAACCCTTTTTGAATAACATAACCAAGATCTTTCCAGTAATTGGCCATTTTTCATTTTTCTAGTGAAATACCTATTTGAAAAAGATCTGTTTTGTTCTTTATATTTCTTCGTTGAAGCTGAATATATATTCTTCGGATCTTTATTTTGAAAGTCAGTCATTTCATGTGAGAGGACGAAATTAATAAAATCATTATTCAGCAAATCTGGCCACAAGCCCACGTCAACATATTTCTCAAACTCAAACTTAATATTTTCTAAATTTCTTTCCACCTCGGTATCGGTATTACCTCCCTTTTGCTGAACACCAATTTCATTTTCAGAGGAACCAGAGGGTTGCTGGAAGTCAAGATATTGCACATTTTCATCGTTGGTATTTTTTTTCTGGTTTTCAAAATCTTGCATATTTTCATCACTTGTATTTTTTTCCTCGTTTTGCGATTTTTTGCTGCCATCGGTTAGATTCTCTTCGCATAAAATACCTTCCTTTACGTTTTTTAATGGATTTATAGCTATTTCATTCGCGTTTATATGTTCCGATTTAAAAAAAGTTTCAATTTTTGCGCATTTATTTCTTTCTTGTTCTCGACTAAACTGTAATTTTCTTTTTTCAGCTCCACTTTTATATTTTCTAGCAGACATATTGTAAAATAAGATATTTTTCTGAAAATAAACAAAGAACTGGATAGAACTTTTAATTTTAATACCTACTTTGTAATGAGTGTAGCAATTCACAAATTATAATTAAATATCGAACGAGTTTGATTCATTTAGTTTTGAAAACTGAAATAAAAAGTCATGTTTTATAATTCTTTTTACTTACCTACTGCCTATTAAAAGCAGGAAGTCTAGTTATGCTGAAGACTTTCAATTTTAGTAAATTAAAAGAAAGGTCCGGTCCTTATAACTTTTAAGTTATCTATTACTTAGTAAACTAAACACACGCACTAAACACATTTCTAACAATAACAAAGTCAATTCGTTAATATAGTCGACTATAGCAGAAGTGCGGAAAAATAACAAAATTGCGTCGGGCGATAAGCGGAGGGAAGTCCCCAGTAATAGACACTACTATACACGGAATACACCGACTGAAAACAAGCGACAGGGAATTCCCCGTTCCGTTTGATAGATGCGCACTCGGGTTGATTGATCGCAGTGTTGCCAACCTCATGATCGGATTTTTTAAAATTCTAGATAATTTTTATTATTGACAATATCGTCTATTGGTTTCAGTTCGGTTGGGGGCCCTCTGTATTCGCGGGGCCCTGGGCTGCAGCCCAAAAAGCCTTTAAGTAGATCCGCCCCTGACCATATCAATATTAAAAATCTTTTATGTTTTAAATAAATAGATTGACTTGGCCATCGCATGAAAACACAATGTATCTCACAAGTAATACATACATATTATATTAAATTAGATTGTTTAGTGCGATTGCCAAGTCAATCTATTTATTTAAAACATAAAAGATTTTTAATATTGATATGGTCACTATAAGATGTTGTTAGGTTAGCTTATTACGTAATAACTTAAGACAGAAGGTCCCTTAAGTAGGGACTGAATAAATTAACCGACTTGGTATTACATGGATTTCACAACTTTTTACGGTAGAAGAACTGAGTTGCGAGACTTGGTTTTTTTTACAAGTTATGTTTTTTATGGCATCTCATTTCTTTTTGTAGATAGTCCTACTTTTTTTCCTTTCCGATACCTTCTACTTTTGGATACCAACAAACGGATTTTCTTATAGCCCACTCTCTGTCTTATGAGCGTTTCTTATTTTTGTAGGTAGTCTTCCTCTTTTTCTTTTCCGGTACTACTTCTTGAGCTTCAGCTACAGTTTTTCTCAAAGCCCACTCCCTGTCTCTATGGGTTTTTCTCGGAAGCTTTGATGTTACAATTTTTGTCAAGTCTGGACGGTAAATGCTTCTTAGTCTATTGTATTCACAAATTGAAGATTCCTGCGCTTTAATATTTCCAAAGTCGACATTAATTAGATGTAACCCGCCTAGACTTGTAACTCTCGAAAGTGCCACGTAAGCTTGTCCGGATGTGAATACTGCAGAACCGATATCCATCAGCGCATTATTTAGACTTAGGCCCTGACTTTTGTGTATAGTTATAGCATAGGCTATACATATGGGAAACTGTTCGCGATGAACATAAGCTCTATTAATAATTTCAAATTTAGTTTTGACCGGACCAAGCTCGTAAACATGTTCTTTATTAAATGTAATGTATATTTTCTTAATAATTTTTGTATTTTCCGGATCAACCTTTACTCTTTGCACTATACCGATAGAACCATTAACTAAACCAAGACTGACGTCAATATTTCGCCTTAACATGACTTTTGCTCCTATTTTTATAATTATGTTCTCTTCCAGGCCCGCAGTCATAGAAGCATCGTCATCATATTTTTTTATGCATTCACGAGCTCTTTTTGTTAGGTATCTTGGGCAATCTATGCTATCTACAGCTGTAAGTTTTATTTCAGGATGTGGGAGAGATCTAAGCATTGCAGTATTTAATTGTTGACACATGTTTTTTGTAGGTAATAAGCAAACGGTATCATCAGGAAGTTTCGAGAGGTGTTCAATTATTTCAATTAATCTGTTTTCATTTGAATCGGATTTGAGAGTTATTAATCTAGTCGAGAGTAAGACGCGGTCTTTTTGTGTAGTCACACCTAATCTTATTCTATTTAGCATTTCAACTAAGTCAGAATCATTGAGCTGTCGCATGTTAATAGTAAGTTCATCGTATATGAACAGTTCAATCCACAGATTCGGCATACTGAGGGAACCTAACAACTTGTTAGTTTCAGCAGTTGACAGTTTTTCAAAAGGGGACTTTTCTCTTACCGGCGGAAGCTGTAAGAGATCTCCGAAAACTACAAGATGTTTTTTTCCAAACCACCCATTCTGATCGTCGCTTGTGTCGAATATCTCAGATAAGCGTAAATGAATATATGTTAAAGTAACATTGGATATCATCGACACTTCGTCTATGATAAACAACACTACTTCTTTCAAATCTGATCGCAGAACTTGGAGCACTTCATCAGAAAGTGGCTTGTACTTCGGTGTTTGCTTGTGTTCTACAGGCAGCTGCAATAGTCTATGTATAGTCAATCCATTCACATTGAATGCAGCTATTCCTGTTGGAGCACTAACTGCCACTTTTTTGTTTAAATACGTCTTAACCCAAACTTTCAGAGTTTTTATTAAAAAACTCTTTCCAGTGCCACCAGTTCCACTCACAAAACAGCGTAAAATGTCAGCGTTATTATCAGTTGTGTCCATTTTATTTGTGATCATATCGAAGACTCTTTTTTGATCGGCATTAAGTTTTGCGATCATACTTTGAAGATCAGCCTGCTCTTCTTCTACCAGATTTATTCTCTGAAAGTCATCCATTGCGTTTGCAGCTTCCACAGCTTCAAAGTCTAAAGGGTTTTCAGGACCATCGTCATCATCAACAATTTCCCTTTCTTCGTTTATCTCAGCAACTTTAGATTCTATCATTTCAAATGCTTTTTGTATCTTGTATCTTGACTCTATCATTGAATTACCATAATCGACTCCTTCTTTTAAATCTTCTTTCGCCAAATTAAAGGCCTCCGTGTAAGTATCACACCCCATTTTGAGTTCATCTAAGGAACGCCATGGCTTGAATAAAAGAAGTAAAGAGAAGAAATATTTCTCTGGTACTTGTACCCCGTCGTAGAAATAGTGATTGATCAAATATGGGTTAGCTCTTCTTTTCAGGAACTTTTTACCGTCATTTATCACGTAGTACTCGACTTTAGAGGAGACTGGGCGTGTTTTCACAACATCGTAATTTTGAGCGAAACTGTACAAGTTAGTAGTCTCCAACTCTTTAGGCCGTTTAGGATAGTGGTCATCAATCCAAGATTCGTAATAAATATCGGTGGACTCCGGTTCCAGCATCATCATATCAGATTTAGATTTAACGCGCCGGTTACGAAAGATGTTGACGTCTAGCCATCGAATTGTTGTTGTAGGATCTGTACCGTACAAAGGAATACCAAGTAGAGTGTCACTGGCTTCCAAAGAGCCGCACTCTCTATTAGATAAAACCCTAAGGCCAATGTTAAACAGGCGGCTTCTTAAAGGTTTTGTAGAGTTTATGTCTTGAAACATATCAGCAACGTGAGTTTTCTCGCTTTTGGTGGTATATTTAGTGACGTAATAATTTAAAATAGCTGTTTTTTCGCCTACATATTGAATGTCTGTATTGCCATTCCATGCTAGCAAAATCGCGGGATTATAATCATTAACCATAACCCATTCTTTTTTGCGTACAATATAGTAAAGTCTACTGTTAGGCGACAATGTTTTTCTTGCAGCTATTGATTCTACTATATCTCTAATAGTAAGTACTTCTGTGACCGGGCGGGGGAATCCGAAACGACAAACTTTTATGAAACCTCTTCTTGTTTTCTTTTGGCGCATGCAATACTTATTATGTTTATGGGTCTGATATGACGTAACTCGTTGATAGAGTGTTGGTGAAACATTCTTGTCAGGTATAGCACAAGTTACGTACTTTGAAATGAATGATGCAACCTCATCAGGCGAGGACTCGTGAAGTATGGGGGCGTCTTTTACCCATAACATTAAATGAAAGTGTTGTGCTCCACGCGATTGATACTCTCGTCTCCAAAAGTAATGTATTACTTTTCCAAGCGGCTCATCGGATGACATAATGAAGTCCAACATAGCTTTAAACTTGTTATCAATAAATCGAGAAGTGGAGACAGGATCTAGTGCAACTAATTCACTAATGCTCTTGTTCGCCATTTCAGGACCATTAACTTCCTTAAGGTATTCACCTAAATCATCCCACATCCATTCTGAAGGACTCATGGTGAGAAACCAGGTTGCTGGCCCGTAGTGTTGTGTCATACAGTTGACATCATTTCTCGGTTTTTTCCAAAACTGTTCCGTATTTCTTAACCTACCAAATATCGCTGTTAAGTCACCGTCTAACTCATCTTTATTAAGCATCTCAAAATACTGCTCAGCTGTAATTTTTTGTTTTTGATTAACGCAATTCATTTTATAGAATATGCCTGAATTTATTTGACGTATATTAGCATCATTATGTAGAAAAAATAAATATTGTTGATTTAGGCGGAATTGAGAATGTTTTGACATTATTCTTGCTTTAATATATTCACTAGATGTTAACTTTTGCTGCCGAACATAAAACTGCCCATATTTACCTTCAACATAAAGATCAGGAAAGCACTTTACATCTAAATCTTTATCTCTAGAATCAATTGGAGCAGCGTTGACTTTGAGCATTTGGTAGAGTTCTGAAATAGGAGCGTTTCTCCTTCTTTCATGCAAGGGGTAAATAGTGTATTGTTCATAATCAGCCTCTTTTTCTGATGTAACTTGTGTTAGTAGCCCATCGTTTCCTTCTACAACGTTATCTACTTGAAATTCTAATTGGTCTACTATATGATGGATATTGTCCTCTTCGTTAATATAATCAATCAATTGTTGAGATGAATGTGGAAGTTGTATTTGAGAGTAAAGGGCATTTACACCTTTTAAATATTGTAAGGCTTGGTAAACCTTATTGACATCTACAATATCCTCCCACACTATTTTTGATTTTGTTGGCGTACCTCGTACCATAATATACATTTCAGGGTTAGTAATCGGGTGTTCTGGCCTAGGCAGCTTTTTCAAAGTTTCTTCAAGAGGCAAAGGAAGGTGGAAAGTTCTGCCTTTTACTTTTTTCACCATATGCCTATTAGGTAAATTTTTGTTTGCAACGGGATTCATTAGCATGACTACCTGAAATGCTTTGGCGCGTTGAATTAATATCTTTTCATAGTCATTTAACTCGGTTATCTGTGGTGGAACAGTACTAACGTGTAGATTATTCAGAACACAGGCTGCTGGCAGTTGATTTGCTCTAATTTTTTGTAAACACGAGTGACAAATGTATGGGCTGTGATCTAGATTGTTGGTTTTGTAATAATTGAGAAGATTATTCCAAATACTGGTGTCTATAGCTTTTCTTAATCTGTTCAGAGATGAAATATCTCTTGAATAACAAAGTTTTATACACGACATGCACTCAAGCTTTGGAGTGTCAAGACACTTTAGTTTTAGAGATTTAAACGCAGTCTTATATTTAGCTATGACCTCATCCTCTACAATTTCATGCGACTCTACACTTTCCCCAACAATACTGCCAACTTTTTGTTGTTTTCCGTGTTCTTTTATTCTTTCTACGTCCGATTTTTCTAATGATTCATCAATATCTTTTAAAATGTTAAAAATACTCTGTACTTGATATATTTCTCTTGAAATTGTCCTTAGACGAGGAAAATGCGCTTTGAGAGTGTTAATATAATTTAAATACTCTAATATATTTTTTTTTTCAATTAATGTGTAATACTGAACTGCACTTTTGTTCACCAAGCTTTCGAAAATGTTTGTTAATTGTATGATCACGTTCTCATCTAGTGCACACAGATCATTACAAGACCAAACTAAACTATGGCCATGCTTTTTTACATTCCCAAAGACCGCTTTTCCTGTATCGTCAATTTCGATGGCTTTGTCCTTGTTTTCAAATAAATTGTAAGCTTCCTCTGCGTAATATGGCTCCTGGTTACTTCTATGCTCTGATTTTCCAAGAAAACATTCTAACTTGTCATTTAAAGAACTATCTGGAGGGCACGAACTTAGTTTTTCTAACGATACTTTAAATTTATTTTTCAATTTATCAATAGTTTTATTAAAGTTTCCTAATGTTTGCTGCCTGTTATGAACTGCCCATTTCATTAGTTTCTCCGCTTCTAATCTGTTCTTATTAAGTTTATTTGTTAGCGCTTGAGTAATTTTTTCTAAATTTTTTAGTCGAAATTGAAATTTTTCGTTTGATCTTTTCCTTTGGACAGATTCAAGATTTAGCTCAGGGTGTAAATCTTTATAACGTGCCACAGCTTCTCGGTTAATTTCGGGATGAGAAGCAGTGTAACGTCTCACTGCTTCACGGTTAACTTCGGGGTGAGAAACAGTGTAACGTGCCACAGCTTCTCGGTTAACTTCGGGATGAGAAGCAGTGTAACGTGCCACTGCTTCACGGTTAACTTCGGGGTGAGAAGCAGTGTAACGTGACACTGCTTCACGGTTAACTTCGGGGTGAGACGCAGTGTAACGCGCTACAGCTGCTCTGTGAACTTCCGGACATGAAGAACTGTAACGAGTTAATGTCTCCTTACGTTTTTCGGGATTGTTCTGGCGATAACGAGCCGCTGCTTCTTTGACTTGTTGAGAACGGGATAGCGCCGAAGTTTTAGGTCTTCCTTTATTAATCTTTTTAGGTCTTCCGCCCTTTTTAGGTAAGTTTTTATTATTTTTATTCGTATTATCATCATTCGGAGGCACTTCTGGAAGGAGCACTTCATAATGGCCGCCTAAGAAACTTCGAGAAAATCGTAAACGTTTCACCGGATTACCAGAATCAACACCGAATGATCCTCTCAAAAGGCCGTTTTCGTAAACCTCGAAAGCATATGGATACAAAGCGGCGGCCGCCATAAGTTCAGACGCGGAACCATAGGTAGTTGTTTTTACCATTGCCGTCGTGTACAAATAAGCGTTAATGTAGGGGTCTCCGCGCTCGTCACAAGTATACAGTTGTAACTCATCCCAATGCGCTACCACATACTCGACTATAGCATATCTAATCTCATACGACGACTTAATATTCCCATACATAGAGAATGACAATGAATGAAATAAACACGAACCATCGCCAGGTATAGGGACAACCCAGTGTGGGCAAGGATGGTCATTCACATACAGAATTTCCGAATCCATTGCGACTTCTAGTACTGGTACGCAAGAGTTTTTTTGTGCAGGAATACGATTAATAGATAAACGTGACTTGAGTAAGCCTTCCAATCGTCAAAGTAAACCAAATCGCAAACACATCCGAACAGCAAGAGGACGCTCGCACGAATGAGCGCGGCTGCCGTTCGCTCGGGGGCATTCACATCTGCGCGCGCCGCGCTCGCATTAACCTCTGCACGCGCCGCGCTCGCTTACACCGCGAGCGCGTTATTACAACCTTACTTACGCACATTGATACAATTTGCGTAAGTTAAATTATAATATTTATATAGGATTACAAAGTTATTTATGCAGTTGGTGTATCTAGAAAACTGGACCGAAATTGCAAAATATTTTAGTTTTTCCTTGATTTATACACTAAACACTAATTGTATTCTAAATTTGAAGCTTCTATGTCTGCTAGAAGTGCCTTAGAGTTTTGATGATCGGTCAGTGAGTGAGTGAGTGAGTGAGTGACAAAATTAAGAAATTTGACTAGTTATAATTCTTAAACTACTGGTTCAAATTGAATGAAATTTGAAATATACCGTACTTATGCAATGCCTGCTTGGTAACTGCAAATTCAGTCTTCTAGTTTTATCCACAACGAAGTTATAGGGGGGTCGAAAATGGCCTGAACTGTTTCGGGAAAAGGATGGTACGGCCGTGCCGCTTTTTTGCTCGACTTGGCGGGGGCACTGCCGTGCCCCCAGATTAAGGGCCTGTCCGAATCCAAGTCTTCGTCTTCGTTAATGTCTTTTTATGACAGTTTATGACTTCAGCGAACAAGCTGAGCTATTATTACAATTAAGACGAAAGCAAAGCTAACCTGGGCCGGGATTCCGATAACTGGTGAGTAGTGACAGCGAGTCACACTCACCCTTAAAACTGCCAAAGTGATTCCGATAAATGGTGAGTAGTGAGTAGTGACTTCGAAAAATTGTCTCACCAAAAAGCGATTCTGATCGATGGTGAGTGGTGAGAACGACTCATTTTGAATTGTCAAATTTACTCGCCGCCGAACAATTTAGTGAGATAGCTACAATTTTTAAAAATGGTATGTATTTATTTATTTAATCGCTTAATACAAGTTACATTATTATAATAATAACCTCAGCATTAAGGACAATATATACTAATATTTAATTTTAGAGCAGAATTACGAGGCACCAAAAGGATTTGCTGCTGGAGAATATGGTGAAGGATGGCCATATTCTTGATGGGAGATTTTCGGGGCCTCAAGGAATAGGCAAAAAGAGGGAGAAGTGGACGGAACTGTGCACTGCCCTTAATAAATGCGGGCCAACAAAAACTACTTCGCAGTGGTCAAAGGTAAGACATATATATAATATATTATAATTATTATAATTCTTCCTTTTTTTGTATGTTAAATATTATTTTTTTAAATTAATAGTGCTGGCGCGATATGAGGAGCACCACTAAGAAGAAGGTGGCTGAGATTCGGCGGCACCACAACAGGACCGGGGGTGGGCCTCCTTGCGAAGTAGTGCTCACAGAAGACGACAACAAAATTATAGGCGCCAGTGGGACGCAGTACTTTGACGGGGATGGTGTAACCAGCGAAGGTGGCCTAAGTCCAGTAAGTTGTAATAAAACTTTCCTTACGGCCGTATTTTGCAACTTTTATTATCTGCATATAATAAGAATTTAGTTTTCGCCCCAAAAACTAAATTTAGATAAAAGATAATCTAAGTTGGAAAATATGGCTCTTAATATCTTTACACAATTGAATTGATTCGGTTTTTTGAATCTCTTGCAGCGGTGTTTCTAATATGTTGCGACGTATTGCACCAATGTCACATACAGGTTTTTTATATTAACAGTATTTCTTGAGATTAGACAATCGTTATAATATTCTTTTTTTATTTCTCTTCTTTCAAAACAGACAGTACCATTGCCCGAATTGGAGGAGCTTAACGAGGTTGCGACTGCCACATCCAATAGTGCTGCAATCGCCCTCACTACTGGCACTGCAAGAGTAGCTTCGCTGGCCCGCACGCCAATGCAGGTAGCAGTGGAGAATCAAGTCCTCGTGCGGGAGGACTTGAACGATATAAAAACATTATTAAAAGACTGCCTCACTGAGCTGAGGCAGCTAAACAAAAATTTAAGTTCACAAATAAAGAATTGAGTTGAATTCCATTGGTTTTTATTTCTTTTTCCGAAATTACAAGTTCGATACTAATTCGCTCATTAATCTTGCCCGTATTCTTGAGCCAATTGAAAGATACTGGCGGTTATCACCGATATCTGCCATTTCTGCATCGTGCAGATCGACCAAGTGCTCCACATCCACAGCAACTACTTCATCTTCTTCCTGTGGTGTAATGGGAATATTTCTAATCAGCTTGTTGAATTTATGATCGATCCCACAGTCACAGGATCATACCGCAGTTTGTTCTCACCTAATAAGCATCTGTAATAATTTTCGTTATTAAAATCTGTTTATAGGTATAAATTAAGAATTACCGAAATCTGACTTTTAATAGTCCTATCGTGCGTTCAACTAGTGACCGTACTTTAGTGTGCACGCTATTAAAATGGACCTCTGTTTGCGGGAACTTCACGTGTATTGGCATCAGTTTTTGCGATATTATAGTTGATACAGTTTTTATTGCAAATGACACCTTCGTTTGAGACATGCAATTCAAAAAATCTTGACCCACCCTTCGTTGGTACGAACCACTAGCATAACAATTTAGAGCTGCTAAAATCTAAAAATTTAAAAGTTTACATTGCCAATATTTTATTTAATATGTAGACATTTACGAACCAAAATATGTGGAGGAATGGCATCTGTCCGAGTAGCCGTTGGTATATGTGGAGTTATCTCTTCTATTAACTCCGTGCAGAGTCCTTTGGGAAAGCGGTACAGTTCTCTGAAACTAAATTCCCACATTAAAGTACGGACATTTTAAAATAAAATTACTTACCGCTCATCCGAAATATCAAAAGGATTCTGGTTATCGCGTAATTCCCTTCTCTTGACCCGAATCCTGTTATTCTCATTAATAGCAGCAGGCACCAAATCCATTTTGTTGTGTATTCTGTATTGCTATTATAAAGTGAAGATGAAGTACGATAAGCTTCCTCTCTGCTTGAGATGTGTAAACATTCACTTTTATAAATACATGTGGGTTCTCAGAACTAAAATACCGCACAGTTTTAGTTCAGTAATAGTAAGATTTATTTCATTTCCTAGATAGAGGGATTATCACTCGGATCAAAAACTCGCGTCCCGGTACAAATTTCTTAAACTTCTTTCCTATTTGCTTAATTCCACCTGAGACTTATCTACCCCGCAGTAGTATCTCGCTAATCTGTTTTTTAGATGCTGTCTGGGTTTTTAGATGCTGTTATAAAGAGATTTTATTTTGATTTATTGAAACGACATTTTTTAAGTTTCAATCGTTTTATAATTTATGCTACTTACCCAAAATTGCTTCAAAAAAATAACTTTTAACACAATCTCTCACAAAATCTGACAGTTTAATCAAGACGTTTGCCGTTTAGCATTGCCTTGCTTGTGTTATTGTATCAATTTCGAAAGTTCGAACTCACCATACTTATCGGAATCGCTTGAAAGTGAGATGGTGAGTAGCTTTGACGGGCGGTATGGTGACTCGCTCTCACTACTTACCAGTTATCGGAATCCCGGCACTGACCGAATTCGTTTCCTTAGCCTGAAATTTGACGCCTACTACACTATTCACGAAGTCAGCCTAAACCTTGACTCGCTCTTCAAGCCAAGCAATTTGCTAAACTGTTATACTTCGTAGCCAAGCTCACAGTCATGTAACGTAAAACAAAAAAATTTATTATTGTGGTGACGATAACGTTTCCTGGCTCACATTGGGCGCTGATTTTACGTAACGTACAGACGTGAACGATACCACTTACTCATCCCTAGATACCCAACTTGAACGAGCTCCCGGTCTAAATAACGTGAACAATAAGAGTTCAAGGCTCCTTGATCGCCCTAGTTGCTCAGAGTTCTCGTTGGGAGTCAGTCAAAGCGGAGGAATCTTTGCCCGATATGGCAATGTGACAGCGCATGTCGAATTGAGTGTCGGTTACGCAAAAAACAATTTATAATTGTGGGGCCGTTACGGTGGTTGCAAGCTGAATGTGGCTCGTGGTGTACCTAACCGGCAGCACGTGCGTAGCTCGTCGGCATGGGGTAGGTTCGTGAGTCACCCTTACATCCAAGTTAGACAAATCGTACGCCGAAAGAACAGATTCAAAAGGTATAACATTGGGATACAGGAGGTAAGTATGTCAGTGTCCGTGAAGGACGGAACCGAATACAGACTCTCGCCAGGATTCATAGGGGACAACAGGCCAATACCTACCCATCACATATGACCGAGCCCCCAAAGTGCTCGGGCACCCTATCCATGGAAGGAAGGGGGGAGTGAGATGGTCAGTCAGTGCACATTAATTAAAAGATCATTATAAATTTATTTCAGGAATCCAAATTTACAGGAAAAAAAAATTTCTACTTCGGAGCCTATCCTAATGAAACAGTGGGGAATCCCCGGATGCATCCACTGTGGGGCAGGCCGTATATAAAAATTCCAAAATTCGAAAGTAACTAAATAGGCGGAGAGATTCACAAAATTAATGGAATGTGTATGTTAATTAGGCGGCGAGACTTATGCGAGATAACAATTACGTTTAGCTAGCTCCCAATGCAAATTCAAATAATTCCTTATTTACCGCGAGATCAAGTCCAACTTGATTTAGGGAACGATACGAGAGTTACTCAAAGGAGGGGTAAGCAGGGCATTAAACAGCCGCTACGTTCTTCACTAACTTCTTCGCAAAACAAAAAAAAAAAATTAAAGGGCTACCTTCCTTGAGACAATTAGGGTTTGTGCTAATTAGGCTAAAGGCCTTAATCCAAATTATCCACGACTATAAAACGTACATAGGTTGAGGACCACACCAGATCGCAATCTGAGTCTATCCTCAAAAATAATTTCACGAAGACAATTAAAAGAGACAGATGAACCATGCACACGAAACCTACAGGGTATTAAACGCGACCCCTAATGGGGGTTAGCTATGATGATGCCAAAAGCTCACGGACCGAGCTACTCGATGAGCTTCTAACACTATTCGTTCCAAGCCGGTGGGAGGCTCAGACTGCGTACTGCTGAGCCTCTCGAACCGTTAATAATATTCCTGACATCTAGTGCCGGGCATATATCCGGAAAACCAAATAAAAATTCGACGGCATTCGTTCATTGGTGGCTTAATCCTAAAAATTTTACTTATTGAGCTAGTAACATTTGGGGTTACTTACTTTTATTCTCCGGTGAGCTGGAACCGTTGCCGATCGATCACCAAGGGTACCTGAGGAGCTACGTAAAAACATTATAAGAACGAATAAGTACACTCGAAATCGGTGGAGAGCTAGCCAGAGGAAATCCCGGTAACCCGGAAGGGGTCACTACACGGGGAGGTTGCTGCATCTTCCCTGGTGTAATTTTTTTTTTCTTTTAATGCTTGGCTTGGTTCTTTTTTCCTTTTCTTTTCTTATTTGTTTTGAAAACTAAATTGTCTAATTTGATGTGGGGCTGTTGCTTAATTTGTTTTTTTTTTCTCTAAGCCACGCTCTAACTACTAACGGGGGTTGCTGTGAGGCAAGAAAATTAACATATCTGTATAGCAAAAGGGCTGGGTCAAGTTCGCGAGCTAAAAAAGAGGAATAATAAAAAAATTTGTTTGAAGATTGGTCCCGGATTTCAGGGAGATAGTCATGTAATTCGAAACGACTAAAAATTTTCGATCATTTTTCAAAATGGTGTCATGTAAGTCGAATCGACAAAATATTTGACAGCCGTTTCGACTAAATTTTGCTCGAAAAGAAAAAAGGGATCGACTTGAAGAAGAATTGAAATACTTTACATAAATGAACAATAATTTCAAATATGTATGCACATAAGTGGAAATTTGTACTAATATTTATATGTACATGTTGACCGATCTCAGCGAGGAGGGAGAGGGAGGGGTAGGGGTAAAAATGCCACCCCAAACACAACCCCTAGCGCCTGATGCCACCCCTACCGCCTGATGCAACCCTAAACACACACAAAAGAGCTTTCAGCTGATCGTCCAAGACCAGAAGAAGCTTTCATGACGTCACACACCTCACAACTGCTCGACCAAGACCAGAAGAAGCTTTCAAATGCTCCTCCACGTCCAGACCGAGAGCTTTTGATACCGTTTTGTAGTTTTTTGAGCCCCTGTACATTTCTTATGGGAAAAGTGGGCTAGAACCGGCATAGCCTATCTACTTGTGAGCTTCTCTGTGTTCTTCTATATTCTGGAGGTGTAAAGAATGCATAGTTGCATTCGTGTAATATATTAATGCTGTCTTCTAGGCTGCTAGGATTCCTACAGTGAGGAATAGACCTGTTATATATTCTGGGTGGGAATATACAACAATTGAGAACTATCCCCTTAATGATGGGGACTAATTCTCTTTTTATTGATGCTCCTGGGTCCACAGGTGAGATAATTAAAAGGCACTGTCTCTTTTGTCGTTCTTTATTTCCTGTGTTTTTCGTGGTACACGCGCTTACACAGGTGGTACTGTGCCGGACCCGCGGCTCCCGATCTTATTTGACTTAAGTACTTTATGAGTACTTAAGTTCTTGCATTCCGCGTAAATACTTTTTAGAGATATGAGCCTAGCGGGACTCAACTAATACTCAGACCGTGTCTCCTCAACTAAATATTATTCTGACTCTCTCTGGACTCGGACTGATTGGGCATTTATGTTGCCTCGATCAGTTATTGGAACTTTCCAATGTTCCAGGATCCCGAATGTGCGCGTCGCCACTTTTTTATGGCGCGCGTGTTGTATTTCCTCATAAATTGCCTATCAAGTGTCTAGGGCCGACGCACGCGCGGGCGGTCGCCCCAGCATGCGCTTGGGTCGATGCGCTCGCGGGTGGTCGACGCAGCATAAATCGAGGGGTCGCATTATTGGTTTTGCGACTTTCGATTGTTGTGAAATGCCTCAAATTTCAGACATGTTGTGTCTTGAAATTTGAAAGGCACTTCACCCGACAATTTATGTGATGCAATTCTTAAAATATGTCCAAAATCTAGATGAGATTTTGGTCTTAAAATTTGAAGGGTACTTCACCCTGATAATTTATGTATTGCGTCATGTCCAAAATCTGGATGAGATTTTGGTACATAACAGACCGCATAGGTTCGGGGAGTTTATTCTTAAATAAAACGAGCGCGGAAGTTTTATTTGCTTCTATTGTAGTTTTAGTAGTTTCTCCGTCTCCTAAAAGTTGTTTAGTCTTTACATTTAGCCTCCTTAAGGCACTCTTGATTTCGTTAAAGAAATCAACGCTTGTGGTTTTAAACCGTAGAGACCTTAATTCATCGAAAAGTTCTTTCGCGGTTAAGCGATCTCCGAAATTATTTATTAAGGTATTTTTTATGTCTGATCACGACGTAACATGCTCGTTTATCTCAATTACTTCTTTCGCTTTCCCTTTTAATTTAGCTTTGATGTGATCTGAAAAAATTGTCTGAGCAAACTCGTCATATTTTCCGAGCACAGAGTGGATTCTGTCAACAAGGTCGAGGAAATTTTGGAGTTCTCTACAATCTCCGTCGAACTCGGGTAATTTGGAAATATATTTCAAGGGATCGATATTAAGTGATAGCATTGTTGAATTGTGTTCTGTTTGATTATGAAAAGTATTGATAGTTTCGGATAGTCTTCTTTGTAAATTTCTTACTACCTCAAGTTGATCAACTAGATTATTTTCTTCGGACATAATATACTTACCAAGAACGCATAATGATAATTCTTTCTCTTAAAGTACAAAATTGTTCACTGTATATGTCCTAACTTTCTTAAATACAATTTAATTTGGTTACTCTATTATTTATTATTAATGTAATTAATTTGCAGTTTGTAAAAAAGGGAGTTGAACTTTCTGACCTTGTTTTTTATCCTTCTGAAAGTTGATTGATGAGTTGACCATCTGTCCCTCCTTCAAGGTGTTAAGGGCGTGGATGAGTCTTGAGATGAAAAAGGCTGACTTCCTAGTTTTGATGAGTTGCAGTTGTGTTCGAGGAATCGATACTATTAGGTCCGCGAAGCCAAAGGATTGAAATCCACCAAATCTGTAGGATTGTGCTTCTGGGTAGGTTGAGCTGGTACCAACATCTCCTTGGCATGACACTAGCAAGCGGTGTTGTGTAAAGTGCTGCGACGATCTTTTGTTACTTTTCGATGAATTATTCGCTACTGCTGTTGACGGGCCGGTCTTTCGGGTCAACCAGCTAGGGAAATTGTGCTCTCAAATGGAGACACTGTGCACTATAAACCGTGTAAATTACTGTACACTTTTTAATTGGTTTAACTAGTGTGCACTTCTTGTCTGCCGCATTTTTGTTTCACTACACGCCGAGACGCTCAACTTAATCGATTTTTCAATAAAAATAAAAATGGATTGCTTGTGCAATCCTACCGACTGCGCTACTCAAAAGTTTCGTTTCCAACGAAGGAAAAATAAAACAAGAACTCAACTTTTTCACCAAATTTAACTTTATTTTCCCTTTTACAATTTTTCGTGTACTCCGCTTCTCGGGTCGATCAAGACTGGCTCTAAAAATCTTCATTCGGTTACTCCGTGGGAGGCCTCAGGTGAGGGGTCAACGCGCGTGTACGGCTTACCTTGCGATTTCCACGAGTTTTGCTGTGGGGATCGCAAGCTCAACGTCTAGACGATTTCGGTTGGGAAATTAGGGAAAACAAAATCGGGAGGAAAAAAAACCGGTGCCCCGGGCCACGGCGCTTTGCGCCGTGGCGATTATCCCGTGACAACGTATCTGATATTTATATTTTTCGTTTGGTATTACACGCACACTGATTCAACTATACTAATTTAGAATTCCTACTTTTCGTATATTTTAGGTGCATTCATTCTTTATGATTTCGACATTTTATTGTTGAATTCGTTCTCCACCAATACATACTCACCGAGCGCCGCTGTGCGGCGCTCATAGCTACTACTACATACAGCGTAAGCCACGCCCACTCACACGGTTATGCGACACTTTTGCGTTCGGACATCTGGCTACGAGTAATCGTTTTAATAGACGTTGTCACGTCAAAATTGGGAACGTGAACTAAGCGCACGTTGATCGCATTGATCGAAAACGTGACTTTAAATTATGTTAATGAACGGCAATTTTAGATGATTTTGATGACCGGTGTATCTTGGGGTGGTTTGCTATTAGTACTTATAACACCTAACCACACTCTGCGGTTTTTGCATGTACTGTTATCTAGAGCGGGATGCCAAAGGTGCTGTGCTGATAATGCGCAAGGGCCCCTTTGTGGCTGCAAGGCGGTGTTTTTGCACAGGTTGGGGCCCTCTCTTGGGGAGGTGGTCCGCAATTTCTAATTGTCCCTAAGCAGGGCGGATAATTAGTGGTGCTCTGGTATAAACTCATCACTTACCTTGGGCCCCAATCTTGGAAAAAAAAATTCCTTTCAGATGCAGGTGGTGCCGGTCCAATTCGGGAGGACATTGGTCTATTACTACTTCCAGGCTCTCGATGGACACACCTTCCTTCGTGAGGCACTTTATTTTTCACTCCGGTCTGCCGATTCCACACTGCACTTTCGATTTACTTGGATTTTCCGTTTTCCTTATTCGCGACTTTTTCTCGGCTCCAACTCGTCCGCCTGCTCCAACCAGAATGATTAAGATGGCCGGGTAATTCTTCCGCTGTCATGTGGCAGCGCTACTGAAATTTTTGTGTGGATAGCCTAAGGCCTCTTTCGCTTATTTGATTTAAAGCCTCGCTCATAAGTTCAGGCGGGACACCACAGTCATAGTTATGAATTCGAACAGAGCTTAGTTTAGTATATCAAGCAGAAAAGTAAACGCTTCCTTTGAATTTCGAAAATACTGACGAAACCTTTAAAAAATTTGTTAATGTAAAATTATGCATATTTTTGCAAAGTTTTAGTGTACAATGTATCCGGCATATCTAGCGGGTTTGCAGTGTCACGTATGTTACGCCTTTTCAGAGCCAATTTAAACTTTTCCTCTTCACTATCGCTGTTATCACTATACCAAAATTCCATACAACTCATTTTACTTTTATAAACAACCGCACAGTTGTTAAGTGTGCGTGGTAGGGGTCGAGATGATTTATCCTCACACGAGGGTGATGGCGTTCAGCCTGATGCGGGGTGTTTCTACACTCAGAGAAAAAAGTTGGTAAAATCAAACAAAATCGATGCTTGATAATGCGCCTATCAATAAACTCAGTAAAAGCGATCAACTGTAAGTTGTAGAGAACTAAATGTCTCACAACAATTCCTCGTGGTATAAGTTATTAACTAAATAGTAGATCAACCAACAATATTGATAAAATTACTATGCTGAAATAGTTAATGAAAATTTAACAACAAAATTGTAAATTAACAATAAAATTGTGAATTAACAATAAAATTGTAAATTAACAACAAAATCGTTGATTAACAATAAAATTGTAAGACAACAACAAAATTGTAACTTAACAACAAAATTGTGAACTACGGACAAAATTGTAAATTAACAATAAATTTGTGAATTTTATCCCGATTATTTTTGAATCATCCACAAATATTTGCATTTTTAAATTTTGTTAATAAACGGCCAAAATTCAACTTTGGATACTTATGGGAAGAATAAAAACAAATAATTCTTGAAACATTGTTTTATTACTTTGAGCAAACAATAATAATTCTTTAAGAAAATTTCGGTCTTGCATATTTATTCCCATTTGGGGAAACATTCAAATGAATAGGGGAGCTATAAAATTCACTTATACAGAAAACAAAAAAAATATCCTCTTTATTACTTACAGGAAAGGACTGAAAATGTGTTGAGAATTTCTGAAGTTTATGTTCTTGAACAAGAAAAGAAAGATTGTGTTCTTTTATAAATACATCACTTTTCGTTAAAATTATTTCAACAATTTCATACAAATGTAAGGATTTTGATAGCAAGAAAAACACTTTTTTATACATAGTTCCATTATATCTTATAGTAGAAGAAGTTACAAAGGTTTGGTCGTATGTAAAGTTGGACAAGTTTCTAATTTTCGTAAAATACGGCTTTTCATTTAATTTTTCGGACGAAGAAGAAATATTTAAGCATTCGAATCTCTTAGTTAATCCTTTGTTATTCAGAAGTCTGTTACTAAACCGTAAAGAACATTTTTTGGTATTGAATAAGATATATTTTTTCGGGAATTTGTGTTTTTCATATAAGCCTTAAGCTCTTGATGCTTTGACTCCAATCGGAAAGTCCAGACATGCTTTAAGGGCCCAATTTTTTCAATTATGGTACACTGAAAAAAAAGAAGTAGGCGAATCATTCAAAAGTAGATCAATTCGTCTAATTTTTTTAAATGATTTTCAGCCATAGAAACCGATTAGTTGATACATCTAAACTTCAAGGAATAATTCAATAATCAAATAACTTGACAAATAGCCTACAGTAATAATTAATGCAACCAATGTAACAAGTTGTTTTGTCAATTGTCTGTATCTGAATAAACTTCTTAATTTAGTAGAATTATCAACTTTTCTACCAAAATTGAGCTGCATTATTAAATGATAATATTAAATAAACCAGACGAATCAATGAACATGATTAGAAGAATCAAATAGAGCAAAAGGTGATGTAACTAATACATGAAAATGTTTCACCGAATTTATTTAATTGGATCAACTACTATATTTATTTACTTATTATTATAATCATCTACCATACCAGTTAATCCGAATCCTTGTAAATGGTTGAATTATCTAAGTCTTTAAGTTGATCTAATTGCCAATATTCGTTGAATCAGACTATTAGTTTATATGAGCTATAAAAAGAATACTTTGATTCTATACAAAAGCTCTCTTATCGTCGCTGTGCTTACAGAATTAAAAAATCTTTTTTGTTACTTATTTCAAAATCTGATTTTTGGCTTGAACCATAAAGACAAGACTTAAGAGTTCCTAACGTATAAAAATAGGAAAAGAAGGTTTGAATTTTTAGACAAACTTCTTAACTATTAAGAAAAAACACAAGGTTTTAATAAAGTATTGTAGGAGGCTTCAAATAAAAACACGCGGACTTCAGTAAGATCTTCTTTACTCGAGTGCTCAGAACAGACAGATCTCGATCATTCGCTTAGATTAGAATCAATGCCTAACGAGTAACGGTTATACAAGATAACTCGATCGCTCTCTCTTACAGAGTTGCCTACAGTTCGGCCATCCTGAAAGTGTAATCGACTCGATTACTTAATCATACATATAGATTAATATTGAACATATTAATTTGACTGCAAATTTTCTTCATACTCTATTCGACCGCGCTCTTAACCTTTTTTATTATTATTTTTTTTTTTTTTAAATTGACCTAGCGAAAATTTAAACAAATAATTTTAGACCTGACTTACAATCATAGTTAATACGATAAACTTTACACTAACCAAAATAAAGAAACTTGGAACTCTTTAGGTCATTTATATGAAAAGTCTCATGTTAGAAGGTGAGCACACGCCTTGGTAAGGGATTCGAGAGATTTGCAAACCGTCAAGATCTTTCACCACATATCGATCGATATCGAGTACCTCTATGACCTCGTAGGGTCCTCGGTATTTCGCAAATAATTTCTTATTCACACCCGGTAATGTAACATTATTTTTTATTAGTACATAATCATCTTTAGAATATTTATGGGGCTGCTTGTGACGCTTATCAAAATGAGCCTTGTTATAATTTTGAACTTTTTGGATATTTTCTTCAGCCTCCTTCCTTTTACACAACAAGTCAATCTGTCTATCAGGGATTTCATTCAATTGGGATTGAAGGTACTCCGCAACTTTGTCACAAAGTTGCCCTTTCTGATTTACCCCAAACAACAACGTGCTCGGAGAAAACCCAGTGCTGCGATTTACTGTATTGTTTATGGAATATTCAATTTTTACTAGGTGCTTATCCCAATTTAAGGTAGTGTCCGATTCGCATTCTTTCGCCAACATAGGGCTAAGCAAACGGTTTATACGCTCAATTTGGCCATTAGATTGGGGTGAAAACGTTGCTATTTGTATGTGCTTAATATTTTCGTTTTCTATAAAATCTTTAAATTCCTTCGAGGTAAAACATGTACCGCGGTCCGATACAATTTTGAGGGGTCTACTATAATTGTCAAAAAAGGTGTTAAGGCATTTTATAGCTTCTTTACTGCTAGTACTAGCCACCGGAAACAACTTAACGAACTTTGTAAAACCGTCGATTATCAAAAATATGTGTTTACATCTTGTGCGTGAGGATGATAGTGGACCATAATGGTCAATGTGCAAAGTATCGAAAGGTGAATTTCCCTTAGGAATGTTGTGAAGCGTACCTTCGGTTCTCCCGGAATTTGGCGAGAAATACATACACTTCAGGCAAGTTTTAATGTAGGCCCTGATTTTTCCTTTCATATTCGGAAACCAATACATTTTACTTAAATATTCGTAGCACTTATCCACACCAAGATGGCACAAAGCCTCGTGGTGTGTTTGCATGACTCTATTTTCCATTTTTTCTGGAACATAAAATCTTACATCGCCCTTCTGCTTCCTATAGACCAGACCGTCGATCATCTCAAACCAAGGACTCTCGGCCCTTTCCAATTTAGCAGCAATTTCGGCTATCTTAGCGTCCTGCCTTTGCGAGGCAGCCAAAACATACTCAAGACCCTCATCTCTCGCATTTAAGATATTAACTGATCTACTTAAAGCATCAGCGTGTCCCATTCTATCTCCCTTTCGGTGTTCAACCGTGTAATCATAGCTTTGAAGCTCAAGAGCCCAGCGCGAGATACGTGCATTTATGAATCTTTTACTCAACGTCTGTACAAGAGATTGGCAGTCCGTTACGATTTTGAACTTAGTGCCTATCAAATACACTCGAAACCTTCGTAGCGCATAAATAATGGATAGGGTTTCTAATTCAAAACTATGATATTTCCCTTCGGCAGCTGACACCCGTTTGGAAAAATATGAAACCGGATGGAATTTGCCATCGTTTTGTTTCTGCATTAATATAGCGCCAAATCCAAGACTACTTGCATCACAATGCAGTTCTGTCGGAGATTTAGGGTTGAAAATTGCTAAGACGGGAGAGCTTAAAAGCTTTTCTTTTAGCTGTTCGAAACACGTCAATTCTTCCCTACCAAACTGAAAGGATTTGTCTTTTTTTAATAGATCATACAAAGGTTTTGCCAAAGTGGCAAAATCTTTAATAAATTTTCTAAAGTAGGAGCATAATCCTAAAAAGCTTTGTATACCTTTCGTACAGCTCGGCACTGGAAAATTTCTTACTGCCTTTAGATTGTCCTCATTAGGTTGAATACCATGTTCAGTTATTTTATAACCTAAATACGTGACCTCATTTTGCAAAAAGGAACATTTATCGAATCGTATTTGGAGATGTGAATCCATTGCAATTTTGATAACCTGTTTAAGAATATCAAGATGCTCGTCTAAAGTTTCGGTAGCAATTAATATATCATCGATGTATGTTAGGATTTTACCAGATGTTATAAGAGGTTTGAAAATTTTCTTCATGAACTTTTCGAATACCGCGGGTGCATTTTTCAAGCCAAATGGCATTCGCAGATATTCGAATTGACCAAGAGGAGTAATAAAGGCCGTATATTTAACTGAATTTACCGCGACCTTAACGTGATGAAATCCATTTTTAAGGTCGAGAACCGAAAAATATTTTTATTCTTAAGGGTGTCGAGATGATCCTCGATCAAGGGAATAGGGAAATTATCCCTGACTGTAACACGGTTCAACTCACGGTAGTCAATACAAAGGCGAAGCTCCTTATTCTTTTTCTGGACAAGGACTATCGGTGATGCAAAGGGAGAAGAGCTTTCCCGAATAATTTTTCGCTCCAAAAGGTTATCCAGAATTTTTTGAAGTTCTAACCTGTGAGCATATGGCAATCTTCTAGGTGTTGAATGAAAAGGCTTTTCGTCCTTAAGTTTAATTTCCATCTCAAAGTCGACTTCCGGACTACAAAGCTCTTGAGGAAGCATGGCTGGCATGATAATCTGCTTAATTTGTTCCTTGACTTCATAACATAATGACTCATTAATATTAAGGTTCACATCACAATCATTCCCATTAGCGATTTCTATATTCATTATTTGTTCAATAAATTCGTTACATGCTAAATTACCTGATGTTTTGTCGACCATCTTTTTATTTGAAACATTTTCGATTACTGAGACCGGTTCGCATTCCCCTTCGCTTTGTGTTACTTGTAATGTTTCTTTTTTTCTGAGTTCCAAATTTCCCTCACAAATAAAATTTCTTCCTAAGACTACAGGATACCTCATGGAATCGTCGGAGACTACAAACAATTTCAATAAAATTTTAGAGCCGTTAAATGTTATTTTAGAATTTACTTCACCTACGATATCAAGTATGCTATCATCAATACCATAAAATTTATACTTCTCTTTCTCAACAGGAATTACTAGATAGGCCGGTAGGTACTGACGCTGAATAAAACTAATTGGACTGCCAGAGTCCAGTAACGTCTGTAGAATGCATTCAAAAGACATCGTTGGGCAATCTTCTCCGTCAAAAGTATAGTTGATGCAGACCTCGAATTCGTTGGAAGACTGCTTGAGTGATTCCTTCTGCTGAACACAAACGCTACTCGAATGCTGATGGTCATCGCTGTCCACTCGTTGAACGGTCATAATAGGCTTGTTCTTACAATCGTAACTTTTGTGATCCATACTTCCGCAGTTAAAACATGATCCTTTTTGTCTCCTCGGCTTAGAGCAGCTCGTACTAAGGTGACCGACCTTGTTGCAATTGAAACATTTGAGTTTTGATGAGTGTTGACGTAATCCTGCTGCATGGTTGTCGTTATGCCTTTGCTCCGGTATCGTGGTGTGTGATTTCATTAGATAGTACTTCTTAAGGGCTTCCTTTAGCTCAGCTATGTTATTTACTGCATATAATAACATTTTATTAGAGCTGGTATCAGGTATTCCTCTAATGACATATTGAACGAGATCCTTTTCTTCAATGTCTACGAGTGAAGCTATTTCTAACATAGTAAATAAATATTGCTGCCAAGACTCGTTCCTCTTTTTGTGGCGTTTTGCTAACTGCTGGTGGACTTCTGCACTGGATATATGTTTATCGAATTCGTTGATCAAAGCAATTTTTAAATCCAGCCACGATTTTACATTAATTTTTCTCGAAAAAAGTTTTGCCGTCCCTGCCATCAGCTTTTGGGCATATATTAAACGTGTTCTACAGTCCCATCCAAGGAAATCCGCAGTTTCCTCAAAATGAGTTATCCATTTTTTCACTGAGTAAGAGTCTTCGCCATTGAACTTATGAAGAGATTCCTCCACATCTTTAAAGTTGAACTGATGATTCCCTCTTCTAGATGATTCTTCTGTCGTCAATTCAGCAATTTTCCTTTTAAGATCAGCAATTTCTTGCTTTTTTGCAAGGATTTGTCTAAGTTCAGCCAGTTCTCTGTCCACATCATCTTGCCGATCCACTGTAGGAGTTCCCATAAAATTTTCTGAAGAGCCTGCCTGTTCATCTTCATGAGGTGTTAACATATTTTCAGGAAAATATGTGCTTTGGTCCTCATCGGTCATTTTTCTTACCGCCTCCTGAAGTTTTAATCTTAGTTCTGCCTTATTGCCCTTGGAATCAGAGCCTATTTGGTTTAATTTCTCCTTCAACTCGTTTACGGTTGCCCGATCTATAAAACTAAATGCACGTGCGCACGCCATGTGTTCCGTCAGATTCTAGCAATAACAATTTCGGAACCGCTCAAAATAACCAAAATCCCTCGTAATCACTCCCAAAATCACCGATGATACTGTTAATTTTCAGGTTTTTGAAGCGATGCGTAAAATTTAATTGGATTAATTTTTCCGAAGTCACACATTGCGAAACACGTGGTCGACCGATCGACTATATCTATATCGGACTTAAAAGTTCAAAACATAGCTTTTGATAGGCACATAACAAATTTTTTTTTTTTTTTTTTCTCAACGCGCAATTAATAAATAAATTTTTTAGGACCGATCCCACTTCTGAGTTTGTAGGAGGCTTCAAATAAAAACACGCGGACTTCAGTATGATCTTCTTTACTCGAATGCTCAGAACAGACTAACTCATCTCGATCATTCGCTTAGATTAGAATCAATGCCTAACGAGTAACGGTTATACAAGATAACTCGATCGCTCTCTCTTACAGAGTTGCCTACAGTATCATATAAGGTTATTATAATTTTAAACATATTTATATTTCTCTTTAAAAAAAAAACAATTTTTACATAGTGTATATTCTTACAGGAATGGATGTTTTGGCTTCACGGCTTTAAACCTGTCATAAATGCTAATAATATTTATAGGAGGGTATTTAATATCTATTATTGAAATTAATTCATACACATGTGATAGAATGCGATTTACAACGTAACAGTCGTTGTGACTATCGTACTTAACTACTAACAATTTTTGACCGATAACAAAACATTGGTTCTTATCATGGTAACTTTGAATAACACAAAATAAAGAGAAGAAACCGAAAAGTCCTGATTTTTCTATTACAATAACATTACCCTTTTTATACAAGGTGTTATGAATATAAACTTCTTGGCTGCAATTTATATCGTCGAACACCTTTTCTTTAATACATTTTGTAAGATTAGTGATTAATGAAAAATCTATCATTACGAATGGACCCAATTTTACATGATATATATCATGATTCAAACTTCGGCTTATAAAATTAGAGGCTATAGAAAATTGCAGCTTTGTTGCTAAAGAAAGAGATATATTTTTGCGAGAAGTGATAGAGGTTGCATATACTTTCAGTTGTCTATGTTTTGCTTCAAATCTCATGGACCAAAGCTTTTTTAAAGGTCCAATTTTTTTATAACGGTTGGGTAGTGAATTATAAAATGGTGTTTAGAAGAAAGAGACATATTAAAAAGCTTTAAGTACTTTTGATGATGAATTTTAATTACTTCCCGCAAATCACTTAAGTCTTTTTCATTAAAGTATGGCTTCTTGCACATATCTATCAATTTAAGAAAAATCTGAAGAAATTTCCAGACGCGATCGGATTTTGGTATAAAGTCCCCCACATAGAAGGTAAAATAATGAATAAAGCACTGCATCTCAGAAGACGACATTGTGAAATTTCTATTTTTTATGTGTTCGGAGGTTATATTTTCTGATAGATTTTTATTGTAGACATCATCATGAACAAAGTAATTCTTTTTAAAATTCAATGCATCTAAAGTAAAGAATTTTTTTTCGAAAATAAAATAGTCTAAGATCAAAGCGAGTTCTGTGTGACATATGCCTTCAAAAAGGTCATGCATGATGTCGACTACGTAATTGTCTGTTATATGAAATGATTGAATTTTATTAAATGGACACAATTCTTTAATGCCCGTACTTCTTATGTCATTTGAATTTAAGTCCTCAGTATATGAAGCGACATTTCGCAAAAGCTCAAAATCTTCTACACACATTGATTTTGTTTGATTTTTATGCGCTTTACAAAAACGACAAAAATAGTTTGCCTGAAAACATTTAGTAAATCCTGAAACCGTATTAAGGCCTAAATTATCCCCTATAATTGCTGCCAAAGTGAAATACACTTTTTTTAACTCACCATTTATTTTAATGTATAAGCCCTTTTCCTCCAAATAAATCAATTCTGATATAAGAAAATTAACGTTATGTTCTAATCCGTATCGTATGTCTTTAGACTTAGTTAAGCAGCAAGGAAATATATTTTCCAATTTTGAAATTTCATTTGAATTAAGGAGTGGGAATGTTAAATAAAAAGCGCTAATTTTGTGAACGCCTCGTTTAGACCCCAAGGGATTATTAATTTCGAAATCGTCCTGGTATAAAAGGTAGGGTATAACAATTTCAGTATTTAAATGTTTTGTTTTCTCTTTCCAAATTTCTCCTTGTATAATATTAGATATTCCAGATTCTATTTCTAATTCTTTTATAGTTTGCATCATTGAAACAAATATATTGGGAAGTTCAAACAAGTGCTTTATATTTTCTTTTACTGGCAGTAATGCACCACATGCCTTATAATTCGAAGCATTATAAATAGTAACGGAATTATCTATCAAGAAATTAGATGGAACAGAAACATTGTGGACGTCGTTTAAATACTTTTTTAATTTATATTCAGTGTTGATAATATTAAATGCATTTCTACATTCATTCAGAATTAGTTTAAACTGATTGAGTTCGAGATTTTCTGTTTTAACTTTATTTTCCAATGCAGCAATAAGTGGTTCAATAATGGATTGTTGTACGTCACAAATTATTTCCGTGGCAAATTTCCTTGGTAACTCTAATTTTCCATAATATTTAATTGCAAAGTTAGCAACACTTAGTTGAATATTAGGAAGAATAACATCTTTAGTTTCCGTGTGTTGCTTTTCACTTTGTCTTTTGTTTTGTTGACATGCATTAATAGGGATTTCTACCGCCATTTTAAATTTTGTTATAGTGTCTTTGTTTTCAGGAGTCAAAGTTTCATTACTTTTATTTGAAAAATGAGAAACACAGGAATGTGTTCGTTTTAAGTGACGTTTAAAAGAATGGAAGGTCTGAAACATTTGCGGGCAGTTAGTACATTGGAAGTTTGAATTATTTGTTAATTTATGGTGACATTTTAAATGTTTGACATAAGTTGTTATATCTATATATCGCATTCCACATAAAAAACAAGTTGACATATTGGAAGTTAAAGTTATTAAATAGGATTAAGGAAAAAATTAAAGAATTTTTCAAGTCGGGTTTCTAATAATCAATTGTACACTTCTTTAAGAAAACTACGTAGATCGGATTAAGCTATGAAGTAAGGAATTTAAAGCCGAAGTTTTCTTACATTTGATTGGGATTTCAAAAAAGTACTCTTGTATAAAATGCCACATTTGAATGCAGTCTGTGGCATACTCTAGATTTAGTACAAAATGTAGTTGTAATGCTACTGACAGACCTTTTAGAAAGTTATCTACCTGATAAAGTATATCGTTGAAGAAAATGTATATACTTTCGAAAGATGAAATAGTAGGTCCCACGAAGATAATGAAGGGTTGAATGCAGCAGTTGTGATTTCCGTATCTCTCTTTCCGCTTGTCGATGAGCGATGGAATATTTCTTGAGTCCTTAAAATAATAAGAACTTATAATTTTGTATTAATGTGTATTCAGTTCTGTATATATACTTCTACAAAGCAAGCAAATGAATTTTGTGCATCTAATATGGATGGCTTCCAAACCTTGCCGCCTTTTCCGTCACGAGTTACTTGTGGTATTAACACCGCGTTTAATAAATTAATGAAGAGGTAATCTTTGTAATCTTTAAAAATTAACTTCGTTTATAATTTGAATTCAAGAAATTTTGACATATTTTCACCTTCTTTTTCAAAGATGCCTTTTTGTAAGTCGCACAAAATATTTTTGCTTTTGGGATCCTTGATTTCCCGTTTATATATTACTAAAATATTTTTACAAAATGTCTGCCACTTAGAATATAAAAGAGTAGTTTTTCCGGGAAATATTTGTTCAAAATCTAATTCAATCTAAAAAAACGTAATTTTGTAACAAGATGTAATTAATAAACAAGTTCAACATACCAATACTCTGCCAAATTGTTGCTTAAGTATGGGCCACTCATTGAAAATGTCTTCATGGTTTAACACTTGGTGTCGTCTGTAATAAAAAGTTCTATTCCACTTTTCTATAACAATAGATTCTGGCTCTTTGTTTCGTCTGAGCCATTCAATATCATTAAGAACATCAGTGTCGAGCGAAATATTATCTGCAAAATTAAGGAATAGAAGTTAACTTTCAAGTTCAAACGTAAATTGTTGCTTACCTATAGTCCCATCCGGCGAATCAGCGTCAATGGTGTCGCTTTTCTTGGTTTTAAAATCGTTGCGTTTAAATAAATTTGATCCCTTATATTTTTTTGTAAGGCTGTAAAATTTCTGCACCAGTTTTCCCCTACAGTTTCTGCTACCCAAATAAGTGTCCTATTTAATATAATGATAAAACTATATTAATAAATACTATAACATTAAAAGCAAAACAAAAAATAAAAGTAATAATAATAGGGGTACAACATTAGGTACCTCACTTTCTTCCGGAAATAATTTTATAATTTGGTTAGTCGCATTAAGGTAGTCATTTGAATTTGGGTGATGATCCGCACTTAACCAAAAATCGCATAAAAGTGAAGCTAAAGCATTTCTATGTGTATTTGCAAGTGGTTTATTTGACTTGTGTAATTGTAGAATCTCCTTTCCCACAACAGTATTATTAAGTATTTGTTCCAAATCCTAAGAAAAGAACAGAAATATAACCAGGGTTTGATTTGTCATGAGTTTCAATTTCTACCATATTTTCGGGACCTTGAGATGTAGCTATTGTTAACTCAATCGTTTTTGAGTTAAGGGTCGAGGCGAAAAATGAAAGACACAAAATTTCTATGAACGATTTATTGCAAGATCCGACTGATCTGCTCTATGGTGTAACAACGAGTGAGTGAATTTTTGCTGATCGTTGGAACAATTGATACATAACCGTTTCTTCAATAATGTATTGAACTGTTGAGTAAGGGTACAATCAGTACAGAAATTGTGATACGACTTTCTACATAAATTGAAATTATACAATATTAAATACAATTGAAGAATAATTGTTGATATCTCTAACATGCCGGGGGCCTTGAAGGTATCCAGGTATACCTTCAATCATCTAGTGGTAGGGGTGCCAATTTATGTATGGCGCGACGAACGAATTTCCCCTTTGTCTTCACCTCAGCGACGCGGATGTGACCATCGGAACCAACAAACGTCTTCACAATTCGTCCCAGGAGCCAGTTTTGAGGGGGTTGCTGGTCATCAGCGATTAGAACTAGTGTATTTTCCCTAACATCAGGTGATGACGTAGACCATTTGTGACGTTGCTGCAACAAGGGCACGTATTCATGAGACCAGCGGCGCCAAAAATGCTGCTGCAAGGTGCGTAAACGCTCCCAACGTTTGGTGGATGATAAAGGCTTATTCGTCACGTCTGGCTCTGGAATGGCTACTAACGGATGCCCAATTAAAAAGTGAGCGGGTGTCAGAGCTTGTTCATCATTAGGATCCGAAGACAAGGCCGTGATGGGCCGAGAATTTAATATGGCTTCTATTTGAGCTACTAAAGTAGAAAGCTCTTCATAGGACAACGATGCTTGATGAATAGTTCGATGCAAGTGGTATTTGGCTGATTTTACGGCGGCCTCCCACAGCCCACCGAAATGAGGCGATCTAGGTGGGATGAATTCAAAGGTGATACCTTGCCTCATACACGCCTCACTAATGTCTCTCTTTGATTGTTCAGAGCAGAATAGTTGATAGAGTTCATTGAGTTTTGTCTTGGCTCCAACGAAGTTTGTTGCGTTGTCGCATACTAGTTTTGAGCATATTCCACGACGGGCGACAAATCTCTTGAGCGCAGCAATGAATGCATCTGAAGATAAATCTGATACAGCTTCGAGATGCACTGCCTTAGTTGCGAAGCACACAAAGACTGCTATGTACGATTTTACTAGCGGTTTTCCCCTTAGCTGAAGCGATATCCAAACTGGTCCGCAAAAATCAACACCGGTAATGAGAAATGGTCGAGATGCTTCTACACGATTTGCAGGTAGGTTTCCCATGATTTGACTGAAGGTTTTTGGACGATAGCGAAAGCAATGTATGCACTTACGCAGGACTTGAGTGCAGAGAACTTTTCCGCCGAGAATCCAGAAGCGCTGGCGAACTATCGATAATAAGGTTTGACTTCCAGCGTGAAAGTGCTGACGATGCAAGTCTGTGACGTATCCCTTTACGAATGGATGATTCCGTGGAAGCAGTATGGGATATTTCGCGTCGTATGGTATTTTTGCCCTTTGCAGTCGTCCCCCTACTCTCAGAAGAGGTACCGATGAATTATCTATGAATGGTGACAGGCTAATGATGCAACTTTTTGAATCAAGTGGTGCTTCATTCTCGAGGCATTTTATGTCTGAGCTGAATGCTGACCGTTGGATGGCATAGATAATTCTCATGAACGCTTCATCTATGTCAGCATAAGAGAGGGCATCTTCTATGGGAGTCGAAGTATTTAGCGTTAGATTTTTTAACGTATGCCCCTTGCAACTTAATCGTAATGCAAGTCGCTTAATAAATCGGAGTGCAAAGGCAAAGATACGACAACATTTCGAAGCATTGTTAATGTATTTTTGTTCAGATATAAAATCTGACGACTGACTTTCACGATACACGATCAACACAGACCTTTGTGATCGGGTTTCTGGTAAATTTTCCAAATACGGTTGAAATTTTTCATTACAAGGCCAATTCTGATTAGGTTGTGATAAAAATAACGGTCCACAAAACCATATAGAATCAATTAAATAGTCTATTGTAGCTCCTCTGGAAACTATGTCCGCAGGATTCGATTTAGAATCTACATGTCTCCAATGATTGATATCTGCAACAGCTTGTATCTTAGATACACGATTTGCGACGAAGGTATTCCAAGCAGATGACTCTCCAGCAATCCAATGCAGCACAATCTCTGAATCTGTCCACAATGTAATTTTCGGGAATGGTTCAATAATGCGTCTCAAACGCTCTACTAGAGTAGCGAGTAATAGCGCAGCACACAACTCTAATCTAGGTAGAGATATGACCTTGTTCGGTGACACTCGTGATTTAGAAGTAACCAATTTAACAGCTATATCTCCTTCTGTTGTAACGCTTCGCATGTAGATGCAGCAACCATAAGCATCTTCGGACGCATCTGCAAATCCATGCAACTCAATCGTTCTGCAGTTGTTAGGATATATTGGGCGAGAAAGTCGAATTTTTGCAACATCATTGAGCTGAAATCGGTAGTTCATCCAACGAGTATGATACTCTATAGGAAGAGATTCATCCCAATTTAATTTCAGCCGCCACAGTTCCTTCATGAATATTTTTGCAGTAACGATTATTGGGTTTATTAACCCGAGGGGATCAAATAATTTCGACAAATCCGAGAGAACTGTTCGTTTTGTTATTCGCGATGATTCCGAAGCGAAAGGCCATTTGAATTGAAACTCATCAGACGTCGGATTCCAAATCAATCCAAGAGCCTTTACTGCATTTGAATCAGCTATAGTTTCGCGATCTTCTAGCGGAATAAGATCCATAAATGCAGCACAGTTCGAAGACCATTTTCTCAATGCAAATCCTCCGGAATTCAAGATAGATACAATCTGATGCTTGAGTTCTATCATTTGCTCTAGACTGTCAGCTCCACAAAGTAGATCGTCTACGTACATATCCTTTCTGATTGCATGAGAACCGGCAGGCAAGGTTTCCGCGAATTCATTTGCCAGTTCAATAAGGCATCTAGTAGCTAGATAGGGCGCCGACGATGTCCCGTAAGTGACAGTAGCTAGAACATATTCTTTCAAGGGAAGTGTAGGTGATGGTCTCCATAAAATTCCCAAGAATTGTCTATCTTGAGTATCTACAAGAATTTGCCGATACATTTTTGAGATATCAGCAGTAATAGCAAACTTTCGGCATCGAAATCGTATAGCGATATTAAAAAGATCTTCTTGAACAGTTGGTCCGACCATCAAGATATCATTCAATGACGTACCACTAGTAGTGGGGCAGGACGCATTGAAGACAACTCTTAATTTGGTACTCGAGCTATCAGGCTTCAATACGCAGTGATGTGGAATGAAATACTTAATATTTGAGGCATCGCCATGCCATTGTTGCATATGATTTAGCTGTTCGTATTCATTCATAAATTTGATGTACTGATTTTTTAAGTCTGGGTCCCTCTCTAATCTGCGTTCTAATCTAGTGAAATTTCTTAATGCAATAGCGTACGAGTCTCCAAGCACGCTTGGATCCCCTTTGAATGGCAAATGAACTATAAATCGACCAGACTCATTACGCTTAAATGTGTTGACAAAGAATTTTTCACATTCTCGCTGTTCTTTGCTCCAATTGACTACCTGATCATTAATATGTTCTATCTCCCAAAATTTTTCTACGAGCTCCATCAGCTTGTTATCTCCAAGCTCTACATCATTGTCGACTGCGATGTTACAAATGCGACGGCAAGTATTTTCTGCCTTAAAACGACCAGCGACTATCCATCCAAGTAGAGTCTTTTGTAACATTGGCAGATTTTTACCCAAGCGAATGTGACCAACCGATAATAGTTGATAGAAAACATCTGCACCTAATAGCATATCAACCTTGTGGGGAATATTGAACCCAGGATCAGCTAGCGATATGTTTCGAGGAATGTTCCAATCACAGATGTCGATTCGTGCTTCGGGCTGGACACTAGTAATAGTAGGAATAATCCACACCTCAAGATGCGCCTGAAACTCGTTGACGCGCGATATTATACTGGCATTTGTAGCATATGCTACTGTAGAATTAGTGTCGCCAATTCCAGATATATGGCCTTGAATTCCCTTGCAAGAAAGCTGCAATTTTTTCGCTAGCGATTGAGTCATGAGATTCAATTGTGATGCTGAATCAAGCAAAACTCGAACCGGAATGAATTGTCCCAGTTTGTTTCTTACGTTAACAATAGCAATCGCAAGGATCACCTGATCTGCATAAGACTGGGCAACGGAGGCATGTAATGAAGTAGGTGTCGAAGATGTTTCCGGTTTGTTTAACGCAGTAGAGGGTTGATTAGCACTATAACTTACTAATTGATTATTATTGGAGGCTGGGCTTGAGCTTGGTTTGACTGCAGTATTATAGCGATGCAACAGCGAGTGATGAGGTAAACTGCAGACACGACATTTAGATGATGAGCAAGATTTCACCGCGTGACCCTTATTTAGGCAATTTATACACAAATTTAATTGCTTAGCCTCCTTGAATCGGTCCATTACTGGTAAGTTCAAAAATGCTGAGCATTTATGAATTGTATGATCATTTTGATTGCATTTAGCACATGACTGTTTAGATACTGCAAGAGATGTTTTCGACGAGACGCGAGCTGACGATACTGGATTTGACTTTGAATGTTCTCTGACTTCATTGCCTTCAATTACTTGGCAGCGCTTTTGAAGAAATTCCGAAAAATTATCCCATGTAGGTAGTTTATCAACGTTGAGCGACTCTTCCCATTTAGACCTCGATTGTTGATCTAATTTACCCTTTACTACGTGAATGATAACAGCATTCAGAATATCGTTATCTGAACCCAACGACTGCATCGCCTTCAAGTGAACGTTCACATGATCAAGAACCTTCCTAATGCTGCTGGCAGCCGCCTTCGTAGTTGCAGGAATATTGAACAAATGACTGAGATGAGACTCAAATATTAGATACTTATTGTTGTATCTACTATCTAATAACTTAAGCGCCTTAATGTAATTTCCTGCATTTATTTCTAGTGCCTGAATGGTAACAAGAGCTTCACCCTTCAGACAAGATCGCAAATGAACGAGCTTTTCGATGCTATTTAAATTGTTATTGGAATCCACTATCAGCTGGAATGTATTTATGAAATTCGTGTAGTCGATATATTGACCCGAGAATTGAGGTAATTGCAATTTTGGTAGATTCGATTTGAGCGCGATGGACGAGATTGATGGAGATACTATTGTTCGATTTGCCTCATCTACCGTTATTGAAAGCGAATCGCGTTTTTTCTGTTCTCCGATTAGATTTAAAAGAGTGGCCTTTATTGAACAATAACTGTCCTCGATTTCACACATTACGGCACCGTTTGCTTCGTCAGGATCTATATTTTCGATTTTATCTTGAATCGCGAGGAATTGCTTGAAATATGCTTCAAGTAAGCCAAGCCTGCATTCTAATTCGCCTAGAAGCAAATCTCCCTGCCTTTGATCGATAAACGTTTTTATACGCGTGATTGCTGCCTTTGTAGACGATCTTTTAGTTCTTAAGGCATTTAAGCTTTTTTGATGCTCTTCCGCTAGGCTCATTTTAGATTTTTATAGGTTGCAATCGATAAATAATTTAAGCGAAAATATTAAGGAGAAAATAATTGTGGTACTTGCGGTACTTCCCAAATATTCGATGATCCTGAAGATCTGGTGTAACGGTCCGAATAGCTGAACTGTCCCACTAATTAACCACCAAATCACAAATTAATGAGTCTAACCGATTTATAGAGCTTTTTTTAATTAGTTTATTTCACTACTAAATATACGATAGTCCACGAAAGAGTTCGAGATGTATAAAATGTTCACGAGAAACGAACGGTACACAGAGCACAGTACCGTAGAGTTTATAATCAATTTGATGTTCAACTGATCGCACAGTAGATTATGTCCAACAATTCAATTAATTTCACTGTCGCGATCACGTCGGGGTCACCAAAAAATGTTAACTCAATCGTTTTTGAGTTAAGGGTCGAGGCGAAAAATGAAAGACACAAAATTTCTATGAACGATTTATTGCAAGATCCGACTGATCTGCTCTATGGTGTAACAACGAGTGAGTGAATTTTTGCTGATCGTTGGAACAATTGATACATAACCGTCTCTTCAATAATGTATTGAACTGTTGAGTAAGGGTACAATCAGTACAGAAATTGTGATACGACTTTCTACATAAATTGAAATTATACAATATTAAATACAATTGAAGAATAATTGTTGATATCTCTAACAGCTATTATGTCCGTTGAATCTGTTGCTACCGTTACCCAGCTTTGCACACTTCCCGTACTTAAAGTCTCGGCCAGTGGTATTTCGATTACCTGGGTATATGAACAAACATAATATTTTTTTCAAAATTCCCATTGATATTTTGGCTTACATTTTCTTGGCGCCACTCTAATAATTTTTGACGAAATTTGATTCTTAGTCCAAATTTATTGTCAGGAATCAATCTGTTTAGATCATCAATTGTGATAACCTTTAAGGCCTCATAATCTATTCCTTTCTCTAAAATTAAAAAAATCAATAATAATTTATATGAAGATTAAGGAAAACTATCCCGCAATATGCTCAAATTTCCGGAATAAACCAATATTCTTCTTTCCGGAATAAATGCAGACTGAAAAGTTTTAGAAGCTATGCAAGTAGTTGTTCCTGAGGTCATTTTGTAATGTTTTTAATTCTTTTTTTGTTTAATTAAGAATTAATTAAGTGTAATGTATTTGTGAGATATATAGAAATTATTTAACACAATATTATACATTTAATAATTGCGCCAAGAAAATTTTATTTTTTTCGAATGCCAGGGTGATGTAACCTCTTCAGTTCTTTCATAAATTGATTTAATAAAAATATTTCGAAAGTACAGAAAGTCAAGAATGCACTGTTAAATTGTAGTGATATTGAGGGTATTTTAGATTCTACAGCATTTTTAGTAGACTGCGAACGGTTGGCCCGCCTCATAAATGGAAACTTTAAACTCATTTATCTCGAAACTACCTTTTTCTGCACGGCGGGATGGATAAAACAAAAATTAGTCATCCGAATCATCCCCAATTTTAGTATGCTATTCAGAACACCAGTGGCTATGGCCGTAGAACGAACGTGAAAAAACTAATGAAAAATAGCCTGTTTTGGGTATTGAAAATTTCAAAAGCACGCCATTTGGTCAAAAAAAATTTTTTTTTAAATTCTGCTACGGGCCATAGCGACACTCTTTTAAATTAGTATTTTTTTTGTTATATGTTTTTCAGACAAGTGGAAGAGCCAGAATTTTCCCCTCAGCCGAGGTACATTTTTTTGGAGGAGTCATCTTCAGCGCCATTTTTTACGTACTTAAACTTATAGCTTAGTTTAGTTTCACTTACCCCGATTTGTCTTCAAATTTTCATGTGAGATACGTTACAAGTGTTTAAGATAAACAGTCATTTTTTTATTTAACTTTCCGAAATGGTCAAAACACGGTCTTTTGTGTTTTTAACTAAATTTTCCTCGAAAATGGCAGCTCATTTAATAATATTATTGTTAGTATATATCTTTATTATTCCAAGGGCAAAAGAACAAGAAGAAAGTTTTACAAAGAATTCAGAACCTTATATAGTCTAATAGTGCGGCATTGCCAGTTTCAATACTCCCCCTCAATGCAGCACCACATCATTCCCAGTAAACTCGTCAATTTGAAATGTCTGCTACCGCTTAAATTTTTTGTGAAAATATCCGCTACCATCTCCTGGGTTGGCATATATTTCAGCTCCATTAACCGCCTCTGATGAATTTCGCGAACGTGGTGAACTCTTATATCTATGTGCTTACTTCTAGAGTGGAACGTCGGATTTCGCGCAAGTTGTTGGGCACTCAGATTGTCTCCATATAAGACAGTTGGATCTCGTACCTTTTCTGCAAAACCGATCTCGCCTATGATGTTGCGCAAGTAAACAATTTCCTTTGCAGCCGTAGATAGTGAGGCATATTCCGCTTCTGTACTGCTCAAGGCCACCGAAGATTGCTTTTTTGATTCCCACGATATCGCAGCACTTGCCAAAAACTTAACAAATCCGCCATAAGATTTTCTGTCTTCCGCATCAGAAGCCCAGTCGGCATCCGCATAACCGAATAAGCATTTGTTCGTCCGCTTATAGGTAAGTGCTAAATTCAGCGATGAGTTTAGGTATCTTAACACATGCTTAACAGCTTGTAAATGCTCGATGTGCGGGCACCGGTTGAACTGCGCCAGCTTGCTTATTGTGTACAAAATATCCGGCCGTGTGGATATTGCAATATACATTAGTGATCCGATCAAGGATTGGTACACCTTAACATCAACTACCGTACCCTTATTGCACGAAACACATTTCTGCAACTTGATTCCTGGGTCTAAAGGCATCTTTGATTTTTTACAATCTACCATCCCTTGCTCGTGCAACAACTGATTAATTAGTTGCTTCTGCATTATAATTATTGAGCCCCTTTCACCTTCTCTCTCTATCTCCATTCCAAGGAAATGATTAATTGCTCCTTTGTCAACTATGTCGAACTTTGTGCCTATCTCATTTTTTACCTTGTTCATTGTTGCTTTGCTTGAACAAGCGATCATTATGTCGTCTACATAAACCACGATAATTGTTAACTCACCATTGGAGTGCCTGGTGTAAACACATCTGTCTAATTTACTTTGGCGAAAGCCGTTGCCTTTTAACACACAGTCCAATTTCTCGTTCCATTGACGGCCGGCTTGTTTCAGACCATACAACGCCTTTTTCAGTTTGCACACCTTTTGAGGGTTCTTTGGATCCTTAAATGACTCTGGCTGCTCCATATATACTTCATCATTTAATTCTCCATTAAGGTACGCTGCAGTAACATCCACTTAATGTACCAAAAGCTCGTATTCCACCGATAGGGCAAGCACCAGACGAACAGTAGAGTACCTTGCGACGGGTGAGAAAGTTTCACAGTAGTCCACTCCAAAAACTTGGCTACACCCTTTGGCTACTAGCCTTGACTTATACCGCTCAATGTTCCCCTCTTTATCTCTCTTTATATTGAATACCCATTTAGACTTAATTACCTTCATTCCCTTAGTTGGCTCGACGAGATCCCATGTATCATTAGCCATCAATGTGTCGTACTCAATCTTCATGGATTTTTTCCATTCCTCACCATCAGGCCTGGCCAATGCTTCCTGGACTGTAAGGGGTTATCCAACTTATGGTAGCCTCTCGCCGCATACAATGAATCATAAGTCCTTTTTGGCCTTCCACGTTTGCCCGTACGAACAATCCTTGGTCGTCCTCGTCGTCTTGTTGGAGTAGGCGTTGCACTGCTTCCGCCTGGACTCGGCTGATCTTCCACACCTGACGCACAATCATGGAACGACTGTATTACATCTTCTTCTTCAGTAAGGCTGTTTTCCGTAGGATCCTTTTTATCGGAAGGCTGTTCCCAGTTCGAAGCATCAGCGCCTTTCTCATCCACGTCTTCGAAGCCTACAAATTCAACGTTAGTAACATCTTCATCGTTATAATCACCTAAATTCTCTATAAATGTAACATCTCGGCTAGTGTATATCTTCCCTGTGGCTGGATTAAACAACCTGTAGGCCTTTGCAACCTCGCTGTAGCCAACCATTACGCAGTCAATCCCTCTGGGTTGAAATTTCGAATTTTTTGAAGCTTTATTCAGCATTATGGCCTTACACCCGAAAATCTTGAAGTGTTTCACTGACGGTTTCACGCCTTTCCATAATTCAAATGGCGTTTTGTCCTTTAGTAATTTTGATGGTGCCCGATTTCTTATATACGCCGATGTGTTAACCGCTTCCGCCCAAAATATTTCGGGTAACGTTGACTCGATCAATAAGCTCCGCGACATTTCAACTAAAGTTCTATTCATTCTCTCCGCGACACCGTTTTGTTGGGGAGTGTATGGAGCCGTCAATTGATGAGTGATCCCGCACTGTTCCAAATAGTTCGAAAATTCGCGACTCAAATACTCGCAGCCATTATCACTCCTCAACACCTTGATATTTTTGCCACTTGTGTTTTCTACCATAGCTTTAAATTTCTTAAACACATCAAAAATGTCAGACCTTTTTTTAAGGAAATATACGAAAACCATGCGGGAGAAATCGTCAACAAACACTGCAAAATATAGCGCTCCGCCTTTAGATCGCTTCCGCATCGGACCGCAAATGTCGGTGTGAATTACTTCTAAGCAATCCTTCGAATGAATTTCAAAATTTCGCGTAAACGGCTTTACACTCAGTTTCGCCTTAATACAGTTTTCGCATTCGAGTTCCCTGTTCAACTTTCCAAGTGACAATCCGCGCACCATATCTTTGCTTTGCAATTTTATTAAGTCTTGTGCATTCAAATGTCCATAGCGTTTATGCGACCTAATAAACTCATTACCAACTTCATTGTTCATTGAATATAAACTTCGCATTACATTTTCATATATGTATAATTCACCCTGTCTATATGCATCTAATATAACCTTATTGTCTTCTTCATTAAAGACACTAACCTTTTCTTGGTCAAAAACAACTCGATAGTTCAACGTAATTTTTGGAATCGATAGGAAGTTCGCCTGTAAGGTGGGAATATACAGCACATTTTTTAGTTCTATATTGCAATATGCGCTTTTCAACAATACGCTTCCTATACCTACTGCACAAATAAATTTCCCACCGGCCAGCATCACTCTTTGCTGGCAACTCCTTAATGTATGGAACATTCCCTTGTCACAACACATGTGTGCGGTTGCACCGCTATCCATACACCACTGATGACGTCCCAATCCAATTGTGTTAGTTGCCGTTAACATCACAAACGATGCTACCTCCTTGTTCTTCCCTTTTGTAGAATTTGGCCTTTTCTTACCTTTAGCATCCTCGTTTTGACAGTTCGCAGCATAATGACCCTTCTTCCCGCAGGCATAACATCTCCTACTTGCACTTAATTTTCGTTTAGTGTAGTCATTCTCGCCCGATCCTGACTGGGTTCTCTCTCCACTAACTCTGGCACTAAACGCACTCTGTGAGGTGATGGAACTCCTCGGTGGCTCGCCCTCGTCCGCCTTTCGCCGAAGATACTCTTCCTGCAATTTAATTTTTAGCAGCTGCATCGATGGTAACTTGTCCCGAGACTCCACAGCAACCACAAAATTTTCATACGTCGCCGGAAGACTTGACAGAAGCATGATCACTAACACTTCCTCTGGCAGCGAAACTTCTATTTCACTCAACTTCTCCGCTATGTCAGAAAAATTGCCGAGGTGCTCTGTCATAGTGTGAGTCTCATCCAGTTTTAGGTGTAGTAGTTGCTTGAACAACGAGACTTTTCTTGCTGGACCGCTATCCCTATGAGTAGTTTCTAGAACTACCCAGGCGTCCTTCGATGTCTTGCAATGCTTTATATAATTTAATTGGCACGTTTTTACACTCAGTAAAATAGTAGCCAGTGCCTTTTCATCTTTTGTGTCCCATTCGGCCTTCTTTTCTTGGGACATTCCCTCCGCTTTTACCTGCGTTCCATTCACATATGGCCACAATTCCAGGTGGATTAATATGCTTTTCATCTGGATCCTCCAGCTTGAGTAGTTCTTGCCATCCAACTTCTCGATCTGGTAAATCGAAGACGAACTCATCATTTCCGTTCACACAGAACTCACTCGCAGTTTCGCTTTGTACAAAAAAATGAAAATAACCGGTTCTTAACTAAATTTCCGCACTAAGCTCGAGAGCCTGGGCCCATAACCTTTGTTAGTATATATCTTTATTATTCCAAGGGCAAAAGAACAAGAAGAAAGTTTTACAAAGAATTCAGAACCTTATATAGTCTAATAGTGCGGCATTGCCAGTTTCAATAATTATTTAAAAAATTCGTAATCTACAGAAAAAAATTCACTAGAAATACATTAAATGCCATTTGTTTCACAATAACAAAAAATATTGAATTCCCCAGCGTCATATTACGCCCATTGGCTCACTAGACTTTAAATATGTTAAAAAATAAAAGATTAATAAACTTACCGTTAAAGTCATCCACTAGATCATTTAATTCCCAACTTTTCAATAGTTCTGAAACTTCCATTTTTTTTCCTTATTTTGTGAAACAACGCACTTGATCGCGTACTTGATCCTGCACTTAATCACATTAATAATCACGCAGAACGAGACGTGTGAGCACTGCGAAGGAAGTGAACGAAATAAATCGGCAGGAACGATAGTTTAAACCGTCTAGAAGCTGGAGCTGGGAATGATGCAATAGCTAAAAGTCACCACAATTCTCTGTGGTGGTATTGCGTGGAATGCAACGAAGAAGAATGCCGTTATATTTAGGGTTGCCAAGAGCGAAAAAACACAAAGTTTATTAGTTACACATATAAATTCTGTGGAGCAACTTAAAATTTTTATACAATTAAAATATTTCTGTCGTAAGTATTTTAATTGTATAAAAACAAATTTAAGCTTGTGATAAAATATTTTTATTCGCGCTGCTGCTTTCTATGTAAATTTTTAAGTTAAGTTATAACACTATACTTTATTTTAGGAAAGAGTTATTTTTGGTTGAAATTTACACAAAATTTATAACTAAAATTATAAATTATTTCCTAATAAAATGAATAAATTTCAGTATGCTTTCTGAAACAAAACAAATGATTTTTTTCTTAAATATGACAACACTATGATAAGTTGACAAAGCCTAGAGATTTCTTTGGTTGATTTGTAAAATCATATTAGAACATTTTTCAGTTATTATTAGATGAAATATCGAAGTTATTCTTTGAAAATATCATCAGCAAGTAAAACATAAATTCGTCTAAAGAAGTATTTGAGTGAACTATTTTATGTGGTTGAAACATTAAAAAGAAATCATATAATTGATTTTAGGGAAATCATCAAATGGCTGCTAGGTGCATCATATAAACATTAAACAATTTATTACAAAAATTACACAATATGGCTAAAAACAAATCACCTAACTTACATTCGTTAAAAAATCGAAATCTTTTTTCTCAGTGCAGGTCGCCCTCCTTCTTTCCAGATGGCACCCAGAAATGGATACATTTAAGACAATTTCCCACGTAAGATTTTATTTTATCTTTCATTGACGGAAACCAGTAACTTTTTTTTTAAGTGGTCATACAAATTGTCCACACCTATGTGGCACAATCCGTCGTGATGTGTTTGTATAACGTTCCTCTCCATCTGAGCGGGTACGTAAAATAAAATAGTATCGTTAAATTTACGATATACTAGACCATTGATCATCTCAAACAATGGGTGTTGTTGCTTCTCTAAAGTGCTTACGATGGTTTTGATTTTAGTATCTTTTTGTTGAGCAGAGGCTAACGCATGTTCAAATGTCTCAGATTCCACCAATAGAATGTTATGACATCTACTTAATGCATTTACATGATACATTCTGTTAGATTCCCTGTGTTCAATGAAGTAATCAAAGTCTTGAAGTTCTAGAGCCCACCTTGATATTTTTGGGTTTAAAAGTTTTTTATTTAAGGTTAGTGTTAATGATTTGCAGTCCGTAACGATTTTAAACTTAATCCCTGTCAAATAAATACGGAATCTTCTTAGGGCATAATTGCTAATGTTTCCAGCTCATATGAGTGGTACCTTGCCTCTGTAGCTGTCGCCCTTTTAGAAAAAAAGAAAATTGGATGGAGCTTCTTGTCATTTTGTCGTTGCAGTAACACTGCACCAAATCCCAACCCACTCGCATCACAGTGAAGTTCCGTTTCGGCATATGGAGAAAAGATACTAAGTACTGGTGCTTCGAGCAATTTTTCTTTTAACATTTCGAAGACCTTCATCTCATTTGGCCCGAATCTAAATTCAACATTTTGTTTCAGCAAGTCATATAGTGGTTTCGATATCATGGAAAAATTCTTAATAAATTTTCGAAAATAAGAACGCAAACCAAGGAATGAATGCAATGCTTTTGTGTTTTTAGGTACTGGGAGTTCCCTAACTGCACGCAAGCCCTCAAGGTTTGGTCCTATACCCTTTTCACTCACTTCGTACCCTAGATACGTAATTTTTTCATGCATCAGTGAACATTTGTCAAATCTTAATTGGAGATTATGCTCGCATATGACCTCTGTAACTTTTTCTAAAATTTCAAAATGCTCTTCTTTAGTCTCAGATGCTATGAGAAGATCGTCAATATATACAAGAAGCTTACCGGCAGTTATGAGATCTTTGAAGGTGGAATTTATATACCTTTGGAGATTTTTGGGGCTTGCGCCAACACACCGGGCGGGGAGCGTTAAATTAAAAACAATGAGGTACAAGAGTCACTAACATTTATTTTCCGAATGCACAAAATTTACAGGCCAGCGCGGACAGCCATAAAAGGGCTGGAGGTGCGTAAAATTATGCGAGATGCTCTGGCGGATTCCTGACGCGAAGTGGCCTGCACCCGTGAGCGTTCCGCTCCACGAGGCGGTGCTTGCGCCGAGAGCGCCACGCCGCTGGTGGTGGCGAATAGGGCGCAACAGGCGCTCGTGGTGGCGAATGGGGTGCCGCAGGCGCAAGAGGTGGCGAATAGGGCGCTGCAGGCGCTCGTGGTAGCGAATAGGGCGCTACATACCGTTGAAAGACAGACGGCGCATTTTTTAAGCCAAAAGGCATACGTAAATATTCAAATTGTCCCCAGGGGGTGACAAAGGAAGTATACTTTACGGAATCTTTAGCCATCTTGACATGGTGGAAACCGTTTTTGAGATCTAACAATGTAAAATATTTTTTTCCGCGCAACCGATCTAAATGGTCCTCTATCAATGGAAGAGGATAATTATCTTTCTGTGTTATTTTATTCAATTGTCTGAAATCGACACATAGCCTTAGTTCTCCATTTTTTTTCTTTGTAAGCACAATTGGTGAGGCAAAAGGGGAATTACTTTCGCGAATTATGTTACGGTTAAGAAGATCATCCAATATTTTTTAAAGATATAATTTGTACGCATGTGGCAATCTCCTTGGAGTGCAACTGAAAACATCGCTCGGGTTAGACAAGGTGATTTTCATTTCAAACGTAGAGTTCTCGTTAAATGTATTAGTGCTAGGAATCGTTTTTCTCATAATTTCCATTACGCGTTCTTTTTCATTGTATGTTAAATTTTCGTTTATATTAAGGTCTAATTTGCTATTGTCGTCGTTCGCATCAATATTTAGAATTTCCTCGAAAAAATTGTCATTGTTTTTCAAAATCTCATCACATTTAGGAAACCTATCATTAAAAATAAATTTTGCATCACATTTTTGTAAAAAAATCCCTACCTAAGACTATGGGGCACGTCATAGTGCTATTGGAACAATATGCAAATATATATGTGTCCTACTACAATTAATAGTTACTATACACTCTAACCTGCTTAGGATGATTAATTTGCTGCTGTTGATGCCGGTGTATTCTAATCCTCCAGATTCCATCGGCGACACCAGACAAGGCGGTACGAAACGCTCCTGCACAACGCTTATAGGGCTCCCAGTATCCAACATTGTTTTAGCTTTTAATTCGGTGATAACCTCACCTGGAAATTTATTGACGAGAGAGTAGCTGAAGTTTTGATAAAAATCATTAGTAATATTCAATAATTTATATTTACTACTGCCTGATGGTCCATGAACCACATCGGTGTTATCGGTCGTTGAATTTTGCACTAGCAAAACAGGTGGCGAAGCTGATGATGTTGATGCTGAATTTGCAGGGGCTTGAGTACAACTAGTCGCTATATGTCCATGTCTTCCACACCTGAAGCACGTTCCACGCTCTCTCCTTGGTTTCGGGCAGTTTGATGCGATGTGTCCCTCCTCATTGCAGTTAAAACACCTATTCTTTGCTAGTTGATGGTAGTGATTCTTCGTTGGATGTCGCAAAGTTTTCGCCGATGATAAAGTTGGATTATTCATTGGAACCTTAGTTATATAGCACTTAATCTTCTCGTATTTTCTTAAGATTTGTTTAAGCTCAATGACGTTTGTTGCCGTCAAGAGCAGTTGTTTGTTGGCAACTGAGTCCGGGATACCTTTTATGATGTAATATACTAGGTCCTCCTCGTCAATGTCGGCAAGAGAAGATATCTCCTGCATGGCCAAAACATACATATTGGTGTACGTTTTCTTCTTTGCGTTTTTTCCGGTTTCTGAGTTTGTTGTGGACATCGGCTGGTGTTACCTCGTAATGGAATTCCCCTAATAAGGATGATTTTAATTCACTCCAGGTCTTGCATGAGGATAATCGCAAGAACAACTTAGCTGTTCCCTTGAGTAGTCGTCTCGAATAAATGAATAAGAGTCGATCGTTCCAACCATTGCACTCTCCTGCTTCCTCGAAGCTTTTCACCCACTGCCGGATTGAGTAATTGTCGTCTCCGGAAAATGTGGGCAATGACTCCTCGACATCCTTAAAACAAAATTGTGCACACGAGCTTCGTTGCGTGCTGTGATCACCTAGAGATGCTAGTTTCTCTTTCAGCTTTAAGATTTCTTCTTGCTTCCTTATCATCTCGTTCATCTCGTCGATCTCTTGTTGCAGGTTATCAGGGCCTGATTGTTCTGGATCTGGATCTGACCGCCATTGCAGTCTGGGCGCCTCAGCCTCATCATTACTACCGTCATCGTTGGCCCTGAGAGATTCAAGAGTGTGGCCAGAAAAATGTTCCTCAAGCTGGGCATCACTTAAATTATTAATTGCTTCTCGAAGGCGTAACCTTAACGCAGTTTTCGCTCCAGCGGTACTTAACCCAAACGCATCCAATTTGTCTTTTAACAGTGGAACCGTTGCGTTCTGGAAGAATCTCTCGACATGTGCTCTAGCCATCGCTCAGCAGCTGCACAGATAATTTTGGGTATTTTCATAAATTATAACGCATAAAATACTCGGCACCGCACCAGCAAAACTGTTCCGTAATCGTTTAGACTTAATTTATTAGTAACCGTTCGTGGATGCACAAAATGTTCACGGATTTTCTTCTGAGTCAAACTTACTTCACGCAAGACATAATCATAAACTATAATTTTTTTTTTTTTTTTTGTTTGCGCGACTTATTTTAACTATAAGAAACTTAATTCAATTATTTTACAGCCTTAAAATGATTGCCGGTTAAGATTCCACTTCTGAATTTTGTAAGCACTTAAACTTTTCTTTAATTAAACACGTCAGGTCACGTCGAATGAAGGTGAAGCTTTTGTAAATGAAGTATGCTCAATTCTTGTTAAACTTGAAGTTAATGGGTCGCAATTTTCCATAGAATTTGTGATTTCATTAACACTTATGTCTAAAGAACAATTATCTGATGAATTTATATTAGGAAGATTCATTTTCAAGCTAGAGGCAGTATCAGTAATGTTCATATCAGTCTCAGTTTCTTTGCTTGCAGGATTTGGCCGATCCGTAACATAAGATGGGGCAAAATCTGAATCTTTGAAAATATCTGCATTTAGAGGCCATATGCCTGTGGCTTTAAATCCATTCATTATATTTGATGGATTCATTGCTAATGGCAAAGAATCCTTAACGATTCCAGGAATGTCGTATATCGTCATCATTTTTCCCGGGTTGTTATGCATCCACGCTGTCTGTGTTCGATTTAAGTAATTTTTGAACGGACCGTAAACTCCAACATCCAACGGCTGCAGATTATGCGAACAATGCGGGGGAAACGATAGCATGATAACGTGATTTTCTTTCGCTTTTTTTTACCACTGCGATGTTCACGTGTGAATGATGATTGTCAAGTAATAGAAGGACAGGTTTTTGCTCCGATTGTTTGACAAACTTAATGAAATGATCCAAAAATAAAATAAATTCTTTTTCCGTCATCCACCCTGAAGAATTTCCAACTCCAATACAATCTGGTGGTCCACACCTTACAAAAATATCAGTGTACCTTAGCCTTGGAAACACAAACATGGGCGGTATGGAATTTCCTGAGGCGTTAATGGCACATACAAGAGTTACGAGTTACGTTTCAGCAGAAGTGATAGCACCTACTTGTTTTTGTCCTCGTGGAGCTACAATTTTCTTAGGTTTATGGACTGTAGTCACTCCAGTTTCATCGATATTATATATTCGTGATGGTGTAAATTGATACCTATCCATAACATCTGTAAGCTTCCTAAAAAAGTCCTGAACATTGGTTTTATTAAAGGATGCGCGGCTCAGAGATGTAGCTTCAGGCGTCCTCAGAGACAATCTTAGGTTTCTTGCCATAAAGCTTTTGAACCAATCAGGTCCAGCTGATTCATTTCCATGCCATGACGGAGGTACATTTTTCGCTTCAATCATAACAGCACACTGGTATGCCAACTTTCTGACTTCCAAAGGAAGCAATCCAAAGTAGTTATTGGAGCAAGTAAGCAAGTACTCAGATATTTTGGCTTCTTCTTCCTCTTTAAAAACCAATCTGGGTTTGATATAGCCGACTGACAGAGATTTGCTACTCTTCTTTTTTTCACATATCTATATAGCGACACATGACACAAATTAAAATTTTTTGCAGCTCTTCGTACACTGGTTTTATTTTCTGAGACTTCAACAGAAGCCAATTCGTACACATCTTGGCTTTGGGAAGCACGTTCAGTTTTCCTTTTATAGTGTCTCATTCTGAAATAGATAAAATCAACTAAGCTCAACAAAAATTTATTAAAAAATGGAAAGAAGAAATTTAAGTAGGGGAGAGGTGGCATGAAAGGGACATTTTTGATTTTAAGGCCCTAGTAAGCGATTGAGAAAATATTTGCAGCAGGTTGGAGTTGAGTAGAATGCGTTTAATATTAAAGTATTGAAATGAAATGCAATAATTGTCATTAATCAATTTTTAATTGTTTATTTTCGCATCTTTAAAAAATGTGTATTTTGTCCCTTTCATAAATGGACTGTATTGAAAGGGACGTAGTAATTTATGAAAGGGACAGTACCTAATTTCAAGGAAATAAGTGTATAATGAAACACATTTATAATATTTTTCTCAGATATAATGAACTTAAATGTTTTTAATAGCTATTATAATCAACAGTCTCTTTATAATTAACAACAAATTAAACACTTATCAAATTAACAATTTTATATATATCTCTTTTTAGACTTAGACCGATGACTTAGAATGATAATCAACAGCCTCTACAAAGTTTGACTTACAGTCTTATAAAAGTAAACTTAAAAACTAATAATCATTGTGGTTTTTAATGACATAGTGAGCAAAAAAAATTAAAAACACCTTTAACGCCACAGGTTTCGTGCGCCCATTTTGTGCAAATTTTACATTGAAACCAATCTTCAGTGCTTTCTGAATATTTTTCCTTACATACTTTGCATTGGTCATCATCTCTTGTTTTATCTTTTGTAATGCTGCGATTTCTTAGTCTTGGAGTGACTTCTTCATTTTCATTTTTCATTTTTCATTTTTAAACTAAAAAAGAAGTAAAAAAATATTAGAAACCTAGTGAAAAATAGCAGTCTTGAAATGGGACAGTTATGAAGGGGACGTCCCATTCATAACCATTTGTTGTGTCCCTTTCATAAATATCATACAAAAATATGAAACGTAACCACAAAATTTACAATTTCAATTAAAAGTTCACTAACCTTATGTTCTCGTATCTGTGAATGTCCAGCCTATCTTAAACAGTGATTCATCCATAAATAATTAACTTGCAGTACTGGATATAACGTTTCATAATACTAACAGAAAAATACTTTTCAATCCCATTTAACAGCACTCGCACGAATCCGCCGTAGTTGAAATGAGAAGAGTATGAAGTTAGCCACGAACGAACTTGAGTCAAGGTTGCCATACGACAAAAATAGTGTCGTCTCGAAATTGTTTTTATTTTACCGGTTATTTGAATTGTCCCTTTCAATACGTGTCCCTTTCATGCCACCTCTCCCCTATGTCCCACCGTAATTTCATAGAAATAATAAATTAAAAAGGGGCAAGTTGTAACTTGTTACAACTTGCCCCATGAAAGTGTTACAACATACCCCACTGCAAGGTTTTTTGTAATAACCGCTATATAAAAATATATCCCGTAATTGGTGTAAAATTACAGTTAACACAATGAAAGTAACCAACTGCTAAATGTATTGAAATAAATCAACAACTGCTAAACAATTTACAATCAACAATAATCAATTTTGTATAAACAAAAAAAAGTCCATTACCTGGTATTATCGGAGCGCCTGCACAATACCACCTCCTGTGTCATCCAGCGGTATACTGATTATACTCATATGAAAGAATGGGTATTAAATAGTAGGCTAGGTTGAAAACCAAATGAATATTCTTTTATTATCTATGCAAAAAATGCTTGTTACTACTTGCCTCTGTTACAACTAGCCCCTGCTCCCCTATACTAATTAGTAAGTAAATTGAAATTTTACCTCAAATCCTTTAAGAGACATAAAATATTTGGTGCCGGATTGTCTTCTTTTAAATGAATATTATAAAAGAATTTCTGAATGAAAATCCAGACACTTTGTGACGATTTCGGATATTTTAAATTAAGTATGTGAAATATTTTAAAACAGCAGTCTAATGCCGCTACAAAATTGTTCAATTTATATTTTATGTCGTCGTAGTATATATAAAATTGAGTAATTTTTAAAATATCTGTACCCACAGCAATTGTTCTGTCCGATCTCAAAAAATGAGTGAACGAACATTAAATTCGTAGAAAATTATCTGGAGTAAACATATCTGTAACAGTTCTTAATTTTAATCACTCACATTCATTCACAATGCCTTGAAGTGATGATAAGTAATAAATTTGAGCAGTTGAAAATCTGTTTAACTTAGCAAGTAAGTTAACAGACAAAATCCGAAATAACGGAATTAACCTGTGACCGTTATAACGGTGAATAATGATCAGCACAAAGGTGCTGATTAAGCGAGAACTTAAAGTTAACAATGTCCTGCTGCTGGGTTGGCAAGCAGGTGAATTAGATTTTGCTCTTGTTCTGAATTGCCCAAAATTCAAGAATTGAATCTTGACTGAGACTTTGTTCAGAACATATAATGAAATTGTACTTACCTGTATCCACTAATGGTAGAGGAGGATAGGGCAGGTACGTTTTCTCGTCTGGTAGTTGCGCAGACGAGTGGAGCAAAATATGGCAATCAGGAAATTTGCCTTGATCGTGGGTCAAAGCAATGAGTGTTAAAATTTGTTCTAGTCACTACCCAGAACAACTAATCTCAATATAGTCAATCCCTATATTGAGTGGAATTAGGCTTAAGGTTGAGCAAAGGAAGTTGTTCCAGTCAATACCCGGAACAACTAGTCTCAATATATTGAGTGGAATTAGGCTTGAGGTTGAGCAAAGGAAGTTGTTCTAGTCAATACCCGGAACAACTAGTCTCAATATATTGAGTGGAATTAGGCTTAAGGTTGAGCAAAGGAAGTTGTTCTAGTCAATACCCGGAACAACTAGTCTCAATATATTGAGTGGAATTAGGCTTAAGGTTGAGCAAAGGAAGTTGTTCTAGTCAATACCCGGAACAACTAGTCTCAATATATTGAGTGGAATTAGGCTTAAGGTTGAGCAAAGGAAGTTGTTCTAGTCAATACCCGGAACAACTAGTCTCAATATATTGAGTGGAATTAGGCTTGAGGTTGAGCAAAGGAAGTTGTTCTAGTCAATACCCGGAACAACTAGTCTCAATATTTTGAGTGGAATTAGGCTTAAGGTTGAGCAAAAGAAGTTGTTCTAGTCAATACCCGGAACAACTAGTCTCAATATATTGAGTGGAATTAGGCTTGAGGTTGAGCAAAGGAAGTTGTTCTAGTCAATACCCGGAACAACTAGTCTCAATATATTGAGTGGAATTAGGCTTAAGGTTGAGCAAAGGAAGTTGTTCTAGTCAATACCCGGAACAACTAGTCTCAATATATTGAGTGGAATTAGGCTTAAGGTTGAGCAAAGGAAGTTGTTCTAGTCAATACCCGGAACAACTAGTCTCAATATATTGAGTGGAATTAGGCTTAAGGTTGAGCAAAGGAAGTTGTTCTAGTCAATACCCGGAACAACTAGTCTCAATATATTGAGTGGAATTAGGCTTGAGGTTGAGCAAAGGAAGTTAGTAGTATAGATATAGGGATTCTGGCGCACTTGATTTTCGAGGAATTTGAACCGAAAGTTTTCGTATGGGGATTCTGGCGCAGTTGATGTTTGAGGTTTTTGAACCGTTGAGTGAGAGGCGCGATAAGAAGGTATTAAAGTCTGTTGTGGATTTTTTTGGAAAGGAAAAAAAAAAAAAAATGTGTGATAAGCGGTTGGTTTGGCGAATTTTAGCGTTTGTTCGTGATAGAGAATTTGGGGGGATCTGAATGTCAAGGTTGCGTTGGGTGATGATAATAGAGTGCTTGTGAGATGTAAATTATTGAGGTAGGTAATGATAAGATATTTTAATTGTGAGGTAGGTTATGGTAAGATGTTTCAATTGATGCATCCTACAATTATGTATAATTAGAAATTTGTCGTTGTGAATTAAAATTTCTATCACTTGAATTTTTAGAGGATATTGCTGCGGTTAGTATTGTGATTAAGAAATTTAAAAGTGATAATTTCTTTGAATTAAGCGCTTCAGTTAGTATTATGATAAAGGAATTTAAAAGTATGTTGTTGGTTTGCGGTGAGGTGTCTTATTTAAGATATGAATTTGGAGTAGTTTATGGGAATCAAAAGCGAAAATGTTTCCACCCAAAAAGTTTTCGTTTTAAGTGATTTTGTGATGTTAATTAAACGGAATACGGCAGCGCCTGCAGTAAGTGTGAATTTGTGAGTGGAGTTTAATTCAGTTTGAGCTTTGAAGAAGTAATAATCAAAAATAGTTTGTTTATAGCAGTTTTGTTTATTTAATTACTACAAAATGAAAAGTTTCATTTGCATGAAGTGTGAGAAGTGTTTTGCTCACTTGAATACATTAAAACGACATATACGACAGGCACATGCTGATGGAGAACTTTGTGAAATATGTGGTGAATTGTTTAAGTCCATGGACAGTTTAAAAGACCATAAGATGCTTAAGCATAATGAAGGAAGTGTTGATATGAATGTTGCACCGAGGGATATAAGGGACGCTAGATCAGCAAAAATAGATGAGTTAAAACCCGCTGATCAGAAAGCTAGTGATGTTATGGATATTTCCTTTGAAGATTTAAGAGATGCAGGACCGTCAAGAAGTGAAAACTATTCAATGAAATACTGTGAAGCTTGTAAGTTACAAATTCATTTTAAAGATTGGAAATATCACCTTCGTACAAACAATCATAAGAGGAATGTAGCAGAGCCAATAGATGTTAATGTGAAAAGTGTAAAATGTGCGTTTAATGAAAGACTAGAAACATTTGTTATCGATAATGAAGATGAGGCGTTACTAGATGCGGCTAAATTTTTTAATTTAAATAAAATTGTGTTTATCAGTTTATTAGAAAAGATGCTTGAAAAGCATATCTCATACAAATATAATTTTGAGTTATTTGGAGAATACGTTAAAATGTGCACTAAAGAAGAAGAAGAAGAAGAAGATTTATTAGTATCTGTAAAATCATTCTCAACTAAAATGAATGTAGTTCTAAATAAAACTGATTTGAATAAAGCATTTGATGAAATTATTGTAAAAATATTAACTAAAATGGATGAATTCCAAGAAAAGGATAGTGGATGGGCACTTGTTCGAATTTTATATGTTGAGGTTAATATTAATCAATATAAGCCTATTAAAAGCGCACAGTATATACCTCTTCCACAAGATATTATACGTAAACATGCTTGTATCAACGTTAAAAATTCAGATATTTACTGTTTTAAATGGGCCATCATATCAGCTTTAACTCCGATGGAAAAAAGTAGCGATCGTCCCTCATCGTACAGAATAAATAATATTTCAGCTTCAACTATTTCTTTAATGAATGGAGTTGTACTTAATTTTGATCAGTTAGAGTTTCCATTACAACTATCAGATATTCAAAAATTTGAAGAGTTAAATCCGTTTATTAGTATAAATGTGTTTGGATATGAAAAAAATGGAAGCTGCTTACATGATATAGTGGGGCCCTTCATTGCTACCAAAAGGGAAAAAAGCACACACATCAACTTGCTGTTAATTAGAGATGAGGAAAATGACCAAAGTCATTACGCATGGATAAAGAATATATCAAGGTATTGAATGTATGGATACTTAAAACAAATATTTGCATTATATTAATATTCGCATTTTTCTTTTAAATACAGATTAATTAGACAGCAAATAACATTTGCAAGGAAACGGATTTATGTATGCAACTCTTGTTTACAACATTTCTACAATCAAGATGCTTTACAGAACCACAAAAGTGAATGTAACCAGATTATCACCAGCTTACCATCACCTGAAAATGCTGTTTTGAAATTTAAAGATTTCCATCGTAAACTTGAGGTACCTTTTACAATATACGCTGATTTTGAATGTCTATTAGAAGAAATAAGTACATGCATTCCAAATCCTTCTGCTTCCTCCACAAAATTCTTTTTGAAAGGGATATGTATGCCTCCTTATTTAACGGAATTATATTTATATCACCTTTTAAATTACTTAAGGCTTTAACAAATAAATGACAATCGTATCCGGTAAAATTATGGAAAAATATAGGAAAAAAGTTAGGATTTTGATATAGAAGGTTACAGACATTGTGTGCTGGACCTCTGTAACAACCTGTTAAATGACAGTGATCTGCTACCCGATCGTTACCTAATTTCAAGTTACAAATATGACAATTTTCATCGTGAAGCTGTTTATAATTCTCATTACTAGTTAGGGGTTTCATTGCTATAATCTTTGCGGTGTAGTTATTATATAAATATTTTACATCATTCACTAAATATTTTATAAATTGATTAACACAATCTGGTCCTCTTGAAATTTTAAAAATATCTAATTCATCATTATACGAACATTTAATGTAATATGCGAATGCACAGGGGGTGTGTTTTTGAACTAAAGTAGTGGAGGAAGCAGAAGGATTTGGAATGCATGTACTTATTTCTTCTAATAGACATTCAAAATCAGCGTATATTGTAAAAGGTACCTCAAGTTTACGATGGAAATCTTTAAATTTCAAAACAGCATTTTCAGGTGATGGTAAGCTGGTGATAATCTGGTTACATTCACTTTTGTGGTTCTGTAAAGCATCTTGATTGTAGAAATGTTGTAAACAAGAGTTGCATACATAAATCCGTTTCCTTGCAAATGTTATTTGCTGTCTAATTAATCTGTATTTAAAAGAAAAATGCGAATATTAATATAATGCAAATATTTGTTTTAAGTATCCATACATTCAATACCTTGATATATTCTTTATCCATGCGTAATGACTTTGGTCATTTTCCTCATCTCTAATTAACAGCAAGTTGATGTGTGTGCTTTTTTCCCTTTTGGTAGCAATGAAGGGCCCCACTATATCATGTAAGCAGCTTCCATTTTTTTCATATCCAAACACATTTATACTAATAAACGGATTTAACTCTTCAAATTTTTGAATATCTGATAGTTGTAATGGAAACTCTAACTGATCAAAATTAAGTACAACTCCATTCATTAAAGAAATAGTTGAAGCTGAAATATTATTTATTCTGTACGATGAGGGACGATCGCTACTTTTTTCCATCGGAGTTAAAGCTGATATGATGGCCCATTTAAAACAGTAAATATCTGAATTTTTAACGTTGATACAAGCATGTTTACGTATAATATCTTGTGGAAGAGGTATATACTGTGCGCTTTTAATAGGCTTATATTGATTAATATTAACCTCAACATATAAAATTCGAACAAGTGCCCATCCACTATCCTTTTCTTGGAATTCATCCATTTTAGTTAATATTTTTACAATAATTTCATCAAATGCTTTATTCAAATCAGTTTTATTTAGAACTACATTCATTTTAGTTGAGAATGATTTTACAGATACTAATAAATCTTCTTCTTCTTCTTCTTCTTTAGTGCACATTTTAACGTATTCTCCAAATAACTCAAAATTATATTTGTATGAGATATGCTTTTCAAGCATCTTTTCTAATAAACTGATAAACACAATTTTATTTAAATTAAAAAATTTAGCCGCATCTAGTAACGCCTCATCTTCATTATCGATAACAAATGTTTCTAGTCTTTCATTAAACGCACATTTTACACTTTTCACATTAACATCTATTGGCTCTGCTACATTCCTCTTATGATTGTTTGTACGAAGGTGATATTTCCAATCTTTAAAATGAATTTGTAACTTACAAGCTTCACAGTATTTCATTGAATAGTTTTCACTTCTTGACGGTCCTGCATCTCTTAAATCTTCAAAGGAAATATCCATAACATCACTAGCCAGCAAATCTTCCTCTGGAGATCGTTTCTGGGATAGCCTCATTAAAAAATCCACTGAAGCTTCAGATGATGATGATTCCGATTGATATCCCTCATAGTCCCAAAACCTCTTTAATAATAAATTTTTATATAGACTATTGAAAAGAAACTCAATAATAACTTAATACTTACTATTGCACTCATCTCTCACTTTTTCCACCGCAAGTTAAAAATTAAAACAAAACTTACTTCAGACTTGCTCCTAGCAAGTTAAAACTGGAATAAATTTTCTTGACAAAATCACTTAAAACGAAAACTTTTTAGTGGGAACATTTTCGTTTTTGATTCCCATAAACTACTCCAAATTCATATCTTAAATAAGACACTCACCGCAAACCTTACTTTTAAATTCCTTTATCATAATACTAACCGCAGCAATATCCTCTAAAAATTCAAGTGTTAGAAATTTTAATTCACAACGACAAATTTCTAATTATAGGTAATTGTAGGATGCATCAATTGAAACATCTTACCATAACCTACCTCACAATTAAAATATCTTATCATTACCTACCTCAATAATTTACATCTCACAAGCACTCTATTATCATCACCCAACGCAACCTTGACATTCAGATCCCCCCAAATTCTCTATCACGAACAAACGCTAAAATTCGCCAAACCAACCGCTTATCACACATTTTTTTTTTTTTTTCCTTTCCAAAAAAATCCACAACAGACTTTAATACCTTCTTATCGCGCCTCTCACTCAACGGTTCAAAAACCTCAAACATCAACTGCGCCAGAATCCCCATACGAAAACTTTCGGTTCAAATTCCTCGAAAATCAAGTGCGCCAGAATCCCTATATCTATACTACTGAAGTTGTTCTAGTCAATACCCGGAACAACTAGTCTCAATATATTGAGTGGAATTAGGCTTAAGGTTGAGCAAAGGAAGTTGTTCTAGTCAATACCCGGAACAACTAATCTCAATATATTGAGTGGAATTAAGCTTAAGGTTGAGCAAAAGAAGTTGTTCTAGTCAATACCCGGAACAACTAGTCTCAATATATTGAGTGGAATTAGGCTTGAGGTTGAGCAAAGGAAGTTGTTCTAGTCAATACCCGGAACAACTAGTCTCAATATTTTGAGTGGAATTAGGCTTAAGGTTGAGCAAAAGAAGTTGTTCTAGTCAATACCCGGAACAACTAATCTCAATATATTGAGTGGAATTAGGCTTAAGGTTGAGCAAAGGAAGTTGTTCTAGTCAATACCCGGAACAACTAGTCTCAATATATTGAGTGGAATTAGGCTTGAGGTTGAGCAAAGGAAGTTGTTCTAGTCAATACCCGGAACAACTAGTCTCAATATATTGAGTGGAATTAGGCTTGAGGTTGAGCAAAAGAAGTTGTTCTAGTCAATACCCGGAACAACTAGTCTCAATATATTGAGTGGAATTAGGCTTGAGGTTGAGCAAAGGAAGTTGTTCTAGTCAATACCCGGAACAACTAGTCTCAATATATTGAGTGTAATTAGGCTTAAGGTTGAGCAAAGGAAGTTGTTCTAGTCAATACCCGGAACAACTAGTCTCAATATATTGAGTGGAATTAGGCTTAAGGTTGAGCAAACGAAGTTGTTCTAGTCAATACCCGGAACAACTAGTCTCAATATATTGAGTGGAATTAGGCTTAAGGTTGAGCAAAGGAAGTTGTTCTAGTCAATACCCGGAACAACTAGTCTCAATATATTGAGTGGAATTAGGCTTGAGGTTGAGCAAAGGAAGTTGTTCTAGTCAATACCCGGAACAACTAGTCTCAATATTTTGAGTGGAATTAGGCTTAAGGTTGAGCAAAAGAAGTTGTTCTAGTCAATACCCGGAACAACTAGTCTCAATATATTGAGTGGAATTAGGCTTGAGGTTGAGCAAAGGAAGTTGTTCTAGTCAATACCCGGAACAACTAATCTCAATATATTGAGTGGAATTAGGCTTAAGGTTGAGCAAAAGAAGTTGTTCTAGTCAATACCCGGAACAACTAGTCTCAATATATTGAGTGGAATTAGGCTTGAGGTTGAGCAAAGGAAGTTGTTCTAGTCAATACCCGGAACAACTAGTCTCAATATATTGAGTGTAATTAGGCTTAAGGTTGAGCAAAGGAAGTTGTTCTAGTCAATACCCGGAACAACTAGTCTCAATATATTGAGTGGAATTAGGCTTAAGGTTGAGCAAACGAAGTTGTTCTAGTCAATACCCGGAACAACTAGTCTCAATATATTGAGTGGAATTAGGCTTAAGGTTGAGCAAAGGAAGTTGTTCTAGTCAATACCCGGAACAACTAGTCTCAATATATTGAGTGGAATTAGGCTTGAGGTTGAGCAAAGGAAGTTGTTCTAGTCAATACCCGGAACAACTAGTCTCAATATTTTGAGTGGAATTAGGCTTAAGGTTGAGCAAAAGAAGTTGTTCTAGTCAATACCCGGAACAACTAGTCTCAATATATTGAGTGGAATTAGGCTTGAGGTTGAGCAAAGGAAGTTGTTCTAGTCAATACCCGGAACAACTAGTCTCAATATTTTGAGTGGAATTAGGCTTGAGGTTGAGCAAAGGAAGTTGTTCTAGTCAATACCCGGAACAACTAGTCTCAATATATTGAGTGGAATTAGGCTTGAGGTTGAGCAAAGGAAGTTGTTCTAGTCAATACCCGGAACAACTAATCTCAATATATTGAGTGGAATTAGGCTTGAGGTTGAGCAAAGGAAGTTGTTCTAGTCAATACCCGGAACAACTAGTCTCAATATATTGAGTGGAATTAAGCTTAAGGTTGAGCAAAGGAAGTTGTTCTAGTCAATACCCGGAACAACTAGTCTCAATATATTGAGTGTAATTAGGCTTAAGGTTGAGCAAAGGAAGTCTTTCTAGTCAATACCCGGAACAACTAGTCTCAATATATTGAGTGGAATTAGGCTTGAGGTTGAGCAAAAGAAGTTGTTCTAGTCAATACCCGGAACAACTAGTTTCAATATATTGAGTGGAATTAGGCTTAAGGTTGAGCAAAGGAAGTTGTTCTAGTCAATACCCGGAACAACTAGTATCAATATATTGAGTGGAATTAGGCTTGAGGTTGAGCAAAGGAAGTTGTTCTAGTCAATACCCGGAACAACTAGTCTCAATATATTGAGTGGAATTAGGCTTAAGGTTGAGCAAAGGAAGTTGTTCTAGTCAATACCCGGAACAACTAGTCTCAATATATTGAGTGTAATTAGGCTTAAGGTTGAGCAAAGGAAGTCTTTCTAGTCAATACCCGGAACAACTAGTCTCAATATATTGAGTGGAATTAGGCTTGAGGTTGAGCAAAGGAAGTTGTTCTAGTCAATACCCGGAACAACTAGTCTCAATATATTGAGTGGAATTAGGCTTAAGGTTGAGCAAAGGAAGTTGTTCTAGTCAATACCCGGAACAACTAGTCTCAATATATTGAGTGGAATTAGGCTTAAGGTTGAGCAAAGGAAGTTGTTCTAGTCAATACCCGGAACAACTAGTCTCAATATATTGAGTGGAATTAGGCTTAAGGTTGAGCAAAGGAAGTTGTTCTAGTCAATACCCGGAACAACTAGTCTCAATATATTGAGTGGAATTAGGCTTGAGGTTGAGCAAAGGAAGTTGTTCTAGTCAATACCCGGAACAACTAGTCTCAATATATTGAGTGGAATTAGGCTTAAGGTTGAGCAAAGGAAGTTGTTCTAGTCAATACCCGGAACAACTAGTCTCAATATATTGAGTGGAATTAGGCTTAAGGTTGAGCAAAGGAAGTTGTTCTAGTCAATACCCGGAACAACTAGTCTCAATATATTGAGTGGAATTAGGCTTGAGGTTGAGCAAAGGAAGTTGTTCTAGTCAATACCCGGAACAACTAGTCTCAATATATTGAGTGGAATTAGGCTTAAGGTTGAGCAAAGGAAGTTGTTCTAGTCAATACCCGGAACAACTAATCTCAATATATTGAGTGGAATTAGGCTTGAGGTTGAGCAAAGGAAGTTGTTCTAGTCAATACCCGGAACAACTAGTCTCAATATATTGAGTGGAATTAGGCTTAAGGTTGAGCAAAGGAAGTTGTTCTAGTCAATACCCGGAACAACTAGTCTCAATATATTGAGTGGAATTAGGCTTGAGGTTGAGCAAAGGAAGTTGTTCTAGTCAATACCCGGAACAACTAATCTCAATATATTGAGTGGAATTAGGCTTAAGGTTGAGCAAAAGAAGTTGGTCTAGTCAATACCCGGAACAACTAATCTCAATATATTCAGTGGAATTAGGCTTAAGGTTGAGCAAAGGAAGTTGTTCTAGTCAATACCCGGAACAACTAGTCTCAATATATTGAGTGGAATTAGGCTTGAGGTTGAGCAAAGGAAGTTGGTCTAGTCAATACCCGGAACAACTAATCTCAATATATTCAGTGGAATTAGGCTTAAGGTTGAGCAAAAGAAGTTGTTCTAGTCAATACCCGGAACAACTAGTCTCAATATATTGAGTGGAATTAGGCTTAAGGTTGAGCAAAAGAAGTTGGTCTAGTCAATACCCGGAACAACTAATCTCAATATATTCAGTGGAATTAGGCTTAAGGTTGAGCAAAGGAAGTTGTTCTAGTCAATACCCGGAACAACTAGTCTCAATATATTGAGTGGAATTAGGCTTAAGGTTGAGCAAAAGAAGTTGGTCTAGTCAATACCCGGAACAACTAATCTCAATATATTGAGTGGAATTAGGCTTAAGGTTGAGCAAAAGAAGTTGTTCTAGTCAATACCCGGAACAACTAGTCTCAATATATTGAGTGGAATTAGGCTTAAGGTTGAGCAAAAGAAGTTGGTCTAGTCAATACCCGGAACAACTAGTCTCAATATATTGAGTGGAATTAGGCTTGAGGTTGAGCAAAGGAAGTTGTTCTAGTCAATACCCGGAACAACTAATCTTATTGGAAAATGGGATACTATATTTATTAAAACACAAGTATTACTACTTTATATTTTATTTTTAAAAGTAAAAGGAAGAACACGTCTTAGCTCATTAAACTTTTTCTCTAGACTAACAATTTTTACCTAGTTGTCCTTACCCTATCCTACAGTTTATTACCTAACCAATAAAAGATAGTCTGTTGTCTGCAGACCACATGTTTGAATATTTACACGCTAAAACATGTTAATAGAAAAAGGTTCTTTTCTCAAGAAGTGAAAATAATAATTTGAGATTTACTTAGGTTTAAATTCTGCTTAAAAAGTAAACCTCCATAAAACTCTAAACTTAGAAAAATACCTTCTTAAAACTAAACAATAAAACAAAGAAATCTATTTTTGAAACTCCAACACGCCCCCTCAAAAATATGTTTCCTTTCAACTTATTTAATATTACTATTTTAATATTATTACTATTGTAATTAATTAATTTGAGCAAAGACCCGTTCCTTCCTTTAATCTGGGGAGTTTACAATGGTCCAACATTCGTTGCAAGGATTAGGAAAACCCAGAAAAACCTAATCAGACCAATCAAATATTACAGTAATAATTGTTAAATCTATTTCAAGCCCATCTTCACTCGAAGTTCCAAAAATCTTGCTCCTGGTAGTGGCTTGGTTAGAATGTCAGCTATTTGTTCACCTGTAGAAATATATTTCAATTTAATTAATTTCTTTTCTACTTGTTCTCTCGAAAAATGATATTTGATATCAATATGTTTAGATCTTTTATGACATGTTGGATTCTTAGCAATGCTAATACAACCGTTATTATCCTCATTCATAATTATTGGCTCTTTAATATTTATATTTACACTAGTAGATAGTGATTTCAACCAAAGTGCTTCTCGCACAGCTTCATATAAAGCCATATATTCTGCTTCTGTAGATGAAGCTGCAACGAATTTTGTTTCTTTGTACACCAGCTTATAGTGCATGCCTCAAATAATTTAAATATGTAGCCTGTTGTACTTTTTCTATCACTTTGGTCACCACCCCAATCAGAATCCACGTAACCAACTAAAATATTCTTATAATCATTTCTCGAATATGTTAAATTCAAATTACTAGATCCTTTCAAATATCGAAGTATTCTTTTAAGACATTTCCATACTTCATTATTATTTTTATTCATGTACCTACTTAGAATATTAACTGCTACACATAAATCTGGTCTTGTACATATCATTATATACATTAAACAACCTATCAAATTACGACAAGGCGCATCATTTATTTCATCTGAATTTAGGGCTTTAACATTTATTTTACTCTCTAGTGGTGTATTTACGGCGTTACATTCATACAATTTGAACTTTTTCAGTAGTGTATTAATATATAATGATTGATCTAAGGATATACTATTATTTTCTCTAATTATCCTAATTCCTAGAAAAAGTTTAATATCCTTTAGACACAGACAAATAACCCAGATGTCCAACGGCAATGCTGAGAAGTGATGCACACAAGAAATGAGCTCTAGCTCTAGCGGCCGGAGCTTTTGGCTCTAGCGGCTCCGGCAACGCATTCACTACAGCTGCGTGCGACGCATTCGAGATCGCGTATATGGAGTAGGTCGCTCAGGGAGCGTAAATCGGGCCCAGTGGGAATTCTGGGAAAGGTGCATCGCGCGAATTAGTTTGGCGGGTTGGGTTCTCTTCCGTGATAATGATTATTTTTTAATAAATTCTGATTTTTCCGGTTTTATTTTAAAGAATTTTCCTTAGCTAGTTGTTGTTATAAATATTGTTTTTAGATTATTAATATTTCATAAAGTAGGCACATATTATGTGCTTTTGATTTTATTTTTAATTTTAATTTGGAGCATTAAAAGTAAATTTGTTGGAAAAAAAGTATTGAATTCTAATTCCATACATCAGATTAGCAAAAATTACGTTTATTATGGTTCTGTACCAAAATGGTAATGAAAAAAGGCTTTAAAAAAATAGAACCGATTCCGAAAAATTATTTATTTGTAACTGTTTTTACTTTTCTACGCGTATTAACTGTTGCGGTTTTTTCCCATTTACAATTTTTTCGAAGCAGTACAGTTATCATAAAATTAAGTAAATAAATTCGGTGATTATAGCAAGGGTCTTTTTCATTGAACCATGTAGAATCTAATGAGTGTGTATAATCAATACATTTTTTACTAATAATTTTCCTAATGCCTTTTAAGTGAGAATTTGGTTTAAAAACTTGAGAGAAGACATTTATTTGATGTTTGAATAAATTGTAAAATCGTTCTGAAGGGATGATTAGTTTTTGCTCATCTGAATTCTTTTCAAATTGTTTCAATTTAATCAATATATTTTCTAAATTCAATGTGTTAGACTCTGTTTGTATCATATTAACAGCACAATTTTTGCATGGATCATCATTGTGACGAATGGTTTTTAAGATACAATAACCTGCAAAATAGGCGGTTGCGACATCCATTGCACTGATCTGATCTTCTTCTATAATAGTAAGCGCAGGAAGTTCTCCTTCCTCTTCCAAGGACACATTCTTGGAGTTAGAATTAAAAACTGCATCCCAATCAATTTGAAGACTATCTTCTTGATCGTTTTCACAATTGGAGAATCTGGATGAGAATAGCAGTCTAATCGAAATGATTTTTGCAAATAAATGTGAAAATTCAAATAGATTTGGATTGCTCTTATTACAATTCCGAGATCGAACAATAGAAAAAAAATTTTCTAGAGGATCCTGGTTAAATTTTTGCGCATGAATTTTGTTAATATTATAATGAGCATTAAACAATAATTCCGAAATTTTTAAAAACGAAGTTATAGATAAAACAAGTCCCTTGCAACAAAATGTATTATCTTTCCCATCAGTAGCGGATTTAATGTTTAATACATATTTTTTCATACTTTCTAAAAATATCAGTTCTTCAGAGTTTCTGGTTATAGGTGGCTTTCCGTTTAACAAATCAAAAAGCTTATTAAATTTTTCTATAAATATTGCAGTTGAAAGTGCAACATCCCTAAGACCTTCAGGATATTTATTAAGAGCAATTAAAGCTTTTATTCCGGAAGCAACACTATGACTAAATATTTGTACTGCCAGGCGAACACTCATTTTTTGAAAATTCGTAGGGTAAATGTGCGCAGAAGACACTTTAGGGCACATTTTAACGGTTTTGTTTTTTTCAAAATTAAATAGAAAAACAACAACTTCCCAGCTAATAATACCATCGGGTGTACGTAAATTTTCTTTCATTAAATTATTCCTGAAGCTTTTAAATAAATGCGGGACATCGTATAAACAAAACACGTCTTTATTTTTATAAGTAAATCGTGGATTTTCAAAAGAAATATTTTGGGAACTTAGGAATTTTCTATTTGTAGGCCCTTGATCACATACCACTCCAACCGGATTTAGTTCAAGTTCTTCGCAAATATCAAGGCAATTTTTCACTTCTTTCTCTAAACAATTAGCGGGTATAGATCCAGGGCACGCAACATAATACAAAACCTGAGAAAAATTTCCACAAATGCTTCTAAGCATAAATACACAAACGGATTTTGCGAGAACATTACATTTACTATCTCCATAATCAACATATCCATAAATCTCGTCTTTGTACTTATCGTAAATTAAAAATTCTTGAATGCTCATTTCATCGTGAATAATCAGACAATTTTTTTCGTATGGACTTAGTTTTAGGACTTGTTTGTGAATTTCTCTCACTACAGAAGGACTGCATCCAGGTGGAAGACTTTTAATTTTTATCCAATTATATAAACTTGAAGTTGACGGTAGACGAAAAGTAAGGTTTTCTCGAAGAAAATTGTAACCTGCCGAAGACCGAAAGAATATAGATTGACAGAGCCACTTTTCCTTTTCATTGTATTTGGATTCATTTCGAATATTCAGAATAATTTTTGAAAATGTTTTAGAATTTTCTGTTGCATCGGCGGCATCTATTATACTTTCTAAGGATATATTTGAGTTAATTTTTGAAACTTTAAGTCGATTTTTGGATCTAAGGAGCTTATTTTTTAAAATATAGCTGTTCTTTATTACAGTCTTATTTTTTTGCTTTAAAGTTTTCAACTCATTTTTTAATTTATTTGTAAGCTTTATGTAATATTTAATTTTCTTAAAATTATTTAAACATTCTTCACAAAAAGATCTTTCCGGCAGATTGTCACTTATATTAGAAGGCTGTGAAGTTTCTAATATAAGAGATGCCCTATTTAATTCTTCAGGACTGAAATCGTCAGTATCAGTATCAAAAATACTGTTATCACATTCCAGAGGAAGAACATTTACATCATCCCTTAGAAATAAAGTAGGAACGGCATTTGTTTTTAAATACTTTTTACCAACAAAACTACTATTAAAATGAAGACTGCAAATTAAAGGTGCCTTAAAAGCAGAAACAATTCCGCACAATTCATTCCCTAATGCCTTCATCCAATCATTATATTTCTCCGTCCCTTGCTTCGGAAAACGGAAAAATCGTCTTTCCGGAAACAAATCAGTAACCTTTGCCTGACAGCAAGGAATTACACATTTTGCCTTTTTCCACGGCATTTGATTTATTGCTTATATAAATAAACGAAAATCAAGCCTTTCAATGGCAGTAAAACAAAAAACAAGTACCAAAAATCAAAATAAAAAATTAGCAATTCTATTCAATTTCAATATAAAATCTTAAAAAGGTAGAAATATTCTTTCGAGCAAATCTCACATCAGAATGACAATGAAATAAGCGGCAAGACCAAGCAGCCAGCAGTCGTGCGTGCGTTGATAACTTTGAGAGCGCGGCGCTTTGCCTCTGAGAGAACTTGTGCAGCACGCCGCATAGAAGGTGAAAGTTGCGTTGTTATGCGTCGCTGTTGGGAAAGATCAAAAAGTTCTTTTGCAGTTGATTTCATTTTCATACATCACGTTCGCTCATAAGCATTGGACATCTGTATTGTCTGTGCTTTAGATCTACCATTGAAAATTTATTCTTCAAATAATTTTTAAAGTTATTCATTGTATTTATATCTTCAGTGACTATTCCCACCAAGCAAATAGCTTATAGAGTGCTCATCCTGAACAAAAATCTGTGACCGACGGTTTCAAGCTTTCTTGCCTTGCGCTGGCTCCCATCAGTTCATTCTCTCGCATCGAGAACATCCATGCGAGGAAATGAAGAAATGAACAGCCGAAATGAACCGAATGCTGCGAACGGGCTTCGGGCGGGAGCTACGATTTTGGCTCTGTTCTGCTGGGACTAATATGTGTGGGTTAGAATACGTGTGCTAAAGAGGAGAGTGTGGTTGCCCATTGCTGGTGCACTGCGGGGAAGGGAATTGATATCTTGATGGGTAGATAAACCGCCTGCAAGACTATGGGAGCTATAAATTTCGATTTTGTCATCAGCATAATGTTTTTTCCTGTATCAATATTTTCAGGTCAAAAATTTATTGAGAATCAAATAAAAAAAATTAACAATGTGTTTGCGAGAAATTTCTAGTGAGGAACTTACATATTTTATTTTTATTTACTTAAGATTGTAAAATTCTTAACTTCGCTGAATTACCATTTCTACTGCTTTTAATTAATTTTTCTGATAGCCATCGACTATTTTTTCTTATTAAAATTAAAAGTAAGTAATTTAAAATATATTTCCTGTGTTCAAAGCAGCTATTTTCTTCATCGAACCAGGTGGTAAATTTTTCGGATTTCTTTGTACCCTCAAAACACAAATTGAACATATTTTTTTTAATATTTTTTGAAGTACATATGTGTATAAAGTTTTCAGAAAAAATTTTTGCATGCAAGAATATAATTGCAAAAAACTCATCGGTTGGGGCTTGCAGCTTGAGTCTTTGAGAGGTATAATTTTTATTTATTAAAAATATTTCACTTCTTTGACTGCTTAAAATTTCCTCTTTAACGAGAGTTTTGCATTGGTCGCAATTATTTTTTTGAAAAAATTTAAATAATATATAGTCTGCAAAATATCTTAGGGAATTTTGATTTAGTTCATCTTCGTTATGTAGGAGGCTTCAAATAAAAACACGCGGACTTCAGTAAGATCTTCTTCACGGAAAAAAATTTTTCATGAATATCGCGTCGTTTCTGGCAATATCCCCGTATTTTCCGATGGATTTTGGGATAGTGCGTAATTTCGGTAATATTTGTGAAAAAGACAAGGATTTTAAATCGATTTTAATTCACAAAAAATACCAAAAAATCCCACGGCATAAGCAAAAATAGTCATCACTATTCAGAAATTATTGGCATAAAATGTTAAAATAAATAACAAATCACAGACAGTTTTTTCACCATTCTTGTAGCACAATTTTAGAAGATATTGTAGAAAATTTCGGTAATCCCTGCTAGTATTTGCTGTATATATCATTAATTATGTAAGGTAATGTTGTTTAAAATTTACGTCAATTTTGTTAACAATTTACGTTCTCGCCTTCAAAACTTAGTAAATGTTATTGAAATATTTCACAATTATTATCAAGAATGTATGCAAATATCGCTAAAATTTATCGGGGCCACAGTGGAAACTTCAACGAATATTGCTGAGAATAAACATAACCACTCTAAAAGCGTTTGCTTTATTTCACCAAAAATTTACGGGATATCTGTTTTATTTTTGGCCCGAGTTCCTAAAAATGTTGGGGTCTTTACCTTGAATTTGCAACCACCTGTCCTCAAATTGTTGAAGTACTGTTTAATAATTTTCTTGCTATACTGCAACATGTTATGTAAAATTAGAGGGCGATGATTTTTTTGTAAAATGCTGTATTATTATAAGGACAGGTTAATAAATAAATATACATTTTATATAGTATAAGTTGACTTTATTCAATTTTTAATGCCATACAAAAAACTAAGACAATGTCATACAAAATTCTAAAACACGGCTTTTTACATAAACACATTAATTTCCAGTAATACTATAATAAAGGTAAAGTAAGCAAAAAAATTAAATTATTACATAATCACTTTTATGTTTATGAAGCGAAAAAGTTTGAAGACAAACATTCCTAAGATCAACTAAATTAATTTTGCAAGTTAATTGCACGACATGGCATTGCAAATGGTAATCATAGTAATAGGTATTAAGTATATTCGTAAATAATTTAGTTTCATTTAATACATTATTGGTGCAAATGTGTGTAATCTTTTCAAATAATAGATTTGAGCTTTGTATATCATAGCCTGTACATATTATGGATCCTATTTTAAATTTAACCCCATTGACTTCAGCAAAATAATAAAACGTATGACTCTGTAGATTATAGATTTGACTGATATCGTCAATATTAACTTTAATTACTTTTCCATAATGTATATTTACGTCACTCAATCTGTTTTGCATTAAATAGCTATCAGACAACAAATACCTTTCCGCGATAGTATGACAAATATTTTTACGACTTGTAGTGGAATTTGCTATATTTTTTAAAGTTTTATGCTTACTTTCAAATCGCATTGACCATAAATTTATTAAAGGACCAACTTTTCTCATAATAGTACCATAGTGGGTCATTATATGATGCTTTGGAGTCAAATGGGATCCAAAATGTTGTAGAAATATTTCATGATGATAAGAGATTAAATTTTCAATTATATTTATTAAGCCCTCATTAACTGAAGGTAAAAACAACTTCTCAAGAATGTCTTTAAGAACAAGAAAGACTGTCCACATTGCATTATTTTCTGGTATCCAGTCAGCAATTAGCAGACCTAAATATTTAGTTAGCCATAATATCTCTGAAGATGAATATTTAAGCTTCTGACATTTAAGATGTTCTTCCATTATTTCCGATGGTTTGTTAATATTTGCATAAAACGTAAAATCAAAATAGTTAAGGGTGAAAAATTTATTTATAAAAATGAAGTGCTTCAGCATCATAGAAATTTCTAAATTCAAAACTCCTTCTAGCAGGTCATGCATAAGATCTACCGAATAATTCTCAGTTGCATGAAAACTTGGGATTAAATTAAACTCACATTTACTTATAATGCCTGTTTGAGATACGTTGTTAAGCAGTAAATCGTTTGAGTAATTATGTCTATTTCTTAGAAGTGATTGATTTTCTTCAACTGCAAATTTTGTTTGGGAACGATGTAATTTGCAAAATCGGCAAAAGTAATTTGCAACGAAACATTCTGTGTATCCTAAAATGGAATTTAAGCCCTTGTTATCTCCGGTACAAACCGCTAACACAAAATATATGTATTCATTTTCTATCAGTACACCGTTTTCTTCCATATGAGATAACTCTGCAATAACTTTATGAAAAACTCTATTTCCATATGTCTTCCTATCTAGACTATTAAATAGCATAACTAAAAAAATATTTTCCAGTCTAGAACGAAATTCAGGTGGTATAAATGGCAATGAAATATAAAATGCTCCCAAATTACCTAATCCAGCCTTAGAGCCAAGAACGTTATTTGTATTAAACTCGTCAAAGTACAATATGAGAGGTAAAACAAGTGCTGATTGATTAAATCGAGAAATCTTTTCTTTCCACAATTTAGATTGCATAATATTTGAAACATACTGCATATCTCTTTTCAAAGAATTAACATATTGAATAACTTTTTTAAAAACTCCAGGGCTTTGGAAAAATGTTTTCATCGTATTTTCAATAGAAATAAATGTTGCAAATACATCAATGGTTTTCAAAATTGATTCAAGACCTTGCTTTTGTAATTCTATTCGTTCACCAATAATTATATTTTGCTGGGTTAAAATTTTGTTTTCTTGTTGTAATATTTTTTTTCTTTTGTATTCTGTAAGTATTTCGTCGAAACTAGTTTTAAGCAAAGCAAAAGCATCGGAAATAATGGTAGAACTGACATCTTCACTGTTCAAACTCAAATTTTCTATAATAAATTTTTCCACAATGTCTATTAAACCATTATTGAAGTATGACTCAGAAAAACATTTCATAATTTCGTCAATGGTTTTCCTACAAATTCCTGGGTTTTTATACATTTTTTGAATTAGAAATAAATTTTCTTCACAGATTTTTTGTTTTAAATCAGATAACTTAATACTTCGTTCAAAGTTTTCTTGATGTTGACTTAACACTTCTGTCGTACTTACATTTTCATTTGCAATGTTATGATTGGTTAGAGAATTATTCAAGATATTGATTTCCGTTTTCATAAAATGTTTTGATATGTGTTTTTTAAAGGAGTCAAATTTTTCAAATGTTCGTTTAGGATCACACATTTTACACATATATATATTTTCTTGACTATGATAAGCTTTTATATGTAAAATGTAGGTTTTTAAGTTACCTTGCACTTGTTGGCACTTAAAGCATTCCATTTTTTTCTTTTTCTTCTTTTTCTTCTTTTTCTTTCTTAAATATTGTAATTTATGGAAGATTGGCTTCCTGCGCTAACTCAGACATTAACGAGTTGACTGTAGTAAATTGCTTGTCATGTGGCGTTTTAATATCATATACATAAAGTTGAATAAAAAGCCATACAGCATGGCATCGTTTGGGATATTCGGCATGAAGAGCTGAGAATAACTTAAAGCATACATCAATTGCTGCCAAAGGAGTTGCTGTATTATATATGACATCATTCACAATGACGTATGAAGATTGAATTGAACCTAGAGATTGAGAGTAAGATATTGTTATTAGATTTTATTTTATTTTGTTCATACCATATCCGGGTCCGACTAATATTACAAAAGGCTGCAAAGTTTCCTTAAATTCTTGAGAAATTTGTCGTCTTTCTTCTATTTTATTCATCAACAGTGTTGCGTCCTAAGAGTAAAAAAATCATAAAAACTATATATTACTTGCACAATAACTTACCGGTATAAGAAGAATAAATGAATCAAGAATCTCTTGTGAAGAAAGCTTTAAACGTTTCCCTTCTTTTCCTTTCGCATATATGCAAGGTGATAGCAAGTGAGGCAATAATATGAAACCAGTTAAATCGTTGGAGTTAACTGCAGCAGATAATATTTTAGGTTTTTTAGCTTCTACATATTTTATTATTTTTTTGTTTGAGGAGGGCCAACAAGCAAATAACTTATTTGATGCTTTGCTATGTAGTAAGTCAAAGTCTTGGCATAGCAAAATATATCCTCGTTGAGTGCGCAAAATTGGATATGTATCGAAGTATTTTTGAATATTTTTTACGGACTGCATTCGAATCAAATGTGTGTCATTCCAGAGTGCTTGCACTTTTTCCCATGGTTCTAAATTTTTTTCCAAAAAACTACACTTCTCTTTTTCTTCCCCTGACACTTCTTTAGTGTTTTTATTAGTGTCAATATCCTTTGACGAACATAATAGCCGGATTTTTTTCTTCAAATTACAATATGCTTCATATAGCATACCACTTGGACGACATATCTGCTTTGTGTACTTGTCACTTTTATATGGTACAAAATAAATTTCAGATTTTTCATTTGGAAAAATATATTTTATAGCATTGGCCAATACACCAAATCTGTCAGAATTAATTTTGAAATTATTGTTTAGTCCAGATTTTTCCAACTCTTTTTGTAATATTAATTTTGACAGTTTATGTCGATGAAACTGATTTAAGACATGGTTGGTATTATAATATTCTTTTATAAGTAAACCGTCGATGCCCAAAAGGCAGTTTGAAACATCAGAAGTTAATAAAGAATTTTGCTCTGGTAGAGAAGCAGTACAAATTTGACTTGGAGAAATTTGCTCCAAAGGAAATGATATCACATCTGTTTCTACGAATGTAATGTATTGGGTTGTTCTGGATAGTATTCGAAAAACTAAAATACAATAAAGCATATCGAAAGCAATATTATTTTTATAAAAGAAATTTACTTTTCTCAAAACTGCTGAGTTTGTCTCTCCGACTGATTCCTTATTTGTATCACTTAAATGCCAAGATGAAGAGGATGTATTTGATAACGTTGTAATACTTGATAAATTCTAGTGGAAATGATCACAGAAATTTAAAAATGAATAAAAATGATAAACATTATTTTAATAATAAATCACCTCTCCAAATTTCTTTTTGTACGCAATCCAAAACTTTTGTCGGGGTCCTGCTTTTGTTATAATAGAGGTTAAAGCCTCGTAGTCCAATGCTTCAAACGATTCTTTATCGAATTCTTCGTCTATAACACGAAATTACATAAAAGTGGGAAAGTAATTACATAGACGTTTAAAGAAGTTTAATATTTATAATATGTATACTATATATTAGTAAATATTAAATTGGGGGATAGAGAAATTTAATTCGAATTATTTTGACGTTATATGCGGAAAAACTAAAATGAATCTGTGGGAATTTAGGAACCTTATTCAGGAATTTTTATCCAAAAAGAAGTTTTGCGTTCTTTTGGATTCGTTGCGCATAAAAGTTTGTATATTTCCTTTACCTTTCGTTCACAGCGACGCTCGCTCGTCGGGCAGTTCCGACCGCAAACGATTAAAATATGTACTTACCTACAAACTTCTGAAGGTACTCCGTCATCTGCATCTCCCCTAAAACACTTTTAAGATATTCTACGCTCATTTTAACACGATAATACGACGCGCACTTCTAATTTAACACTCAAACTACCAGCACTCAAAGAACCAACTGAACGTGAATGGCACAGGCACAAGAATGAAATCATAACTGTTCCTGCTAAACCAACACACTCACACGTACCACATTCTGTTCTGATGAAACATGAAATAAAATGATGCAATCCTAAAGCGCATAGGTGCGCTTTGTGCTGCTTTGGTATGCCTGTATATAAGTTTTACAAGCAAACGATCCCAAAGATCCGAACACTTCAGGAAATTTTGCTTTAATTTCTATACAAATAGCTAACATTTTGGCCAAATGCGTTAAAAATGTTCACGCTTAATATAAAATTTTTTCAGGAAATTGATCGTAGGAAAATGACAGGGATGCCATATTAAACGGGCAATTGCAATAACTTTCCAATTGTTTCTGATTAAAAGTTTCGGGTTTTTTCATGAAAATTTTGGTCAGATACGTGAACATTAATTATACTAATAATACTATATTTTTTGGGAACAAATGCTTTAATTGTTAGGAGATATTTTCACCTTTTTCTACGATATTTGCCTTTTGATTCAAGAATGCGTCCTTAAAAGTTTTGGGACTTGCTTGACATTGTCTTTAGGGGAAGTAGACAAATAAAACAGGGTTAGTTCCAAACTTTTTTACGCAAATGACCACCGCAAAATGTTCACGTTATCTCCTGTACCTTTTAAAGAGATCTCCTTTTTTTTCAACATATGTGGTTGAATTTTATTGCGAAAACGTTCGTGAATTGGTTAGGGATTTTTGCCATCTATATTTTTTTCCGTGTTTACTCGAGTGCTCAGAACAGACTAACTCATCTCGATCATTCGCTTAGATTAGAATCAATGCCTAACGAGTAACGGTTATACAAAATAACTCGATCGCTCTCTCTTACAGAGTTGCCTACAGTTCGGCCATCCTGAAAGTGTAATCGACTCGATTACTTAATCATACATATAGATTAATATTGAACATATTAATTTGACTGCAAATTTTCTTCATACTCTATTCGACCGCGCTCTTAACCTTTTTTATTATTATTTTTTTTTTAAATTGACCTAGCGAAAATTTAAACAAATAATTTTAGACCTGACTTACAATCATAGTTAATACGATAAACTTTACACTAACCAAAATAAAGAAACTTGGAACTCTTTAGGTCATTTATACGAAAAGTCTCATGTTAGAAGGTGAGCACACGCCTTGATAAGGGATTCGAGAGATTTGCAAACCGTCAAGATCTTTCACCACATATCGATCGATATCGAGTACCTCTATGACCTCGTAGGGTCCTCGGTATTTCGCAAATAATTTCTTATTCACACCCGGTAATGTAACATTATTTTTTATTAGTACATAATCACCTTTAGAATATTTATGGGGCTGCTTGTGACGCTTATCAAAATGAGCCTTGTTATAATTTTGAACTTTTTGGATATTTTCTTCAGCCTCCTTCCTTTTATACAACAAGTCAATCTGTCTATCAGGGATTTCATTCAATTGGGATTGAAGGTACTCCGCAACTTTGTCACAAAGTTGCCCTTTCTGATTTACCCCAAACAACAACGTGCTCGGAGAAAACCCAGTGCTGCGATTTACTGTATTGTTTATGGAATATTCAATTTTTACTAGGTGCTTATCCCAATTTAAGGTAGTGTCCGATTCGCATTCTTTCGCCAACATAGGGGTAAGCAAACGGTTTATACGCTCAATTTGGCCATTAGATTGGGGTGAAAACGTTGCTATTTGTATGTGCTTAATATTTTCGTTTTCTATAAAATCTTTAAATTCCTTCGAGGTAAAACATGTACCGCGGTCCGATACAATTTTGAGGGGTCTACTATAATTGTCAAAAAAGGTGTTAAGGCATTTTATAGCTTCTTTACTGCAAGTACTAGCCACCGGAAACAACTTAACGAACTTTGTAAAACCGTCGATTATCAAAAATATGTGTTTACATCTTGTGCGTGAGGATGATAGTGGACCATAATGGTCAATGTGCAAAGTATCGAAAGGTGAATTTCCCTTAGGAATGTTGTGAAGCGTACCTTCGGTTCTCCCGGAATTTGGCGAGAAATACTTACACTTCAGGCAAGTTTTAATGTAGGCCCTGATTTTTCCTTTCATATTCGGAAACCAATACATTTTACTTAAATATTCGTAGCACTTATCCACACCAAGATGGCACAAAGCCTCGTGGTGTGTTTGCATGACTCTATTTTCCATTTTTTCTGGAACATAAAATCTTACATCGCCCTTCTGCTTCCTATAGACCAGACCGTCGATCATCTCAAACCAAGGACTCTCGGCCCTTTCCAATTGAGCAGCAATTTCGGCTATCTTAGCGTCCTGCCTTTGCGAGGCAGCCAAAACATACTCAAGACCCTCATCTCTCGCATTTAAGATATTAACTGATCTACTTAAAGCATCAGCGTGTCCCATTCTATCTCCCTTTCGGTGTTCAACCGTGTAATCATAGCTTTGAAGCTCAAGAGCCCAGCGCGAGATACGTGCATTTATGAATCTTTTACTCAACGTCTGGACAAGAGATTGGCAGTCCGTTACGATTTTGAACTTAGTGCCTATCAAATACACTCGAAACCTTCGTAGCGCATAAATAATGGATAGGGTTTCTAATTCAAAACTATGATATTTCCCTTCGGCAGCTGACACCCGTTTGGAAAAATATGAAACCGGATGGAATTTGCCATCGTTTTGTTTCTGCATTAATATAGCGCCAAATCCAAGACTACTTGCATCACAATGCAGTTCTGTCGGAGATTTAGGGTTGAAAATTGCTAAGACGGGAGAGCTTAAAAGCTTTTCTTTTAGCTGTTCGAAACACGTCAATTCTTCCCTACCAAACTGAAAGGATTTGTCTTTTTTTAATAGATCATACAAAGGTTTTGCCAAAGTGGCAAAATCTTTAATAAATTTTCTAAAGTAGGAGCATAATCCTAAAAAGCTTTGTATACCTTTCGTACAGCTCGGCACTGGAAAATTTCTTACTGCCTTTAGATTGTCCTCATTAGGTTGAATACCATGTTCAGTTATTTTATAACCTAAATACGTGACCTCATTTTGCAAAAAGGAACATTTATCGAATCGTATTTGGAGATGTGAATCCATTGCAATTTTGATAACCTGTTTAAGAATATCAAGATGCTCGTCTAAAGTTTCGGTAGCAATTAATATATCATCGATGTATGTTAGGATTTTACCAGATGTTATAAGAGGTTTGAAAATTTTCTTCATGAACTTTTCGAATACCGCGGGTGCATTTTTCAAGCCAAATGGCATTCGCAGATATTCGAATTGACCAAGAGGAGTAATAAAGGCCGTATATTTAACTGAATTTACCGCGACCTTAACGTGATGAAATCCATTTTTAAGGTCGAGAACCGAAAAATATTTTTATTCTTAAGGGTGTCGAGATGATCCTCGATCAAGGGAATAGGGAAATTATCCCTGACTGTAACACGGTTCAACTCACGGTAGTCAATACAAAGGCGAAGCTCCTTATTCTTTTTCTGGACAAGGACTATCGGTGATGCAAAGGGAGAAGAGCTTTCCCGAATAATTTTTCGCTCCAAAAGGTTATCCAGAATTTTTTGAAGTTCTAACCTGTGAGCATATGGCAATCTTCTAGGTGTTGAATGAAAAGGCTTTTCGTCCTTAAGTTTAATTTCCATCTCAAAGTCGACTTCCGGACTACAAAGCTCTTGAGGAAGCATGGCTGGCATGATAATCTGCTTAATTTGTTCCTTGACTTCATAACATAATGACTCATTAATATTTAGGTTCACATCACAATCATTCCCATTAGCGATTTCTATATTCATTATTTGTTCAATAAATTCGTTACATGCTAAATTACCTGATGTTTTGTCGACCATCTTTTTATTTGAAACATTTTCGATTACTGAGACCGGTTCGCATTCCCCTTCGCTTTGTGTTACTTGTAATGTTTCTTTTTTTCTGAGTTCCAAATTTCCCTCACAAATAAAATTTCTTCCTAAGACTACAGGATACCTCATGGAATCGTCGGAGACTACAAACAATTTCAATAAAATTTTAGAGCCGTTAAATGTTATTTTAGAATTTACTTCACCTACGATATCAAGTATGCTATCATCAATACCATAAAATTTATACTTCTCTTTCTCAACAGGAATTACTAGATAGGCCGGTAGGTACTGACGCTGAATAAAACTAATTGGACTGCCAGAGTCCAGTAACGTCTGTAGAATGCATTCAAAAGACATCGTTGGGCAATCTTCTTCGTCAAAAGTATAGTTGATGCAGACCTCGAATTCGTTGGAAGACTGCTTGAGTGATTCCCTCTGCTGAACACAAACGCTACTCGAATGCTGATGGTCATCGCTGTCCACTCGTTGAACGGTCATAATAGGCTTGTTCTTACAATCGTAACTTTTGTGATCCATACTTCCGCAGTTAAAACATGATCCTTTTTGTCTCCTCGGCTTAGAGCAGCTCGTACTAAGGTGACCGACCTTGTTGCAATTGAAACATTTGAGTTTTGATGAGTGTTGACGTAATCCTGCTGCATGGTTGTCGTTATGCCTTTGCTCCGGTATCGTGGTGTGTGATTTCATTAGATAGTACTTCTTAAGGGCTTCCTTTAGCTCAGCTATGTTATTTACTGCATATAATAACATTTTATTAGAGCTGGTATCAGGTATTCCTCTAATGACATATTGAACGAGATCCTTTTCTTCAATGTCTACGAGTGAAGCTATTTCTAACATAGTAAATAAATATTGCTGCCAAGACTCGTCCCTCTTTTTGTGGCGTTTTGCTAACTGCTGGTGGACTTCTGCACTGGATATATGTTTATCGAATTCGTTGATCAAAGCAATTTTTAAATCCAGCCACGATTTTACATTAATTGTTCTCGAAAAAAGTTTTGCCGTCCCTGCCATCAGCTTTTGGGCATATATTAAACGTGTTCTACAGTCCCATCCAAGGAAATCCGCAGTTTCCTCAAAATGAGTTATCCATTTTTTCACTGAGTAGGAGTCCTCGCCATTGAACTTATGAAGAGATTCCTCCACATCTTTAAAGTTGAACTGATGATTCCCTCTTCTAGATGATTCTTCTGTCGTCAATTCAGCAATTTTCCTTTTAAGATCAGCAATTTCTTGCTTTTTTGCAAGGATTTGTCTAAGTTCAGCCAGTTCTCTGTCCACATCATCTTGCCGATCCACTGCAGGAGCCCCCATAAAATCCTCTGAAGAGCCCGCCCGTTCATCTTCATGAGGTGTCAACATATTTTCAGGAAAATATGTGCTTTGGTCCTCATCGGTCATTTTTCTTACCGCCTCCTGAAGTTTTAATCTTAGTTCTGCCTTATTGCCCTTGGAATCAGAGCCTATTTGGTTTAATTTCTCCTTCAACTCGTTTACGGTTGCCCGATCTATAAAACTAAATGCACGTGCGCACGCCATGTGTTCCGTCAGATTCTAGCAATAAAAATTTCGGAACCGCTCAAAATAACCAAAATCCCTCGTAATCACTCCCAAAATCACCGATGATACTGTTAATTTTCAGGTTTTTGAAGCGATGCGTAAAATTTAATTGGATTAATTTTTCCGAAGTCACACATTGCGAAACACGTGGTCGACCGATCGACTATATCTATATCGGACTTAAAAGTTCAAAACATAGCTTTATAGGCACATAACAAATTCTTTTTTTTTTTTTTTTTTTTCAACCCGCAATTAATAAATAAATTTTTTAGGACCGATCCCACTTCTGAGTTTGTAGGAGGCTTCAAATAAAAACACGCGGACTTCAGTAAGATCTTCTTTACTCGAGTGCTCAGAACAGACTAATTCATCTCGATCATTCGCTTAGATTAGAATCAATGCCTAACGAGTAACGGTTATACAAGATAACTCGATCGCTCTCTCTTACAGAGTTGCCTACAGTTATTTACCGAAAATGTTGAAATTTCTTCAAAAGCAGATAAATCCTCTTCCATTATGCGAACATTTACTGAATCTGAGGAATGCTCTCTAATTTCCGAATTTAAGGTAATATTATTAATTTCATCATCACAATCTGTTAATGTTGGTATAATAAAATCATCCTCATCGGGCTCACAATTAGATGAATTGGTTTGAATAGAAATAATTTTCATTGAAAGAATTTTAGCAACTATCAAATTAAACTGGAAAAGGGAGGGATTAACATTGTTCATACCTCTGGATCTTATAAGGTAGAATAAATTTTCGATGGCATCAGTATTTAATCTTGAAAGAGCCAAATAAAAAATGCCATTTGATTCCTTCCATAAATCTTTGGCAAATAGCAAAATTGCTGAAATAGAGAGCATTATTCCGTCTAAACAAAAAACCTTTGTACTTGAACAATATTTAACGGCACGAAAATAACTATTCATCTCCTCTAAATATAATTGAATGTGATTATTTTCACATAGTCCCGAGCGGTAATAGTTTTTGTCATATAATACGTGGCTGTTTAGGCAATCAAATAGTTTATTTATTTTTTCTATAAATTTAGCGGTAGCAATTGCAATATCCTGGCAATTTTCGAAGTGACCCATTTGAATTAAAGTTTGAATAGCTGAAGCAACGGTATGGCTAAATATTTGAGTTGCGTATTTAACTTTCATTTTTTCAAATGAATTCGGAAAAATATGCTTCAGTGTTAATTTTGGACAGAGTCTAGTTGAACCGCTGTTTGAATCCAATTCGTATAATTTTACAATAATACTCCATGAAACTCTACCATCAGGAGTTTCTATATCGTTCTTCATCCAAATATTACGCAAAGATTTTATTAAATGAGGAGCGTCATAGAAGGCATATATTTTTTTGTTTTCAAACATAAAGTAAGGTGATTCAGGGACAATGTTTAATTTGTTAAAACAACCTCTATTATTTGATCCTTGATCAGAAACTATTCTCTTCACATTTATTCCAACAAATTCAGCAGCTTTTATATTTTCTTCGATAAATTCCCAAGTAGTCTGCGTAGTTTGCCATTCTGCTAATGCATAGCACTGGTAACGACTTGTTGGGATCCTGCTGAGGGATCCGTAGAACGCGAATTTAAAACAACTTGGACTCTCGGTTAAAAAGATACTTTTATTGACTGAGTTTTAAACAGTTTTTAAAAATACTAGTCTGGATTCCAGGAAAGCCTTACCTTTGGTAGGGGGACAATGCCTGGTTAAAATCTAGATCACTTCTGACTTGTCGTAACGGGAACATCTCCTTTTATTCAAAATATATTTGGGGAGGATCCGCCCCTTTGATCGATAAAGTATCGTTTTGCCCAATCAGTGCGTCTTCCGAGTTTACATAATCCAAAAATGCATAATTGCATTCTGAGCTGGTGACAAACATCGACCGGCAAGTGCATTGCACTCAATTGAGCCGTTTGCATCGTGTCAGTTTACACCCCGGTAGCGTTATGCTTAACCTTACCGGCGTGTGCCGGCCGCGGTCAGAGGCCTTGTCTGGCACGAGCTAAAAGAGCGGTGCGTCACCGTTAGTTGTGGGTGTCTTAAGTTTCCCACGCTTGGTGCGATCACTTGATGCTGGCGTTGCTACTGCGCGATCATGCTGTGTTTACGGCGCTTTGGTAATGTGACTCGGAAGCGGCGCTGTTGGGTGTGCGGTATGTCACTCGCCACCGGCTTTTAGGCTTAAGGCCACTTGATTGCCGGCTTTTAGGCTGGTGGTGAGTTATGAATTTGGGATTCACTTTTCTGGGTGAAGTATTTGAGTGAGAGGTTTGTGATCAGTAATCAAGACGAAATGTCGTGCATACAAGTAGTGAAAAAATTTTTGAACTGCCCACACAATAGCAAGCGCCTCCTTGTCAATCTTGGGGTAACGTTGTTCTGGAGCTTTCATCGTACGGCTCGCGTAAGCAATTGGTCTCTCTCGCCCGTCTGGAAGTCGATGCGATAGTACAGCACCCAATCCGGTTTTACTTGCATCCGTAGCCAAAAGAAGAGGAAGATCGGGATCATAGGGCATCAAAACCTGCAGCGAAGTTAGAATTCGTTTGATGTCATCATACGCTCTGTCCGCTTCTGTCGTCCACTCAAAGACGTCTCTCTTCAGCATGTTTCGCAACTGTCTATCACGAGAAGACAAATCTGGAATGAAAGAACTGTAGTACGTAGCTTTACCAAGAAATAATTGCAGCTCTTCTGGCGAAGACGGCTTTGGTGCCTTACAAACAGCTTCGACGTGTTTTTCAGACTTGTGAATACCCTTTTCGTCTATCTTGTGACCCAAAAATTCGACGGACGTGATACCAAAGACACATTTCTTCTTATTCAGTTTCAATCCATGCGACTTGATTCTTTCTAACACCGCCTTCAATGTTGTTAGGAACTTTGTAGTTGTGTCAGCAAATATCAATATGTCATCGAAAAAATTCACCACGTTTGGTATTCCTCGTAGTAGTTCCTCCATTCTTCTTTGCCAAATAGCTGGTATGCTTGCCGCACCATAAACCGCTCTTGCAGGCCGTATCAATCCATGTGTCGGAGTGTTAAGTGTCAACGCTTCTGCAAACTTCTCATCAACAGGTAGATGTGTATAAGCATCTGTAATATCTAAGTGACCGAAGATCTTTGCACCTTTCATTTGGTTGAAAAGGTGATCTGCTCTCGGAATAGGATGCTCGTCGATGACCATCCTTGGATTCAATGTTGGTTTGTAGTTTCCTGTAATCCGTAAGGCACCACTTTCTTTAACCACTACATGAGTCGTTGAAGCCCACTCAGAATGCTCGATTCTTCTATAAAATCCGGACGCAATTCTTTCATCAATTACCTTAGCGTACTTGTCTCGCAGAGCTAATGGAATCTCGCGAGCTCTGCAGAATACCGGTGTGACGTCTGGCTTCAAATGTACCGTAGCTGGAGGCCCGACTAGTTTTCCTGGAACCGTACTAAACAAGTCATCGTACTTGGCCAAAAGTTGCTCTAAATCCTTCTTCTCATCTTCATTCAGGCCCGACTGCAGAGAATCTTTTGATAATTGAACTGAGGAAATACCTGAAAACAGTTTGCGAAAATCAATTTCATCGACAAATTGTTGAACCCATTCTCGGCCAAACAAGGGTTCGTAGTCGCCATCCACCACAAACAAATCCAGTTTCCGCGAAGTGCTTCCCACTGAAACAAGCACCGAAGCATATCCCAAACAGCAAATGGGGTGCCCCGTGTAACTGGCAAAGCGTCGACTTGTAGGTTGTAATGAAAGGTTCGATGCCAAAGTTGACAGCAGTCTCTGGCTCACAATTCCACACGGAGCACCAGTGTCCAGTTCCATCTTCAAAGGGTGGTTGTTGATTTTGACATCAATCATATGCCTCTTCATAGACTTTATTACGTGCACCTCTTCGATATGTCCTAGATCATCAATGACTTCAACGTATTCTGCTGGTTCCTCCTGGTACTCCACCATAAGGTGGGTTGCTTCTTGCCCCGCTGACTTTCCTCGACAAATCTTCTCTATATGCCCTTTCTTTCCACAGAAGTTGCAAATTGCATTCCGAAGACGACATTCGCTGTGTAAATGAGGTCCTCCACAACTGAAGCAAGGTGACCTCTGTCCTTGACCCTTTCGGACCGGTCCCTTCCCACCATAAGTTGGTCGATAATTACTCTTCTTTAACAAAGGAGCTGAGTACCCGAGCTTGTTTGCAGCTTCTCCTGACGATGCTGGCATTTCATAGGTACCCACCGTGTCTGCTGTTTTCTGCGTAGCTTCCATTGATTGCGCAATCTCGTAAGCATCTTTGAATGTAGCTGGATTCTTCGAAATAATCTCGTCGCAAATGTCACGTGAGTGAAGGCCATGTAAAAATTGCTCGATTAGCATTCGGTCAAGAAATTGTTCGTACTCACAATGAATAGCACCTTTTCGTAATTTTAAAGCGAAATTGGCAATGGACTCACCAGCGTCTTGCTTGATTTGTCTAAATTTGCAACTTTCAGCGAATTTATTTTTCTTCCGATCCAAATGAGCAATAAGCGTGTTTTTAATCTCATCATAGGTGAGCTGTTCGCTTTGTCGAGGGCTTATCAAAAATTTCAATGTACTTATCAATTCCGTTCCGATGTACACGCGCGCGTAGTTTGTGTGTTGCTCCGCAGGAATACGGCTCAGCTCCAAGGCCCAATCGAAACGCTGAAAATAATCTGCCACTGACGTTTCATCCGACGCTTGATACTCTCCGATCGAAAATTATGGTGGTCGTCGTTCTATCACTTCGTTTCCGACGTGTCCATTTTCTTGCCTTTGCTCGGTGATCGCAGCCACCGAATTTCTGACGGCATCGGTCAACAAATTCGTAAATGCATCAAGCAATTCTCGAGGCAATGCCATTTTGAATTAAATTCGGGTTCTTTAAATCACTTCTGACACCACTTTTAAATATGCAGACTCCAAATTCATTGCAAACAGTACTTTATTCAATGACAAAACAGAACTGACTGACAGACAAAACTGACACATAACCAAGTGACAGTTTTAGTAAACAATTGCATTCGAATATATTCAAATGTGCAATTTGGAATATGTAACACTAAACCTCCATAAAACTTTAAACTTAGAAAACTACCTTCTTAAAACTAAACAATAAAACAAAGAAATCTATTTTTGAAACTGCAACAAATCTCAATATATTGAGTGGAATTAGGCTTAAGGTTGAGCAAAGGAAGTTGTTCTAGTCAATACCCGGAACAACTAGTCTCAATATATTGAGTGGAATTAGGCTTAAGGTTGAGCAAAGGAAGTTGTTCTAGTCAATACCCGGAACAAATAGTCTCAATATATTGAGTGGAATTTGTTGGATGCTTTTTATATTTGCAAAAAGAAAAACACACTTGTCTTGTACAACTTAATATTTATCTATTTTTAAAGTACACAATGTTCACTCTGATTGTATTTTACACACTCTGAATATTTTAATTATTGTTGGAATAAGAACTCTGATTATATACTCTTCACTGCTTAAGGCACTTGCGCTGCTCTGCTGTTGAACACTGAATGGGGAGAATCCTGGCAGAAGCTGACTGATCAGGGATAGGCAAAACACCGAACTCTGAATAGGTGGATGGAGACAACTTCATCCACATAAACTCTGAGCGTTAGGTTGGACGAAGCCTTAACATCTCAACACTCCCTCTCTTCGTCCTACCGGCTAGCTCACTGATCTCCATCTTCTATCCGTCTACCTCCTCTTAACAAATCTGAAAGAAAAAGACTTTAATAGGCTTCATCTGAGAACACATTTATATGTTCAGCAATCTATTTCATTTAGTATTAATAACCTTCTGAATTAATTAATTTCTGAATTCAATAACTTATTTCTGAGGTAATTATGTTGCTCAAATGCAAGCGGCTTGGTCATGATATCTGCTTCGTTCTCTGAAGTAGGTATCCAAACCACTTTAACTTTTCCTTCTAATGTACAAGTTTTAATATAGTCTCCATGGGTGGATGCCATGTGACTTTTCTTTCCTGTACCTGTTTTACCAGATTTCTCTGAATGTTTGCCAAATCATCGTCAAAGTTTTTCAACTTGTGATTACCATCCATCTGAGTACACTTTACCGCGGATTCGTTGTCACATCTGATAGTTACTGGATACATAGTTCTTCCAATCATATCTCTGATAGCCTTATCTAGTGAAACCAGCTCTTGACAAGCATCGCTCATTGCAATAGTCTCAGCTTGACAAGTTGATAGTGAGACATAATTTTGCTTATGGCTCCTCCAGGCAATAGTGTCACCAAACAATTTGATTACATACCCTCCTGTGGAAGATGAGTCATGACAGTCTCTGAAACTAGCATCTGACATTGCCTCCAATATTTCTTCTTTTGCTCTGAATACTAAACCAAGGTTCTGAGTGCCTTTTAGGTATCTGAAAATCCTCTTGACCTCCTTCCAGTCATCTTCTGAAGGTTCCAGTTGTCGTCTGGCTAGGTAATTAACCGCGTAGGAAATATCAGGTCGTGTGGCGCTAGCTACATATAACAAACTCCCGATTGCCTCCCGGTAGGGAATTTTGGTTCGTTTCTGATTTTCATCTGAGTTGGTTTCTACAGCATTTCTGATCTCTCTTTTCTTTACTTGTCTGGTAACCATAGGTGTTCTCTGAGGTTTGCTCTCCAGCATATTGAATCGTTCAAGGCATTTTTCAATATAGTCTGATTGTGTCATATTTAGTAACTTGGTTGTCTTTTCTCTGAATATTTTCATACCTAGGAATTTTTCCGGTTCTCCTAAGTCCTTCATTTGGAATACTGATTTTAGTTTTCCTTTTACTTCTGACATTTTGTCTGGGTAATTACTTGCCAAAATCACATCGTCGACGTATACTAAAACTATGACCATTTTCCCTTCCTTTCTCCAAGTGAACAGGCAAGGTTCATTGATATCTTTTTCAAGCCCTAACTTGAGTAGTTCTTCTGAAAATCTCTGATTCCATCTCTTTGGTCTAATTCTAAGGCCATACATAGCTCTTTTAATCTTGCACACTTTATTCACTCTGGTGTGCTCATCTACTACTAGTCCATCCGGAATCTCCATAAATATATCTTCTTCCAAGGTTCCATTCAGAAAAGCAGTTTTCACGTCCATCTGACACGCCTCAAGACCGTATTTGTTTATTATCGCGAACACTGTTCTGATTATAGGTAACCTGGATACCGGAGCATAGGTTTCTGTTAATTCATACTCCTTAGTATCTTTAAACCCTCTGATCACGAGTCTACCCTTGTATGAAACTTGTTTACAATCATCTAATTTCTTTTTGAATACCCATCTAGAGTCTATGATCTGAACCCTCTTTCCATCTTCTGATTTATTGGGTCTATTGACTAGTTCCCAAACTTTATTTTCCTTCATAGATTTAAGTTCCTCTTGAACAGCTTTGATCCATTCTGATTTTTCGTCTGATTCCAATGCTTCTCTATAGTTAGCCGGATCTCTATTAATTTTGGCTATGAGCGCATGCCTAAATTGATCTTCTGAATTTATATGTTCTTCTAAACTCTTGACAATATTAATTCCAGTAGAGCTTTTTCCTGCATCTTGTTTCGGATGTTCCGCAAAAGCAGATCGTAGGTGTGTCCATGTTGGCCTGTTTGTTTTTGCTGTTCTCTCTGGGTTTTTCCGCATCTTCCTTGGACAGTTCGCGGCAGTAATATCCTCTGACTTCCTTTTTCTGGGTCTACCCACTTTTGTCTTAGTTAGTTCTTCTGATACTTTTTCCTGGCTTTTGGTTTCTACCCCCTTTTCTTCTGAGTCTTCTAGCCAACCTACATCATTGATGTCTTTCATTATTTCAGGAGTCACTTCTAAACTTCTTTCATCAGACTTAGATTGATACAACTCCTTGTACACAATTTTCTCATTGAACCTAACGTTCCTTGAAGTAATCAACTTCTTTGATTCTGGATGCCACAATACATACCCAGTTTTTGTGTACCCAACCATAATTGTTCTAATTGCTCTCTCTGAGAATTTAGTATTAGGAAAAGGTATTTTAGCATAAGCTATGCACCCAAAACGTCTGATTCTGTCTATATTCGAGTCAATCTTTGGGGTAAACTTCTGAATTGGTGATTCGAAATTATTAGCTCTGTGTGGAGTTCTATTGTACAAATGTACTGAGGCTTCTGAGGCTAACATCCACATATTCTTTGGTAACCCCGAATCTAACATTAACGCTCTGATTTTCCATTGTAGGGTTTTATTAAATCTCTCTGAAGTTCCGTTGTGTTCAGGAGTATAGGGAGGGGCGAAATCCTCTTCAATATTTTCTTTCACCATGACTTCTGAAAATTTTCCCCCGACAAATTCTTTTGCATTGTCTGTTCTGATAAAATTTACCTTTACACATTCATCTATTAAATTTCTAGCTGTCATTAAGAATTTTTCCAAGCAGTTACCTGCTTCACTCTTATTTTTAACAGCATATGCTTTTGCAAATCTTGAATAGTCGTCAACAAATACTATTATGAACCTATTACCGCCAGGACTGCTAGCCGGTTTTATAGGTCCCATAACATCTGTATGTATCCTAGCTAGTGGTCTAGTTGCTCTGAGTCTAGTCTCTGAAAAAGGTAACTTTTCCATCTTTGCTTTGATGCAGACTTCACAGTCTAATATATCCTCGTCAAATCTTACATTTTTCAAAATGTTTTCAGATCTCTGAAGCTTTCTCAAATAATTGATTGACACATGCCCCAATTTTATGTGCCAAAGCACTGAGTCTTTTATTTTATTTTTGGATTTGATGTTCAATCCATTGTTGCTTCTCCCATCAAACAAAACATCTAATTCTTTTCCTTTACTCTGATCTAAGTTAATAGCATTGTACTTAACTATTTCTTCTGACTCAACCTCTAATTTCTCTGAATTATTTTGGTTTCTTTCACTTTGGAGTATCCCTTCGTTCTCCCTCCCAATCTCAGCTAGGATTTCTTTATCATTGTCGCTACTTATTTCCATAATATCCGCCTGAGATTGTTCCAGGAGTTCCTCCAAAGTACCAATTCGAGCACTACATGAGTACTTGTTGTATTTTTCATAATTATTTAATGAATTGTCTTCTGAATTTTTTGCTTCTAATGTAACCTCCCAATTTGGTTTCTTGTAGTTGCCCTGTAAGTATTCTTCGCCTGTTGTTTTATCAAATATTGTTAATCTCTGATTGTCTAGATAAATTGCTAGCCCTATGTCTGCAAAGCGTCTGATTGATATTAAATTGTCTGATACATCCTTAGCTGCCAGAACATTTGACAACTTAATAATTTCATTTTTATTTATATTTGACTTTATATATAAGTCGCCTTTCCCATTCACCATGATGTTTGCAGATTTGTTTTTGTTGGCACTTCTAATTGTCTCCCCTTGACTCATTTTAAAGTTATGTAAGTAAATGTTTTTGCCAATTATATGCTCAGTTGCTCCTGAGTCCGCAATGAATGTAATTGCTCCCTCTGACTTAAATTTATTCTCTGATTTATTTTTAACAGTAACATTATTACCTGCATTGTAAGCCTTTATTTTCCTTTTTATCGATTGGTTTTGTACTGATGTCGTTGGCCTTAACTTTGGTTTTGTCACGCAATTGTTATTTCCTCTGAATATGCCTTTATTTCTACTTTTATTATTATTACTTCTGAATACTCTACTTCTATTTTTGTTTGCTTTATTTTCCCACTTATATGTATTATTATAAATATTTGAATTCTGATTTTTAACATACCCGTCTTTTGGCGTTGCCTTGTTTGGTAAGTCATCACCCTTGTGGTTTCTGACGTCTTGGCAATAAAAGCAGTACCACAGACCGTACTCTGTCAGTGGACATGCCCTTGCCATGTGCCCGAATTTGTTGCATCTGAATCACTTCTGAACTTCTGATCTTGTTGCAAATTTCGCCACCGGTTTTTCCCTTTGATTTTTCTCCTCTGATTTTATCTCTGATTCCATCTGTAAAATATATTTTTTAATATCATCTATCGTCATATCTGTATTATTAAATTGTTTCTTAGTGAAATTTACTGTTTTCACACTTTTATGAGCCTCTGAAACAGCTTTGTAAAATGCTGATCTTTTCTCCTCTTCTGTAAGAGGTATCATGTCTTCACATGTTTCGTATTCTCTAATAATCGTGTCAAACTTGTCACAAAAATTATTTATGCTTTCATTAGGTAACATTCTCATACTGTATAGTTGAGCTCTGACCGAGGATGCTGAAATATTTGCTTCGGCCTTTCGACTTTCTCTAATCATCTGAATAATTTCTATTGGTTCATTAATACTCAATATCTTTTTATGATAATATTCATCAACATGATTAATTATTATATCTCTGACTAAGTTTTTCTTTTTCCTTAATTCCTCTGAACTATAATCTTTATTCGTCGGTATGATTTCTTGAATGAATTCGAGTAAATCATGTGTTTGTAGTTCTGAGGTTAGGTAATCAATCCAAACATTCAAAGGCATGTTTTGGGTTAGTTTATAATTTCTTTTAATATTATATTTATTCACACTGTTACTTGTGTCTAGTGTGCGTCTGAATTCCCTGAATGTTTGGCTCAATTCATTTATTACTGTCGATTGAGTATTCTCGTGATCTTCTGAATTCGGCTCTTGTGTTATACTCTCAGTATTTACAAAATCCCCACCTCTGATTGTAGAATTTAATAAAGACATATTATTTACCTCTGAACGTCTGATGTTGAAGACTCTCGTTAGATTGTCCATGGAGTCTGCCATTAGCTTTGCTGATCTTTCCATAGACTCAGCCGTCTTCTGGTTTGTTTCTGCTATTGCCTCTAATCGCCTTATTGTATCTCTCAGGTCCGCTCTGAGTCTGCGTTCGCTCGGGGTTATCATGCACATTTCAGGCAGTCCCGGAGGCGTTAAGCTCTCTGATTGTTCTAGATTTTTAATTAAATAGATCAATTATTCTGATTATTTCATCTAACCTTGTTTTTATTTCATTGAAGACAGACAATAAAAACAAATTACCAGATCTGGTTTCTCTGATACACAATTGTCTATATTCTGAATAAATAGAAACATTTACCTCTATTATCCTTATTCGGTGAGTGTTCCGAATCTCTAACTCTTTTCTCTGACATCTTGTTCTGTTGAATATATCGAACAGTCATTTATTTAATACATATAAAATTGTATGTATACGATTAGAGTTAATAAACTTCATTTAACCGCACAGCAAGTTAAATAAAAGAAATATTTATAACTCAAATCGGAACTGTATGTATACAGTTAGAGCTATTAATCTTCACTTAACCGCACAGCAAGTTAAATAAAAGAAATATTTATAGCTCAAATCGGAATTGTTCGGACCATCAATACACACGTGCTCCCTCCCACTATGAGTTGACGCACTGCTATCAACCCTAAGGCGTGAGAGGGGCGATCGCACACGCATGCACTTTCCGGGCTTCCCAACTTCCGACATTACCGGTATTATTTTTATTTCATAAGAAATACACAACAACTATGTGAATTCCATGCACTGCCTGTTCATCACAAAGTCGTTGGCTGTTTTTGTAAATTTATTGTTTCTATTTAATTCTGAATGTTTCCTTTAAACAAGGAGAATTACTCAATTCTCTGCTTATATATGAATTTATTAAATAAATTCACACGGAAACAATCTCCTTCTGAATGAATGAATGGACTTTATACACATATATATATATATATTATGGACAGATCTAGCTTGTTTTATAATTCTGTCCATTGCCAATTCATTTTTTTATTATTTATTTTTTATTATATATATATATATAGGCAACAGCACGGTGTCTTGCTTCTGCAAGAACCGTTGACTCCTTTTCATTTCACAAAACCGTTATGACGCCTTGCCTTCCCAGAATTGGCATGACGCCACGCTCTCCCAGAATTGGCCTGACGTCACGCTCTCCCAGAATTGGCCTGACGCCACGCTCTGACTTTTATTTTATATTTTATTTAATTTCAGCTCCGAACATCTTTATTATTTTTTTACATAACTAACAAAACACTTCACTTACATTTCTTCTGAATAGCTTCTGATCACAAATCTTCTGAGTAGATTCTGAATAGGTTTTCCTTTGCAAAAAAAATTTCAGGCGTGCTGAGCCGATAACCTGTTGGATGCTTTTTATATTTGCAAAAAGAAAAACACACTTGTCTTGTACAACTTAATATTTATCTATTTTTAAAGTACACAATGTTCACTCTGATTGTATTTTACACACTCTGAATATTTTAATTATTGTTGGAATAAGAACTCTGATTATATACTCTTCACTGCTTAAGGCACTTGCGCTGCTCTGCTGTTGAACACTGAATGGGGAGAATCCTGGCAGAAGCTGACTGATCAGGGATAGGCAAAACACCGAACTCTGAATAGGTGGATGGAGACAACTTCATCCACATAAACTCTGAGCGTTAGGTTGGACGAAGCCTTAACATCTCAACAAAAACAGAAGAACAAAATTCCAATTTTCTCTCTACTTCATACCGTTCTTCTAGGGGAATAAACATCAAAACTAAATTTTTAATTGAATTGATAATAACAAAAAGTAACTTAGAAAAATCATCCAATATTTCCATAATTTGCTTATTAGTAAAATTACTGCAATAGTTCATTTTAACAACTAATTTTAAAGATTCATTTAAAATTAGGGTATCCCAATCTATTTCCTTAACATTACCGAAAGCAGAATTAATTGGTTCGGAATTTATAGTTTTATCACTTATATTTGGGAACTTTTCACTACCATGAGGAGACATTTGTTGAGAAAAAGTTTTGTTGTTTTCGAAATGAGAATTTTTACAATGTTTTTTAAATGCGCAAAATGTAGAAAATGTCTGCGGACAATGCAAGTATGGACAAGAGAAACTTTTAATAGTTTTCAAATTATGATTAAATTTATAATGTGAAAATAATTGATTAAGACTGTCAACATCTCTATTGCACAAATGACAAATCATTTTGGCTAAATTATCAAGTAAAGACAAAGTAAAAGTATATGTATAAGGTATTAAAATATGAAATCTAAATCGTGCTTAAAAACCCTGAAACTGCTGAGGAAATATTTGCCTCATTTTGGAAAAAATAAGCCTGAATAAATTCCCAAATAAATTTACACTCTTCCTGATACCTTAAGTCGAAAATGTAAATTAGTTTATAAGTACAAGACAAGGCATGGATGAGGCTTTCAAACTTAAATTTAATGTCGTCAAATACAGCGAACGCTTCGGAAATTTCACCCGATCCCGTATCTATAACTAATACAAACGGTTGACACTTCAAGTGGTGTTCTAAATACTTTTTTTTCTTCTGTTTTATGGCATTATCCAAATTGGTAATTGATTTCACCTTTAATATGAAGGCATCTTGGCTGTCAGCTATACTATATTTCCAAATTTTTCATTCTGTTCCCTTAGTTCTTCCTGTTGGCACTAGAAAGTGGTGCAGAGCATCACATATATTCAGGTCCCGTCTATTATTTCCTAAACACAATTCGGAATCAGGATTAAAATGTTCAATAAAGGAAAACCGTTCCTTACCATCTGCCAAGCTGAAGACAGTCGCACGAAATATCTCCTTCCCACTATGCTGCACAAAAGGTAGAAATTTGTTGACAAAACCCTCCCAATTTTTTAACAAACCGTTCGAACTGTTAAAACTTTCCTCAAAGTCTATGTCTACCTGTGGATGTGGAACGTAAGATAAGTATGAATGAACTCATGAAAGAAACTACTTACCAATCTATCGCCGAACTGCCTTTTGTATGCAGGCCATTCCTGTAATATATCCTGCAGCGTTAAAGGAGTTTTAAAAGAATGTATTCTTTGGTGTGATGATTCTCGCCATTTTATCTCTACGGTTTCCCAGGGCTTTTCATATAACTTAAGCCACTCCTTACAAAATTCAAAAGATTTGGTATCCAACGATTTTCCTGCTACCTCTAGCTTTTCTGCTAGTCCTTTTTTTTCCAGGTCTTTCCGCGGTTTTCTTCTTACTTTTTCTAGTGGGAATAGACCGACTTTACGTAGGTTACTGGCGAGGTTTTTATACCTATGATAAAGTCGACCGTGTCTCCTGTCGCCCGATAGAAGAAAATAATAATCCTGTATGTGATTAAAATAAGTAATTAATAGATATAAAGATAAATTAAAACTAAATTAACTAAATATAATATATTTTTAAAATGAGTAGGTACATGCCTTTCTCTCATTTGGAAATTGCTGAACGATTTGGTCGGTTATCTTTATATAGTCGGCATCTTTCATGAAACAGGAATTCGTTGTATACAATTTGACGATGTCGTCAATAAGTTTGTCTCTTGCAAAAGGGGGTAGGGATTGGTTGTTATCCTCCCATGCCTTTCTAATAAACTTTCCGTCAAGAGAAGCCAAATAACTGGAAATATCCTAAGGAGATTAGAAAACATTTCTTAAAGCCATGCTATGGAGAGGTTTTTTCTTTACATACAAATCCTATAAAGTTTTTTATCAATGAAGTAGATGGTGAAGCTGGTGTTAATGGAGAAGGGGGTCCAGAGTCAGAAACAGAGTTAGTTGGACTTCCTATAGAACTACCACCAATATTTTTGTGAATCCAATCATACGAATATGTAGATGAATTAAGAACTTCATATCCCTGAAATTTTATAAAACTATAATCTTGAACTATTTAAGCATATTTCTGTTACATTTTTAATTTGCCATTGCACTAAGTTAAATCTTGCTTTTGATAAAAGTTTTAGGTTGTAGGGGTAAAGTTTCTCTAAGTCATGTGGAACAAGATACTTAAGCGTATCAAAGTCAACACCAAATGCTAAATAAAATGATTAAATATTGATTTTATTATGAGAATTCAAAAATTACAACAAAATTTGTCAATTTCCGTCTCCATTCCCCATTCCATTAAAACTTGGTATAAACGTTCATCCCTTGGCAAGCTTTCCGTTGACGGTGTTGGTGGAAGAGCAAGAGTTATTTTTGGGGGAGATATAATATTACCATCATCAGATGCCACCAGACCAGACTCTTGTGAGAATAACTCTGCACTACCTAGGGGCGTTAAGTTGGAAGAGCTCATTTTTGTAATGTTGTTCTTGTAATCCAGATTCTGTCGATTATATAACATACCTATGTATAGAAGATACGTTGGTGCGAGTAAAATAGCATAATTTTAGAAAATTATGACATTTTTGCATTGCATCAAATTATGTATTTTCGATAATACTGTCTACAAATTACATAAGTAAATCTGATAATTAATAAAATGATAAAATTCGTACGCGTACGCGTAATAGTTCACGAAATATAACGCTTCGAAAAATCACAAGTTCTTCGATGAAAAAATCGAACGATTAACTAATTTACGCTGATTACAGCTCAATCTATTGCGATTAAAAAAAACATGTTTCGAATAAAAGTTTTTTTTCTGTAAAATCTGATTATGCAAGAAGAAACACTATTAAGTGTTCAAAAGTTTCCCTTCACCCAATTCTCACGGTGGTGGGGCGGGCTAATTAATCACAGGCGAATGGTCCCTTTGAAAATATTAAGGATTTATTTAAAGCATTTTTTCGCACGATGTGTATTTCTTGAAATATTTCAATTTGTCAAGTTATATGAAACACCCGGTAATCACTAGTGTTACACTCGCCAAAGACTCGCGTTATATCTCGTGAATAGTTACGCGTACGGAAAAATATCGTAAACCGTTTTTATTAGAAATTATCTCAGCTAAAATTTGGTAATACATCTTTTTGTCTAAAAGTCCACCGTTCACGAGATATTTGCGAAAACACGTTTCTCGCTACCATTCACCCAGCGTAATTAATCCTGTGGCGATCTGATCGATGGGGAACTTTCACACAACATAACGTATTAACTTTTATTTATTTTGTGTTGCGCCAAAGGTGACTACAGAACTTGCAGACGCAGGTAGGGACGCACATTTATAAAGTTAATGTCTAGAAATAGAGATTCTTACCTTAAGTTTCCTGGAAATCCCAAATGATGTTAACCTGCCAGTAATACACAATACACAATAAAACACAAATTTCTTTCACCGTAGGTACCGCTCCGCATGGACTCAACTCAAATCACAAACTGAAAAATTTATTTGGGCTTGGTCAGCGAATACTTTTGACAGTTAGCCCAAACACACACAAAACAGTCTTGAAACAATAATTGGTTCTCTCTGTTGCACTATACAAATATTCGACTGTATCAGAACGGGACTTGTCTAATATTAGGGCGCGCTTAGGCCAACGGAGGCAATGTATGATGTCACCATCAACGTAATTTTCCTTAGGCCGGCCGGCCGGTGCAAAGGAGCGATGCAACAAATGGTCGATACGAGGAATTTTACAATTCTAACGAAGTCGCCGTGATCATTTTGCGCCGCGGCAAACCGTTAAAGCTATCACATTCTCTGTGTGTGCGTAGAATAGTATTGCAAGCATTGGATATTTTCTGAAATCAAGCGTTTACAGATTGAAATAAGAATTAGCTTTCCTTAAATATTGAATAATTTCTTAAAATAAGAAAATATTTTTTGATTGCAAGAAACATATTTCTTGAAAAGGCATTCATATTTGATTTCTTGATTTTAGAAAGCGTTTCAAGTAACATCAGATTGAATTAAGAAATAATTTTCTATAATCTAGAATATAATTTCTTAATCATTGAATATTTTCTTAAAATAAGAAAATATTTTCCCATAGTTAGATATCTATTTCTTAAAAAACTAAACTTTTATTTCTTGATACTAGAAAACATATCTTTCTAGTGACAAGAAATAAAAGCATTATATGAAGAATATACTGCTTGATTTTAGCAAAAAGTATTTGAAGTTAGAATAGTATTCTAAATCTGGAATCAAGAAAGTGATTTCTTGGCCCGTAGAAGATTTTTTCTTTCCGTGTAGCAACGAAATCTATTAAGAATTGAACAAATATCGTCTTGGATAGTGGGGCCAGCAAGTAGCACATCATTGAGCGATATATTTGATGCAGTGCGACATGAGGCGTCGAACACTACTCGAAGTTTTGTTGTTGAGCTTTCAGGACGCAATACGCCACGATGAGGCATAAAATAGTGTGGTTCAGGCACATTATTCCAAGCTAGCTCCTCCATGTTTCCTGCAGCCAGATACTCCTCGAGAAATTGCGAATAATTACTCTTGAGCTCAGTGTCTTTCAACAGTTTCTTTTCCAAATAGCAAAAGCGACGTCGAGCGATTTCCAGAGAGTGTGTGAACTGGAAAGAACAATCGCTGAAGGGCAATTTTACCATAAATCGTCCATCAGATAACCGCTTCGCTGATTCACGAAAGATAGCTTCACATTTCCTATGCTTTTCACTTAGGGTAGGAGCTTTGTCGATGTCTTCTTCTTTCCAGAACCGCTCTACGATTTCATTCAGGGACAAATCCTGAGCAAGTAATGCATCTTCATCCTTCTGATCGCGAGCCACGCAGCTCAAGGACGACGGAGTAGACGCTGACTTCGAATATCGTCCTGACACGATCCAACCAAATACCGTCTTCTGTAAAGTAGGCAAATTATCTTCCAATTTTATTTGACCCACACAAAGGAGTTCAAAGAAAACGTCAGCCCCAATGAGAAGATCGATCCGTTGCGGCTTAAAAAACTGTGGATCGGCCAGTTGGATATTAGGCGGAATATGCCAATCATCCACAGAAACTGACCTTTCAGGCTGCAGGCCGGTTATATGCGGAAGAATATAAAATTTTAAATCACTCTCGAAATTGCAGGTTCTAGACTTGTTTCGACCTATTCTAGGTCAAACATAATCATTACTATCCAAAAGGGCATCTGGTTCCCTTTACACATCGACATAAACCGTGTAGTCAACTTTCTGACTCAAAAACAGCGATTTAAAGGGCTTGATGAATAAAAAGGTAGTGTACTGTTGATTATGAATCTTTATTCCATGTAAATTTCTACATATATTTAATTTCCTTATTTTATTATGCGGCCAATATTATTACAATTCAAATTTCATCACAATAAATTTATTACTACGAAGTCAGGAAGATTGAATTCATTTATTTACTACGCAAATATTTATTTGTTTAAAGGATTTCCGGCTAATTTTTTCCCAAATCGAACTCTCACCGATAACCTCAATTGATTTGGAAAAATTTCAGCTGGTAGTTTCCCGAATCGAAATTTTTCCAAATTTGCTGTAAAATAACATATAAGTCTAAAGGAAGGTACAGAGATGATTCAATCTTTCTAATGTACAAATATTTCTAGGCTTGAAAGTGGATTTAAATACTGAAAAAATAGAAAATAACTAAATTTTGATTTAATGATTGCAATGCTAAATAATATTAATGATAATTCTAAGTCCAAAGTGGTGACTAAAAAATTCTAAGTCCAGCGTAGTGACTGAGCATTTCTAAGTCCAGCGTAGTGACTGAAAAAATTCTAAGTAAATCGCGAAAAATGAAATTTTAGGTCCACCTCGGTAGTCGCCCAGAGGTAATTGAATAATCTCGGTAATTGCCCAGAGATTCCGATAGTTTCGGTAGTTACCCAGAAACTATGCCTGCCCTTCGCCCAGCGCCGGCTTATATAGGCAGTGACCGTTAGGATTGACGATGTAAGCTGTCCGCACATACCAATTCAGCCGATGGGTTAAGTTGGTTGCATTTCCGATTTCCATTGGAAAGCATCCTTATCAGCTGATCCTTCGTGTGTCACTTGACGATCTGTCAAGTGAATGTTTGTTAATTGCGCGACGTCGAGTTTGTTTTTTACATGCGCGGCGTGATTTGTTCGAGGATTGAACATTCTCCGCCCCCGTTGATGTATGAGACATCAAGATAAGAAAAGGAATAGCATGGCGATTACCATCAAGGCAATGATTAACTAGTCGTATCCTTGTGTTTTTTTTTCTTTTTTATTGAATTAACTTAAATTCTAGGTGGTGGATCCGTCCTTATACCCTTGCCAAACAAGTTTGTTGCGGCGTAGTAGCAGTCTTACTCTACGTCCCGATCCCAGATAGACTGTGTACCGTTTTCGTTTACCCGCTCGGATTTGGGCAAAGGGAATGGTTTGCATCTGCTGGAAGGTTATTGTGAAGGGCCTGCCTTCCACTGTCATCAACTCATACAGCTTATCACCCAAGCTATTGGCTGATTTGACCGGAGCAGAAGATTGCTGTATCCCTGCTGCCGTGGAGGATGATGGTGTCGCTTCGAACCTCTTCATCGAGCTCTGTGATGGAGTTGCTTCGTCCTTCCGCATGGGACCTTGTGGCTTGATTGGCTGGGCGTTGGTGATCCTAGATCCCTGGCTGCAGGTGTCCGTGTTGGGTGAGTTGAGTTCTGGGGCTCGCTGTGGAGAGTTGTCCAGAAGTGGCATGTCCGGCAAGCTTGCATTCCTTGGGGGTGTTTCCGACCGTCTTCGTGGGGGGTTTGGAAACAGCGCTGCTCGCTCCGGAGTCAGAAGAACCTGTTCGTACTCGAATCCTTCATAGATTGGGGTCCGTGGAGGAGAACGTAGACTCCAACCGTGAACGTCGTCCTCGGAAATGTTTAGCTGTAGAATGTCATCCATATCGATGTTATTTATTTCTGTATAGTAAACGTTATGTTAATAATTTGCAGTTTTGGAATACATATGACGATCACTAGGACATCACAAACGTTTAAAGTGGGTTACTGGTTAGTGTTCGATGGGAAGAAGACAAATTTTTTGTATTGATCTCTTGTAAATGCCTGAATTGGTTCGCACTGTCACAACCCTGACTATTTGATCACTCCCAGGATGAAGTTCCTCTATCACCCCTAGTGGCCATTTGTTCGGCACCATAGTCTCTTCCCTTATGAGAACTATTTGACCAACCTTTAAGTTTGGTGTCTGCGTCCGCCATTTTTGCCGAGCCTGTAGTTGTGAAATATATTCGTTTGACCACCTTTTCCAGAATTGCAGCCTTAGTTTTTGAATATATCTCCAGCTGTTGGAATACGATACATTGGTTGGTATTGTGTTAGATTCTGGTGGCGACAGTAATGATGTGCCAGTTAAGAAATGAGCTGGTGTAAGCACATCTAAGTTCGATGGATCAGCATGAATGGCACACAACGGTCGAGAGTTAAGACAGGCTTCGATCTGAATCAAAAGTGTGTTCAATTCTTCGAAAGTAAGGTTGTTTCCAGAAGCGATTCTCTTGAGGTGGTACTTGACGCTTTTAACGCCTGCCTCCCATAATCCACCAAAGTGTGGAGCGGCTGGGGGAATAAAATGCCACCTAGTGTGTTCCATCTGGGTATTGATTTGATTAACGCCGTCCCTTATTGCCTTTGTCGCTGCCTGCATTAACATTTTGTTTGCCCCTAGAAAGTTTCTACCATTATCCGAGTAGATATTAGCACTAATGCCTCTTCTACCAGTGAATCGTTTGTATGCTGCTAAAAATGCCTCGGTACTAAGATCGGAGACAACTTCTAGATGTACTGCCTTGACTGCCATACAAACAAATATACAAAAGTATCCTTTATAGGTTTTCGAACCTCTGTGTTTCGACATCCTTAATTCGATGGGACCGGCAAAATCTACTCCTGTGTTTTGAAAGGGACGTGTGGGCTTGACTCTTGCTGATGGCAGTTCTCCCATTATCTGACTGGATTGTTTTGCTCTTATCCTTGCGCATCTTACACATTTTAGTATTCTAGCCTTAACCGCTGTTAGCCCGTTGATAATCCAGAAATTGCTACGTATTGTGTTTAACGTAAGTTGTGCACCCCCGTGTAGGGTTTCCATATGGTACTTGTCGATGATTATGTTTGTTATATGGTGCCCCTTTGGAAGAATTATAGGATGTTTAGCATCGTAAGGCAGCTGTGAGTTTTTCAGTCTTCCACCTACTCTAATTGTGCCGTCTTCGTAAAGGAAAGGATTTAATTTTATCAAGTTGCTGTTGTTGCTCAGTTTTCCCTGATTTAATGATTGATATTCCTCCGCGAATGTTTCCTGCTGAATTGACCGTGCTATGATAGCCTTAGCGCGTTTGAGCTCCTGAGTAGTAACGTATCCAATCAGTTTATCTGCTTTAGGTTTAGAGTTGTGCGAGAACCTCAGGCAGTAGGCTATGACGCGAACTAGTTTTGTGAAAGATGAGTATCTTTCGAAAAAAATAGTTCCTTCATTTGATTGTGTTGTTAAGGCTACATGTTTGTATGGTTTCCTCTCCAGGGTGGTTGTTAATTCTAGTTTGTTTTCTGTTGGCCAGTTCTGTTGATTATCATGCAGCCATGTAGGGCCCTTCCACCAGATCGAGGTTTCGAGTAATTGTGAAGGCATGATACCTCTAGAGGCTATGTCTGCAGGATTTTCCTTAGTAGACGTGTAATTCCAGGAGTTGTTGTCTGAAATTTCATGAATTTCTACAACTCTATTAGCCACAAAGGTGCGCCATTTACTTGGGTGACCCTTTATCCAAGCTAATGTTATTTTTGAATCGGTCCACGAATAACTGGGTACATCGAGCTGCATGTCTTTCTTGATCTGTTTGATGAGTCTGGTCAATAACACCGCCCCGCATAACTCCAAACGAGGTATAGAGATTGTTTTTATAGGAGCTACCCTTGTTTTGGCAGTTAACAGTTTTACAGAAATTTGTCCGTTTTTATCTACTACCCTGATGTAGACAACCGCAGCGTAAGCTTGTTGCGACGCGTCGCAGAACCCGTGTAGTTGATACTCCCCTTGTGGATCATCTGTGTGAATCCAACGTGGAATCTTTATATTAGTTATGTTGTTGAGTTCTTGTTTAAACGTCTCCCATTGCTGATATATTTCGTTGGGAGCCCTTTCATCCCAGCTGCATCCAGAGATCCACAGTTTTTGGATTTGAATTTTTGCCAAGATAATGCTTGGTGATATCCACCCTAGAGGATCATATAGTTTCGAAACTTGTGATAAGATTTTTCGTTTGGAATCTGCAACCTTGTTGAACTCTTCTAGCTTGATTGCATATGTAAAATAGTCGTTTATTGGGTGCCAATATATTCCCAACGCCTTTATTTGATTATCTTCGTCCAACGCTAGGGGTAATTGTACTTCGCGGTGGTTAGGTGGTATTGCATCTAATAGGTGTGGATGATTGGCTGCCCATTTTCTAAGGGTGAAACCACCACCGCTGAGCAGAGACATTAGTTGTGTTTGTAGGGACTTAGCTTGAGTTAATGTATTGGCACCTGTAAGCAGATCATCTACGTAGAAATCTTGTAGGGTTGCTCGGGATGCCTTGGGATGTTTATCTCTATCATCTAACGCGAGCTGTTGTAAAGTTTTAATTGCAAGATATGGTGCTGCCGTTGTGCCGAACGTTACCGTATTCAGTTCATATTCTTGTATAGGTTCCAGTTTATTTTTTCTCCAAAGGATTGTTTGATATTTTCTGTCCCTTGAGTTGATTTGTATCATTCGGTACATTTTTTCAATGTCGGCTGTCATGGCAAACTTATACTTTCTCCATTTTAAAAGTGTTGAGCAAAGTTTCGGTTGCAGTGTAGGTCCAGTCATCATTTGTTCGTTTAGGCTTTTTCCATTAGCTGTTTTCATGGATGTTTAGTTCTGCGCGAACTCACTTTTCTACATCAAAGCCGCTGATCCTCACTGGGTCCGACAGCGGGCACACACGTCCCTAGGAAGGATGATTTGGGAATTTATAATTCAAAACACTTTATTTGCGCTTAATCAATCAGTCCTTTATTTAGCGCTTAGAGGAAAAAGCCTTGGAGCTGGCATAAAAAACCTCTTGGTACATATGAATGTAAACTTTTGATCTGTTCTTGACAACAGTCGATCGAACAGTGAGCGGACACACAATCTCTTAAGTTTTTAAAAAATAAAAATGCAGGCCTCAACAAACTGCGACTGAAGCAAACCCTTTCTTATGACCTCTCCCGAAATCCTTTATTACGGTCGAGTCCTATTTAGGTTTACTATCATCGCTGTCGCCGTTTGCGGGCCTTATAGACTTGCGAAACGCATATGTTCCTAACATAGTCTGGCAGTTTATAATTACCTAAAGAATTCTGGCTCCAACTTTCTAACGTTGTTGCCGTTAAAGAATTTCTTAACAAATAGGCGTCTTTCGCCTTAACAATGGATGCATCGAAGACAATTCTAAGCTTGGTTGTTGAACTTTCCTTAAATACAGCATGATGTGGCATGTAGTAGCGATTTTGTTCCGTTGGAGAGGCTTTGCTAACAATGCTCATGTGTCCCAACTGTAAATATTCCTCTATACATTTTGCGTATTCCATGTGGAGTTCTGGATGTTTTGCGAATTTCTTTTCCAGTTGAAGAAATCGCAACATCGCCTGTTGCTTGGAATCCGATAACCTTGGAGGGTTGTTGTAAAAGGGTAGCCGCACCTGATATTTACCATCAGGTAGGCGTATATGGGTTACCTTGTAATGTTCTTCACAACTCTTCTCCTCGTTAGTGAGTTTCCTTTCCTGCGGGCCTTCTTCAATTTCCCAAAATTTGCGCATTTGGTCATTTAGTTCTTGTATGGTGGGTTGTTCACTTACTGCTAGTGCTGAGAATGTCTCTGCAGTCTCTGGTATTGCATTATTTGGTATTTCACCAAAAATAATCCATCCAAGTGAAGTGTTCTGTGCAACTGGCGCATTGCATTTTCCCTTCCGGAGTCCATCACAAAGAATCTTTGAAAATATGTTTGCTCCTAATAACATATCTATTTTCCCAGACTGCATAAAGTCTGGATCGGCTAATTGAAGACCATGAAGATGCGTCCAATCAATTTGACTTGTATGCATCGGAGGAGCTACATTCGTAATCTTCTTCAGGACATACGCGTTCATAGGAATTACGATTTTGTGATTGATGTTAGATCTTAGATGCAATGATACCTCTCTCGTAGAAGAGGCTACCTTTGTCGAACCCAACCCAGTTACTTGTAACGACGTAGCCTTGCCTTTTAGTTTTAAGAATTGGCAGATTTCTTCCGATATAAAGGAACTCTGTGACCCTAAGTCAATGAGGGCACGAAGAGGAATTGTTATTCCATAATTATTCTCTGCGTTTACAATGGCGGTTGCCAATAGAGATTGCGTTGTGTTTTTGTTATAGTGACAGTTTGTAGTTCCTGTCTGATCCTGTATCTTTGATTTAAAACTTGTTGTTCAACTAAAGTTCGTCCTATCATCATGTAGCAGCGTATGATGACGTTGTTTGCATTTGTAGCAACTGTTTTTGCTAACGCAAGCGTGCTTAGCGTGTGGGCCTAAACAATTAAGACAGAGGTTTTTCCTCTGTATATAGCTTTGCCTTTCGTCGAGAGTATTTTGCTTAAATTTCTCACACTTGTATAGTGGGTGCGATCCACTGCATAGACAACATGTGCGTAAAGTCTTGCATGTTTTCTTTCCATGCTGTTGAAGACAATGATAACAAATGTAATATTTTGATAGTATTTTTCGCTTATCGTTTAATCCCCTTTGAAGAAACTTCTTACATTGTTGTATTGAGTGACTTGCTTCACAGAGTGCACATTTGTTTACGTTGCTAATGTGATAATTTGCTCTATTCTTCTGGATCGCTTGAGCCGATCTGTTTATTTTTACTTCTGACATGGCTTCCAGTGTGCGGTATCTGGATTCCAAAAAGGTATAAAATTCATTTAGAGTAGGTATGTCAGTGGTTTCTGATATCCTTTGTTTCCAAAGCCTTCGTATTTCTTCGGGTAGCTTTTGTGAGAAAATAAAAATTACTATCGCATTCCAATGCGTAACATCTATTTTGAGGGCCTCCAGTTCATGGAGTTGTTCCCTAGTGGTGTCTAAAATACGTTTGATTGACCCTTCGGTTTCGTATTTTATGATTGGTTGATTAACCAATTGTTTTAGATGTGAAAAGACTTGTACCCTTTGATTACCATATCTTTTCACTAATATTTCCCAAGCTGATTGGTAGTTCGTTCCTACCATATCAAACTGTTTTAGGAACCTCTCTGCTTCACCATCGAGACAAGACTTTAGGTAGTGCAGTTTTTGTATTTGAGGGAGACGCTGATCTGAATGTATGAGCGATACGAACATATCGTGAAATGCTCTCCAGTTAGCGTATTCACCATTGAACTTGGGGAGATCTATACGAGGGAGTTTGACTTCAGCCCGTGCTATGGACTGTACATTTTGAGCAACCGGATTGGCTTTGTCCATGCTGCTCAATTTATCCTGTAATTCCCCGAGGAATTCGAAATATGTTAATTCGAAGTCCTCGTAAATAGCACTACCTTGGTATTTAGATACCAGTTTTTGGTTTTCATCTGCACATATCTCCAGATGATTTTCCTCAAATTGCGACCACCATTTTTCTATTTGGATTATTCTGCTTTCTAGATAACCCCTCGTTATCCTTTCCTTATCTGTTTTTCCGTGATTTTTCCGCGCTTGATCTAGCAGACTCTTTAAGGTTGTTTGACTTCGAATTGTTGATTTCATTTTTGGTTGAATCAATTATCGTATGGGCAGGTTTATAAATGGGATTTGTTAATTTAGATTCGTAAAATTGTATTGTGATGAAATCTGGTTGTAATGTTATAGATATAAGGCCTTAATAAACAAGAATATTTGATCATAAATTATTATATCCGGCTCGAAGGACCAATGTTTCGACCTATTCTAGATCAAACATAATCATTACTATCCAATAGGGCATCTGGTTCCCTTTACACATCGACATAAACCGTGTAGTCAACTTTCTGACTCAAAAACAGCGATTTAAAGGGCTTGATGAATAAAAAGGTAGTGTACTGTTGATTATGAATCTTTATTCCATGTAAATTTCTACATATATTTAATTTCCTTATTTTATTATGCGGCCAATATTATTACAATTCAAATTTCATCACAATAAATTTATTACTACGAAGTCAGGAAGATTGAATTCATTTATTTACTACGCAAATATTTATTTGTTTAAAGGATTTCCGGCTAATTATTTCCGAAATCGAACTCTCACCGATAACCTCAATTGATTTGGAAAAATTTCAGCTGGTAGTTTCCCGAATCGAAATTTTTCCAAATTTGCTGTAAAATAACATATAAGTCTAAAGGAAGGTACAGAGATGATTCAATCTTTCTAATGTACAAATATTTCTAGGCTTGAAAGTGGATTTAAATACTGAAAAAATAGAAAATAACTAAATTTTGATTTAATGATTGCAATGCTAAATAATATTAATGATAATTCTAAGTCCAAAGTGGTGACTAAAAAATTCTAAGTCCAGCGTAGTGACTGAGAATTTCTAAGTCCAGCGTAGTGACTGAAAAAATTCTAAGTAAATCGCGAAAAATGAAATTTTAGGTCCACCTCGGTAGTCGCCCAGAGGTAATTGAATAATCTCGGTAATTGCCCAGAGATTCCGATAGTTTCGGTAGTTACCCAGAAACTATTCCTGCCCTTCGCCCAGCGCCGGCTTATATAGGCAGTGACCGTTAGGATTGACGATGTAAGCTGTCCGCACATACCAATTCAGCCGATGGGTTAAGTTGGTTGCATTTCCGATTTCCATTGGAAAGCATCCTTATCAGCTGATCCTTCGTGTGTCACTTGACGATCTGTCAAGTGAATGTTTGTTAATTGCGAGGATTGAACAAGACTTAACAGCAGTTTGCGTAGACCACCTAGCTTCAGAAGCAATATTTGCTATTCCACTAATGTTGAGATCTGATCTACGCCTTTTCAGTTTAAGAGCTTGGACAAGGCTTTCCGAAATAAAATTAAGTTGAGAAGCGGAATCTAATAATGTTCGAGCAAGATGATAACGACCGGAATGGTCCTTCACTTGAACAAGAGCAGCTGCCAGAAAGACATGACCTTGCGCACTGTCTTTAGTTAACAACGACGAAGTTGAGTTAGCACTTTCAGCACCAGTTGCTGGCTCTATAGCTACACTTCCATTAGAGTCGCTTGTGGGCGTAGAAGTCGCAGAATATCTATGCAAACACGTATGATGGGGCATAGAGCAAACACCACACTTTTTCGAAGTACATTTCCTTACATTATGCCCTTTCGACAAGCAATTGATGCACAACGCTTTCTTCTTAACGTACTCAAACCTACCAAATACAGGGAGCTTAAGAAACTTTGGGCAATTATAGAGGATATGATCCGACTCTTGACAGAACAGGCAGCGAGCTTGTGAGGTTGTTAAAGATGTGGGGTTAGATGTAGACTTCCTTTGTTTCAACGAGTTATGCAGCTTAGACATCGAAGGGCTATGTTTTCGATCAGATTTACTGTCTTTAGCTTCTAAGAATTGACACCGTTTGTTCAAGATTTTAGAACACTCATCCCAAGTAGGCAGCTGAGAGTGTTCCATCGATTCCTCCCACTTAGTTTGGGATTCCGGTTCGAGCTTAGCATTCACTAGATATATTATTAATGCATTCGTAATATCTGATTCTGAGCCTAAACTCCTTAGTGCACTTAAATGAGCGTTAGTGCTGTCAATCAGACATCGTAACTGACTGGCCGAATTCTGAGAGACATGAGCTAAATTAAACAGATCAACTATGTGTTCTTGAAAAGTCAAATATTTATTGTCGTACCTTTCTTTTAACTGGGCTACAGCTTTAGGATAGTTCTCTTCACTTATCTCAAATGCTTTAACCGTGCGCAGTGCAGCACCACTTAAGCATGAAACGAGATGGTTAAACTTTTCTATAAGTGACAATGAATCATTTTTATCCACCAGCTTAGAAAACGATCCGATGAAATTGGGGAACTCTGAATATCTGCCACTAAACTGTGGTAGCTTCAGTTTCGGTAAATTATTTTTAACCAGAGAAGGCATTAAAAGCGAATTATCGGTGAAAGAGCTCGATGAACCCATCACCCATCATTGTCAACAATTTCGATTTGGTCGCGCAATATAAATCTTCCAACTCACTCCGAATCTTAAATTCATTTTCATCCTCACTAGCTAATTTTTCGATAGAAGATTGAAACGCTAATATCTGTTTAAAATACGACTCAAGAATTCCTAAGCGACACTCTAGCTCCGTGTAAGATAAGGTACTTCCCTTAGTATCGACAATATTCTTTATGCGCGTTATGCAACCCTTGGTTGATGCTCTTTGGGTTTTTAAGTCCGCGAGTTCACTCATATTGACCGCACTATTTATTAAATTGTCAACTAAAGAGTCTACCGAAAATGAAAATCTTACTGCCACGATGGATAAGCGTGACCGTCTCGCTAGGCAACTATCGGTGCAAGATAATAAAAAAATCAGCCCATGCAGCTGCACTATGCAACGGCACCGAATTTAAGGTACTTACGAGTTTGTCAAGTACTTGCTTTATTTTGAGTAATTGAACCGCTTCAGGCCACTAATAAATAGGCGCGGCAAAAACTTAATTTCCAAAGGGTAAATGAAGAATGAATACCTTTTACAGTCCCACGAGGTGTGATAACGAGACCGAGTTTACCGTTAACTTCACTTGCGACGATATCCTAGAACTCTGTGTAGGAGGATTATAAATGATCAATTGGGACAATTTCCCTCGATGTTTGATCCAACGACGACTAAATTGCAGCAGCGTAGAAATTGTCCAACGCAGTCCTCATGCAGCGATCCGAAAATAATTGGTGATCAGCACGATGAGTCCAGCGAAGAGAAGATTTTCGGCTGTGCGACGATTTGTTTTCACAAATTTTACGCTACACGACGAGATTTTCGAGAAACTGTCCCTGCTCGGGCGCCAAATGTAGAAAATGCAAGCTTTTTTGCATTTTGTGCAACGAAACCAAATGAAAGAACAGCAGTCCGTTCCAAAGATCCTTTTTATTCGACGGCTCAAAAACGAAAGAGGCAGAATACAATAATGATTATATAAGCTTGAAGTTAGCCGCATTCGCCAGGCGATGCATTGAACTTAATTTAACGTACCGGTAAATACAATTTAAGCGGGAAATTCAAATATTTAATTTTGGGAATTCAAACCAATTAGGATATACATTATTAATTAAGAATAATCAAAAATATTTAGTAAGTTATGACGCAACAGGCTTTGAGCTTCAGATTTAGATCTTTACAATGCTTCATCAAGTCATCATTGCAGTAATTAAATAAGTTAATGTTTAAAAAGCCAAATACATCGGTAAACGTTTTTAAATCCTCGAATCTGTCTTTTAAAGAGGTTAACGTGTGATCTGGGATTCTGAAAAAAAACTCTACTTTGTATCGGATTTTGGGATCCAGTAAAACTTCATTACTATGTTCATTTTGAAATTGTGTTGGTCTTCTTTTTGGACGAATCTTGTTTATTGGTGGGAAGTCTGTTTCTAAATTGAGATCGTGAGCCACATGCTCTGTCCTTACAGAAATAAAAAGCCGTGATACTATTTATTACTAAAGGAATTCAAATTCCAAAATTAGCCGCCCGAGGGACCACGTCCAGCCTCCATCACCGCTGCTGTTCAAGAGAACCAGCCCGTTCATTATCTTTTTTTTCACGTCCTCACTCGCCTCACCAGCACCGCCAGATCCATGGTCATCGGCCATGTTCGCAATTTACAATTCTCTTTATACATAATACCACATTACTAAGCTTCTTCCAATTTCTTCTCAAAGTGTTCATCCGTGCGATAATTGGTAAGCTTAACAATCAAGTTATTCAACAAATTTATGCAGATTTGAGTATTCATTGTGGGGCTTTGCGTCATTTTGCTCAAAGCATTAATTTCGTTTAAAATATTGTTGTGACCGAGCAAATTAAAAACAGCCTCTTAATACTTATAAACTTTATTTTCCTTAGCACCGCGTATATCCCTTGTCCATTCGTACAACCACACGTCATGACAGTCCGTCCTGCCACACGCATCCACACAACTCTCCAAAACAGTGCTGCCAGCCGTATGTTTACCACACTCTCCCACGCTTATTGATGGTCCTCACCTGTAAGACATATCCTTGAAAACGCACCGGAATACGGGTTGTACGGCTGGATCTGCGTAAAGGCCGTACAGGTGGTTGAATTTCTTCCCGACATCGCGGTTGATCTTGAGACTGAGGTTGAATTTCTTCCTGACATCGCGGTTGATCTTGAGACTGAGGTTCCGTCGGTTCCGCTAGTTCTGGCAACGGCGAAGACAGGGTTTGCGACTGAAAAGTTGTTCCCGTAGTTGTCGTCATCCATTCCAATAGACTCGATGTCGGGTCGACACCTCCTGACGGCGGCGATTGATTCCCGGTAATTGTTGTAGGTCTGAGTGTGTTCATCCCTTCCGGTGGCACACTGGTCGATCGCAGCTGGTTAATGTGCCTTTTAAGTATATATCCATTGTCTAACTTGACCTGATAATGAAGCCTTCCAAACCTCCTGATAACTGTTCCAGGTCTCCACTGCTGTTTATTATTAGAGTAGTACATAGCCTGTACCCTCTCTCCCTCGCTTAATTGTCTTGCTCGTCGCGCCGGATAATCGTATTTCTGAATTTTAACTGGTTTCAGTGCGTCCAATGCGATGCGCATTTGGCGATTCAAAAACAGTTCAGATGTCGTGTTTCCATTAGCCAACGGTGTAGCTCGATATCGAAAAACAATTTCACGAACCTTCTGGCGCATTGTTAAAGGCTCATCGATCATGGCTGCAAGTTTGTGCTTGAGAGTCTGCACATTCCTCTCAGCAAGTCCGTTTGTTGCCGGATGCCCCGGTGCGATAAACCTCTGGAAAATACCTGCACTCTTACAGAAGTTCTGGAAGATTTCGCTTGTAAAAATAGTAGCATTGTCTGAGACCATGACATCCGGATTCAATCCACACTCCTCCTTAGTAGCACCATGTACCACAATGTCATCAAAATAGAATTCCGCTTTGGGCACTTCTCGTAAAATCTGATCCATAATTCTGTTGAATTCAGCTGGTGCCGTCTTGATTCCAAAAGACAATCGATTCATTCGATAAGTTCCTCGATGAGTAGTCATTGTCTGGATTTCACTTGATTTGTCATCAACTGCGATGTGTAGATAAGCCTTGAATAGGTCAAGCCGACAAAAATATTTCGAGTTTCGAAAACTGTTCAGAATGTCGTCGATTCTTCGAATAGGATAATGAAAATTGATAAGGCGTTCATTAACACCGATTTTGTAGTCCACACAGAGCCGCAATCTTCCATCGCTTTTTGGAATAATGACCAGAGGTGATCCCCAATCCGAGCTTTCTGCTTTGCTTATAATACCAGCAGTTTCGAGTATGTTAAGTTCTTCCTCAACGCGATCGCTAAGCGCATAGGGTACATTACGCTCTTTGTGAAAAACCGGCGTAACTCCCTCGCGAAGTTTGAGTGCAACCGTGAATCCCGGAACACAGCCAACTGTTTCCTTGAACACATTCGGATATCTCGCTCTGATTTCGTCGACATTGTGAACTCTATTGATTGACGGAGGTGATAAACCCGATGCACGACACTCGTCAAGTTGACTGAGATCGATTTTCAAGTGTCGGATCCAAGTTCTTCCCAATATTGCTGCAAACCCGTCTGGTACCACATACACATCCTCCTGACTCTCGACATTGCCATATGCAGCTCGAACCGTGATTTTCCCCTCGGATACAAATATATCCTTAGTATATGAACGAAACCCAACATTAACCCGCTGAAGCGGCATTTTCAGCTTTAGGTTTTTGAATTCTTGAAGTGGCATAAATGTATATGCTGAGCCTGAATCGACTTCGAATTTGAATTGTTGTCCCTCGATTAATATGTTTGCATAGTATCGATTGCTATCATCAATTGTGTTACATTGATACATGTCAATTATACGTGCAACACCGTATGCGTGGATATTCTCGACTTCACTTTGAATTAAATTAGTCGCTTTTGATTTTTCAGCAATAAGTGATTTGATGCATACTTTAGCTATATGCCCTTTTTTGAAACATTTTGTGCATTTGACATTTGATTGTAAGAGTCTACATTCCCTTGATACATGATTAGATTTGCCACATCTAAGGCACGTGTTGTCTAATCCCAAAGATTTCAGGTCGATTTTTGGGAATTGACATTTCCGAGCATTTATTTGAGTATTCGATAGTTGGTGTCTTCGAGGCTTTGATTGATTACGTGGCTTGTCACAGGAATTGCTCGAATTATAGTTTATTTTGTTAATGTCGACGACGGGAGATACGGTCGACGACTTCTGAGCCAGTGTACGAGAATCGATCTTCGATGCTTCTAATGCTATGGCCTTTTTGAGAACTTCTTGGAAATCGTTCGTTTTTGACTGTAGCAATTGTTCGCGAATACTGTTGTCCCTGAGCCCTCGAATAAATTGTGCTCGTAGGAATGTATCAGCGATTGAAACCTTACATTCGCAGGGTGAAACAAATTCACAATCTCCTATGTCTGCTCTTAACATGGTTACAAACTGCGTAATAGATTGTTGATCCCCCTGATAACCTTATAGAAATTGATGTTGAGCAACCAACACGTTTTTCTTAGGGGCGAGATGCTCTTCCAACAATCCAACTAACTCGTCATAATCGAGATCTGTTGGTTTCTTCGGGGCTGCAAGAGCTGAAACTATATCGAAATTTTGAGCTCCCATCGAATTAAGCAGAAGCCTAGCACAGTATGGCTTATTAGACTTGATATTTTTCAATTCAAGATAATTGTCGAAACGTTGCTTATAATTACGAAAACTTTCCCGTTTTGAATCGAATATTTCAAAACTTGACACCAGCGCTGCATTGATTAATGGCTGATTTATTGGATTTGATCCTGTAGGATTACCTTGATTATCCTGTGTTGAAGGTTGCTTCATTTGAGTGAGTAGGCCTGACATCATTTCCATGAACGACCCAAATTGTGTAGCGTCCATTTTGATTTAATTTTCCCAACACAAATTCAGCAATTGATATATTTGAATTGACCTACTTGATGACTCAATGTAGGTTTGAACTTTCGACAGTAGATTATGCACGCCGCGTTGAAATTGATGATTCTCCGTAAGGTTGATTATTCCTTGTCGATGCGTGATGCTACCGACGCTGCAATTGTGAAATTCGGCGTCGATTGCCACAGGTTGAAAACGTGTTACGTCTGCACTCCAGCCACACAGCTCTTGAAGTTCCGAGTTTCCGCACTTTCCTGCGAAACTTAATTTCGTTTACCTCGTCGCCAATTCTGTTGTGACCGAGCAAATTAAAAACAGCCTCTTAATACCTATAAACTTTATTTGCCTTAGCACCGCGTATATCCCTTGTCCATTCGTACAACCACACGTCATGACAGTCCGTCCTGCCACACGCATCCACACAACTCTCCAAAACAGTGCTGCCAGCCGTATGTTTACCACAAATATCGAACCAAATTATTATCGAGCAAATAAATCTATAATTTTGAATGCTCAACGCAAGCGAATCAGCTTCGTGAGATGTTGTACAATTCCATTCCGACGAATTACCAGATATTTCTAGCAAACCATGAAATATTTTTTCGAGATGATACCGTAGAGGTTTGACTGCATCGATTCTGCTAGACCATCGCGTGGTACTTAAAGTTGTTAATTTGAAATCTGGTAAATGTTTGCAAATTATCGACCACCTTTTTGTAGATGATGAAAAAAAACTTGAAATATATTAAGGAAATTCACAGTTTCGTGCGTAATAGTTGCTGCATCATTGACTACCAAATTAAAACTATGATCCGAGCATGGAACGTAAAATACGCGATTATTGATTTCTAAAATCTTTTTTTGACCACGTAAGTTTTGAATGTTAAGATTTAATTGTGAAAATAAATCCTACACAAAATTGAAAATACCCTCACCAGTGAAACTAGTGATCGGACAGAAACCAACAACATTTTCGCATAACACAACATTTTTAGTTTCATTATTTAAAAAAACATGCCTGATTACCACAGAAATTTGTTCTGTGTGACTGACATCGGGTGTGCAATCTAATATGATGGAGAAATATTTTGATTCTCTGACAGCGTCCAGTATATAATTCTTTATTACCGTGCCGAGTAAATCAATGATTTCGTTTTGAATTTAATCGCCTAAATAGTGAACCATACGACTTGAATCAGATTTCGAGGCTTGAATTCTATGAATATGTTCCCGCATAACTGAATCAAAGGATGCTATCATTTCGATTGCTTTTAGAAAATTACCATTTTCATGCTCAGATAAAGTTTTCGACAATGTTGAGATAAAAACTTTATAACGGCTATTATTCGTTCTAATACATCGCACTATTGTTTTTTTTTGTCTGATTCTAATAGTCTCAGTTGCATCTGATTTACAGTGGTTTTATTTTTTAACATATGTATTATTCAATTGTACCCATATGTTAAATAAATGAACATTAAAATGATTGCTGGGTACAGGGGTTTCAAAAAACAAGACGGAGAATTAAAGACAACACGTTTCATTATAAATTACAGGTATGATGATTATTAATTAACTGAACAATAATTAGAATACAATTTAAGTACTGTGATTGAGAACAATCACAGTCTATCTTTAAAAGGTTAGTATTTGAATGTTAGGGTGTTTTCAAACACAATAGCGGTTGAACGATTAGAGATCATTAGTGGGTGGCTTTAACTGTTTCAAATTATTGGGTTATCAAACACTAGCGGCGGTTATAAGTTATTTCGAACTTGTCATTATTCATATGCTATCGGAGGTTGAAGGTTCTTTCAAATTTGCGGGTAATCACATCCAGCGGCGGTTATAAGTTCTTTCGAACTTGCGGGTTATCACATGTTAGCGGCGGTTATAAGTTCTTTCGAACTTGCGGGTAATCACATGCTAGCGGCGGTTATAAGTTCTTTCGAACTTGCGGGTTATCACATGCTAGCGGCGGTTATAAGTTCTTTCGAACTTGCGGGTAATCACATGCTAGCGGCGGTTATAAGTTCTTTCGAACTTGCGGGTAATCACATGCAAAAAAAGGACTTACAGCTGCGCAGTGTCAACCAAGCCAACAGTATTGCCGTTACAGGCAGAACTCTTGCACGACAGCGGATTAAACCTTGATGCAGCAGCGTAAGTCGCGGTATAACTGGTTGGGGTGGGATAGTCAAGTTGAATTGACTATGCTCTAGTCTTTGGTCACTAAAACTGTCTTTCTTATTAATTTCAGTAAGTCGCGGTATAACTGGTTGGGATGTGATAGTCAATTTGGATTGACTATGTTGTAATCTTCGTTCACTAAAACTGTCTTTAGTTATTAATATCACTTTATGTGAGAATCAACTAAGTACTTTTTCTAACGAGCAGATCTTCTTATGAAAGTCGAACACAGACTGACTGAAGAACCCGAAAATGTCCCAGGGTAACAATTTCTTCAGGCGGGGTTCGTTTGAATTTTTAAAAAGAAAGGCGGTAGTGAGTTTCTAGGAAACGTTCACTTATCTGCAATATTTTGCTGAGACAAAGGGTAATAAACATATCCGAGTGTAGGCGCCAAAGTGCTGTCTAATTAAGCCTCTTTGAAATGCGGATGAAATGTATCGCAATAAAATTAGGGATCAGGGATATTCAGACAGCGAAGTAATGGAACCAAAGGGTGAAGCACCGCAATAAACTCAGGGTACGAATAACTGGTCACTGGACCCAATAACCGAGAAAAGGCCAGTCCAGGTATGCGTGCAAACAATCTTCGCATATGTTATTGCCTGCAAGGGTACGTTGCATCAGACGGGTATCCGAGATTGTTTCTCGTTTTTTCCTCGTCTTTTTTCTGTTTTTTAGTGTGAACGTAATAACCCAATCCATGTAACTAAATAAGTGCTTTGACTCAAATTTGTTTAGCACCGATGCATACGCCCAAAACTTTACAGAATGTATCTTTTTTAAACACCATGGTTTCACATTTTTCACTATGAGAAACGCTTGTTTAATGTCTTTTCAATGTTAATGATAAATGTTGCCAATCAGAAAATCCGTTCAAAGCAGTCAAACTTATTACAATTTTACCAAATACATATTTTGCAACAAAAACAATAGACTGAATCTTTCGAAATATAGTAAGCAAGCCATTCTCTGTTAACTTTTTCTCCATTAAGGAGATTTGGAGAATAATAATTGTCCGTAAATTTTCTTCCATCGTCATTAGTCGGAAAGTTATAGTTAACCACTTGTACGGCACCTCGACTAACCAAAATATTAACAAGATCGTTAGTCATACTGGTAGGCCACAAACCGAGATCATCACTACACTCTAAACTGCCACATATCACTGATGAGGAAAAATTGCTTCCAAGTTCTTCAGAACTACCTTCTCTTGTTTGACTGGAGTCTCCTTCTGAAGAAGGTCTACAGCATGTATATTTTTCTTCAGATACCTCCATAGCTTCTGGATTTAAGGATGTGCTTGTTGAAGCTCCATCAATATTTTCTTGATAATCTGATTCCTTATTTCACAGGCTTGCTTAAAAATTTCATTAAAGTGCCCGCCAGTTTCTCTTTCTGGGCCTCCTTTTCTCGTTTATGCTGTGGATATTGCGCTCCTGAAAGATTTTTTTCCTCTTTTGCGGTTCCTGAAATTTTTTGTAAACGTTAAATATGAATTTTTAAAATGTTTTAAATACAATAAATTATTAACAAAAATGGCACGAGTCGTAACAATTTAATTCTTTAGATGCTGCCAACAGAACAGGAAGAGTAATTATGGGGATAAGCCGATAAATTAACGTAGATACTTACCATGATTGCGATTTTTCACTTATTTTTTACACTGACAGGTATAACAACACTAAAAGAGTAAAACTATCCTTAATTATTCTTAGATAATTACAAGTAATTTAATATTCGGTTCGAATCCGTACAAGTGTCAAGCACAGTATAGACTCAGAAGAAACCTCGGTGGTGGGTGCACGAGTCACTAGTTAAGCACTCTCAATTTTGAAACTCAAACTTTTTACGAAATCGCACAATCTGTGGTCATGCCTGATGGTCCTGACAGTCCAAGTGCTACCCATTTATACTTTTGTGCATTTCGAGGAACAAAGAGTAATAAAACACATGCACAGTGGAACGGATCTTTCGGGACAAAGGATCATAAAATTACAAATCTTGGGAAAGAGTCTCACCTAAACAAATAGCAATTAAAAAGGATCCGTGCATTATTTATGCAAAAACCTATGAAGACAAAGAGTGTGGCACTCTTCCGAATTGCGCAGAATTAAGCAATCGTGCTCGGCAAGTTAAATTAAATTATTATTGGGAAATTAAAAAAATATTTTTTCCGATCAGCTCTGCCGATCTTTATTCAACCAAAGTTAATTACAGAGTGTTCACATTCTTACTTAAAATCTACCTCTCTTAATCGAGGGCGTTCACCTGGGCACCGTCGCAGACATGGTGTCAACAGAATTGCAGAATTTACCTGCGCGCGTGTCCCGGTCACGTTGGTCCCGTTGCATTGGATCAACCTTAGGTCGTTTGAGCTGGGCCGTCAGCGATAAATAAAATGTGTCGTTAACTGGCACAAAGGGTGCTCAGCTGGGTAAAGATAATTAGGAAGGATTTAGAGGGTGCGTTTAAGCATTCTGATCATCTAATCTTTACTTTTTGACCCCAACATCTATAACAAATCCATTCGCACTTCCACGCATGGTAAACACTTGAACCGTCGATACGACTGACCCACAGCCACGGGAAGACAACAAGTCTTAAATGGTCTTTTCGAGCCAGGACGGGATTTTTCCTGTGTACGCTCGCTAAACTGGGGTCTAGGGAATTCCCTGAATTCGTGAGCCCTTCTTTCCATAGAACACGACCATGGGTACTGTGTAACAAACGCATCTCACCCGGTAAGAGAGGCGCTGTTGCCTATGAAACCCTTCCAATTTTTGTTTAAACAATGTAGTTATGATTTTCGCCACCGGGTCAGAGAAGTTTGTTGCATTGTACTTGAATTTCGAGCGCCGCGCCGCCTTGAGTCCTCAGACGTTTCTAACTTCGATAAACGTTTTGGATATTGCATCTTAGTTCTGATTGATACCAATAGATAGCAATATTAACATTATGTAAAATACTCGTAGTAATTGTGCATCCGTGCTGTACGGGTTTCATTCTCCATACGATGACATTTGTTATGTTTTAGCTCGGTTTTATAACTTTGAATATATTTTAATCATATATTTCGATCGCTCAATTTGCCGCCCCTTGACCGTGCCGCCCGCGTGCTAACGTAATAAATACTATTTTTTTAAGACAGAATTTTATTAAAATTCAATACCGAAATGTTTTTACGTGTAAATAATTTCCCAATATCTCAATACAAAGAAATATATTTATTTATTTATTGGTTAACACAAGCTGGCTGTAACTTTTTATATTAAATTTTAATCTTCGAAATTACTAAAATTATCGTAAACTTTACAAAAGGTTAAGGTTTAAACCTGTAATATTAAAATATGTGCCTTAACCTTTTTCGTGCGCTGAGAATTACCCTCAAATCTTTGATCGTGTTCATAAAATTGTTAATAAACTCCCAATCAATTTCCGGCACTCTTTCATTTTCTTCTGCGAAGGCTTTTATTTTGAGCAAGGAATTTAACATGTTGTTATTTGACCTGCACACCACAAAGAACCGAAAACGAGTGATGCTTTTCGGCTCTTCTTCACTCGAAGAGTCGTAATTACAGAGAGCCATAAATTCCGTTCGCTCTCGAGAGATTTAATTGCAAAAGGAGAATTCAGCTCTTGCTCCGAACTGAGTCAATCAGTTGGAAACTCTGAATTGAATTTTTGACTCTGAAATTGAAGGCGATTTCGTTCACTCGGGAACGGAAAAATGTGAGCGAGCTAAATATTTTTCGTTCGCGAGTGAAAAGTTTCTGTACCCTGCAATAAAATCTTAAATATGGTAATGCTGTGAGATGATGTGAGAAACGCAACTATCAACGCAGAATTAAGCGAAACTGAAACAAATAACGGTCAAGTTGGGAGTATAAAACGCCGAGCTCATGGAAGATCAGTCCTTCTTTTCACTTTCAGGCAGGTTAGAATTACGAGTTCACATGCGCTTTGGTCATTAACTCTACACATTCAACTTAAAATTAACTAAAAGGTACTAACAAGTGGTTTTGGTGCAAATCGTTTGCGGGAAAATTGTAATTAAATTTCCGGGGTATAATTTAAGACTGAGTCGATGAATTTTCTTTGAAGTAATTCCTTAAATTTCATGAATCACAAATAAATTTACGTAAACTTTTATTGAAATGTAAATTACGGATTAAATTTTGTTTCTTATAGTTTGGTCGTTTAGAATTTTCATTCGAGGCAATTATCGAAGTTTGTCATCTACAAACAAATGCCTTGCGGTAGCTTGCAAAATGCTGCTTCGATATGCCCGTTAACTGAAGTTATTTGCGACCAGAACGCGGTTTAAATGAACGCATATTTCCAATTATGACACGGGATAAAAACAATTTTGTTAAAACAGTTTATATTAGTTATTAAATACATAAATAGATCAAGATATAAACTTATTAAAATTTATTAATAAAGAAAAATTTGTTAAATTAACATTATAAATATATATGGTTGAAGAACCAAATAAAAATTGAATTAATTATCAAACGATAACTTTTATTCCGCTAACTCCATCATTTTCAGGTTCCATTTAGAGATCAGTTACTCTGGGGAATTATATTACATTTTGGATTTTTCTAAAAAATCGAATACGGAATCAAACACCCATTCCCTACGCTAAAAGCTGTTTTGTGAATGTAATTTTCGTCGATCTCGATTTGGTGAAATCCTTTTGCCAGATCGAGGGTGCTGAAATATTGACATATTCCCAATTTTTCAAGAATCCCCTCAATAACTGGAATAGGGTACTCGTCATCAATTATTTCTTCGTTTAGCTTGCGATAGTCGATTACTAATCTCCACTTAACTTTCCCACTAGCGTCTGCCTTCTTAGGCACGATCCAAATTGGGGCTGCGTATAGGGAGTTACTGCGGCCTTTGTCAAGCATTTCTTGAATTTGTTTCTCGACCTCAGTCTTATGCATATAAGGGTATTAAGATGTTCAATTCTTAATTGTTCAATGAGGGTCTTTGTTTCTTTATTCTCTATAATGAAATTTTCATAATCCACGTTTTCTATATTCGCAGGCCCAAGGATGACTTTAATAGGTGTTTCCTGTAATAATTGAGCCTTCGCGAGTATTTTATAATCTTCAACGTTATATACCCCTTTATTCATGATAAATGAACCGCCTATACTAAACCACCCTTCTGTGATTCTGGTACAGCAATTTCGTAATCACCTTTCTCCGCCATATAATTTTTTTATTTCAATAGAAATATATATTATTTTAATTTTTTTTCTCCTGAAGTTAGATAATTTGTTTTATAATCTACGAGTATACTGACTTTGAGTGGTTAAAGAATATTACTTCCTATTAGTTCGTCGAATTCTGTGTGAAATTTGCATATTAAGCATCTCTACCTTTTCGGATGGGTTCCCTAGTTCTTCAAAAATTAGAATGTTAGCTTTTTCATTTATTTCAACTGAATGATTCAAGGTTTTTATTTTTAATGGTTGTTCGAGTGTAGTTATCCACTTAGGATTTATATTGGAGTGGGTTGCTCCTCTGTCTATAAGAAATTTTAGTGGGACTGTTTTAGATTTTACTGTTACAGTATCGGACAAAAGTCTGGAAACTTATTCCATAGAAATATTAAAATGACTGCATTATTTGTCATTATCGTTTTTTTGGGAAAATTACTTCATTTTTGTTTACAGCAAGGCCCGTTATTGTACTCGAATATAATTCACTATTTATTACCCAGTTAAAAGATACATAGAGAGGAAAGCCAGTTAAGTAAAATGTACTTTAATTCTTGCGACAAAAGTCTGGAAACTTTTTTTTTCTTTCTTTTAATATGTAATGAATAAACTTAGGTTTAATAACGCTTAATTTAATACTTAGTTGGTGCGCCTTTAGATTCTATTAAAGCGTGTATTTTTTCAATGGGTGTAAGTGTCCATTTTTCCTTCACTTTTTCGAAAAGTTCTTGCTTTGTTTTTTAATCTTTCTCCTTTTAAAGATCTTTTAACATTTTGCCACAAATGTTCAATAGGATTTAAGTCCGGCGATTGAGAAGGCCATTCCATTATCCGCAAATTTTATTTTGGGACTTTTATTTTGTTATTTTTTTTCCTGGTGGTGAAGAGAGGGCGTAATTTTAAAACTTTTTATTATTTCCTTGTTTTTTTTATTTATTATTTGATTTCAATCGTCCAGTACCTTTACTTTTACATCACTTTTTACAATTATGACATTACAACAAATTTTCTTTTATATGGAAATTACAAAAATATTCCTGTTTTTTATTATTTAATGAACCGCTATTAACCCTTTTACTTTTACATCACTTTTTTATAAAAAGGGTTTTACCACAATTTTCTTTTATATTAAAATTACAAAAAATATTACTCCCTTTTTTAAACAACGTTGTTACTTTACCGTGGCTGGCAACCGACTTCACTCATTACCGACACCTCCTATCCGTCAAGTTCCCTATCTTTGCTTTTCTAAGCACATTTTAAAAGATTCTAATTCGTCGTACTGCATAATTATGATGCCATCTGATATTTTATTTCCTTTACCGGGCCATTGGCTTTGGCTTGGTTTTAATTTTGTGGGTGTCCGGTAACGAGCATTTTCTACCACCTTGCATTTGCATGCCGTCTGCCTTCTCGAACAAGTTGTTGCTGGCGGCCATCGACACGTATCGATCTGATGCGGTTTCGCTGAATGCGGAATATCCTAATGGGATTCAATTCGGTGCGGCTCCGGCGAACGGGGAATATTCGAACACAGTTTCTTTTTCCTTTACTGGGTCCAAAACCTGTTGGCAGAGTTGAATAACTAAAAGGCTCCTGTTATTATTAACACAAACTTTATTTCAAATTGACAATTTTGATTAGAGCGCTTCTGCTCGTGGCGACGACTGACACACAAGAGATAGAGACAGGGCAGCGAGCAAATGTCACAGGGCAGGAAAAACGGGTTGCCATACGTGGGTATTGATATCACGAAGTTGCTGGGTGAATTCGGCTAATATCCCAACACTTATCAACTAGTTTCGATTTGAAGAATTCATCAATATGTGCCTGGAATATAAGTCGTTTGTTATCAAAGCGCTTTTCTAGCATGGTTAGAAGAATATCATGATTATCCGAAGTCATTTCGAGTGACTGTATCGTTAAGAGCGCGCTGTCAGTGAGACATGACCGAAGATGCTGAAGATGCTTTATTTTGTTTTGAACCGCGGATCCTTTTGCGGGATAAATGCGTTAGTATTTTGGTTTTTACCTCACAATAAACTTTCTCGAACATTTCACGTTCTCTTCCCTCTGCTTCTTCTTCTTCCAAACAATCCATTTTTGTTTGCACTGCACTAAAATTCCCTAAGTATGCTTTCAGGAGCTCTAACCTGGTGAACAATTCGGCTTCACTGGCTTGCTCGCCCACGCATACAATTATATTTTTTAATTTAGTTTGCTAACCTTTTATGGTGTTCCTTTGAATTCTCAACTTTCCTAACGCCTTTAAGACACTGGAATCTGTAGGTGGAGACATCGCAACTGGTGCACTTCACTAAACTGATGTGCTGCTCTCCCGCGATGACACGAGACGGGAAATAATTTTCTTTTAAATTGAAATTTGTTTGTACTTTCGGGGTAAAGCTTTCTGTCTGCGCTTGTCGAATCTCGGCTTGCTGAAAATTACTGCTCTATGTTCTCCACGTGCTAAACGAGTTTTACCATAAGCAAGGAATTCCGTGCGGCTGCTTATAGATGCTCCCTTGAAACAATCACAAAGGCTGCTTCGCTGATGACCCTTCACGAAGTGATGAAACAAAACTCCACACGAAGTATTCGGTATGAAGGACCAAAATGTTGCGAAATCCAAGCCTTTTTGGATTTCGTACGTCGATGGTATGAGGGAAACGAAGAAAAGGGAACCATTCTCTTGATGAGAAGTGAACAATGCCTCGATACGATGAGAAAAAAGACAGTTTATTCCTTACAACTTTTTCCTTTTATATAATTCATAACACTACTTAAAACTCCAAAAAAAAGCTATTGCCCTTTTTCCTACATCTGTTAGGCAGATGTTCTTCAAGGAGAAACCAGCGACCTAGGTCATTAAAACATAAAGAGGTTTTTATTGAAGTCGATCATGTTTTTACATGCCGATCCTTTTAGCACTTTTAAACTAAAATCCAACAAGAGAGACGGTCGGAAATGAGAGTCTCTTTGTCAGAGAGGCCGTTGGAAGAGATAAAATGGAGTGCATCATCAGACCGAAGCCATTGAAGGCGATTGAGGTTAAAGTCGCCAAGGACAATGATGTAATCGTTAGGTCCTAGGATATTAAAGAGGGAATCAATCGCGTCGGTGGCAAGCTTGTACGCCTTAACCGGTTGCAAGGGACGCATATAGATGCAGAGGATATACAGAAATTTGCGGGTTAGTGAAATTTTCATACAAGTTAAATTTTTATATAATTTCGTTATATAAAAAAAAAGCACAATTTAATTTTTCGGTTCAGACTAACGATCTGATCTATCGCACTTTATTGCAGAACCAAACTTAAGGTACTTAATGTTAATTACAAATATTTATTGGCTTTGCTTGATGACTTAAAGCTAACATCAAATGTCTACGTGCTTGGGTAATTTGAGCCGTAGGTGTTCTGCTCAGCATAAGTGCAATTAGGTTGCTGACTTCGGAGCGGGTTATTTTTTTAATTTTTTTTTTGTAGACGTTTATTTGTTTCTTACGTAAGGATTAGATCGTTAGCCCGATCTCTAGCTTACATTATTACGACTCTTATTACTATTTTTAAAACTAACTCCCGTGGCCAGTGCCTTCGTGAGTTTGTTCCAGGACTGTTTCGTCTTCGTAGCTGCGGAGGCCTATCTGGGGAGGGACCCTTGCCGGTTGAGGTTGCTAGACGGTGTTAGCAGGAGTTTGGGTCAAGTATTTTTTCTTGATGCTGCGTCTGTAGTCCTTGTAGAACTGGTAGACAAGCGAAGTTTCCACCAGAGTTGTCAAGACTATCAGTATAGTTTCAAGTTGGGTTGATACCACGTCTACTGGGTTGATGACTATCGAGTTGATAACCTCTCCCGTATTGTCCACTTTCTTGGTCTGCGAGTTTCCCATTGCGACTGCTGGTGATTGTTGTAGGCGGTATTATATATATAGGAGTTTGATTACTATGGGTCGCCAATTTGCAAAGGGTCGGTTCGTTTGAGGCGGCGGAATTTTCCTTTGCTCAGTATATTTTTTGCTGTGATATTAGGGTGCTGGCGAATTCTTTTTGTATATTTCTTGCACATTTTCTTTGCTTCGTCGTGAACTGTTGCAATGTCGGAGTCACGTTGAATTATTGTGTTGTTGACGTAGCGAGGAGCGCCGAGTATTGCCCTGATTATTTTGGTTTGCATTCTCTGAATGATTGCGATGTTAGACTTTTTGGCCGATCCCCAGATCTGCAGTCCATATGCCCAAATTGGTTTCAGGATGGATTTGTAGATAATTACTTTTGTATTTACATTTAGCTGAGATCTTTTGTGGAGAAGCCAGTAGAGGTTCCGGTATACTTGTTTGATTTGTTCCTTTTTTTTCATTATGTGTGTTTTCCAGTTTAATTTTGAGTCTAGGTGAAGACCGAGGTATTTAACCGTCTTGACTCTGGTTATCTCCTTGTTATTGATAGTTACGGGTTTGCAGTTAGTTCTCCTGAGAGCGAAGGTTATTTGTTCTGTTTTGCTTTCGTTGATTTTAATTTTCCAGGCTTTTGACCACTCCATGACTTTGTCTGCTTGGGATTGTAATTCTCTTATGGCGGTTGTTGGGTTGGTGTGCGTGAATAGAATGGCTGTATCATCTGCAAAGGTGGTTGTTAAGAAGTCTTGGTCTGTCGGTAGGTCGGCAGTGTAGACAAGGTATAAAAGTGGGCCCATTACACTGCCTTGAGGGACTCCTGCCTTTATTGGGTATGGGTTGCTCATGCTGCCTTTGTGTTTAACTATGAAGGAGTGATCTTGGAGGTAACTGAACAGAATTTTGTGGAATCTCAGGGGCAGGTACCGGGTTATTTTGTAGCTAAGACCATGGTGCCACACCTTGTCAAAGGCTTGAGCGACATCTAGGAAAAGTCCTACGCAGAATTTCTTTTGATCGATGGCGTTGTTGATTTTATTGACTAGTTTATGCACCTGTTCGATGGTGCTATGCTCGCTTCTGAACCCAAACGGGGGGATTAGGTTTTTCTCTGCGAGGTGTGGGTGGATTTTGTCTAGCAGAAGTCTTTCGAATACTTTGGATGGGATAGGAAGTAGGCTAATGGGTCTGTAAGAAGAAGCCAGGGTCTTATCTTTGCCCGGTTTGGGGATGAGTATGATTCTAGCGTCTTTCCATGACCGAGGAAAGTAGTTGTTGCGGAGTATGGCGTTAAAAATCTGGAGTATAGCCACTTTTCCCGAGCGGGGGATTGCTTTCAAGAGTTTCCCCGTGATTAGGTCGTGTCCAGGGGCTTTGTTGTTGTTTACTTCATGGATTTTTTTGTTTACCGCGGAGAAGGTGAATTTAAGTGGTTTGATGCTTTTGTAGTTGAGTGTTAGGGTGGGGGGATCAAGGGGGTGGTTATTGATTTCGTGGGGGGAGAAAACTGCTGCTAGGTGCTTTGCGAATGTTTCTGCTTTCCTGTCGTTATCGGTGATCCAGTTGCCATCAGCATCTCTTATTGGGGTCTCAGCTTGTATCGGTTTCTTAATTCTTTTGGTAGTCTTCCATACTGAGTAGTTGGATTCTGCGTAGTGGTCCAATCCAGCTAGGAAATCCTGAGTTTTGTTGTTTTTATCAGCGTTAAGTGCGCGTTTGAGGGTTTTTGTAGCTTCGTTTAGAGCGTTTTTGGCCGTGGAGATCTTGTCTTTTGCCACTCTGTTTTCCCCCAATATTATTACCGTTCACTAGCGCTCTGGCGCGGAGAAAAAACGAACTACATGTTGTCGGGCGAGACGGAGCGCGATGTTGGTAAGACGCTGCGCGCGCGTGCAACTTAAGACTTCACTCGGGCCCGGGCCTTATAACGATTGCAACGGAACATCAGGTACTGGAATACACGTTTCACCATCGCCTGATGGCTTTTCATGGGTTTGTTGTAGAATCGACTAAGGTAGTTCACGGCGAAGGTGATGTCTGGCCTGGTAATTGTAGCTAAGTACAACAAACTTCCTATCGCCTCGCGGTAGTTGTTCGCCGGAAGTGCCCCATCGTTCTTGAAATCTGTCTTCTTGGTGATCATTCCTTGCTCAATGGGTGTGGATGCGGGATTGCACTGTTCGAGTTTCATCTTTCTCAAGATCTTCTCCGTGTAACGAGGCTGACGCACAAAGATGCCACCTTTGTCGATCTTGATTTCCATGCCCAAATACGTTAACTTGTCCTGTGCTTTCTTGCTGAATGTGATCTGAAATTCCTTGCTTATCTCTCGTAACAGTTTGTATATTTCATCTTCATCTTTCCCAGCTACCAATCTATCATCCACGAAGAGTGAGAGCATAATGCTCTTGTCCTTGTTATAGTATATACACGGGTCGTCGTCTGTGTTGATCAGGCCTATCTTCTTTTCAAGGTGTGTGGAGACCCTCTCGTTCCACATCCTTGGAGCTTGTTTGGGCCCGTTAAGACTCTTATCCAACTTGCAAACTTTCCCTGATCTGTCGTCGAATCCTTCAGGCTGATTCATATAAATGTCCTGCTCCAGATTTCCATACAAGAATGCCGTTTTCACATCAAACGATACCAACTTCATTTTCTCTGACGCTGCGTGGCTCAAAAGTAGTCGAATCGATGCATGGCGGGCTACTGGGCTGAAGGTTTCCGCTTAGTCCACTTCCTCCGTCTGTTCAAATCCTCTTGCCACGAGTCTGGCCTTGAGTCTACCGTCTGCCTTCTCTCGAAGTACCCAACGACAAGTGATCGGCTTCGCTCCTTCTTGACAGTCCACCAGCTTTAGTTTTCATTTCCATCAACGAGTCGTACTCCTCCTGCATTGCTTGTCTCCACTTCTCATCTTTGAGTGCCTCACTCACCGGGTTTTCTCTGTTTCACCAATCATGGCTACTTTTGCGCTCTTTCCTCCACGACGGAAGTCAAGTACGCAATCTCTCAATCTCGGTGGTGGTTGCAAAGTTCGACGATCTCGCAGAATTCTCCTTTCTGGCTCTTCTTCTGACGGTTGTGTTCCATTTTCGTTGTCACTTGCCTCTTCAGCACTTTCTCCCCAGGTTTCGTCTTCTTCATCTGACTTACTGCTGCTTTCTTCTTCTTCTTTCTTCGCGAATCCTCTTTTTCCTGAACCGTTAAAAGTATACGAAATAATAGGTTACTTCTACGAAATTCTTGTTTCATTTACGAAAATGTTGATGCATTCAGGTTACGCCAGCACCCACTTAGTAAGAATTTTGTAAAATTCTACGAAATATGTCGTCAAAACTACGATTATACTGCAACACGTGTGTTCAGAAGGAAAATGAAAGGGGTCGCAAAACCCTGATAGGGAAGGCGTTCACAAATTGTTCAGTAGTAAGGATCCACTCCGCCATATAAAGAAGGCTAGGTGCGATAGGGAGAGGTTGCTTAGGGTTCCCACTCGGTGGTATGAGGATGTTGGTGTGAAAGGGAAGGGTGGATTTTCTGTCGAGGTGTGGTTGTGGTTTTGGTGGGGGTGCGGGTAGAGTGGCTGGGGGGAAGGTGAAGAGGTGTCGGGTAGTTTGCCAGCGGTGGTGCGAAAAGAGAGGAGCAGGAATATTGCGAAAGAGGGGTGACTGTGTAGAGAAGGTGGAGTGATAATGGTTGGCTTGTCAGCGGTGGTGTGAAAGAGCGAGTGATGATGACTTTGCGGAGGAGAGGTTGGTTTGTTGTTCGGTTGTTGGTAGGGGAAACAGGCTGAATGTGCGGTGTGCTGAAGAAGAATAAGAGGAGCAGGAATATTGCGAAAGAGGGGTGACTTTGCAGAGAAGGTGAAGTGGTGGCGGCTAGCTTGCTAGCGGCGGTGTGAACAGTACGGGCATTTTGCCGATGTGATCGTACCGCATGACGACGAAGAAGAAGAGGAGGAGGAGCAGGAATATTGCAAAGAAGCGGTGACCTGCTGCTGCTGCTGCTGCTGCTGCTTTTTCGAAGGGGTAAAACAGGCGATCGATCGATTGATCGATGAAGCAAAGGGCTGGTCGGGACAGCACTCCTGACTTGGGGAAGATCGGAAGAAGCAAAGAAGAAGTTAAGAAGATAAAACTTGGATTGCATGTGCATGAAATGACAAACAAGTGTGGGCAGATAAGATTCTGGACATGTGCCTTTCGGGAGCACGTGGGGTGCATAGAGCGGCCGATTGGGTAACAGATGATCTTGAAAATTAAAAGAGTCTCGGTGTTGTTGTTGTTGTTGTGGTTTGATCTCAGACATACGGAAAAAGTTGGTCAGGGTCGTGTGACATTGTGCAAGAGTGAAGAGCTGCACAATGCAGCGCCAGCTGTGGTGTGGGAAACCGGCAATATTCTTAGGTTTTGTAAAATAAAACAACAAAATTATAAAATCTGTTAATATTTTATTCGTCCAAAATTGTATCTGTATATTGTATATGTATATTTTATCTTATAGCAGAAATGAATTCTTTTTAGTTCTGCCGAACAAATTTTAATTTTAAAAAACCACCTTTGGTGTCACCTTTCCCTTCATAAACCAGGTGATGATGCTGGATATGGTTCAACTCGTCAATCTGGCGCTGTGTTTTGATCTTCTCGGAGAACCTCGGTGGTAGAAAAACAAAATTTCCGTCCGCAAGATGCACGGTTAATTTCTGCCCGTACTTTGTCTTCATTAATTTAAAGTACTTTATCAAGTACATCGTCTTTTCCTCCAGCGATGTTATAGGGACAAATGAAGGGGAATCACCTTCAGCAATGGTGTTCAGCAGTTCTGATGTACTCTAAGAGAAGTTAAAATTTATAAAAATATTTATTTCTCTACCTTTACTTTGAAAAAACTTACCATTTTTCCTTCCATTTTTCTGCGACGGTTCTGGTTGTCCTGTGAGACTGTGACTTCTTAGGACAAATATTGCGTATTTATACACCCTAGTCGTCGTGTGCTTTTAGTTTTCTGTTTTTTAATTAAAATTTGAAGCTATTTCTCAAAGGGTTCAAAACAATTAAATGTCATTAAATGCACTTGCTACGAGACATTGCTTTAGGTTATTGATCATCAGTGCACAATATTCTGATTTCAAACATCAGATAATTTAAAGCAATTCTTCTAAAAAGTATTTTTGTTGGACGTCTAGCCGTCTTGAGAAACAAATGAATAACCGATACAAAGAATAAAGTCCTTTGTTTACTTTCTGGTTTTCTATTTTTCAATTAAATCTTCGAGACGTTGCGGGATGATTATTTGGATGCAATTGAAATTGTCTAGGTCTATTAAAATGAGGAACGCACGCTTGTAAAATATTAATCGAGTTATTAATGATTTTTTATAGGCTCACACGCCTCAGAATAACTTGCAAGATTGTATATAGTCTTCGTTTCCAAATAACTTTTTTCTGGTACAGTGAGCAACGGTCGTCCGGTCAGAAAGTGTCCAGGGGTCAAAACCTCTAGCGACTCAGGGTCCTCGTTTAACGGGCAAAGCGGTCTAGAGTTTAGACACGCCTCAATTTGAGCCATTAGGGTGCACATTTCTTCATAAGTGAGCCTGGTGTCGCCGATGACTCGTTTCATATGGTATTTTATGGATTTTATTCCGGCCTCCCATAGTCCTCCAAAATGCGGTGCTGGGGGGGGGGGGGGGGGGAATGAAGTGCCACTGCGTATGTTGTTCTAATAAGGCATCGTTGACCTCCTGCTTATACCCTTCATCCTTGAAAAGATTACTGAGTATTCTATTAGCTCCAACAAAGTTGGTTGCATTATCACTGGACAGATGTGCTACAGGTCCTCTCCTGCCTACAAATCTTCTGAATGCAGCAATGAAAGCTCGCGAGGTTAGATCTGTGACTACCTCAATGTGCGCTGCTTTAGTGCTTAGGCATACAAAAAGTGATATGTAGCCTTTGTAGCTCCGATTTCCCCGACCACGAGCAACTAAAAGGTCGAAAGGTCCCGCGAAATCTACTCCCGTATGTGTGAAAGGAGGGTTGGAAGTTAGTCTTGCTGCTGGCAGCATCCCCATTAGTTGTTCAGCCATTTGCGCCTTGTACCTATGGCATTTGATACACTGATGTATGTATCCCTTCACAGCTTTAGGGCCATTCATGATCCCAAATTTCTGTCGTATTATCTCAAGAGTAAGCGAGTTTCCTCCATGTAACGCCGTTTTATGCGCATGTTCGATTATAAGTGACACAAGCCTACCTTTATATGGTAGTATCACTGGGTGTTTTCGTTCAAATGTTACGGTGGTGTTTCCTGCCCGCCCACCTACTCGTAATATTTGGTTGCCATCTAGGAAAGGGTTTAGTGAGAGTAGTCTGCTTCTTTTATCAAGCTGTGCCCCCTTGCCGAGCTGGTCTATTTCTTCTCGGAAGTTGGCGATTTGAAGCAATTTTACGTATGGCACAAGGGCATCATCTAACTCTTTTACTGAGAGGGGGCCTCTACGCCGTTCATTTAGCCTCAACCTCGTGTTCATTGTAAAGAAACCCTTTCTAATAGGTTTTCGTAAATATCTCCAGTTTCTTGAATCGAAACATTTGCTTCTAGCTTTCTCTTCTCCAGCCTTATCGTTTCTGATAATTGATCTTGTAATCTTGTTTCTTCGGCATGATAGCTTATTTGCCTCATTTTCAGCCATTGAGGTCCCTCCCACCACAATGTTTGTGACTTCAACGCTGACGGGTAGATTCCTCTGGACGCGATATCTGCTGGATTATTGTTAGATTTTACGTGGTGCCACCTAGTGGCGTCAAGTATGGCTTGAATCTGTGCCACCCGGTTGCCTACGAATGTCTTCCATTTGTGAGCATCTTCTCGTATCCAGGAAAGTACTATCGTGGAATCAGTCCATGCATAGCATTCTAAGTCCGGAATTTCCAGGCTTCGGCGTGTTTCCTTTAGCAGATTAGCTAGAAGTGTTGCACCACACAGTTCTAGGCGTGGGAGCGTGAGGGTACCTTTAAGTGGAGCAACTTTAGTTTTCGCGGTAATTAGAGTTACGACTACGTCTTCATCGCTAACTGTTCTTAAATATATAACCGCGCTGTAGGCAGACTCTGAAGCATCGGAAAATCCATGTAATTGAGCCTTGGAAATATTGCTGGAGTATTTGATCCATCGAGGGATCTCAATTCTCTCTAGAGAAGGGAGTTCAGCTTTGATTTTTGACCACTCGCTTAGCAGCTTCTCTGGTAAAAGTACGTCCCAATTGGACCCTTCCTTCCAAATTGCTTGTAAAAGTAACTTGATTTTGATTGTTACTGGGGCTAGTAACCCAATTGGATCGAATATTTTCGCGGCTTCAGCCAGTACCTGGCGCTTCGTATTCTCGTTGTACTCCGCTGTATGACTTACTCGTATTTTCAAGGTATCTGTTCTCGGATTCCATAGCAATCCGAGAGTTTTCAGACCTTTGTCCTGGTCTAAATCAAGTTCATCAACAGATTCATGGAGCTCCTTGGGTATTGCTTTGAGAATTTCCTTACTGTTACTGCTCCATTTTCGAAGATTAAATCCACCTCCCTTCAGTAGGTTAATCAGTTGTTCGCTTGCTTGTATAGCTTGACTGGTGGTATCTTCTCCTGATACTACATCGTCTACATAAGTGTCGTCCACGAGTATTTTTGCTGCAATAGGATACATGTCTCCATCGTCTCGTGCTAGCTGATGTAGTGTCCTGATTGCTAGAAATGGAGCGGCGGCTGTTCCGTAAGTTACAGTAGTTAGCTTATACTCTTGAATTGGTTTCCCAGGGGAGTCGCGCCATAAAATTCTTTGATAATCCTGGTCTCGTTCGTCTACCTTGATCTGACGGAACATCTTCTCTATATCTGCTGTAAATGCTACTTTATATTTCCTCCACCTCATGAGGATATGAGTAAGGTTTTGTTGTAGTTGCGGACCAGTCATCATTATGTCATTTAAGCTTTTAGTGGACTGCCGCTTTGCAGATGCGTGGAATATTACTCTCAGGGCCGTTGTAGTACTGTCTGCCTTTAGCACAGCATGATGAGGGAAGTAGTGGATTTTGCTCAAATTTTCCGTTGCAGGTACCATGTGTCCCAATTTTATGTACTCGTTAATAAAGCTTTTATACATGTTTTCGAACACAGTATCAGTTTCGAATTTTCTCTCCATCTGGAATAACCTGGCTAGCGCCAATTCACGAGTACCATATAGTTCTTCGATTTTCTCAGGATCCTCCTTGAACGGTATGCGCACGGTGTAGCGTCCATCTGGATGCCTCTGATGGGTAGTTCTGAAATGACGTTCATAAGCTGCATCTTCACTTGTTACAACCCTCTCTGATTCTGTTTCTTCCAACTCCCAAAACCTTTTCAAATCGTTGTGTAGGTCTATTTCCGAGATAAAACAAGAGCTCCGTTGGTTTGTTTGTGTCCTTACTTCTCCTGACAGGATCCACCCCAGCTCTGTTTTCTGTGCTAGGGTACCAGTTGGCTGACTACGTAGTACCTCGTCAAGCAGGATTTTACCATATGTAGATGTCCGCGCCTAAAATCAAGTCCACTCGTCCTGGCAGGGCATACTCTGGATCTGCTAGCAGAATTTCCTGATGGTAACTCCAGCTGGTGTTAAGCTCCACCTTTCCTGCTGGTAGTAACTTCGTGAGTCTCTTCAAGACAAATGCAGTTGTTGTTAGCTCAAACTCAGATTGGAATCTTGGCTTAATAGTCAAGTCAACGCATGAATGAATTCCGTCTGTTTTTGTCATTCCGATTCCTGAAACTTGTGCGTAAGTTCCTTGTTTTTTCAGTCTAAGTCGTTGAGCAGCATCTTCGGTAATGAAAGATGCTTGTGAGCCCTGATCTACTAGTGCTCGTAGATTAAGCATCCTTCCGAGTTCTCCAACAACTGACACTACGGCTGTGGGTAGCAAAATGTTTACTCCTTGAGTGCAATTTGCTGTGTGTGTCTTTACTTCTGTAGTCACACTGGATGGCTTTTTTTCCAAGGGTTTATTAGTCGGTTCTCTCGGCTTGGCTGTTTGATGAAGTAAAGTATGGTGCCTTTTCCCACAAAGCTTGCAGGTTTTCCAGCTTTTGCAATCTTTCACAAAATGTCCCTTCACTAAACAATTTTCACATAGTTTAGATTTTCGCACTATGTCACTTTGTTGTTGTACCGTCAGGTTTGCGAACTCTGTGCATGTATATATGGAATGATCTGCTTTGCAATATATGCACGAACGAGTGATTTGACCATGGTGTCCTAATGTGGCTTTCCATTTACCTTCCTCCTTAGTATTCATGCGTTTCTTTCCTGTCAGTGCTTCCAGACCCTGGAAGCGATTCTCTATGAACTCCAAGAAGGCCTTCAGAGATTGCACTTCTCTGGGATTTGTTAAAGATAGCTCATATAGCCGATGTGTCTCTCTGTCGAGTTTCTGTGTCAGTATGCATAGTAAAAGTGGATCCCATTGACTTGTCGCTATTCCTATATTATTTATAGCTAACAAGCATTCCGTCGTAGTATCGTGCAATCGTTTAAGCCCCTCAGCAGACTCTTGAGTTAATTCCGGCTGATTTAGCAACACCCTAACTTGTGCGGCTACTAGTAGTCGTTGATTGTCAAATCTCTTGTTAAGTGTCTCCCAGGCTGCTTCATAGTTTTCGTTAGTCGTTTGAAGGTGCCTCACCAGCTCTGCCGGTTCTCCAGTCAGATTTGTTTTTAGATAGAATAATTTTTCTGCCGGCGCTATCTTCCTGTCCTTATGGATTATTTCGGTGAAGAGATCTTTAAAGGACTGCCACTTCAAATAATCTCCTCCAAACACCGGGATGTTTATTCGAGGCAGCTTGATTTTTGAATCCGCATGAGTTATGTTTTCTTCCTTACTGCGTTGATCTACGGCAGTTTTGCCTTTTAACAACTCATGTCTTTCTTGTAACTTTATAATTAAGTCCTGATATACATCTTCCATTTCGTCGAATTCTTCCAGGTACTCCTCAATTGTGGTATCTTTAGTTGTCATTAATTCTTCGTGGACCCCAAGGAATCGCGTCCAATATTCGTTTAGTAACTTTGTTTTCTCGACGCAATATATTTGCGATGTCTGGGTCGGTAATTCTTTTACGAATTTCGCTAGTGCTCTCTTCAGCGCTGCCGCAACTATATTGTATTTGCGTAGTATGGGGTCATCGTCTTCCTTGTCTTTAGCTGCTGCTTGATATGGCTTGCTCCAAATGAGCTCCAATAAGCCTTTTGTTTTAGCGTATAATTCGCTAACTTCCTTGTAGAAGTTCTCTACAAAATAGGGGCTCTCTGGCTGTATGCTTTTGTATTCTAAGATCTCCTTATTTCTTAGCTGAAAGGTTTCCCACAATTCCTCTAGGTCCTTTAGCCTCGCCTCAGCGTACTCTTTCGTTTTTCTTTTTGCAGCATCCTTCTTCGTGTTGACCAGTAACTTGTGAATGTTCAACGCATTTTCCTTTTGCTCCTTTACCAAGCTGTCCAAATGGTCACCTTTTGTCGCCATTCTGCTCTGGGTCTGCTTTGGCCTATGCTAGTTTCAGGCACTTAACTTCTCCAGTTGATGCTAGCTCTCTGTATCCAAGGGTTGTCCTGGGTCCAAGTATCGCAGTATAGACATCCACTACCTCTCGGTAATTGACAATTAGTGTCGAAGATGATCGCTGATGGGATTTAATTAGCTGGCTAGGGACACTGGTTCCTTAGCTAATGTAAATAAACAGAGCCTCTGGACACTATGTTCCAGGGGATGATGAACAAAAACTCTGAGCCTTACACGGAAACAGAGAAATTTGCCGACTATGGACCCTATGTTCCACAGCTTATTTGGTACCTGTAGAGTATTATCTCCACAGTTGCTAGTTCTTCTGAAGACACTTAGTTCTACAGAAGGCGCTCGAAGGACCAATGTCCGTAATGTTGTGACAAGCACTGCCTCTTTCTTTATTCCTATCGTAATTTATACAAAAATTTGCTTAACCTATACAATCAATCAATAAAATAAAATTAAATGTCAACAAATTAATAAAATCAACATAGACAAGATTCATTCACCCCGCAGTCATATGCTGTGTTAGCTCAGCACCTTTTGGCTGTGACACAATTCGGTCAGGTGAATGCACCTTGTTTGCGTAGTAAGCTAATTCGTCCGTCGACGTCTTGGAGTTATTTGATTGTGCATGCATAAACAGACGGTTTCCTCCGTTCGTCGTAATACTGTAGCCGCTCGGTCCCTTATTTGTTGCAGATTGTCGGGTTGGTTTGGATCATCAGTTTGCAACGTTAACAAAATTTTATTTCGTAAAGCATCCCTCGGTTGAAATCCGAAAAAGAGTTCATGCGGGGATCGTTTGGTAGACTCATGTTGCGAGGAATTTATACCCCACTGGATATACCGGAATAATTTGTCCCATGTCCTTCCTCCATCGGCCATAGTTCGGATAGCATCCAATACCGTTCGATTGCATCGTTCTATCTGTCCATTGCTACAAGGACACCTAGCAGCCGTTAGGACATGGCGGATGTGATTGTCTTCGCAATACTTCTTGAATTCACGCGCGGTGAAAGCCGTTCCGCGATCTGAAATTATACGTTCAGGCGTTCCAAAATGTTGAGTTGCGGCATCGAGTACCTTGAGAGTAGATCTCACTGTCTGTTTTAGCTTATATGAGGCTAAAGCGATTGAAGGAAGTATTGTAGGATAGGTGGTGGATCAGGAGTGTGCTAGAAAATGACAATGCGATTTGTTTTCTTTTGTACTACTAAATATACTTCATTTATTCACTGTTTAATGTAAACAAATAATTTATCCAACTTAAAATAATTCAACTAAAACTTAAGCTAATACAAGATAATTCAACTTACACTAAGAAAAGAACTAAAAATTAATTAATCTGAATTCGGGGACTCTGAAAGAGAAGAAAGCGAAAGTTGTATTAGCAAGCTGCAAGTCGCCTACGAATTCCATGTTGCCCTAAGAACTCATTAAATTCTCCGTTGACATACTCAGTACCATGGTCGGACTGTAAATATTTAATACGCCTGCCGGTATGATTTTCAGCTAAGGCCTTGTATTCCTTAAACTTCTGTAGGACTTCCGACTTCTTATTAATGAAGTACACCTCACACCACCTAGAATGATCATCTATAAAAGACACATAGTATTTGTTTCTTCCTAACTACTCGACCCTCATCGGCCCACACACATCGGTATGTATAATCTCAAGCAAACTACTTTGGCGGCTTGATTCCTTTGGGTAAGGTAGGCATGACTTCTTCCCTTGAACGCAAATATCGCATTGAAAATCCTTTTTGAATTCAAGCTGACTCATTCCCTTGATTATGCCTTGTTGAGACAAGCTACGTAAGTCCCGGACATTTAAATGTCCTAATTTCCGATACCAGTCCAACAAACGTTCATGTTGCTCATCTGATCATCTATCACTGACATAATATAGATCCCCAATTCTCTTTGCTTTATCATTCCGGATGTGTTTCGAATTTCAGCCATTTGTTTTTTAAAAATAACATCGTAACCATGGTCACTTACATATCTTTCCAATAGACAAAAGATTTGTTTTAATAGAGGGTACATAGAAAACTTCTTCAAGTGTTATATTTTTAATCGAATTTGATTCAGGCAGGTTGATATTAACTGCCCCTTTTGCAAGATTAAGTCGCTTATGCTCAGTTTTATAGAAGGTAGTGAATTTATTCCTATCGTTGCAGAGATGTGTAGTGCATCCACCAGCACCATAAACTGCTTGATTTTACTAGATTAACTTCCTGACTTTTAGATTCAACTGTGGTTAGCATTACACAATCATCTTTACTATGTTGTTTAGGGCTAAGATTTGAAGAGTTTTGTTGCCGACATTCGGATGCCTTATGCCCTACTCCATCGCGCATCTAAAATTTTCATAGCTTTGCGGAAGGCTATTTAGCAGCATGACCGACAATAAATCACTATTAATTGAGATTTCCATGTCTGCTAGCTTATCGACGGTGTCGAAAAATTTCCTTAGATGCTCCCGAAGGTTATTATCCTCCATTCTGTTGATTACTAGCTGCTTAAGCAGCATCGCCTTTTTGGCTGGCCCTTTTGACTGGTAGATTTCCTTTAACCTTAACCACATGTCTCTAGAAGTAGAACAATTTTTTATTTGTTTCAATTCAGTTGAAGAGATAGATAAAACTATGTCTGCTTTATCCTTGTCATCATTCTCACGCCAGATATCTCGTTCCAGGATTTTAGCTTTATTCTGTTCATCACTCGTTACCACAGGCTCCTTTAGTGCTCCGTCTACATATTTCCACTGACCATTTTTGGTTAGCACCGCACGCATCTGCAGCACCCACGTGTCGTAATTGTCCTTAGTTAATAGTTCCAGTCGCATAGTCGCAGTGTAGGAATTCATTTCACTAGTCCGATTGTGACACTTTTTATTTACAAAGTTTACGGCCTGTTGGGCCCATAACCTGTTCAGGTTCACGTAAATAAAATAAAAGACAGTTCTTAAAAATCCATTTAAGAGTTTATTCCAAAAATGGAGCAGCACAGCGTGGTTAGACAGCCAAAAGACAGAAGAGAGAGAGACAGACCGGAAGCTGGGACAAAGGCAACCATATCTTATGTGTCAAGAGCATCGTCAGCCTTGCCACACTCAACAAACTATAATTACCCTAATATTTTGATGTAGCCATCACATCCCATACGTGTTTTTGTCTGCGACAATCGTTGTAATTGTCTTTAAACTATTCATAAAAATGAAGCGATCTTTTTGTCTCATTGACACTCCAAAGCGATTCTATTATATGTATATATTAATTGTATTAATAATATAAGGCAAATTAAAATTTAAACAAAATTACCGTCCGAGGTAATGACTTGAATATTGGGCAAATCCCTAAAACATTCACTATAATTTTTATAATTAATAAAACTTTCACATAACGTTCTCAATTAGCTTACTTTTGTAACAATCGCTCCACCGAACTCACTCAATTACGCTTTTGCTAAATGTAGTTTTCGCCAACCACTGATCACCCCCGACGGTACATCTGATCTGCCCTCAATAACATTTCTCCTGTCCTTAAATACGTTAGCCCATTCATCCTAAACATACATCATTCATTCCCTCAAAATCCTAAAAAGCGATCGGCATAAAATCCACATTTCAGACACATCCTTTTACTCTGTGGCTCCTGGAGGCTGTTATTGAGGCGTCGATACAATTACCCGTGAACAGGGAAAGGCTTGTCCTTTCTTCTTAGTGTTTTAGGAGGGTTTTTCCCTAATTATCACCTTCTGGTGCCCAGTTGCACTGCAACTGGCAAATTCCGAACGTAGCGTGTTTATGCGTGTTACACTTTTAAGTGTTGTTACTTCTTTATGTTGTATTAATTTAAATTATTAATTTCCTTCTAAACAAAATATCTCGAAATGGCTGCTCAATAACTGTCATAACATATAACTGAGACAAGTGAAACACAATAATTCTATCTCACAGATCTCAGTTGCCCAAAGGCTGCGTCCGTTTTTGTTGCTCAATGTGAAAGTGAGACGGTTACAAGAACACGATGTCTCAGTGAGCCAACTGAGAATATCTCAGTTGTTTCACTGAGAACGTGCGTACCCAAAGGCCCTATTCGTCGTCCCCGCTGATGTATGTGACATCAAGATAAGAGGAATTAGTATAGCGAGTACCATTAAGGGAGTGATTAACTAGTCGTATATGTGTTGGTTTTTTTTTTTAACTTTATTGATTTGACTTAATTTCTAGGTGGTGGAGCCGTCCTTGTATCCTTGCCAAACAAATTTGTTGTGGCGTAGTAGCAAGCGTACTCTGCTTCCTGATCCCAGATAAATCGCGTACATTTTCCGCTTGCCTGCTCGTATTTGGGCAAAGGGAATGGTTTGCAGTTACTGGAAAGTTATAGTGAAGGGTCTGCCTTGCACTGTCATCAGCTCATACACCTTATCAACCAAGCTATTGGCTGACAACCGGGGCAGACGATTGCTGTGACCCTGCTTCAGTGGAGGATGACGGTGTCGCTTCGGGATTCTTCATGGAGCTCTGTGGTGGAGTTGGTTCGGGCTTTCGTCTGGGACTTTGCAGCTTAGTTAGCGGGGCGTTAGTGATCCTAGATCCCTGGTTGTAGGTATCCGTGTTTGCTAGGTTGCGGTCTGGTGATCGCTGCGGAGAGATGTCCAGTAGTGGCATGTCCGGCAACCTTGCACTCCTTGGCGGCGTTTCCGACAGCCTCCGTGGAGTATTTGAAAACAATGCTGCTCGTTCCGCAGTCAGAAGAACCTCTTCATATTCGAAGCCTTCGTAGATTGGGGTTCGTAGCGGAGAACGTAGACTCCAACCGTGAGCGTCGTCCTCGGAGATGCTTAATTGTAGGATGTCGTCCATATCGATGTTATTAATTCTGTATAGTAAACATTATATTCATAATTTGCAGTTTTTGGCGTACATATGACAATCACAAGGACATCACAAACGTTTAAAGTGGGTTTATGGTTAGTGTTCGTTGTTTGTTGGGCACGATCGTCTCTTCCCTTATAAGAACTATTTGACCAGCCTTTAAGTTTGGTGTCTGCGTCAGCCATTTTTGATGAGCCTGTAGTTGAGATATATATTAGTTTGACCACCATTTCCAGAATTGCAGCCTTAGTTTTTGGATATATCGCCAGCTGTCGGAATATGATACATTTGTTGATATTGTGTTAGAGTCTGGTGGTTACAGTAATGATGTGCCAGTTAGGAAATGAGTTGGTGTAAGCACATCTAAGTTCGATAGGTCAGCATGAATGGCACACAGCGGTCGAGAATTAAAACAGGCGATCTGAATTAAGAGTGTATTTAATTCTTCGAATGTAAGGTTGTTTCCAGAAACGATTCTCTTGAGGTAGTACTTGATGCTTTTAACATCTGCCCCCCATAGTCCGCCAAAGTCCGGAGTGACTTGGGGAATAAAATGCCACCTAGTGTGTTCCACCTGAGTGTTGATTTGATTAACGCCGTACTTTATTGCCTTTGTCGCTGCCTGCATTAACGTTTTGTTTGCCCCTAGAAAGTTTCTACCATTATCAGAGTAAATATTAGCACTAATGCCCCTTCTACCAGTGAATCGTTTGTATGCTGCTAAAAATGCCTCGGTACTAAGATCAGAGACAACTTCTAAATGTACTGTCTTGACTGCCATACAAAGAAATATACCAAAATATCGCTTATAGATTTTCAAACCTTTGTGTTTCGACATCCTCAATTCGATGGGACCGGCAAAATCTACTCCTGTGTTTTGAAAGGGACTTCTGTGATTGACTCTTGCTGATGGCAATTCTCCTATTATTTGACTAGATTGTTTGGCTCTTATCCTTGCGCGTCTTACACATTTTAGTATTCTAGCTTTAACCGCTATTAACCCGTTGATAATCCAGAAATTGCTACGTATTGTGTTTAACGTGAGTTGTACACCCCCGTGTAGGGTTTCCATATGATATTTGTCGATGATTATGTCTGTTATATGGTGCCCCTTTTGAAGAATTATAGGATGTTTAGTATCGTAAGGCAGTTGTGAATTTTGCAGTCTTCCACCCACTCTAATTGCGCCGTCTTCGTGGAGGAAAGGATTTAATTTTATCAAGTTGCTGTTATTGCTCAGGTTTCCCTACTTTAATGATTGATATTCCTCCGGGAATGCTTCCTGCTGAATTGACCGTGCTATGATGGCCTTAGCGCGTTTGAGCTCCTGAGTAGTAACATATTCAGTCAGTTTATCTGCTTCTGGTTTGGAGTTGTGCGTGAACCTCATGCAGTAAGCTATAACGCGAACTAGTTTTGTGAAGGATGAATATCTTTCGAAAAGAATAGAGCCTTTCTTCACTTAACTCCAACATGTTCAATAATATTTAAATCTGGAGATTGCGATAGCCACTCCATTACCAATACTTGAATTGTTTCAAACCATTCCATAATTTTACGGGCACAATGCTTGGGATCATTGTCTTGCTGGAATGAAATTGTCTCCTTCTCAGAACCAAAAATCTCCAAACTCTCCATAAAACTGCTTTCCAGGATACTAATGTAGTCCTCTGCCTTAATTCGACTAGTTACTCGATGCAGTTTTCCCAATTTAGTTCCCATCATGCATCTCCAGACCATAATATTTCCATCGGACGGCTTTTTCCAAATCTATTGTCGACCGTCTGAGCCAATTCTATTAATTTTCCACTCATCACTGAAGATACCATTTCTCCAATCGTCCAGACACCAACCCTTGTACATTTGAGCGAAAAGAAGTCTATTTTTCCGATGACGAGAAGTAAGCGATGATTTCCTTTCCTTTACACGACCTCGTAAGCCGCTATGTCTGAGTGCGTTTCGTACAGTTTCAGCTGACCCAATAAAATTTTGTGTATTTACCAGGTGTGCATAAACCTTTACTGTGGTGTCCATTGCTCCAGTTTGAATTAGGCGTGATATCCTTCTTCTAGTTTTTGCAGTGATGAGCACTTTACGACCTCCTCTAATCTTTTGACGTTCAGGTAATTGTGTCTTGCATATCCTACTAATGGTAGAATAGTGCACGTCCGTTTTTGTTGCTATAGCTCTGACACTCAAACCCATTTTAGCATAACAGAGCACTTCCTTTGCCTTAGCGCCTGATGTTTTCTTCATATTTTTAAAAACTTTTTAATGCTAAACGAAAAAAATCGTTAATAATATTTTACACTAAACACACCTGCATGCTATACCCCCAAATGAATAAAAGAAAGTATCTGATCGTCTCTGACACAAAATTGATCTTTTTTGATACAAAAGTGACCTAAACAACTCCCTTCCTTCACTGGAAGAAAAACCGCTAAAAATAGCAACTAACACACAATTGTTTATTCCAGCTGCAAGTTAAAGATAACTGCAATGCAATGTTTAAGTATTGCTAGATTTATATTAGTTTATTATCCGTTACAAAGCGTAAATAAGAGGGTTTGGTCGCCCAGTGGTATCGATTTTACAGTTATCGATTTTAATCGATACCGCTACGCAACAAGCCTAACGCGTAAGAGGGGCGATCGTACACCCATGTATCGTTCGGACTTCACAGATTCCGATTTTTAATACCTACGTGATTTCCATGCACTGCCAGTTCATCACATAGTTGCTTACTTATTTCATAACTTGTATTATAAAAACACAGTTTTTCCCTTCCGAACACATCTAATTTTTCCCAACTTCTCATCTGAGTTTTCAATAACTTCATTGGTTTACACCGAATCATTATAACGACATGTTTTTCGAGGAACTTCTATGACACTTTCTTTTTGTTTTGTTTTTTGGGAACCGTTATGACGCCGCGCTTTTACTTTTTTCTAATATTTATTCTTCTCTAAACAAGTACTAATCTTCTGATTTTAGCAAAAGTTTTTCCCTTACTTCCATATCCTCTGACAAATCAGCCTCCTCTGAGTTATCCTCTGAAATTGTTTTTTCCCTTTTTAACACACAAAATAAAACGTGCTAGGCCTATAGCCTTTTGGATCAAGCAGAGAAAAACACTACCGGGTTTATATATTTATAATATTTATTAATTTGAGTTCTGTCTGATATACCATATGGTATATAAAAACTTTATCCTCTGAATATATGATCTGCGCACTCTGGTGGTTATGATGAAGTGAAGGGATGCGCACAAGAATTGGTCGACAAGACAACACCGGATGAGAGGATGACAGATGAACTGGTATAAACTCCTTACAGATCATGTTGGAAGACAGGAGCGGACGAAGCCGAACGTCTTCACACTACCAGTATATAAATTTATCCTGTATCCCTCCAAATAAAATTTTTATGGCGACGTCTTTGTCGCCCATTTGCCCAAATCTGACAGTTCTTCCGGAGGGAAACCCATTTCATTTGAGAATGAATTTTTTGGCAAAATTCAATCATCTTCACAATTTTTATCAAATGAAATTACTAAGTAGAATTTTCTGAAATGCTTACCTGTGAAAAGAAATCCCATAGTTCCTAGGATTCTACGCATTTTTGTAGTCAAGCACAAAACAATTCTTAAGCATTTTTTCGTAGTTTTTTCTATGAAATAACCCACAGTAGATGTAATTAGGACGTTTCACAAATTCAAACAATTTTAAATCATCAAAATTACACCTTATAACCAACATTTAATGGAAATAAAACACAAAACAAGCACGAAAGCATCTCTTTGTTCGTTTACTCCCTGCACTTGCGAAATCTTGATTCCCGCTCGTTTATTATAAGATAGTTCGACAGTGGTCTTCCCATTTGACATTCGTCTTCCCAATTTTTTGGCTTCTCTCACATACAGTGCTTTTTACTCATTCGTTCCTCCGAGGAGTTGAGACTATAAGATGAACTAAAATGAAGTCACAATTCCAAACAAAAAATTGTTCTTGTGGGCTTTTGTTGAATGCCTTTTTATTTTAACAAAATAAAACACTACTAGCTATGACAGCTTGATATTATTATTAGAATTCTTAATTAAATGTACAAATTAAAAAAGTGTTTATCAGTTTCTTCAAAAAAAATACAACTTTATTTGCGATTCCTTTGGCGACTGACTACAAAAGGTTACAATGATTGACTTAAATACTTAAGTTCTGCTGACGATGTGTCTGACTCGATCAATCAGGTGAACGGTGCCGCTGACCGGGGTGACCGATGTCACGAGGCAATGAATGAACTGAATTGGGTGGCTCACGTGGCGGATGTGACCTGAACTTGTGACTTGAACTTAAATGATGTTAACTCCTCCCGCCTTAAATTTCAACGTCCTCGTTGAACTTCACAAATATGGGATTTGGTTGACACTCGTAATTTTTGGTGGTTCTGGGATTTCTGCTTCTTCTGATGATTTTTCAGCTAAGGATGTTGGAATCTGGATAGAGGTAGGCGGTACAGGTGCAGGTAGGTTCGTCTACACTGAACAGCGTATCCTGACAGCGATGATGATGACTGCTAAGATGGCTAACGTACATAGACTGAAGTTAGTTATAACGCCCAGCTTATTTTCGGTCTTCAGGAACTTTATCTCTTGCGTATTATTTACGTGTAGCTATGGGCAGAACTCAGCTGTAGGGTAGCAGGTAGTGGCTTGAAACCAGAGAACTCTTTTGCTGTAAAATTCTTCTCGCCAATGGTGATGGTTTCGTTGATGAAACGAATGACGAAGGTTCCGGTAATTTTAGTTGCCTCGTTGTTGATTAGAATGGATCCGTTGAACTGGTTTAAAAACAGGAGTCCGGGCGCTATTTCTTCCACTGTAGGTATGTGTAGGCCAGTCGTCTTGGTGCAGGATGGTCTTTGGCTGCTCAGCAGTTTCGGTATACAATATATTTCACTTAATTCTACTATATTATTCCTATTACATATATTTCGATCATTAATATTATTACATTTGTCTTTTATTCCATATATTTTATCCTGACATTTCAATACATTTTCGTATGCTATTTTATTGACAATATTCTTGACGTTAATTGGCTTTATTATGAGCATGCTACATGGATGATAGATGAATTACTAGTAGCTATTTTTATGTTGGCAAATTCTATGGCTTCTTCAATATTTATATAAGGAATATTATTCTCCTCAAAGGACTGTTTTACTATATTTAGTTCCTTATCGTCAAGAATAAAAGAATTTATCAACCCTGCTTTGGCCCAATGAAAGGCATATTCTATATTAATTAGTTCTTCCTTAATTATTTCCAATTGAAATTTTATGCTTAAAGTAAATTCATTTCTTAAACCGTCGTTATCCTTTACAAGTTTTACAATTTGATTTGTTATATTTGATAATTTATTTATTCTTTCTAGAGTTATTCTATTAAGTACAACTTACTTATTATTATTTTCTAAAACATTATTGATTTTTTCTGTTAAAATAATTAAATCATCATGATCGGGGTTTCCCGCGATCCATTTCCGTGCTTTTCCTATAAAATCCAGCGATCTTTTTACTTTAATTTTTGGCTTGAGTCTATCTAAATGGGTTTCGATTTGGGAAATTTCGTGGGTCAGGAAGGGATGAATAGGGTCATTTTTGTCTATCTTTGAATCTACTATTGATTTTATTTCCTGGATCTTTATTTCGTATGTCTCCAGGTCTATGACGTGGACAAGTCTAAATATTCCGGTTTGTAGTTTGGCCGTTCCTTGGTGCAGCGTTACGACTTGAGAATTAGAATAATCCAAAATCTGAATGCTTGCAAGACATGGCATCAAAAAAAATCTAAAAAGGAATGGATATTAGCTTTTAATGTTATTTTGATGAACTACTTTGCCTGACTGCGTTAGTACTGTGCTTGTTCTGTCTTCCTTGACTATTTCTTTTTTAAATCTGGGCGATAATTTGGATCCTAATCGTTTGTTAATTTTGACATAAATAGTGTCACCGGGGTTATACGTTTTTATCGGTTGCTTTTTCTTGTTATGGTAATTTAGGTCCTGGGTTTGTTTTTCTCTTAATCTTTCTATATTGGACTGTCTAGCTTTTTCGAAGTCGTCAGGATTAGTGCTGATGATTCTGCCAAAGAAGGTTTCTACGGGTCGTTGTTTTGTTGTGGAATGAACTGAGTAATTATACTCGTAAACTGAGCGATCAAGCAGTTCTTCAAAGGATTTATGGTTGCGATTGGTCTTGAGGTAACGCATGATCTCGGAAAGGGTGGAATGGAATCTTTCAACTTGCCCATTCACGGTGCTAGCATAGGGCGGAGTTTTATAAATTTGAATACCCAATATAGCCTGGAGAAGGAAACAAATGGATGCTGAGTTAAAAGACTTTTCGTTGTCGAGGACAACAACTTTGGGTACCCCGAAAGAGAAGAGTATCTGCCGTAAAGGCTCCCTTATATCTTCAACGGCTCTGGATTTAAGGACACGGAGTTGAGCGTATTTCGAGAATTTATCTAATGCGGTAAGGGCGAGGTGCTTTTCTGTTGAATATATATCTATATGTAAAATGTGGCCAATATATTTTGGTATGGGTGTGGGTTGTAGTTCCGGTGTCATTGGATGACGGTCGTATTTATGCTGTTTGCAGATCGAACATTGGCTGACTATTCTACGGATTTCGGCTTTCATTTTTGGGAAGTAAATGCGTTGAAGTAATTGAATTTTGTTTTCCTCGCCATTTCTATGGGCTCTTTTGTGTACCTTTAAGATCTCTTCTACTTGTTCCGAGGGGTTCGTGACGTCTCTCACGCGTGTTTGCGTAGATCTAGATCGATAGGATTTGAAATGAAGGGGATAAACTCTTTGGATTTTAGCCATTACGGATTCGGAGGTATATAGACCATTGATGACGCTAGGATTTAGGTATCTTCTGAGTAGATTGATTAAATCATTACCAGTAAATTCCTTTTTTATAATGATATGCCTATGATATGTGGGAAAGGGTATTTCGAACTTGTAACTATCTTCGTTCCCTATCGACAACATGATTTGATTTTTGAAAACGTTAATAGGTGTAGCTAAAGCGGGAACCAACTCATGTGATGAGCTCTCATCGCTGTGTTCTGTGGGCGTCATTGGATTTACTTGGGTTATTCGAGATAGGGCATCGGCTACCACGTTGCTTCTTCCGGGTTTATATTGCAGTTCATAGTTGAATTCCTCCAGAATTGCTTTCCAGCGCTTCATTTTGGAATTTTGGTTTTTAGGACTGAGGGCATAGGTTAATGGTTGATGGTCTGTATAGATTTTCACCTTAGCGGTGCCATATAGGTAATTTGGTAATGTATTGAGAGACCAAATGATCGCCAGCATTTCCTTCTCATTTGCCGCATAGTTTTCTTCGGTCTTACTCAACGTTCGGGTGATAAAGGTAATTGGGCGATTGTCTTGCGACAAAACAGCTCCCAGGGCTACGTCTGAAGCGTCAGTCGTTAATTCGAAAATTTTATTGAAATCGGGATAGGAAAGGGTTATATCTTGCGAAACGAGGGTGTTTTTCAATTTTGTAAAAGCTTCCAGGGCTTCGGTATGCAGGACTAAGGTTTTTTTTCCGGATTCAGTTTTAAAAAGTCTTCCCTCTTCTCTCCTTAGTAGACTCGTTAATGGCTTTGCAATTTGTGCATAATCCCTTATGAATCGCCTGTAGTAACCGGAAAGGCCCAAAAAGGATCGGAGCGGTTTTAGAGTTTGGGGTACAGGGAAATTCGTGATAGCCTCAACCTTATCTGGATTTGTTCGTATTGCGTCAGATGAAACCATAAAACCAAGGAACTTGACTTGACGTTTGAAAAAGTTACATTTATCTAACTGCACCTTCATGTTGGCCTCGTTAAGGGTTTGAAACACTTCAGAAATGTGTTTAAGATGTTGGGCTTCATTTTCACTGAAGATGATAATATCATCTATGTAGACATAACAAGATTTCCCGATATGTGCTCGCAGAATATCGTCGAGTGCTCTTTGGAAGATCGATGGTGCATTTTTGAGGCCGAAAGGGAGTCGCGTGAACTCAAATTTTCCGTTGTTTACCGAAAACGCGGTTTTTTCTATATCAGATTCCTTCAGGGGAATCTGGTGGAAGCCACTACATAGGTCAAGAACGGTAAAGAATTTGCTTCTTCCAAACTGCGCAAGGACCTCGTTAATATCCGGTATGGGATAACGATCGGCTATCGTAACGGTGTTCAACTTTCGATAGTCAATTACCATTCTAAATTGTTTGTTTCCTTGCGAGTCACAATTTTTTGGTACAATCCACACCGGTGAATTGTAAGGAGATCTGGAGGGGCGGATTATTCCATCCCTTCGAAGTTTGCCAATTTGAGTTTCCACTTCGTTTCGGAGGGATGTCGGATAAGGATAGGATTTTGAATAAACGGGGGTATCGGTATTGGTGCGGATTTCGCCTACAACTTTGGTAGTATAGGTAAGTCTTTCATCGGGTTCGGAGAAGGGATTTGAGAATTTCAGGGTTAATGATTTTATCCATTGCTTCTGCTGGTCGGTTACTTGTTCAAGTTTTGCTTCCAATGAGTTAATAGAGGGGGACTTTAGCTGTTTAATTTTAATTTTGGTACCATTTAAGATTTCCATATAACTTTCTTTTGTGTGAATGACAGCTGACAATTCTTTCAGGCTATCGTTACCAAGAATTCCGTGAAAGGATCTTAATGTGGGCAGAAGGAAAAGTTTTAGTCGGACATTATTGTTATCAAACAGATTTATAAAAGTATGATGGGTAACTTTCACGTCACCAGCAATCGACTTTGCATAAAAGCAGGAGTTATTAGGGAGAGGATATTCGAGGAGCTCAGGTTGGATGTAATTTTTACTTGATCCAGTGTCTATGAGGAAATTTAGAAATTTACCGCTCTTCGTTCTACACTGGAAATAGGGCAACGAAGAGTCTGTTAACCAAAAAAATTCAAATCGATGTATTCGTTAGCGTTACTACCGCTAGAACTCGGTTCTTGAGGCTGCGAGTATTCGTCGAAACTCTGTTCGTAATTTGGATCATCTGATGCCATAGCACCGTAGTAGCTACTCAGGTCTTCCTGCCCATTATCTGCGGCTATGTGGAAGTTCCTTTGGAACTTGTGAGGAACGGGTTGATATGCCAGAGGACCGGGGGGTCTCTTCTCAGCATATCTGAAAGCGGCCGATGGCCTATTTTGGTAATTAATTGCGGCCGTTTGTATGGTAGAGGTATCCATAGGTTCAGATTTTGGTTGAGGCTTCGGTGGCCTCTGTGGAGCTGGGTGCGATTGATTAGCGTGTCCTGGGGTCATCTGATAATTTTGTGGCTGATATTGGGGCTTATATTGAAACTGATATTGCTGGGGATACATTTGATTAGGCCAGGTTTGTTGGAATCGGGGAATAAGTTGCATTTGGGGGAAAGGATTCGCAAAATAAGGGTAAAATGGTTCTCTGCGGGTTTGCATTTAAGGCTGAAGGTTAGTTCTACGCTGAGGAATTGAGGGTGGCGTCATATTACCGAACCTTTTCGTGAACTGTTGATTGTTATTAGCGTAGGCAGAACGGAAATTTTGGTTCTAAAGCTTAAGACACAAATGCAGCGCTTGAGGGAGATCCACGGCGTCACGGATGCCTAAGAGTCTTGGCAAGTCGCCTTTAAGTCCACGGATAAATGTATCCAGGGCGTTTTGTTACAAATTACGCTTAAGATCCCGTACTACTTTGGCGTACCTACTAAAGGTTCGTAAATACGGAGGATCCTATCGACACTTTTCTTCCACGAGGAAAACTCGATGGGGTTTCCCGAAAATTCACGTAGGCTTTTTACAATGTCTGGAACTTTTTCTAATTCCAGTAAGCCTGCTCTTGCTATTTCGGGACGAATTTCCTGATCTCGACCGGCTGAGACTTCCGCGTTCGGGTTTAGTATAGAATGGATCATTTGTCTTCCCTCATTATTAAATATTCTATTTACAACGCTAGTAACCAGGTTGACTAGTTCCGGGGTAAGGTGTTCAAAATTGTTGATTTTCTGGGTTGGCCATTTTGGAAGGATTTATATAGGGTTATTTCAGTATAGCCGTAAAATTAAAGATACTCTTACAATACTAAAACACTTAACAAGTCTTATTACCTATTTGCTTTTTCTACTCTACAGCTGCTTTTCTTTTCTATCACAAATGAATTTTATAAATAGTCCGCACAATATTCCTTTAGCTAGTTTATTAATATTGAAAAACTTTTTCCTTTTATCTCTTTTCTTAATTACTTGACACTTCTTATAACCTATGCTTACATTAAAATCCTACTAGGGCGGCTGACACAGACCATGTCTCCGGTTCATCCTTCGGTGAAGGTTACTGGGGGGCTTCGTTTCCCTAGCGAGTTTCCTGGGTTCTGGAACCGTGACGATCACTTTGCACCAACTAGATCGAGGGTCGATTATTTGCACTTTTTAAGGGCACTGAATCGACGGGCACTTCTTGAGGGCACTGATTACTTCTAGCTTAGTGGCGGAACTTGTCGGTAACAACACTGGCACTTCTTGAGGGCACGGGTTATTATTGTTTTCGCCGAAAGGTTCGAATGCAGGCACTTCTTGAGGGCGCGGGAATCGATATCACCACGGTCACTACTTGAGGGCACTGGGTGCTACTTTTGGTTACTCCGAGAAGTTAAAGTTCGCGTTTCACGGTCCCTGCTCGGGTGCCAATTAAAAAATTGTTTGTCAGTTTCTTCAAAAAAAATACAACTTTATTTGTGATTCCTTAGGCGACTGACTACAAAAGGTTACAATGATTGACTTAAATACTTAAGTTCTGCTGACGACGTGTCTGACCGAGCAGGAGCGGTGCCGCTGACCGGGGTGATCTCCTGACGATGTGTCTGACTCGATCAATCAGGTGAACGGTGCCGCTGACCGGGGTGACCGATGTCACGAGGCAATGAATGAACTGAATTGGGTGGCTCACGTGGTGGATGTGACCTGAACTTGTAACTTGAACTTAAATGATGTTAACTGTATTACTAATTTGAACTTAAACACTCTGAATTACTTAATTGTACTTAAACACTCTGCTTGTAACTTGTTGGCTTGAGACACTTGCGCTGCTTGGCTTCCGCAAACAGAATGGGGTAAAAATTGACAGCAGCTGACATACCAGAGACAAAGCAGCGAACTCACAAAACAGAGGATGGAGCCAACTCCATCCACTCAAAATAAGCGTTAGGTTGGACGAAGCCCAAACGTCTCAACAGTTTTAACAAAACGTTTAGTTTTTCGTACTTATTTGGAGACTATTAAGCTGATAAAAAAAACTAACGAAGCAATTTTAATTATTTTACTTCATTTTGTATTTGTAGTGATACAACTCACCTAGTAATTACAATAATATAAGAAGGAACTATTAATATCCTGAAGACTGCGCTCTTAGGTAATCAATGCTTGACTGTTTTTCAACGACTGAGCATTACTGATTTACTCACATTTACTTACACTCTGGTCTACCTAAATTCTATTACAGTTGTATATCAGCTATTATCTCTACAGTATTAATGGATGTATTGAAGATGCTGTAGAAATTTGAGCAGAATTTATTTACCAGTTCTTCAAATATCATGGCAGCAGCTCGCAAAAATCGTGTTTCAAGAAAACCGCGTTTGAAAGTTATTCATAATAAAAAAAATTGTCTTACCATCAATCTGCTATGCCTGGACCATAGAGAACACATACATATACACAGATGTTAGAACGGATTTGTTAACAGTTCTGACTCCTTAATTGTTGTGTTTAGCAAACAAACGAGCCAGGAAGCTGGGCTCGATAATAATCGATGCGAACGCCATCGCTGGGTGGGTCCTGTGCGCTACGCTCCGATTTACGGCTGGAACTTTTCAACGGCTTCGAGTTTCGAAAAATACTTTTACTGAAACAGATATTAGTATCATCAATATATGTGTGCTTGAAAGCCTAAAAATTCGTAAATATTTTTATCTGATTTAATATTAACAGACTGTTTTTCAAAGAAAATATAAAGTTCAGACTTAAAATATGCTACAAAATGATATTCAATCTTGCTAGTGTAATAGCTTCTGCTATGCCTGTTAGTTGCATGAGTAAAAAATTGTCGGAGGGTCCAATCACATAAAAAGAAAAGCCTTGCTAGTTTCAGCGGATTATTCAATTTATTCCCTTTTATGTTTACAAACAATTGTTGATGCAATTAGCTACAATGTGTCCAAAATCTGGATGAGATTTTGGTACATAACACAATACTTTTGCAACAACAAAATGACATTTTCCTTAATATAATTTCTAAATTCACATAAAAATGATAATTCGTAACTTCACAATCAACTTAATTTCTTTAACTTTTACTCTTTGATTTATTGGAACCGACTGCACCGCGAAAAAACGTCTTAGAGGAAAATATAAAGCCAGAAAACGATGTAGGAAACGGTGTGAATTGCTGATCGGCAGTTTTGCCTGGATCACCTGGATGGGATCGGGTGCAGACATTATTAAGCAAACATTGTAACTGGGTACATGAACTATGGAAAAGGCATATGGGAAAGGCGGGTGAACCAAGGATATGAGCGAAAAAAGCGATAAATATTGTTTTTTATATTATGTTAGGGGATGCTGGGATCGTAACACATGCTCAAGATGTAATATTTATCAAAACTTCTCGCCTAGGCTTAACTAGGTTTTATTCACTTGGCAGTTATTCCACGACTGCCTGACCTTTACACGTAATACTTAGTGCTCTACAGATTTGTTATACTCCTAGTGTCATACTTCATCTCTCATATTTTAGACTGTTGTTTAAGGCTGCTTCTTAATTCTAAATCATTACCATACTACATCTCTCCTTTTGCAACATTAGCTTAATATGTACTTATGTGTCTACAGTGCCTTAGTTCAATTCCACCGCTTATCATTGTATAACACTATAGGAAACTAAACTAATGCTAATACTTATTGCGATGAGTAACAAGCTCATTTTACCTTGTGACAATATTCAAATTTCTTCTATCTTCAACAGTTCAACTGAATACATATTTTACTAGTACTAACTTGCAACGCAACCACTCTCAGAAGGAATCACGCAGCATGTGTTTCGTATTATTATTATTATATATACATATATATTTTTAAAATGAATTTTAAACTTTTCGTGGTCTTAAAACTGATGAATTTCTTCGTAGTAGTCCCGATTTACCCAGCGGGAAAAGAAGCAGCCCAAGATGCAATCGAAAGCGATTCCTGGGAAGCTATGGATGCGTTCCCTTCCGTTGGACACTCCATTTCTTTTTAACATTGCATGTCCTCAGGAGGAAGCAGTAAAAAGCTGTTTTGCTGCTTCCACCTAGCTTCTCCGGAATGCACATGGAATCTCTTGAAACTGCTTCCAGCTTGCTTCTCTGGAAGTAATCTATAATGCATGACATGCTTATGCATGTGGAATCTTTCATCGAATTATTTTCGTTTTAAGTCAAGGATCAAGGTAAAGACAGGTCAAAATACGAAAAAAAATTCAGCTGTTTTTAAATAAAAATAATTCATATTAACAAAATAACAAATTAACTGACTAAAACAGAATAAAAAAAATAAGTTCTTATAAAAATGCTTAATTTACTTAATTTTAAATAAAAATAATTCATATAAAAAAAAAAACAATTAATTCTTTGGCTAAAAACGAGTAAAAAAATTAGTTCTTCTTATAAAAATATTCAGTCATCAAGAAAAGTAAGGGAATGTAAACTTATCTACTATTTATTATTATTTTTATTGCGAAAGGGGTTTTTATATATACTACTACTTTTCCCCAATCCAACGGCTTTCCGCATTTCTTGTTCAAATTCACGGAATCCAAAGACCTCAGTCTTAACTGCATCTACAGTGAGTCACACAATTGATCACATGATTTCGTACCGAATGAAAAACAAACACTCTTCTCAAGTATCTAATTCATTTTAAAAAATTTATAAAATAATACTGTTAGGACTTCATACTAAGTGTAACAAACAAAAAATTGTTATGATTTGTCAGAGCGTTTTCCTGGAAAAAAGGTTTAAGTGAAAATAAGCACATTTAGTTTAGCATATTTTTAAATTAATCAAAATATGTACCATAAAGCAGCGAATTGAAGGTTTTTACTTCCTTCAACGCCTCTTCTTCATTTCGCCCCTCCCAGTTTACTGCGGCATTTTCACTTTCTAAGAGGGTTTTTTAGGAACATTCTTATTTATTTGTGCAGACACCAAACGCCTTATACGTCTCTTACTCAGGGCCGGATTAACAGTCTGTGAGGCTCTAAGCAGTGAATGATATGGGGCCCCATATTTTTTTTTGTTACTTATTTTTTTTGTTAATAATTTTTTTTGTTTATAAATGTATAAGTGAGACAGAAATTCTTCTTTTATGATGCATATTTATTAAAAAAGCAATAATTAACCTAATTTTATTTTTACATTTATACAAAATTACATAAAAACAATCACTTAAACCTTCTTTTTCTGCACTTTTGACGAGCAAACTCTTCGATTAAATTGTCAAAATTCATGCGACGCGTAACATCTGATTCAATTGACAGAAGAGCCAACGAACTTAGTCGATCTTGTCGCATCGTCGTCCTCAGAGGATTTTTTATCCTTTTCAACTGCGAAAAAGATCGTTCTCCCGAACAGTTTGTTATCATTAATGGTAGAAAAATTCTGAGACCGATTTCCAAGTTAGGAAAGACTGTTTGAAGTTGGTTTTTCACAATGATGTTATAAAAATCAGTGAAATTTGCACTGATATTTTTATCTTTTTCCATTTTCAAACGAACGTACTGATGAAATTGTTGTAATTCATCAGAGAGATTTGAATTTAAATCCTCAAGATACGATGCGACAAGCGACTCAACTTTTGAATGTACCTCATCGTTGGTTATATCCATGTTTAATAAAAATGAAAACTTGTCTGCCAGATTCTGATAAACGTCGCCTCTTGTTTTCATCTCGACTTGAAGAATGTCGACGATGAAATAAAAAGTCGAAATGCGAAATTTGTCCCTTGCAGATAAAACAGCGTCTTCCGCTGGACCATCATTGACTTGTACTCTCCGAGTACGTCTTCGATTATCATTTCCTCTATAATCACCGTCAGGCAAAATTTCTTTAGACTTGTTTTCGAATTCTTCAAATCTTTCCCTGAGATTTTGTAAGTAAATAGTCAACGTTTCATACAAATCAGCGCAAACTTGCAAATTAAGTTCTGAACTCTGAAGAGCTTGTGATGTCCGATGAAATTGTTGCAAAATGTCATTCCACATCGTAACCATAAAAACAAACTCAAACTCTTGCATTTTGTTTGCAATATTCATTGCTTCTTGTCTAGTTCCTCCTTTTTGATCCCTTTCTTCTGAAATAGAATCTAACGCGTCGAGAATTTGAGGATACGAATTTACAACTGCATCTGTGGCAATAGCGTGTGCTTCCCACCGCGTGTTTGAGAGTTTCTTTTAAACTTTTTCATCCTTGATATGATCCTTTAGTACCTTCCATCTGTTTGTAGAAGCAGAAAAAAATACGTAAAGTGTTTGCACTAATGAAAAAAAATTGACAGCCTCCAAACAACAATCGACTGCACTACGACCGACAAGATTCAATGAATGTGCTGCACATGCAATGTATGTTGCATATGGGTTGAGTTGTAAAATGACACTTTGCATCCCTTTATAAATACCGGACATGTTTGCCGCGTTATCATAGGATTGCCCTCTGCACTTCGAAAAGTCAATGTTGCAGTCTTCGATCAAAAATTTCAAAACCGCGTCAGCAATTTCTTTTCCAACGTGACTTTTCAATTCTAAAAATGTTAAAAATCGTTCTATTGGCAAATTATCAATTGGCGAAACGTATCTTATAATGACACACAACTGATCAATGTGAGATAGATCAGGGATTGAATCGACGGACAAACTAAAATATCCAGCAGATTTTATTTCATCCAAAATCGTAGAACGGACTTCCTGACTCATTAATTCAATTAACTCTTCGCAAATAGTTTTCGACAAGTACGATACATTTCCTGTAAAAAACGAAAAGTATACTATTAGTAAAAGTTGAATTTTCTTGAAAAAGGTCACATATTGACAATACATTGGTAATATACTGACAATACATTGGAAAAATTGATCCAAAATTTAAATCATGGGTCAAGTATTACCTTTCGCTTTGTTTCCATAATTTGAAATGTGCGAGGCCAAGAACGGATCAAATTTAGCGACAAGGTCTAGCAATCCTAAGTAGTTCCCGTTATGCACGGATCCAAATTTTTCATCTGAACCTCGGAATGCCAATCCCCGTTCTGCCAATGTTTGAATGACAGATACAACACGGTGCAAGACGTGCTTCCAGTATTTGAATTCTTCCTCCATTTGGTCATCAAATTGAGATTTCAATCCCAATCCCTTTCGTCGAATCAAATGTGCGAGCATTGCTTCTCTATGAGACTGAGAATTTTCGTGTTGATCAACGACACAAGTCTTACGCCAATCACTGAATCCAGATACAAATCGCGATGAGACATTAGATGAAAAAAGTTTACAAACGAAACAATAAACGTCGCCATTTGATGGAGAATACAGCAGCCATTCGCGAGTTTACTTTTCACCGTTGGCTTTCGTTCCATTAAAAATGTTACGAGAGCAGAATCTTGTTTGTTTTCCATCTTGGAAAATTCTCCGCGAGTTTTCCAATGAACTAGAGTGGTGTTGACATTTTTGTGGTCCCTCATTTGTCCAGTAGCTAATGTCATCCGCAGTGAGTTCAGTCCACGTTCCAGAATCATTGTTCCTGTTTCCTCGGTGTGCGAGATTTGGAATTGTTGCATCATTGTTATTGTCAACAGCGAGAGATGGTTCCTGAATTTTTTGCCCGCCGTCTTCTTCTGCCACGTTCGCTGCACCATCAGGATTATTCGACAGCGATGTGAAGGGTTGAAAAAATGACGTTAATTTCGGCAACTTCTTGACGACTTTCTCATCTTTTTGTTTTTTTTCTTCGGCTAGTTTCCGTTTGCGCGATCCACTCAGATAAATTCTCTTCATTTTTATTATTATTCTTGTGTATGTAACAATTTTAAATTTGAACTTTTAAAAATGTTAAAGCAACTCCGGAGATGTAACGTCTTCGCTTCTCAATTAGAACAACAAATAGTGATATTCTGCATGGAAGGACGGGAATGGGAGTTATGTATTGTCATGGCTTTTCACATCGAGTCTTCCGATTCCCGTTCGCTGAGCGAGGTGATAGTGGAGACGGAAGGAGAATTAGAGTCTGATTCCAAGGTCGGACCAGTGGGTAGGGCTAGGTTTTGCGTTTGTATGGAGATATGAGGTCCTGAGGCGGCGATGATGTTATCTTCTACCGCAATGTCCAGGTTAAAATGTTTATTGGATAGGTTTTTTATAGCTTTTTTGGAGTTTGATGTTAGCTGTAGTACTGGGTGTTTTTCGGTGGAAGTTGAAGCTCTTGTATTTTTTGTATTTGTGGGTGTAGTTAGTTGATTATTATTGGTAGTGTTGTTATTGTTTGTTGTGTTAGATTTGTTAGAGGTGTTGGTGGTGTTGGTCATTGGGGGTTCCACAGGTAAGGATTTAGGTGGGGGCGCTAAGGATTGTGTTTTGTTGTTTGTGGGGTTGGTAATCTTTTTTTTGGCGGGTACCATGGTACTGTGGATAGCTGAAGTTGAGGAATTGGCAGTAGAAATTATTGTGGCCTTAGTTATCTGTGCGAAGGAGGGTTGTTCTTGTGGTTTGTTTAGGGCATAATATTTTTTCCTCGCTTCATACCTACTGCAGCGGTTTCTGGTTTGGATAGTGAGTATATCACGTTGTTTTATATACTCCGCGCATGATCGGCTGAAGGATTCGTGGCCCTCTGCGTTGCAGTTGACGCAGAATTTTCTTACACATGGGATACCTTCGTGAGTGGGGAGTCCACAGGTGGCACAGGTTTCGGATTCCTCTTTACACCATTTTGTGGTGTGGCTAAGTTTTTGGCATCTACGGCACCTCATAGGATTAGGGATGTATTCGCGGATTGGGATTTTGGTCCAGGCTCCGTTAATTTCGCTTGGTAGTTTATATAAGTCGAAAGTCAAAATAATAAGCCCAGTGGGTACCCTACTTCCGCTTGTTTCCCCCGGTCTGGTAATTTGTACCACTTCAGTGACATTTTGGTCACGAAATCCTTCTAAAAGTTCTTCTTGTGACATCGTGCGGAAGTCGGGGAGAAGGCAGTGCCTTTAACAGAGTTAAGGGAGCCGTGGTAGGCAGCCGTAATAGGAATTCCCGCAATCTGCTTTTGGGCAAAAAAGCGTTTTGCTATTTCTTCGCTCTCTACGAAGAGGAGAAGGGCTCCATCCCGTAGGTAGCTTGCCGAGGTAAATGTAGTACTTACAGCATCAATACCTTTTTGTATTAGAAACTGGTTGAATTCCTTGAGTTTCTTTAGAGAACCTTCGGCTGTTTGTAAGGTGATATATTTGGGCTGGGTGGGGCCTGGTTTTGGGGTCCGTTTTTTTGGAAGGGTGGGGAAGAGCTCGTCATGGAGTGAAGTGGGAGCTTCGGGCAGTTTGGCGGCGTTTTTGGGGGTCTTGGTCAGGCGTGGCGGACCTTCCAGTTCCGCAAAACGATTGGCGCCTGCCGAAGCAGCCGGCACTTTAATTAATGTCGTTAATAATGTTTTTTTTTTTAAGTCTTAGTTTTTGTTAGTGTATAACTGACACCAAGATTTCCATGGCTTTCTTTTATCGAAAAACTCAACTCCCAACGGCCGCACCGACCAACCCGCCATTGCGCCCATCTAAAACTGAATCTCGTACTGAGGCATTGCCAGCATCAGCGACCCCGCGTCAATTTATTCTTACTTTACTTTTCAATGAACTTCTTACTATAGGGATCGAGCTGTGGACTCAATCCGCATTCAGTCACAATGGCGGGCTGTCGTATCCTTTCCTTATATGGAGAGGACCGGCAGTATTTGTTATTTTCGGTACAACGGGCTTTTGTGTACAATTTCAGTTTGACAACCGTTACATTCGGCCATCCAACGCAATCACCGTCCCGGTGATCATCAGCGTCACCATCACAGATGAGTATCAAACTGGCAGCTGAAGAGAGGTCTAACAACCTAACACATTACATACCAGTAAGGCTCGCTGTCTGCATCGGCATTTTCCTTGCCACCCAACCAACAGTAACCAAACAAATGAGCCATAGCATGGTCCAGCAACCAAGCATCACCCATCGCTCAGGTCACAATTTCTCTTACCGAATTGGCAAGTTATCTTGCATTAATCCAATTCTAGACAAGAATAGAATATTCCGTTTGTCCTTACCGTATACTCTAGATGATCCATCCTCAGGCAGTACTTTACAATAATGAGGTGCCAATACGAAGGTTACCGTTCTCACAGTTTGAAATGTAGGTATGTAAGTCAGGTCACAGTCATATATCCCCTACTTTCCATTTACCGACATATATGTACGTAAACAACAATCCATAAAAGAAAACATAAAAAATTAACGTTGGGATTTCCTGTGATAAACAAAATAAATGCACTCCTCGCATTGTTTTTTTTTTTTTTAACTTAAAAAAACAGAAATTCTTGACACTCCTCATTCGTTACTATCATCATCGTTACATTCCTCTATGTCATCTAAACCTTCCTCACTCAACTTCAACTCTTCAAGGTTACACCATGGCTTCATCCGTTCCGCGGTATACGTGGATTTGAAAGGACGACTTGTAACTTGCATCCCAGGGGGATCCCTTACAATGTATCTATCTTTTCCAAGTACTTTATCAACGATATAAGGACCCTTATATTTTGGCATATGTTTTCTAGGATGCCCGGTGGCTGCAGGCTCACTCTTCAGCAAAACTAGATCGCCTTCAATATATGTATATACGTGGAGCGCTTCTTTTAGAATTTTCCCTCTGTGCTTGTTTGTCTCTGTTTGACTCTATCTTTTCCGCGGCTCTTTGTCGAAGTTCCGCGAGAGGAATATGTTCTTCCTCCTTATCGCTTATTTCGTTATGTAAGACAGCTGTCAATTCATTATGGAGGGTTCTTTTTGGTTCATATCCCAGCAGTAGCTTCTGTGGAGTTTGACCGGTTACACAGTGAGGTGAACAACTTAGTCCCCACTGTATATCCATCAAATGTGCATCCCAATCCCGTCCGTCTAATCTTGTCGTCGTAGCAGCTATATGTAGCTGCCGAAACAGTACGAAAGTAGCGCTCAACTTGTCCGTTCGCCCGCGGCGTCTGAACGGCTATCCTCGCGTGTATTATGTCATTGGCCAGACAATATTGCTGAAACGCTTTCGACGTAAACGCTGTACCCCGGTCCGATACAATTTTTGATGGAGATCCAAAAATTTGGGACAACTCCTCTAAGACTTTAATGACAAGACTGGTCGTAGTACTTTTTACAGGTTTCAGAATTACAAACTTCGTGAAAGAATCTATGATGCCGATCAAGTGGACATTACCTTTACTACTTCGGGGATATGGCCCTAGATGGTCTACATGAATTGTATTGAAAGGTATGGGTTCTGTACGAAATGTGTTTAATTGGAAGTGAGTCTCATCTTTTCCCCTCTTATTGTAAGCGCATGCCAGGCAATTGTCAATATACTTTCGGACAAAACCCCTCATTCTTGGGAACCAATAATTTTTTTGTATGTGTTGGAGTGTACGTTCCAAGCCTAGATGCCCCAAACCGTCATGAGAGGTCCTCACGATATGCCATCGTATTCCCTTTGGAACTACAAACCTCATTCCATTTGAAGTTTTATAAAATAATTTTTCACTTTTAATTTCATAATTCTGCCTTATATGCTTAAATCTCTTATCCCTTGGATTCAATAAGATATTTATGATCTCATCTAAATCTTTGTCTTTTCGTTGAAGTGTGACAACCCAATCGGTTTCTAAAACCGTCACCACCAAAACTTCATTGCCCACCCCTTGAGATTCAATGCCGTGTGAACATGTTGTTCGACTCATCGCATCGACATGTGACATTTTAGCGCCCGCTCTGTATTCTATTTCGAAATCGTATTGCTGTATCTTGAGCCACCACCTCGCTATCCTGGGCACTATGTTTCTTTTAACATGAGTCGCCCTAAGCGACGCGCAATCAGTTATAACTTTGAATTTCTTTCCGAGAAGGTAATACTTAAACCTCTCAAGACTCTCAACAACCGCTAGAGCCTCCAGTTCGTAGCTATGATACTTTTGCTCTGAAGCCGTTGTGCTTCGACTAAAATAAGATACAGGTTGTTTGGTTCCATTTTCGGAACTTTGTAATAAAATACCGGCCAATCCATGGGAGCAGGCATCGGTATGAAGTTCGTGGTCTGCGTAGGGTTTGTATACCGTTAACAATGGCCTAGCCGATAATTTTCCTTTGAGTTCCTGAAAACTCTTCTGATGCTTTTCAGACCAATCGAAGGCTACACCCTTGCGCAACAGCTCATTTAGAGGCGCAGCAATTTGAGCATAATTGGAAATAAATCGTCTGAAATACCCACTAAGGCCCAAGAACTGCCTAACTTCAGTGACGTTTGTAGGGCGTGGATACTCTGTAATAACCTTAGTTTTTTCCTCTCCAGGTCTGACGCCCTCTTTGCTTACTTCTTGACCCAAGAAACTCACACATCTACTGAAGAATAAACATTTTTTTATGTTGAGTGTGAGATTGGCCTGCCTGAGGACTTTAAGCAATTTTTCGAGGACTTCCAGACCTTCTTCCACTGATGCAGCAGCAATCAGCATATCATCCATATATGTTAAGAGCCTTTTATCATCTACCTTTCTACACACCGTTTCCATTAGCCTCATAAATACGGCTGGGGCATTACTCAGCCCAAACGGCATACGTTTATATTGATAATGCCCCTTTGGAGTTATAAACGCTGTGAACGCTCTTGAGTTTTTGTCAACAGGAATCTGATGGTATCCACTCATCAGATCCAGTGACATAAAGATCTTACCATCCGAAAGCAGATCTGTCAATTCTTCAATATTTGGAGTGGGGAAGTATTCTTTTTTAGTAACCGCGTTCAAACGCCGATAATCAACGCACATCCGATAAGATTTGTCTTTTTTTTGAACTAGTAAAGTCGGACTGGCGTATCCAGACGTGGACTCCTCTATAATATCATTTTCTAGAAGATCTTTAATGATATCAGTCAAAAGAGACTCCTGATGGTACGGAACCCTGTAGGGCTTATACCGAATAGGGGTCTTGTCCGTCAACTCTATATTAATTTTGACCCAATCTGTTCTTCCTAACTCAGAAGAGTTAATGGAAAAACAATCCCTATATTCATTGAGAAGAGTAACCAAACTTTTGTTCAGTTCTGACGACCCTAATTCACCAACAGTTAAATCGGCTATAAAAAATGGATTTCTAAATTGATCGGTTCGGTTCTGCGGACCATGTTCTACAGACACTACAAGTGACTCCTTAAGGTCATTTACCACTTCCAGCTTTCCCCAACTCTTAATAACGCGTACGCCCGGTTGGTTAATAAAATTTTGCCCGACAATCATTGGGGTATCTTGTACGTCGTCAGCAACGACTGCAATGTCGGTTATTGCCTCAACTTCCCCTAATTTTAGACATTTTCTGAGGGAGCCCAATGTTCTACACTTCCCACCAGCGAAACCTTTAAGGACGATGGTTCCTGGAGAGATTGCCCAACCTACCCTGCGACACTCTCTCAACCTCAAGGTAGTACATTCACTTCCGAGGTCAATAAATTCTTTTATGGGAACCCCGTCTAGCTGAACTATCTGATATAGTTCTTTATTTTCCTCTGCGATGACTTGGACTAGTTTCATCTTGTCTTCATTTTTCTGAAAACACCGATTCGCTCTGTGCCCCGGTTTTCCGCATCTAAAGCATTTTCCCGCGAAATTATCGGTGCTCCGGCCACCATAAGGAGTTGCCGCGTCTCGATTGTCCCTATTTCTATTTACTTTGTCGGGACTACACCCCTGTCGCGGGAAACTCGCCGGCACCCTCGCAGGTGGATTCTCCAGCAAATTTCGAGTCCTTTCCTGCTCTATGATATTTTCATATCGCTTGATATGCGCGAGCAATTCGACCGGCGAAACACTTCCGGAGGCGGTTAGAATAGTTATTAGCTTTTGGTCAACAAGCCCCGAAATTATATAATTCGTGACGCATTGTTCATCCAGTTTGATCCGCTTTCCCCACGCGACAATTTCATAGACATACGCCTCCACGGGCTCATCACGTTTACGTTTGCGGGCCATAAGCCTGGCGTGGATGGATGAAGTGTCCAATCCACTGGGGAAACCTACCACTAAATCTGTTTTAAACAGAGCCCACGTATCATCTGATTTTTGGCGGCCTTGCAGCCAGTACTGGGCTGCATCCTTTAGCCTCAGTGACGCATACAACAACGTGGTACGATCATCCCAACCATAGATCGCACGTAAACTCTCGATCTTTGCGACCCATTCCTCGGCACTCAAACTTCGGATATTTCCCGGTGCGAATTCCGGTATCAATCCGGCGATTTCGTTTGCCCCCATACGGCAGGGCACCACAGATCGCACCCCCTGAGACGCTAACACGCCCGATTCACTTTCGCCCTGTACCACCATTAACCCTCCTTGCATTGGAGTTACGTCACTGTCACCGCTATAAATAGCCCGACTTGAGGAATCCGAGGCCCCGACACCCCTTTTCGATCCGACCGGTACCCTCCGCCTAGCCGTCCTTCTCATTTTATTGATAATACCGTATTTTAATTAACTCTAATAATTTAGTGATTCATAAACTAACTCTTAGCAGGGGCAGCAAAACAAAACAAACTTATTTAGTTTTATACAGAACTGAAAACGGATTTATTTATTCCTATCCAAACACGTGAACAAAAGTTAGACGAATGTAACAAAATGACAGAACTTCAAAAGTCGAAAATGCAGAGGGCGCAAAGTGTATACTTATGCCCAACAGTATTGCCAACACTCCTCCTCAATTTGCGCCCCTGGAAGCTCGTAGTCCAAGTCCAAGTAGACATTTCTCATGATGATGCTTCGTCAGCGGCTTCGTAAACACGTCCGCAATCATCTCCTCGGTAGGTAAATACTGCAGCTTGAAAGGATGATTTTTCATCACTTCTCGAATAAAATGATACTTAATATCAATATGCTTTGATCGAGCGTGATGAACGGGATTCTCGACCAATCTGCCAGCGCCCTGATTGTCGTTGAAAATAGTCATTTCACAAAGTTCTCCGAAGCCCATTTCCCTCAAAAAACCCGTCAAGAAAACAGCCTCTCTACCGGCGTCACTCACAGCCATGTACTCAGCCTCGGTTGATGATAGAGCAACCGTCCGTTGCTTTCGTGATTCCCACGATACAGCTGAACCACTCAACAGAAAAGCGGAACCAGTATATGATCGGCGGTCCACCGAACAATTTCCCCAATCTGCGTCAACGAAACATGACAACGCCGCACCATCATCCTCAAAATTCAGAGCGTGATGAGTTGTGCCCCTCAGGTACCTCAGCACACGCTTCGCCGCCATCCAGTGCTCCTGACCAAAACAATCATTAAATTGACTTAAAGCACTTACCGAATATGCTATGTCAGGACGTGTGCCCACTGCCAAGTATATTAAAGCACCCATCAATTCCCTGTAGGGGGCCTTAAAAGAATGATTCCCCTCAGTAGTCTCCTCTCTAGATAACTTGCATCCCGCCGCCATAGGGGTTGCAACAGGCTTACAGGTCTGCATTCCAAACCGCATCAATACGTCCTCGATGTAACCGCTCTGTGACAGCTGTATTTTACCCTTGTCACGCTTGATATGTATCCCCAAACAGTATGTAGCTTCACCAAGGTCCCTCAACTTGAAAGATCCAGTCAGAGCTTGTTTTATTTCTTCTTCCCTTACAGCATTTCCAGAAAAGATGAGGATGTCATCCACGTACAGCAACACAAAAGTTTTTCCATCTTTGTCGACATAAATACAGGTATCTGAGCTCGTAGGAATCAAACCAGCCCTCCTCAGTACTCCATCGATTTCAACGTTCCATTGTCGGCCCGACTGCCTCAGACCATACAAAGCCTTATTCAGCTTGCATACTGCATCCGGTTTTTCCTGAAGACATTTCAGCATCTCAACGGCCCCATCACGAATATGCACATCCTCTTTACTCTCAGCCATTCTACTTAACATCTCCTTCAAAAATATAGGCTTCTCCATATAGATGTCCTCCAGCACCCTGCCATTCAAATAGGCAGACGTGATATCCAACTGAGAAATTCGCAAGTTTTTCTTAGCGGCTAGAGCTATCAAAAGTCTCAGCGAATTTAATCTTGCTACAGGAGCATAAGTGTCGTGAAAGTCTATGCCAGGTCTCTGGGTAAATCCTCTAGCTACCAGCCTAGCCCTTCGCCTTTCAAGGTTCCCCTCAGCTGTCCATTTGTTCCTTAGAACCATTCTGCAGCCGACAATTCTGGCATCTTCCGGCTTGTCAACGATGATCCAAGTATCATTTGCAACCAGGCTTTTCATCTCTTCATAGATTGCCTCTTCCCAAGCCACTTTATCATCTCCCGAGATTGCCTGAGAGAAGGGCACTTCTGAGGCATGTGTGATGAACTCAGCGTCATGCCATTCGAGATCCTCCTCTTCAACCTCTTTGCTAATTTCTCGTGTCTCAATCGGGATTTCCTTATAAACTTTTCTAGGACGGCCCGGCGCTCCAGTTCTGAGCTTCGATGGCCTTCCCACAGAGCGCGTGTGTTTCCTCGAACCTGTCACGACGTCCCGCCTACGCGATGGCTCCTCCTGATTGTCTTCAACATCATGCTTTGCCTTCTCCTTCGAAGACTCAACCAAGGAAGACTTCCCCAATACCAATGATTTCGATTCCATGTCCTCAGCGCCTTCACTGCGAATGTCCTGACCGACGATCAGTTCTTTTGTTGGCAGAAAGTCCTCGAGCTTGCGACGTCCGTTCATTGTGTCCTCAGAGATAATGTCCTCAGAGGCGGATGGGTTTAGAACTTCATCGAGAAACTTAACATCCCTCGAGATATACATCTTATTTTGAGAAGGAACCCATACTCTATATGCCTTTGAAGCCTCAGGATAACCGACGAGAATTCCCTCGAGAGTCTTTCTATCAAATTTCCCTCTACCTTGAGCCTTGTCCAATACGTAGGCTTTACTACCAAATGCCTGAAGATATTGCAGTTCGGGGTACTTGCCCGTCCAAAGCTTGTAGGGAACCTCCCCGTCCAAACTCTTGGTGGTGCATCGATTTCGCACATGATTCGCGGTGGCCACAGCCTCAGCCCAAAACGATGATGAAAGTCCCGACTCAATCAACATGCACCTCGCTGACTCAACTAAAGTTCTATTTCGCCTTTCGGCCACACCATTCTGCTGCGGGGTGTAAACGGCTGTGAGTCGTCGCTGAATCCCAGATTTCTTCAAAATTTCATCCATTTTCCTATTACAAAATTCCGTTCCGTTATCAGACTGTAACGCTTTTATTTTTCGGCCAGTCTGTGTCTCTGCAAATTCTTTAAATTCTTCAAATTTAGATAATACTTCATTTTTGTTTTTCATGAAATAAACCATACCCCAACGACTACAATCATCGGTAAAGGTCACGAAATATCGGGCCCCGCCCTTTGATTCCGCCTTCATGGGGCCACATACGTCGCTATGCACGATATCGAGCAATCCCCTTGACCGTTCATGCCGAGTCCTAAACGGAACACGTGTGAACTTACCTTCAATGCATGTCTTGCATGTCTCCAACTCTCCCATCATAGGAGGTATCAAATTCCTCTTGGCCATAATTGATAAATCCTGAGCATTAAGATGTCCCAGCTTGCGATGCCACCGATGAACATCTCCCAAGTCTGCACTCGAAGCCACACAGCCCTGCTGAAGCTCCTTGCGCACGAAAAACAAATCCCCTTCACGATCAGCGACAATTTTGACAGCTCCCTTGTCATCCTTGACAACAGCCTTGTTCTTCGTAAAAAGTACCTCGTCTCCTTTGTCAACTATTTTCGCCACAGAAATGAGATTCGCCCGCAAATCCGGAACATGCAAAGCATTGGTGAGTTTTACTGGCATATTAGTGTTGCCATTCCATGTTGATATTGCTATGTCTCCCTTGAGCACCGAACTAGAAGTCACATTTGTAGCGAGCCTTAACTCAGCTCTCGCTGTTTCTGCTTTTATGAACATTGCCTTGTCCTTACATAGGTGGGTTGTGCACCCACTATCTAGACACCATTTGTTCTCCGGGACTTGTGCATCCGCTAGACCGGCGAAATATGTCGTGCCCGCTTGCTCCTTGCCCTGCTGCTTCTTTTTAAAACAATCGGCAGCCTTATGGCCTCGTTTGCCACAGTAGTTGCAGTTAAACTTAAAACTGTTATCTTTGGGAGGTATCTTTTTACCGACACTGTGTTTAACAAACATTGCACCAGACCCATCGTTTGCCTTTTGAATTCTAGCATCGTATTCGTCAATAATTTTGATTTTTAATCCTTCTATATCAGGAAGGCTATCGCGCGACTCCATTGCACATCGGAAATTTTCGTAGGATTCCGGTAGGCTATTCAACAATATGATGGCTAGTAAATCGCCATTGATGGTTACCTCCATGTTTTGCAACCTGTCAACGACATCAAAGAAATTAGTTAAATACTCCCTTACATCCGCTCCATCGGGCATTTTGCTCTGTGTTAGGCGCTTTAGTAATGTCGCCTTCCGTGCGGGGCCTTTGGACGCGTACACGCTTTCCAATTTCTGCCATACGTCCCTCGACGTTTCACATCCCCTCACATGACTCAGCTCCGACGGACTTATTGCCAGGATTAAGTCTGCTTTTGCCTTCCTGTCTTGCGCCAGCCAATTGATGCGAGCCGCCTCCGCTGCCACTCGTTCATTGCCTTCTACAGCCAATTCGGGCTTCGGTCGTTCACCAGTAACGTAGGACCATGTTTCGTTTTTCACCATAATGGCCTCCACCTGTATTCTCCAGGTCTCGAAGTTGTGCTTGGATAGCATCTCGATTTTAACCGCACTCGCCATTATTGTATGCGTACTCTTACAAAATCAATAGTCTTCTTTTCAGTTCTCACTTACAGCCTCTGGGCCCATAACCTCTTAGCAGGGGCAGCAAAACAAAACAAACTTATTTAGTTTTATACAGAACTGAAAACGGATTTATTTATTCCTATCCAAACACGTGAACAAAAGTTAGACGAATGTAACAAAATGACAGAACTTCAAAAGTCGAAAATGCAGAGGGCGCAAAGTGTATACTTATGCCCAACAGTATTGCCAACACTAACTAAAAAAACACAACGAGAAAAACCAAAAGAAATCCAAAACTTTTAAAAACTAACAAATTCAATTTATACAAGCACCAAACTATCAAAAATATGAATTATAGAAGATATATATATAGATTAATTCTTTTTTGTTAAATTGTGTACGTTCTTTGTCCTTTGTCGTCTTATTCTGCTATTATTATTATTTTATATTTTTTTAACTCACGGCACCTCACTTGCAACCACCTGTAACCACTGCAAAATCTAGACCATGAATGAATGAACACCTTCTTCAGGCGGTTCTTCGCATTTTTTTTTTCAGAACGCAAAAATGACATCATCCTTCTTTTTTTTTAATTCTACATAATTACCTTATAAGGGCATCGGTTGCAACCTGCAAAGGCTGCACAGACCTTTTTCGCATACACAGACAAACCTGTTCGGGACTCGTGTGTCAACCTCACACACCACACAAACAATCTCTTCTCCACTTCCAAGCACACGTGCAGGCCCTCCAAGCAACGGACATTTTTCCCTTGATACACATACATATGTACTCCGACTCTTACTGCAAAGCCGATTGCGACTCTTTCAGGAAAAACAAATCGCCGATGGATTAAATTGACCGAACTAACCAATTATAAACTGTGGGGGTAGGGTATCCCACTTCTGACTTAATATAACTGACACCAAGATTTCCATGGCTTTCTTTTATCGAAAAACTCAACTCCCAACGGCCGCACCGACCAACCCGCCATTGCGCCCATCTAAAACTGAATCTCGTACTGAGGCATTGCCAGCATCAGCGACCCCGCGTCAATTTATTCTTACTTTACTTTTCAATGAACTTCTTACTATAGGGATCGAGCTGTGGACTCAATCCGCATTCAGTCACAATGGCGGGCTGTCGTATCCTTTCCTTATATGGAGAGGACCGGTAGTATTTGTTATTTTCGGTACAACGGGCTTTTGTGTACAATTTCAGTTTGACAACCGTTACAAGTGGAGGAGTTAGTTTATTTAGTTGGAAATTTCTGTCCGTGAGGTACCTTGAAAAGTTTTGTACGGTAGTGTACTTTGTGTTGTCTAATCTCCCTAGAGTTTTCAGCTCTGAAGCCCTCGGTGCTGTCACAGCTGACCGCCTAAGCACGAGGCTGCGTTGCCACTAATGACAGCCGGTGCACGGGGCTGTCGGCTAATCAGCCGTCACAAGCGTAAACAACTTAACCGGAATATCCTTGGGCCTTGGTGGGCTGCTACGGCAGCCCGGGCGCTCGCTCCCGCCTACCGTTGTTGGCGCAAAACCAAAAACGCACCTTACTCCACAAAAAGATCAAACAGGAATGAGCAAGATTTCGTTTTTTCTTTGTTTATTACTTAAAAACAAAAGTGAGAAGGTTCGCTCGCAGCAGGATCATTTGGGTTGATGCATGCCTGCCTTTCCTGGAAGCAACAGGGAAGCAACATATTTTTCGCTCATAAAAATTACTGCTTCCATATCCCCTTCCCTAGGAAGGCCTGACATTATTTCCGGCTGGATATCTTTCTTTTATACTCAATACGAACGAGGCGACTCATGTGTTGCTACTATCTTACCAGCTTCCCAAAATTTATGATTTCGTATCCATATTTCTTGATTTGGATAAAATTCATATTTTTCTCGACCACTCCGGTTGTAATATGTTTCGTTACGTCTGTTATTATTTTCTACTGTTTTAATATGATCAGTTTTGCTGTTAAATAGAGTTTGACGGGCTGGGAGTAATGTTCTTAACTTGCGACCCATTAATATTTCTGCTGGAGTACGCATTGAGTTTTTAATTGGAGTATTTCGGTACTCTAGTAGGGCCAGCCAAAATTCTTACCTTGAATCAGTACTCTTTCTTATTAGGTTTTTGGCTATACTGACTGATTTTTCTGCTAGCCCATTAGGTTGTGGATACCTTGGGCTCGTTGTTACAATTTTAATATCGTACTGTGCACAACATTTTTTGAATTCGAAAGATCCAAATGGATTATTATCAGGTATAATTTTTTTAGGAATTCCATGGTAAGAGAAGACATGTTTTAATTGATTTATGACATCATTTTGTAACAACGCGACTGGTTTTTGACTCTCTTTGATCAACTCTCTGGCACGCCCGCTAGTGATCTGCCGATCCCTCGCTAGGAAACGTATCCCTTTTATACCTTCTAGGAGCATAACTTCGCAGTATTTGCATATTCCTTGCAGTTTATCACCACGCTAATGCATGGCGCGCCAGAGCAATTAAACCCTCGATCCTGCCTAATATTCTGGCGCAATCATCTCGACCGATCATTACGCCCTTATACCCTTCCTAGCGAGGTTTATTATCACCCATGCCAGGGGGAAGACAATCGGAACCAGATGTTTTATTGTCTTGTTTACGCCAGGTCGGCGGGTTTTCCCGACTCATGCGCTACAGCTCGGCCATCCGACCCCATCACTGTCCTCAGTGATGATCCACACAGTCAGACACTTGTCTCAAATCAAACCACGTTTGATAGCAAAACCTTTTCCCATGCTCTGACCACACAGAATTGGTTAACCTTATACCACACAGAGATCTTTAGCTTTCAAAACACACAGTGGCCGATACAGATCAATCGCTCATAAAATTGGGAAACCCATCCACACAGTATATTATGGGGCCAATTAATTTTACCAAAATCAAATTGCATAGTTACCATACAGTTATTTTCCTCTTCTCTCTTCTGTCCTAGGCTTACACATAGTATGTTCACTAATCCTTTAGTCTGTTTCCATTGCCTCATCCCCTGGTTCTTCCTCATCAAAGTCCATTTCCTTCAGGGGACACCACGGTTTCATTCACTCCGCTGTTTGTACTGACTCGTAAGGCTTCTGCGTTACTTGTGTTGTGTTAGTGTCGGTTACTATGTACCGATCATTTGATAGAACCTTCTTGACTTGGTACGGTCCTCTATAACGAGGCTGCACTTTCCTTGATTGACCTGTTGCCACAGGTTCTTGTTTTAGTAGAACCAAATCGCCTGTCTCATATGTTTGTGGCGGTTTATGGGTAGCATTGAATTTCTCTGCTTGTCTGGTTTGTTTTTCCGCCATTCGTTGCAATACCCTTCTACGCAGCTCCGCAATTGGAATATCGTCTTCATTCGTATCTACCGCCTCAATGTCACCGTCCTGAAGAGCAAGGAGTAATTTGTTTTTCAGGATAGTCCTGGGATGATAACCCGACAAAATTTCTTGAGGTGATTTCCCTGTAATCGAGTGTGGCAGACTATTTAAGCCCCATTGTATAGCCGAAATGTTTTTATCCCAATCGCGACCGTCTTCCTCATTCGTAAGTGTAGAGATAACGGTTTTTACAGTTCTGAAATACCTCTCTATCTGCCCATTAGATCGTGGTGTCTTGACTGTAGTTAAGATATGTTTGATGTCATTTCCGTCGCAGAACCTAGGTCCTAGGTCCGAAATTAGCCTTGCAGGCATACCGAAATACTGTGTCACTTCGTTCAATAAGTTGATCACTCCGCGGCTTGTTGTCGATTTTGCTGCTTTTAATACCACGAATTTTGTGAAGGCACAAATCAATCCGATCAGATGTGTATTTCCTTTTTTGCTCTTGGGGTAGGGCCCTAGATGGTCCAAATGAATTGTGTAGAACGGAACTGGTTGCCTCTCTGGTTCATACAAAACATGTCTTGATTCGTCGTTTCCTCTTTTATTATATAGACACTCCACACAGCAGTTAATATATTTCTTGATCACCTGCCGCATATTAGGGAACCAAAAATATTTTTGAAGGTATTCCACTGTACGCCCATGTCCGCAATGTCCCATGTCATCATGGGCTAATTTGATAACCCTCCATCGAACTCCTTGAGGTACCACAAATCTTAATCCTTGCTCGGTCATTTTATAGATTCGGTTATACTTGAGCTGATAGACTCCTTTGATTCCATCCACCTCGCCTTTATTTGTTATATAACCTTCTAAAATTTTCCTGATTCTTGCCAATTTAGGATCTTGATCTTGAAGTGCAGCTAGCCAGTCCTCTTCATTCATCCCCACTATTAGAATACTGTGACTGACGGGTTGAGCTTTTTTACCCTCCTCACAAGGGCTACGGCTAAGAGCATCAACATGGCTCATCTGAGTTCCGAGCCGAAATACCAACTCGAAATCATATTCTGATATACGCAGCCACCAACGGGCAATCCTTGGAATTAAATCCTTTTTTGTTTCAGTAAACTTAAGCGAATTGCAATCCGTCACAATTTTGAAATGTTTATTCAGTAGATAGTGTTTAAAACGTTCCAAACTCTCTACAACGGCTGAAGCTTCGAGCTCATAACTGTGATATTTGGCCTCACAGTCAGTCGTAGCTCTACTGAAATAGGATACTGGCTTTAGCTTTCCTTCTGTATCTCTTTGCATTAGGATTCCCGCTAATCCATGACTACTCGCATCAGTATGTAACTCGTGCTCCGCATTGTAGTTATATAGGGTCAATAATGGGCGTTGACTAAGTGTCTCCTTTATTTTTTAAAGGCCGCTTCTTGTTCGTCTCCCCAAACGAACTCCACCCCTTTCCTGAGAAGCTTATTCAGCGGGGCAGCTATCTTGGAAAATCCACAGACGAAACGACGGAAATAACCTGCTAGGCCTAGAAATTGGCGAACTTCCTTCACGTTCTTCGGCTTTTTATACCTCTTTACCGCCGTCGTTTTTATTTCTCCCTGTTTTACTACACCGTTTGAAACCTCGTGTCCAAGAAAAGTTATCGTCTCTTGTAGAAATTCACACTTCTTTATGTTTAACGTCACATTTGCTTTCCTCAGCTCCTCCAACAACTGCTTCATTACGCTTAAATTTTCATCTACACGCTCAGTGGCGATTAATACATCATCCATATATGCGATCAATTTTGTTGAATCTAGTCGACTCGTAATTTCCTTCATTAATCGCATGAAAACGGCAGGTGCATTGGTCAATCCGAATGGCATTCTTTTAAACTCGTAATGCCCGTCCGGGGTTACGAATACGGTAAGGTGTTGACTTCCTATTTTAATTGGAATTTGGTAGTAGCCGTTCATTAAATCTAATGTGGTGAAGTATTTCTTGTTAGCAAGCGAGTTAAGGGTATCTTCGATGTTCGGAACTGGGAAATTTTCCCTTTTTGTCAAAGAATTAAGCTTGCGGTAGTCCACACACATGCGTACTTCTCCATTTTTCTTTGGGATTAATAAGACAGGACTTGAGTATTTCGACGTCGAAACACGTATTACGTCCGCTTCCAGAAGTTCTTGTGTTTTCTTCTTGAGCACGTCCTTTAATCCATATGCTAACTTATAGGGCTGATAACGTACAACTTTATTTTCCTTGAGCTCTATATTTAATTCGACCAGGTTAGTTTTTCCCATTTCAGATATATTGTTTGCAAAACAATCGCAATATTGATTCAGCATACTCAATAGCTTCTCCTTGTAGTTCTCGCTGATAGACGTAGGAGTTGTTATATCGCTCATCGTGAAGTTCATTCGCGACAAGCATAATGGAGGTGTTTTACTAATGGTCTTAGTTTCGTTAATGATATCCAATCTTCCCCATTCTTTCACTAATTTTATCTCTGGACGATCTAAGAAATTCCTTCCAATAATTATCGGGGTTGGTTGCGCTTTATCTGCTACCACCAACAACTCTATTTCCAACTCGACATCTCCGATTTTCACCCTAGCTTCAATATTTCCTAGCGCACTGCATTGATTTCCCCCAAAACCTATCAGTTTGATGTCACATTTTTTTAGAGTCCACTGATTCTTTAACACAAGACTCTCCCGGATCGTGGAGCATTCACTACCTAAGTCCAAGTAGGCCTCTATCAGGATTCCGTTAATGATAATTATTGCGTGGTATTCATCCTTGGCCTTTGGGGCGAAAGTCTTATTTTGGATGGCTATGTTAGCCATCGTCCGTGAAGGGCAGTCTTTTGCGAAATGTCCGGTTTCCCTACACACGAAACACGTTCTATTCGTGGGTGCAGCTTTGCACACGTTAGTGTAGTGACCGAATTCCCCACAATTAAAGCACTTCGATGATTTCCTGACTCCCTCCCCTAGTATTTGCGGTCTTGAGCGGGCTTTGCGCGGATGTCGCAATCTTGGGTAAGGATCTTGGCGGTTTCTAAATCTAGACATTCCTGGGCGCGATTCTCTTATCCGGCTGTAGTTGTCAGTTGGACTCAAAAGCCGTCGTTGCCGGCCATGAGTTTCCAATTCTTCATACCGCTTAATATTAAAAAGTAACTCACTAAGGCACTTACAATTCATTGCTAAGAGCATATTTGCCAAAGCTCTGTCCCCCACTCCAGATATGATGTATTTTATTGTTTCTTCTTCTTTCATATTTATTTATTTCGGTAGAGCGACTACACTATAAAAATAGTTCTCTACGCACTCCTCTCTACTCCTTCGCCGAGTCATAATTTGAAGGAGTACCGACGTTTCATCTTTTTGTGACGGGAAAGCTTTAACTAAGTCCGCTTTAAATTGCTCCCAACTTGTTATGCAATCTTGCCGAGATTGGTGCCAAAACTTGGCAGCTCCTTCCAGACGAGAAATTGCATATAACATGACGGCCTTTTCTATTAAGGTTTTTTCTCTAATGAAAAACTCCCTTGACTCAATTTCAGCTCTTTATTTATAACGTATTACAATTTTGCAAGAGTCCCGACCGACAAGGCATCTTTCTCGATGTAGCGCGAGAGCGTTCCTTTTCTTTTTATTAATGACAAGTAAGAAGCATCGTCTCTATTTCCCGTGTGTGGGTGTTCTTTGGTGTGCGTTACGCGACTTCTCAAATCCGACATCCTAGCGTCATCTTTGGGTTTTACTACAAACTATCAACACAAACTATAACTTTTGGAATTCAACTTTAAACCAACACTTGTATCTTTCTTTTTACTTTAATAAGTACTTTCCCTTGTTAATTAAAATTGAATTTTCCCACACAAAAAAAACTTGAGTAATTGTTAATTCTACATTAATCCCATCTTCATGGACAGAATCTTCAGGCGTGTTCTCTCCAAAGGTTTGGTCAAGATGTCCGCCAATTGATCTTCTGTGGAGATCTGTTGAACGCCAAGTTTCCCTTCCGTTACTTTCTCTCTGATAAAAAAGTGCTTGATGGAAATGTGCTTCGTTCTGCGGTGAAACTCTGGGTTCTGAGCCAATCTCACAGCTGCGGAGTTGTCAACTTGGATGATGGGAACATCTGTGAGTCTGATGATCCCTCGAAAAAGTCTGCTTAGCCAAATTGCCTCTTTGGCTCCCTCGTTCGCTGCGATGATCTCTGCTTCAGTTGTCGAAGTTGCAACAGCTGCTTGTCGTTGACTCATCCAGGAAACTGCACCTTCTGCGTACTTCACGATTACTCCAGAGGTTGAACGTCCTGTCTTGATACAACCGCCAAAGTCTGCGTCGCTGTAAACTTGCAGAAGTCCCACTTCTACATTGCTCCGATATACGATCCCCAGGTTCAGAGTACCTGCTATGTACCGGAAAACTCTTTTGACTCGTACGATGTCCTCTCGAGTAGGATTTTCGAGTGTTCTCGAAATGAACCCCACACTGTACGCCAAGTCTGGTCTCGTGCCAAGCATCAGGTACATCAGTGCTCCAACTGCCTGCCTGTAGGGAAACTTGTTTGGCTCGTTAGCTTTCCCTGGTTCGGAAGTTTCTCTGCCCTTGAACATTGGAGTTGAAGCTGGCTTGCACTGTGAAAAATTAAAGCGTTCTAGAATTTTTGCTGCATAAGTTTTCTGACAAATTTTAATAAACTCTTCTTCACGTTCAATCTCAAGCCCCAAAAAATAATCTGCTTTCTTTGAGACAATTTTGAACTCTGATTTCAACTCTCCAATGAAAATTTCCATCTCTTGTGGATCTGTTGCTGCTAATAGACCATCGTCCACGTAGATGACAAGTATGAGCCTTCGTCCATTCCTCTCTCGAACATATAAGCATGGATCAGCATCGCTGGCCTTGAATCCAAGTTGTTGCAGGAAAGCTCCAAGACGTTTATTCCAGCATCTGGGGGCTTGCTTGAGTCCATAAAGGCTCCTCTTGAGTTGGCAGACCTTGCTGGTTCCGTCTTCGTATCCTTGTGGCTGCTTCATGAAGACTGTTTCTTCAAGCTCTCCGTACAAAAATGCTGTTGACACGTCGAATTGTGTTAAATGCATCCTTTCACTAGCTGCAATGCTGAGAATTGACCGAATTGTTCCCATTTTCGCCACTGGACTAAAAGTTTCGCCATAATCAATACCGTGACGCTGACTGAATCCCTTTACAACCAATCTTCCCTTGTATCTGTCGACACTCCCGTCAGGATTCTTCTTGAGTCGAAAGACCCACTTGCATGGAATTGCCTTTGCACCTGGTGGAAGCTCTGTCAAAATCCAGGTTTGATTATCGTTCAAGGAGGCGATTTCACGATCCATGGCTTTCTTCCACTCGACTGAATTCTTGCTGTTTAGGGCGTCCTCGAAGGTCTCAGGATCCTCCGTCACTAGATTTACAAACTCATCCACTATCATGGCGTAATCTTCAAGATGCTGGGGTTTCTTCAGAGCCGAACGATCTCTCAGTACTCTCTTGTTGATCTTTTCTTCAGGGTTGACCTCGAACTTTTCTTCAGGGTTGACCTCGAACTTCTCTTCAATGTCGACTGATGGCTCATCATCATTTCCTTCTTCTTTGATCTCTGCCTCATCATCGTCGGCATCATCTTCGATCTCATCTTGACCTTGATGCTCGATGTCTTTCAATGGTAGCTCGACTTTGCATTCACATTCTTTTAGTCTCTCTTCGAATTGAACATCTCTTGATACGATGACTTGATGATTGTCTGGATTATAGATTCTGTAGCGCTCATCACCATCATATCCCACGAGGACTCCTTTCACTGCCTTCTTGTCCATTTTCTTCCTCTTCTCAGCCGGTACATGGACGTAGCAGGAAGATCCAACGATGCGCAGATGTTTAATCCTGGGTTTCTTCCCAATCCACACTTCATAGGGACTGACTCCATCATTTGATGACTTTCCTGTTCTATTCAGAATGTAAATTGCTGTCGTCACTAGCTCTGCCCACATCGCATCTGGAAAAACAACTTCGCAGCTCGAGTACTTGAGTGTCCTTGCCATCTCGACAATCGTGCGGTTTTCACGTTCACTGCCACCATTCTGCTCTGGAGTGTATGGCGCTGTCAGCCTCCGCACGATTCCACTCTCCGCGAGGATGCTTTTTACCTCTTTACAGTCGAATTCTCCTCCATTGTCACTGAGAAGCTCTTCAATGTTGTGTCCAAGTGTTTTCGAATGTGCTAAAAACTGTTTTAACACGACTTTAACATCTGACTTATGTTTTATTACGAATCCATAACGAAACTTCGTGTAGCTGTCTTTGAGCTGTCATATGCAACCATTACCGTCCGTCGCGAGCTGACGTGTCTTTCGCAGTCTCTCGTCTTTTCCCCTCTTTGCCTTGCCGCCTGTTTCTGCCTTTGGCTCTTTCCGCCGGCTTTTGTGTTCCTTGTTTCCGCTTCGCCTCTCTTGCTGTCTTTTGGCCGTGCAGTCCTGCTCCTGGCTCCTGTGCCTGTTTCTTCTGCTCGTCCGGACTGTTTTTGACAGGTGGCTTGTTTACCTCACCATCTGATCTTTCATCGGTTACACGACTCCTTCATTAGCCAAGACACAAACCTGAGTTTTCGCTCCACAACTGGTTTCTGATCTGTCTATCCAGTGGCTCTCAACATCTTCATCTTTATTTAACTTAATCTTAACTTCCTCGCGCTATGGATACTTGTCACATCTGCTCGGAACCCATCACCGATCGTAAAATTCAGTGTTTGGGCGTTTGTTACCATGCTTTCCATGCTTCCTGCATCAAACGTGGTACCATTATCAATCCCGACGGCTTGATCACCTGTGACGAGTGTGCTGACATTAAGCCTTGCCATGTGCTTCACTTCATTAGCTCTTTCGCAACTAAAATTTATTCCGAGCAATCTATCATCGCTGCCAAAGTCAACTCTATCCTCTCCAATATCGGCGGTTTTCAACTGTTGTCTGATGACATTACCCAGCTCCATCAGAAATTGGACAAAATTTTGGCTTCTTCTGGACACCTTGATACTGGCTCATCCGAAATTCTCTCTAAATCTCACTCCATCTATAACATGGTATCTTCAGTCTCCTCATCCATCGAAGACCTTCGTGAACACATCTCCGACCTTACCCAGTCCGCTGCACCTGGTTCGTCCACCTTGCTGCCCGTTATCGACGATTTACGGTGGAGCATCAAGCAACTTAAAGCTGATGTTGGCTCCTGGAATTCCTCCACCTCGCACAACTCGGATCTGGTGCGCTCACTCTGCACAGATGTCAAGAACCTGTTAGCCCGCCCTGGTATTACTACACCTCCTGCAGTTCCGGCCGCAGCCCGCCAGGAATCAACATCCCACTCGGCACGTGTCTCGAGTCCGCCTCGCCCTGCACCTGATATGGTACCTCCTTCTGCCCCGTCCCCCTCGATTGTGATGTTCGGCACTACATGGACCACGGAGGATTGGAATCAGCGGATCTCCAAACTACGCAGTCATAATACCCCCACCAATGGCGACTCATTACTATTCATCTTAAGCGGTGCCCCGCGCTTCGCTGATGCTTCCTGGGTGCGGAGCTTCTTCAGGAAACACTTCTCTTTCCACCCCATCAGCTGTACCAAAATATCCGCAACCGGTCAACCAACTAGTTTCCGCGTTCAGGTTCCCTCTAGATACGCCTGGCTCCTCATCGACCCCTCCAATCGTTGTATAGCCATAGGTAACGTCCGTATCTCTAAGCATTGTAATAAGTCCTCTAAGTCTGTTAAGTTTAGCTCCAATTTACCCAAGCCTAACACTAGCTCTACCACTAACACTAACACTAACAATAGTTTAAGAACTTCTACTAAACCTAGTTTACGCTCCTCTATTCCTAACCCCTCTCCCGCTAAGGTGAATAACACCCCCATTCCCTCTAAGTCCCATTCTGCTAGATCCTCCAAACCTCGTAGCATTCGCCAGCGCAAATCTTCTCCCCCCCCTGCCTCCAATTCCAGCAACTGGCAACTTAAAGCCAGCTTATTCCCTAACTTTAATCATGCTACTCCTCCTAAATACCCTAATTTTGTATACTCCCACACTTTGAACCCCCCTACCCCAACCCCTCCTGCCTCATCTTCCGTTTCCTCTGTTCCCACTCCCCCCATCTCCAGCAAAGACACCCCGGCGCTTGCACCCTGTGCTCCCTCTCACTCAGATCGAATCCCATCTCCCGCTATCACCTCGATCTCTCCCTCCTCACCCTCTCCACCTTCCACCTCTGACCGACCCTCCTTTATTGACCCTCTCCTTCCTCCAGTCGTGAAATTAACTCGTCTTTCGGCTGAATCCCCTGACTGTCGCTACTTGCTTTCCCGCCTTCGAGAGCGCAGAATTTATGATAACGTACGTCTATTCCTTGCCTACCTTCATGATAAAGCAGATCATATCTGCATTGAGGGAAAAACTCGTACCAATGTCATAGTCTCCTTACACCAAGAGGGTCTCCCGACCGATCCCACCGTCCTTAAACAACTCTACCTCAAATTTCATGCTGCTTTCGACGTCCCTCCCCAACAAATCTCTGACGACCTGTCCGCCTTTGCCTCTTATCTAAACTCCAAGCGTATTTCCCATTTGCAGAAAAGTCGTAATGACTCTAAAAATTACTACTGCTCCTAACCCCCCCACCTACTTCTCCTCTTTACCCACTGCCCCACCACCTATCCCTACTCTATCCCATATTTCCTTATACTACCAAAATGTTAGAGGCCTCCGTACCAAAACCGCCTCGGTTTTCAAGAACTCCCTCTCCTTTCCTTTTGACATCTTTGCCCTCACCGAGACCAACTTGACTCCCTGTATCTTCAGCAACGAACTTTTCCCTGTGACTTTTTCGGTTTTCCGTGCTGATGCCTGCGACAACGGCTCAACCCCCTCCAACCGCGGCGTACTTCTTGCTGTCCATACCCGTTTCGGCGCCAGCCTCATCTCTTCTTCTAATTCCTCTCTTTTCAATTTTGTATGCATTAAAGTCTCTACTTTGGGCAAATCCCTGTACGTACTTTGTGCATACATTCGCCCCTCCCAACCTCTCGAAGCCTACCAACTTGCCACCGACACGATTGACTCCATCTTCAGTTCCCTTGGACCTAACGATGAAGTCATCGTTCTGGGTGATTTCAACCTCCCCCGCCTCGCTTGGCTACGTTCTGATGACGACCTTTCTTTCATCCCTTCTAATGCCCTCTCCGACAAGGAAACTTTATTTGTCGACCGCCTCTCTGACTCTGGTCTCTATCAAGTTAGTGGCGTAACAAATATTCTGGGTAGACAACTTGACCTTGTATTTTCCTCTGATCCAGTTAACTCGGTTGTCTCTTTGAGCTCCCACCTTCTCTCTTCTCTCGACGAGTATCATCCTCCCCTCTTTCTCACTCTTGGCCTTGTATCCCCTCCTCTCTACACCACCGCCGAGTCATCCTACCATTTCAATTTCCGCTGTGGTGACTATGGTAAATTGTGCTACCTGCTCTCCCAATCATCTCTTCTTTCGCTCTCCGCTGAATCCAAGCTCCCCGTCGCTGATGCCCTTGACCTATTTTACTCTGAACTTTTTGCCTGCCTCGCCCAATCATTTCCCTATCAGCCCCGCAGAAATCATTCCTCCTCCCCCCCCTGGTACAATAAAGAACTTCGCTCACTCCGGAACAAAAGAAACAAATTATGGCAGTCGTTCCTAGTTTCTCGTTCCGATCGCGATCTCTCTAATTACCTCACTGCGGCATCCCTCTTCTCTGCTCGCAGCGAATCTTTGTATCTTGACTACCTGAGTCACATGCAGTCTACCCTCATCTCTAACCCCAAGCAATTCTATCAATTTATTAACATCAAGAGGAAATCCAGTGGTTACCCCTCTACTCTTAAGCTCAACGGCAATTCTTCCTCCGACCCTCATACTTTAGCCAATCTCTTTGCTCATCACTTCAGTTTGTCCTTCAGTGAGCACATATTTGAACCCGATACTTCTTATTTCCACTTTCTGTCCTCCCGTCCTCAGACCTCCCTTGCCTCCATTAATATTGATCCCTCTATGATAGCCTCCGCCATTGCTGCCCTTCCCGCCGACCATAACCCTGGCCCTGATGGTATTCCCGCTATCATACTAAAAAAGTGTGCCCAACATCTGATCCGTCCCCTATCCTTGATTTTTCAACTATCCATCTCCCAAGGTGTCTTTCCTGCCAGGTGGAAAGACTCCTTTATCATTCCCATCCATAAAAAAGGCTGTAGGAGTGAGATTTCTAATTACCGCCCTATAGCCAAACTCTCCGCCATACCTAAACTTTTCGAAAGCATCGTTTACGATTGTCTTTTCTTCCACTGCAAATCCATTTTCTCTCCGTCCCAACATGGCTTCCTTAGAGGTAGGTCAACTGTCACCAACCTTACCAACTTCATATCTAGCACCCTATGTGCCCTTGAAAAAGGTGATGAGGTTGACGTCATTGCTACCGATTTCAGTAAGGCATTTGACAAAATCTCGCACGACCTAATCCTCTTCAAACTCCATTCCCTTGGCTTCAACCAGCTTTTTTCCTCCTGGATGAAGTCCTATCTGGAACATCGCCAGTATAGGGTCATTTTTTGCTCTTCTACCTCCTACCCTTTTGTAGCCAACTCAGGTGTCCCCCAGGGTAGCCACTTAGGTCCGTTGCTTTTCATTCTGGCCATCAACGATGTCGAGTGCGTCATCAAGCACTCTGACCTCTCTATTTACGCCGACGATATGAAAATCTCCAAACGGATTTCCTCTTCCTCCGACCCCTGTCTTCTCCAAAGTGATCTTGACCAATTCTGCATTTGGTGCACTAAGAACTCCCTTGAACTTAATGTCTCCAAATGCCAGTCGATCACTTACTCCCGCAGACGGCCCTCCTCTCCCCCCAGAGTCTATCATCTGTATGGCAAACCCATCCCCTCTGTATCCTCTCTCCGCGATCTTGGAGTCATCTGTGATAGCGAACTCAACTTTCGTGAACACATTGACTACGTGATTGCCAGAGCCAACTCGGCGCTTGGTTTCGTGAAGCGCTGGTCTAAGGAGTTCCTCGACCCGTACGTAGCCAAATCCCTCTATGTCACCTTCGTTAGGCCTCTCCTGGAGTACGCTTGCCAAGTCTGGTCCCCCTTCCAATCCAACAGCATTAACAGGATCGAAGCTGTCCAACGTAGGTTCCTTCGTTTCGCTCTTCGCGAGCTCCCCTGGTCTGCCCCTCATGACCTTCCGCCCTATGAAAACCGCCTCTTACTTTTAAACCTGCAGCCCTTGTGGATGCGGCGCGATCTTGCCGATATCGTCTTCATCCATCAACTGCTTACCGGCGAGATCGACTGCCCTTCTCTCCTTCAGCGGGTCCCTATTTATACCAACCCCCGTAGCATCCGTTCGGCCCCTCTCTTTCGCCCTGCTTACCACCGCACCAACTATGGCCTCTCTGAACCCCTAACGCGAATGCTTCGCAAAGCCAACTCCCTCCCTTCCTTCGACTTCCACCTGAGCAAAGCGTCGCTTAGGAACAGTCTTGCACACCCTCCTAGACGCTCTGCCCGCCCCTCTTCCCTGAATTAGCTCTTTTTGTCCCTGTATAGTTCTAGTTCTTAGGTTTAATTACTAGTTTTTAAGTCCCCCTTGTATTTCCGTAGCTTGTATTAAGCGCTAAATAAATAAATAAATAAATAAATGAAAACAACTAGAAATCGTTTTTTGCTGAAGGATTCGCAAAAAGGGCCTACAACATCTGTCGAAACAAGTTCTCCTGGTTTCGTCGCTTTCACTCTGGTGCCAAAAGGTAAACGATGTGCTTTGCCAAAAATGCAGGGCTCACAAGTCTCTCTTACCAACTTTACGTTGATGCCCATCTCTCTTTTTAGCATCTCTCTTACGTGTCGCTTGTCCTGGTGACCCCATCTTTCATGATACAACTGCAGTGTAGAGCTTTCTGCCTCTGCAATGCTGACCCTCTCTTGCTTCTCAGGAATGACTGGTTCAATGGCTGCCTTGTACAGAGTTCCGCCTTTCTCACGATTTCCGCACAGCACTGTTCTACCATTTACTTCTAACCAGCACTTGGTTGCTGTTGAATGAAATCTGCTATTTCCATTCCTGTCTTGGGCTGCTAGAACAGAAAACAAGTTTCTTGAAATTTCTGGAACGTACCATACATCGGTCAAAGACATCTTCAAAGTAGTATCTTCAGTGAAGGATTGAATTTCTATGGTTCCTTTCCCGATGGCCTTGAGAGCTTCTTTTCCAGCGGCCCTGATGACGCATGGATTTTTAAACTCTTGGAAGTCAACGAACTGGTCTGGACAGCTGGTCACATGCTTCGTCGCCCCATTGTCGATCCACCATCCTGTATCTGCCGATGAACTCGCTTCTGTCTGAAGAATATCTTCGTCGATGGCACATAGGGCCACACTGGTGTCCACGGCGTTGCTCTGATGAACGTTCTTCTTTGGTCTTCCATCAGCAATCCACTTCGTGCACGAAATTACCCAATGCCCTTTCTTTTTGCAATAGTTACAGATGTCATTTCCTTGCAACTTCCTTGAAAATGGACTTGACTTTGATTTTCCGCTTTTCACAAATAATGCTTCTCCGGTGGCTCCATCTGCGCTTCTTCTGAAATTTCTTTCGTACATCAACAATTGGGTAATCAATTCTTCAAAATTTTTTTCTTCATTCTTCGATAATAGCATCCAACTGGATCTGAAATTTTCGAATTCGACCGGTAGAATTTGCAAAACTTTGCAGACTAAAATCAAATCTGGTAGCGCATTTTCTTGCTTAGCTTTCAGGCCGTTATTGAGCTCAAACCACAAATTTTTCAGCTTTGCAATGTGAGTCGAAACATCCTCTCCGTTAATCCAATTGAACGCAAAAAATTCTGTACATATTTTGAACAATTGATCTTTGGATGACGCCTCGAAATTCAATTTTAACGCTTCCCATGCTTCATGCGCCGTTTCTTTATCCATAATCTTTTGATACACTGTATCTGTGACCGAACTTGAAATCATTGACTTTGCGTAGCTATTTGCCTTACGAAAAGTGTCACTCTCCTTTTTGTGCGCCTTTTTCTCCTCCTCCGAAGCTCCTGCTGACAATGGCTCGGGCTTTACCAACTTTCCGTCAATTGCATCGAGGGCTCCTTCGTGATAGTCCAAAACATCCCGCAATTTCCGCTTCCAAATTGGCCAGTCCGCCTCTCCTGCCAGGGGTTTGATGTGTTTCGCCAAATCCATTTTTCGAAAAATGCTGAGATGACGACACGCCACAGTAACCTCAACTTCGGCGCGGTCTTGTGTTGGAAAAAAAAAACTCTGTTCTTTCGCGATCGACTTTAGTTATTTTCTTTCGCGTGAGCTGGACCCCATAACCTATTAAGGTTTTTTCTCTAATGAAAAACTCCCTTGACTCAATTTCAGCTCTTTATTTATAACGTATTACAATTTTGCAAAAGTCCCGACCGACAAGGCATCTTTCTCGATGTAGCGCGAGAGCGTTCTTTTTCTTTTTATTAATGACAAGTAAGAAGCATCGTCTCTATTTCCCGTGTGTGGGTGTTCTTTGGTGTGCGTTACGCGACTTCTCAAATCCGACATCCTAGCGTCATCTTTGGGTTTTACTACAAACTATCAACACAAACTATAACTTTTGGAATTCAACTTTAAACCAACACTTGTATTTTTCTTTTTACTTTAATATTTTCATCCCAACCGTACACGAATTGCAAGTTGTCAATGTTTTTCAGCCACTCACCCGCCCGCAAATTCCGTTTTTCAGGATTAAATACGGGAATTAGTAATCCTGTTTCAGCCATCCCTATCCTTAAAACGCTCACGGGATTATTACCATTTACTCCCACCGAATTTGGGGAAGACACATCAAATGCATCATGGGAGCTATTAAGAGCCTTCTCCCGTTCCAGAACTTCTTTTTCCCGGCGCAAAAGTTCATTTTCCCGTCTGTTGTGTACTTGAGATTAGTCTCCAGCATGTTGCAACAATTAATTTCTTTATTGTAACACTCGACGGGTGTGCAACTTTAATTGCGGGTACTTATCTGGCGGACTTGGTGGCCGAATGCGGTGATCAGAGTTCGTTAGGATTCCAGTTCGAGTTTAAAGAATAACACTTGTTGACTGTGTATTTGTTTTATTTTATTTCACCAGCGCGAAACACACACAAAACTGCTAGGAACAAATATTCTCCTTATACAAATTTTCTCCTCATAACGCTAACTCCAATAATTAATTAGTAAAGCACACATCAATGTACATATGTCACTTGCACAAACTTTTACCCGTACCCATTGGATTTCCCTTCTATCAAATAAACCACTAATAGAACTTAACATCGAACTCTCACGATTGATCACGGTTCGGCTTATGAAACACCCGCTTCGAACTCTATATTTTTACTTTGTTATAAACTCGCGGCTAGGCTAAAGTCGACCGATCGCGGTTGAAAGATTCTTCCGACTGCCCTTGGCTCGAATTTTCCGATCGCAGGAACTCTCAGTTTCCGGCGTCGGTGATCGATCGAAGAAATCCGATCAAACACCTTTTGCGCTGCGACAATGATTTTATTGTCGCGCGTGTGCCATGATCGCACTTTCCTCGATTATTGAGCGATTTCTTTAATGAGGTCGTCGCCCACGCGCTGAGTGTTGTTTTACAGCGGGGCGATGCCCTTAAAAAATATGCGCAAGGGCACATTTTGACCGCGCTTAAAAATGCACAAAGGGTACATTTCCTTCGGATGAGATCTCAAATGGAATCTCTCCCCTTTTATATTTGAGTACTTAGTTTTTAGTCTAGAATGTGAAGCACCCCAGACTAATTTAATGTCTCTAAATATTTATTTATCATTATATAACACTATAGGAAACTAAACTAATTATTGCGATGAGTAACAAGCTCATTTTACCTTGTGACAATATTCAAATTTCGACTATCTTCAACAGTTCAACTGAATACACATTTTACTAGTATTAACTTACAACGCAACCTATTGGAAATTGGGTCTAAAAGAAACAAAACTAGAGCACAAACACAATTTAATTTTACTTTGTTTATTCAAAACTTAAGCCGATCAAGAAAGGCCTTTCTTATTTGGTGTCTTAGACAAGAGTAAGCCTGCAAGACCCTCGTCGAACAAAAATCGGTCAGTAACAAGTCTTAACTTGAATTTTGTAAAACACGCCTACTTTTATTACATTCCAAAAAGATCTTTTTCTCAACAAAGAGACTTTCCTTTTTCCTAAAAACTACACGAAGGTTCTAACAGATGTTACAAATTAAAACCTAAATAAATATGAATTGATGAATTTTTGCATCATAAAATGATATCAAATTCAATACGCCACCTCAAAAATCAATCCATTCATATCGACCATTTGCAATAAAGTCTAGTTGAAAACATTTCTATAAACATTATTAAAATTAATCAATCTTAAATATTATTATTACTACTTATAATCAATCTTTACATATTCTCTAAGTTTGTCCTATTTTATCATATCATAACTATAACAGACAATTGTTTTCATGTTTAATTTAAACTATCAACTAATAGACCTTTCTTGATTCATCTGGGAGAGATTAATATTAGGTCCAACATTTGTTGCTATGGATTAGGGAAACCCAGAAAACCTAATCAGACCTTTCTCTAAATTTAGTCGTCAATTAAAACTAAATTTTTAAACAAAAATTATTTCAAAAAATTGAAGTACATAATCTATTTATTCCTATTCTTATTCTTATCGCTCTTTACTTAGATTAATCCCAGCTTTGCTCTGAAACTCAAAAAGGTTGTTGCAGATAGCGGTTTTGTCATCACATCGGCCAACTGTTCACCTGTACAGACATATTTCAATTCGATTATTTCCTCTTCAACTTTTTCCCTAGAAAAATGAAATATTATATCTATGTGTTTTGATCTTTTGTGGCTCGTGGGATTAGTCGCGATACTAATACACCCGTTGTTGTCTTCATAAATAGTCATCGGTCCAGGAATTGTCAAATTGATACTCTGCAACAAATTCTTTAACCACAAAGCTTCTCGCATCCCCTCGCACAGTGCCATATATTCAGCTTCCGTTGAGGAGATTGCGACGCAGCTTTGTTTTCTCGTGGTTCAACTGATAACGCATTTCTCAAACAATAAAAATACGAAACCAGTCGTACTTCTCCTATCAATTTCATCCCTTCCCCAGTCTGAATCCACATACCCACACAAAAGATCAGTGTATTTGTTTCTGCAATACTCAAGTTTTAAATTAATTGAGCCTTTTAAATACCTAAGTACCCTTTTTAAACACTGCCAAACTTCTTTGTTAGATTTGGTCAGATACCTGCTCAGAATGTTGACTGATGTACTCAAATCAGGTCTTGCACAAATCATTAAGTACATCAGGCAATCTAATACATTCCTACAAGGAGCGTCACATTTTTCATCACTGTTCAATGCCAGGTAGTTTAACTTAGTCTCGAGAGGCGTACTAACAGGCTTACAATCAGACATTTTGAACTTTGTTAAAACGGTTTTTATATACCCACACTGATCCAGTGTGATCCCGTCTTCGCTCCTTGTAACTCTTATTCCAAGAAAAAGTTTGATTTCATTCAAATCCACCATTTGAAACTTTTGCATCAAATAACGTTTAAAATTAATCATCGCATCAGGTCTAGCAGTGCAAATCACCAGATCATCTACATAAAGTACAACATAAATGTTTTTAGAAATGTGACCTCTATCCAAAATGTAAATACACCTGTCAACAGGTGAATTTTTAAAACCACTTTCTTTTAAAGTTCGTTCAAAAGTTTCAAACCAGCAACGAGCTGCCTGTTTTAACCCATAAATTGCTTTGTTTAATTTGCAAGCTTGATTCGATTCACTAATAACTCCCTCCGGAATTCTCATATAAATTTCTTCTTTTAATACGCCATTTAAAAAGGCTGTTTTTACATCCATGTGATGTATCAACAAGTTATATTGATTCGCGAAAGCTAAGATCAGACGAAAACTTGCAATTCCGGCGACCGGTGCAAAAGTTTCATTGTAATCGGTTAAATATTCTTGACTGTATCCGCATGCAACTAATCGAGCTTTACATTTAACAGGATTACCGAATTCATCATTTTTGTATGTGAAAACCCATTTACAATTCACTATATTAGTGTTTTCTGGTTTAGGTACTAACGTCCAAGTATTATTTGAAAAATGAGAATTTAATTCATCTCGAACAGCTTTTTCCCATTCAGCTTTATCAGCACGGTTTTCAATCTCATGATAAAACCTTGGCGGAGAACAAACAATTGTTTGTGCAGATAAAACGCAATTATAAATTTCATTCTCATTATAGGAAACAATAGGGCGGTTTTTAATCCTCTCACTCCTTCTAATCCCTGATGACTCTTGTACCTGAGATGAAGGTATATTGTTTTCATCTGTTACAACAACAGGTACACTAGGATTTTCTCCTATATCAGTATTTTCATTCCTCATCCTTTTACTTGGACTCTCAAGGTCCGATACCTGAGATCGTGATGTTGGAACAGCCTCTTTTGTTTGTTCAAGGGGCTCTCCATGACTCATTTCTGGCCTGGACAACAAAAAATTAGTTTCATCAACAATCACGTCTCGAACAACATGTGTTTTACCGGTTTCCACATCCAAAACAAAATACCCATTGGGTCTATAGCCCAGCAATAAACCTGTCCATGATTTTTCATCAAATTTGTTTTGTTTAACTTTTTCATGCACATAAACGGTGGACCCAAATACCTTAAGGTATTTCAGCTGTGGTTTCCTTTTGTGCCACAGCTCGTATGGTGTCACACTACCCTGAATCGCCCTGGTCGGAGTCAAATTTACCAGATATGTAGCAGTTAAAACTGCATCACTCCAATAAATTTTATCCAACCTAGCGGCTGCGATCATCGATCGAGCTTTTTCAGTGATAGTGCGATTCAAACGCTCGGCCACACCATTTAATTGCGGAGTATGTGGAACCGTTAAATGGTAACTAATACCTTTTTCAACACAATAAGCCTTCATCTCATTTGATAAATATTCAGGACCATTATAAATATACAGATTAACAACCTTTAAATTGAAATGAGCTTCGCTCTTAGCAACAAAATCTTTAAACATGGCAAAAACATCTGATTTTCTTTTGATTGGATAAGTGACGCAATAATGAGTAAAATCATCAATAAAAGTTACAAAATAATTTTTGTCATCATAACTAGAAAGGGTGATAGGACCGCACACGTCTGAATGAACAACAAATAAAGGACGATCAATATGATCTTTGTCTTTGTAATCCTCGAACGGTAATCTTGTTTGTTTTTCTTTTATGCAACTCACACATAATTCATCGTTCGGTATAACTTTCTCAATCTGTTTGGCATCTTTCATTATATTATTATTTTTCAGTTGCAAAAATTTACCCTTGCTTATATGACCTAATCTTTGGTGCCACAGATTGTAATCATTACAAATTGCACTGTTAATTTGACTACGTTCACTTTTGTAAACCTTAAAATCAACCCCAATTAAATTATCTTTGGGATTGCCTTTCATAACAATCTTACCGCCATTCCTAATTTCTACCCCTTTTTTGTTAAATGTGACAGTCATCCCGGCTTGTTGCATTCGTCTTACGGAAAGAAGATTGTGCGGCACGTCCGCACAGAAGAGAACGTCGTTCAGGTAGCCCTCGACACCCAGATTACTCGTGACCATCATTGTCCCTCGTTTAGTGGCGTAGACAAAGGTCCCGCTCTTTGCGACCGAGATTTTCAGCGGTGGCTCCAGCTCCTCATGATCAACAAAAAGGTCCCCACGATTGACGATATGATCAGACGCCCCTGAGTCCAAGAGAAACACCACCTCTGCGTTTCCCTTCGGTGCATCTACAACGTTGCTTTCGACGTCCATCATGAACGCAAATCCCGTGTTACACCCAGTGTGTTGCAACAATAAATTTATTTATTGCAACACTCGAGCGGTTACAACTTCAGTTGCGCTTGGTAATAAGCGAATAAGTAGCGAGTAAGTACTTATCTTTTGAGAAGAGTTCTTCCGGTCGTGCTGGTGAGGATGGGCTAGGCCGCGCAGGGCGAAATCAAAACTTCAGTGTAATGTGTATTTATTTTTTATTTCACTTCACTACAGTAGAGAAGCTACATATGTATGCCCTGGGACCCAAAAATGCGCTCTGGCAACCCTTTTATGTTTTTAAAATGCGCTCTGGCAACACGTTTCCGTATTTGCGGAATCGGTTTGTGTCTTGGGTGTATCGGAGCTTTCGGTTGGTGATCTTTCAACAATTTTGGTTTGTGTCTTGGGTTGGCCGGATGTGGTATTGGAATAATTTTGGTTTGTGTCTTGTGGGTCGGAGGTGATCTTGCTACAATTTCGGTTCGTGCCTTGAACATGTCGTAGCTTTATGTTGGTGATATTACAAGAATTTCGGTTTGTGGCTAGGGTATGTCGGAGCTTTATGTTAATGATCTTGCAAGAATTTTAAATGAATAGGTTTGTGTCGTGGGCATGTCGCAGCTTTATGTTGATGATCTTGCAAGAATCTGAAAGCCATTGGTTTGTGTCGGAGCTCTATATTGATGATCTTGCAAGAATGTTTGTGTCGTTGCTGTGTCGCAGCTTTGTGTTGATGATCTTGCAAGAATTTTAAAGTCATTAGTTTGTGCCCTGAATGAGTCACAGTTTGGTGCTATCATTTTGAACTTCAGGAGTTTTGCAACAGATGGTGTTATAAATATTAAACAATTTTCAAAGCAATTATATTTATGTAGTGCATATTCAGAGACAAAAAAAAAAAAAACAAATAAAATTTTGATTTAATCCCCCACCATTTACCACAAAAAAAAAGGGCTTTATAAGACCCTGTTGTTTGCTCTGCATTCTTAATTCTAAAACGAAGTTCTTTTAAAGTGGTAAAGTGAAGTTTAAGTGAAAGTTCAAATTAAATTATAAAATACTTATATATACATATATATATATATATATAAAATGTGTGCAGCAGCAGCGGCGGCCAACTTTAATTCGTTTTCCTTCAAGGAATCTATTGGATGCAAGGATATGGAGATTAACAAATTTTATCAGGTCCTGGACGCTCTAAAAATTGAAACCAAGTATGGGCCGAAAATTGTTCTGGAATTGCCGAATAGCCGTCTGTTTTTACCGCAACGATTCACCTCGATGTCTGCAACAACCCTGGAAAGTTTGAAGACACAGGAATTCTATGTAGTTAACAAAGGAGCCGTAGGAAGGACATTCAATATGCAGCTGGAGACTTTAGAGGGATTCCAGAAATTAGCAGAGGCAGCCGCAGCAGAAGCAGAAACAGCAGCAGCAACAGCAGCATTATCAACACTGCCTATTATGCGGGAGGAATCAAATACCTCATTAATGGATATGTTTAGTTTTGACAATGAGAAGCTTTGAGTTATTTTTGTTTTTGTGTTTTACATGTGAATTAATTTTAATATGAAACAACAAATGTATGTTTAATCCAAAAAAAAAAAAAATAAAAAAAAATCTCGTTTAAGAGAACCATAAATAAAAAACAAATGTTTTATTTTTTTTAAAAAATCTTTTTTTTTAATTTTTTTCAGAGGTTTACATTGCTTACAGCTATTTATTTTCAGCATACTTGATCATAGTTGAACAAGTTTTTGTTATCGATTTTTATTCATGCAGGAAATCTTCAATATCGAAATTCTATAAAAGCAAAAAGGCTTTGAATTTGTTCATTTTCACACTGAGGAATGTTATTAAATTTATGAACAATACTGTTTTATACTGTTCACTCTTTACATCTAGTAGGCTTGAGTCGTTCATGAAATTTAACAATTCTATTTATAGTTTTAAAAACCGTACCAACAAAACAACATCCACATGAGTCTGGTGCCTCTTTAGCATCATTATCAGCCCAAATACATTCATTGTAATGAGTACCATGTAAGGATGTTACAATCTCTTGATGTAAGTATGGTCGTAATTTGTTGTAATATCTTATAATATTCTCTCGATCTCCTTCGAGCAAGTTGTCCTCATACTTAAACAGGAAATCCACAATATTAAAATTTTGTATGAAACTTTGCATATCTCTATTATGTTCTGTTTCCATTTTCACTCTAGCCATGCGAAAAATAAACTGATGATTTTTAATTAAGTAATGATGTTTAAATACATTAAAACTATTCATTCTTAAATTGGTTATATAGAAAAACGTTTTGTAGTGCGCAAACACCTGCATGTATTACACACCGATGTGTGTTAGGATATTTCTTTCTGAGATCGCCAAGATTGGGGCATCCTTCTTCATCCAAATTATATATCATTGTTTTATCATCCAGTGAAAATAAGTCTCTAATCCATTTTATTTTTTCAAGACCCTTAACAAATATTTGCTTATTTTTTAAAATAGCTGAAAAATATTTTGATACGTTTTCTATTGATGTAAATCCTCCATTCCTTGACTGCAAGGCAGGTGGAAGCTCTTCAAAGGTATATGGAGGCCGTAGTATAAAATGCTGCAATTGGTAATCTTCACACAAAATAGCAATTTCTTTTGCAATAAATTTATTATAGGGACCGCGGAAGCCTTGAATGTCAATAAAGTATGCTGGTGACATTTTATAGTGTTTGAACTTTGTTTGTTAGAGGATAGTATTGAACTATTTTATCGTGTATCAGTAAGCAATATGCAGCTGTGTTTTTGGTGATATTTTCTGAAGTTTGAAACTCAATTTTTATATCCACAGGACCTGTTTTAAGACTTTCGTTTTGTCGAGAGCAATCGATAACAACAAGTGGAGCAATTTTCTTATATTCCTGCGGTGATAGGAGTGGTTCAACTCGGCGACGATTGTAATACGATTGTTGAAATTTACAATACATATCATATAATATAGCAAATTGTTCGGAGTTGAACCTTATATTTAAGTCGTTATAAGGGTATTTTTCTGAATTTAAATAAACTTTAAAATCCGTTAAATTACAATGATCAAACTGTGAGGCATCAATTGTTTTCTTATCTTTCCGATCTGTTTGTAGTGCAAATATTATATACCTAGGTTTTTCCAACTGACTCACTGTCTTAACAGTCCACGTATGATGAGTTGTTATAGGTAGAGCAGGATATTCATAGAGATCCCAGCTGCGAAATGCCATCTGAATCGGATGATCCTTTTCAACTATTCTAAGTAAGGTCAACTTTTTCTTATCGCTTACGGTGATGTGTGGCATAGTCCACTTAAGTTGCGTAATGTCTACATTGCATAAAGCGCTTTCATTATCTGTAAGCAATGCATTGAGATCCATCCTGGAGCGAACTAATATAATTTCATGTTTCGAATTAATGATAATTTTCTTATAATCCTCAGCAAAGCCAAATAAATTTTTAAAAGGTAAACAGTAGTTAAAATTATTTTTAGCATGTTCACTACTTTTAGAATCTGAAAGATTCCATCCAGCATTTATTAGCATTCTACTTTCATTTTCATTCAATGAAACTATATTCTTTAGAGTTGAAGTGAGACCAACGTTTTTACACCTATCAATTTCAATACCATTGATTTCATAACGTATTTCTTCAAATAAATAAGCTAGTCCATTATTTGAAAGTGTAGTGTTCACCCCTGGTGTTGTTTCTACTTTACCCTCAATATAGATGAAACTTTCACTTGGTAGTATATATAGATCTTGCTGATTAATGCATATGCGAATTTCATCATTATTGCTAAATGAGTTTATGTAAGGGGAATAGTTGTGATATTCAATTTTTGAAATGCTATCATCAAACCCAATGGGGTCTGCGATTTCTAAGATATCGCACATTTTATCCTATTACAGTTAAATTAAGAGATTTGAGAAAGTCTTTATTTGCTGCTGTAAGATGTAAATTCCTTTTACTTGGCTGATGTGTTACTCGTATGCTTGTCTCGGAAGAACTGTTATCAAATGATGTTTTATTGTTTAATATGCTATTATGATAGACGATCATTTTTCTGTTTTGAGATGTAATCGAATAGTAATTGTTTCACTTCTGAAATTAATTATATCTCCGTCTTGATCAAGAAGTCTTAAGGTTATGGAGTTTATTCTTTGAGTGTTAACAGGTAAATAAATAACATTACTAGGTACCTCCACTATTTTATAACCTGGACCGACCCTAGGAGAAAATTCATGAATTGTATGTGTTTTGATATTATTTGCGTATGATCCCGATACTATATTGCATTCAACTCTTATAGTATTTACTTTAATTATATTAACTGGAATATCTGATGTATGCGTAATGTCTGCTTTAAGAACCCTCTTGCTGAATCCCAATAGTGATCCAATTGAATAATCCTTGCTGAAGTCAATTACTGCGTTTGATTTTATTTCACTTTTCAAACTATTAGCATTAGCTTTCAAAACTATTATATAATTATTGTTTTGTTGCTTTAACAACTCTTTTTCTATAAAAAGGGCTATATCATCGATCTCATATGAACCAGTTGGTATTTCCAGAATCAAATTACCAATATGAAATAAATTGTTTTTACCCTCTTCAATATTTGGTATTGAATTATACGCATGAAAATCAATCAAACCGCATACATATTTATTTGGTAATTCCAATGGGGGAAAATACTCACTCTTGAGAATTGAAATATTTCCGTTAAATGTTAATGTTAGCGACATTATAGTAAAACACAGAATGATATTCTATTATTTAAGTTATCTCTATTTATGTCTATTTATAACAATCATATAAAAATGAAAGACATAAATGTCCACATGTAATGGTGTCGTAAGACTGATGACGTGTATAATTATAAGTTACGTTATCACTTAAATAATTGATGACCTCTACTGGAGGTTGCAAATTTCCAAAACTATCAAAATATCTTAAATCATTATTGTTTTTGTAGTAAGCTACCCAATGTGTTCCGGGACCTGATGATATATCTAAATTGATAATGCCACATTCTTGATTGTGGGGTTTCCTAGGCAATTCATTTCGCATAAATACTCCTCGAAAATGCGGTAAGTCTTTGGCGTATTTATATAAATCAAGTTCATTCAGAGGTCTATTAGGTAACTTAATTTTTAGTTTTTTGATTGTTTAAGGTACAATCCCAAACCCTTCTTATACGGCTTCAAATATAATCCTTCACCTGCAGTAATTGCTTCCATTTTTGTATTATGCCTCTTAGATTCCTTTAATTTGTCTCTAGCTTCTTTGGTTGCGTTTACAGCTTTAGCAATTGTAGCTGCTCCTCCCGCTAATGCACCTAGGGCTGAGAGGCCTGCAAATATTGGAATTAAGGGAAGAATTCCACCAGTCTTGGGAACGGATAAAACACGTGGAATTTTCAAAGCCTTCTTTCTTTTATTCTTGAAAGTTGTATTCATATGTTTTTGTGCTGCTTGAATAGCATCTTTCATTGTTGTGGGTTTCAACTTTTTCATAGATGTCCGAGCTTCTCCAATTATTCTGTTTAAGGTTATGCCTTTTTTAACTGTTTTATTACCTTGTTTTCGCAAACCCATACCCAACTTTGTTTTTGCTTTCATTATGTTTGTCACTAGTAAAGCGTTAGCTCTTTCACTTAAGTTAGCGTCTCTAGATTTGAATCGAATCCAAGCTTTCCCAGCTAATATATTATCAGCGATATGGCGTTCACTGATATTTTTATATTTAGAATATGCAATATCGTGATCCTTACAAGCTGCATCTAACGGATTGACTCCAAGATCACCTCGTGCTAACCTATTTTCTAATTTTGTACCTGGGCCACAATATTGGTAACCAGGTAGATGTAATTCAAAGGGTAATTTATTAATAATCGTATTAATTAATCCTTTTCCTTGCTTTGTTTGATATGAAATCATGTAGACCTTAACACGTTAGTACATCACACTAAAATGAGAGCAGCTTATAAAAGAGTATATATATATACCGCTTCGATTTAGTATTCATTATGCAGTTTATAAAACAAGACCTATCGCTACCAGTGAGAAATTATGATATTGTTAGCAATGAGCGAACATCAAATGAAAAACATAGTAAACTGCTTCCTAATAGTATAAGATGCCTGATTGTAGGACCTTCAAATTGTGGAAAAACAAATGTGATGATAACTCTGCTTGAACATTCTAATGGCTTGAAATTTGAAAATATTTATATATATTCGAAGTCTCTTTATCAACCAAAATATGAGTACTTGAGGAAACTAATGTTACCCATTAAAGAATTAAGCTTTAATACATTTTCTAATAGTACCGAAATTTTTCCGCCAGAACAAGCGAAAATGAATTCAGTATTCATTTTCGATGATGTTGCATGTGAAAAACAAAATAATATAAAAGCGTACTTTTCAATGGGTCGACACAATGGCATAGACATGTTTTATCTTTGTCAAACGTATACAAAAATTCCAAAACATTTAATACGGGATAATGCTAATTTCATTATTGTATTTAAACAAGATGTGTTGAATCTCAGACATATTTATAATGATCATGTAAATCCAGATATGTCTTTCAATGAGTTTAGTATACTTAATTCCAAATGTTCGAAGGATCCATATGGATTTTTATTAATAGATAAGGATAGATCAATAGATAAAGGTAGATATAGAAAAGGGTTTGATACCTTTATTACAAAAAAAAAAAAAAAGAAAAAGAAAACATATAAAAGCAAATTAACTCTACAGAACCTGGCAGAGACAATTTAATCTTATAGATGGGTGGAACACCTTGCACCGGGAACCCCAGAGGGTACCAAAGACTTTTGCATTGCACTTATTGCGGTAGTAATAATCATTTAGTAGATAAGTGTAGGAAAAAGAAGTTTGATGATTTCAAACTGAATTCAAGTAAAAGAACATAAGTTTCAGAATAAAATTGTATTAAGTGATTATATCAATTGCTATATTCAATATTTTATAGATTAATTTAGGAATGTGAATGGAATAACAAAACAGATCAGTTAAAGCAGTTAATGAACCTGTTCAGGTAGCAGTTTTGAAAGTAAACGGATCTGTTAGAATAGTTAACAGACCAGGTTAAGCAGTACAGATATCAGTTTAAGCTACAACTAAATTAATATAATATAAAAAATGGATAGACGTATAGTTAAGGATATTATTAAAACGCGTGATGTTATCAAAAATAAATTGAAAGTCATTAAGCAAGGAAAGGTAGCACTCGAAAATCATTTGAAAGAAACATTTAAACCAATTACGACACCTCTACATAAAATGGTAGAGAAGTCGATAATAAAAAAAAGAACCATTCGACGATAAAACATCTATAAAACTGGAGAGTAATGGTGAAGATAATGAAAATTATAATTTATTACCATACCTAACGCCTCCTCAAAGAATGCAATCTGATCATGAAGATGTTTTGCCTCATTCTTTGGGATATCTAAAAAGCTCTTCTCACTTAGACAGAGTATATGGAGTTCGTTATGATGTAACTAATGGAGTATCAAAAATTGGAGACACTATATTTTCATATGATGATGACTCTATTCATGTGGGTACTAAGTCCTATGAATTAACACCAGGTCTTACTGAACTCTTATTTCTGAAAAGTCCATCTCATAAAGTCTATACCAAAACTGATTTAGATGAATATAAAAATATATTAGAAGAGACAAATGCACATAAACGAAAATATGATGCTACTCAGCAAATAAACGGAAACAGAAGCCGCAAATATACGAAAATAATAAAAAACATGTTTGCTCCTAGTGGCACTGGTATTATGCAGTTACCAAAACCTATTATTGATTATGTTTACTGGGATGATGTAAATGAGTTAGTTAATAGACTACGATTACTAATTGCATCTCAAGCTGTCGGAAATAATAGTCATCATAATGAAATTATATCAATTATCGAAGAATTGAAAGAAGCTCAAGTAATTCTTTAAATTTGTATACATATGAAAACATTTCTTCATTTCAAGAATGAGTGTTGATAAGTTTGGAAGATCGTTAAAATGTGGCTTTGGAAAGCGGGGTCCATCAGGTCCACCAGGTTCTCAAGGGTCATCAGGTCCTCAAGGACCACCAGGCCCTCAAGGTTCTTCTGGTCCACAAGGTCCTCAAGGTTTACATGGGGTTGAAGGTGTGGGATTTAAATTAACACAAAGCAATGATTATGATATGCAGAAAAAGATTATAAGAAATCTTAAGAATCCCAGTGCAGAACAAGATGCAGTAACAAAAACATATGTAGATTCACAACTGCAAAACATCAATTTCAAACAACAGCTGATTCATCTTAAAATTGTGATTTATAAAGCAATTTTATCTTTGATTGAAAACATAAAGAATGACGCTTTCATCGCAGAAGAAGAAATTGTTACAGGAACTATTAAAGACTTACGATTACAAATCAAAAATTTGATTACTGAAGTGACTCTGTAGTATTCTTCATATTTTATGAATATATATCTTTTTTAAATAATAATAAAATCATTTTTCCTTCCACTTTATTTCATTTTGATATATATTTCCGATTCCTTCAGTAATTATAAATAAGAAACATCCATACGGTTCTATTCTTGGTCATGTGTTTTTTTTTTACATCATGCAAGAACGCTCTGTCGATTTCTTTTATCAACACAAAAAATTCAATTCCCTTGCCCTTGTTTAGATATATGAAATATTTATTTTGTTTATTGATATATCAAGGTTAAGGTACCAAAATTCATATTGATGACCTTCTCAGAAAGATTTTGCATATATTTATAGCTGCACATGATTACCTCTCTCTATATATCAATACAAGCCATTTTATCTTTTGATTGACACTTTCATTACAGAAGAAGAAATTGATATATGATCGATTCTTTATATCAACACCATCTCATTTAAAATTGAATTCTCTTACTATTGTTTATATAAAATATTTTCTTATGTTTATTGATATTATTTAGTTTAAGCTATCCAAATTCATGATGATCATCTTCTCAGAAATGGCATTTGCATCATGCAAGAACTCTCTGTCGATTTCTTGTAGCAACTCAAAATTCTTTTGCTGTTGTTTATATGAAATATTTTATTTGGTTTATTGATATATCAAGGTTATGCTACCAAAATTCATATTGATGATCTTTTCAGGAAGATTTTGCATATATTTACAGCTGCACATGATTACCTCTTTCTAGATATCAATACAAGAAATTTTATCTTTGATTGACACTTTCGTTACACAAGAAGAAATCGATATGTGATCGATTCTTTATATCAACACCATCTGTTTTAAAGTTGAATTCTCTTATTATGTATTGTTTATATGTAATATTTTCTTATGTTTGTTGATATTATTTAGGTTAAGCTATCAAAATTCATGCTGATGATCTTCTCAGAAATGGCTTGAGTATGCATTGTTATCTCTTTAAATATCAAAATTATGAGAAAAATATATTAAAGTGAGTTTCACAATGTTTTATGCTTAGTTTACAAGCGTGAGTTCTAAGTAAAAGATATGGAGGAAATAATCAAATGTCAAGGATGTTTTGAAGCATTATTCAGTATACATATTGATGTTGATGTAGAAAACGATTTATTAGATGATTTATATGAACTCTTTATGGAATACTCTGAATCAAAAATTGATGACTACAATTTTATCTTAGAAATTAAGCTATTGAGACTTTCATATATGTTGCAATTTGAGGAATATTTTAAACATATAATGCTATCACTTCCTATGATTCCAAAACAAAATAGATGTGAAAATATGATAAGGCTTATTTTTAGACAAGATTGCTTTAGAAAATTTAATGAATATATTGCAAAAATATATATTAAATGTGATATTTGCAATCATTGAATAAATAATATACATATGTATATACGTATAGTGTAAGTATACGATTAGTTAGTTATTAATATAATGAGTAAGGAAGAGGTTGTTGAGGAATTACATAAGACTGCGAGGAGAAATTTCCTTAGACGTCGAGTAATAATAAAAGGATTCGATGACCATTGGCAGACTGATCTAGTGGAAATGTTACCGTATTCAAAAGAAAATAATGGATATAAGTACTTACTTACCATAATCGATACATTTTCAAAATATGCCTGGGCAGTCCCTATAAAATCTAAAACGGGTAGGGAAACGACAACTGCCATGATGAATATATTTAAAGGTGGGCGCATTCCTAAAAATCTCCAAACAGATGATGGAAAAGAGTTTTATAATCAAAACTTTAAACAGCTTATAGAAAAACATAGAATTAATCATTATTCAACATACTCAACACTAAAAGCATCAATTATAGAACGATTCAATAAAACATTGAAAAATAGTATGTGGAAAGAATTTAGTAAGAATGGAACCTACCGATGGGACAATCTAATAGAAAAACTTGTCATAGCCTACAACAATCAAAAACATAGTACAATAAAAATGGTTCCGGCCCACGTTAATAAATCTATGGAGAATTTGTTATTGAAAACAGTATACAGTCACATAAAAATTGCCCACAAATCAAAGTATAAAGTTGGTGACTATGTAAGAATTAGCAAATATAAACACATCTTTGAAAAAGGATACACGCCAAATTGGACAACTGAAATTTTTAAAATAAGAGTTGTTCAAAATACAAATCCGGTAACATATCTTTTAGAAGATTATGAAGATCAACCTATAAAAGGGGGTTTTTATGAGAAGGAATTATTAAAGACAAGATATCCAAATTATTATCTAATTGAAAAAATTTTAAAAACGAGAGGAGATAAGGCCTATGTAAAATGGTTAGGATTTACATTAAAACATAATTCTTGGATAAACAAAGATGATTTATTATAATAACAAATTGTACACATAAATATATGTTGTTTTTTACATTTATTGTATATTATTAAAGGTACTTAATATAATACAATTTTTTTTTTCGGTTTTGTTCACATGAAAGTATATTATTATATTTCAGGTATATTTGAAATAGAATAATGTCCCCATGGCAGTGTATCTGTGGTTAGTGATATCAAATACCGTTTATCATCATGTGGAGATAGAGCTATTTTTCGTTGATGAATACTATAAACTTGATGGCCACTCGATCTTATTAGATTTTGTCTTCGGGACAATTCGTTCGAGTTCTGAAGGCAGTTCAAATAATCATTGAAGGTGATTGTGTTCCTGAGTACACATTTTTTTACCCCCTTCGCTCTACTAATGCATTCCTTATCTTCTACCTTTATGCTATACATTTTAGCCCGAAGTCCTATGAATTCAGTTACGAGTTTACCATTGCATTCATCCTTCATAAGACCAGGTATTTTTGCATTACATAGCATAATTTTATGTACGTTATTATGGGTATATTCGCTGGTATCAAATTTGTGTGGATGTTCTTGCATAATTTCATAAGGATTGATGTTAGTAAACTCATAGATGAGCGAGTCAGTGTCCGTGTAAAGACACTTAGCATTATTAGAATAATTTTTCTTCATAAATCCTAGATGGAAGTCATAAATACAAGTTTTTGAAATATCTAAAATCGCCTGTCCTATATAAATGGGCTTATTGATTTTCACAATTAATTTACGAAGCTCTACAGCAATAAGGTTCTCATCAAAAATAGATAGGCTCTGAAAATTAGGTCTAGACACTAAAGCCTCTGCACCATATCGACCACTCCAGCTTGTAAGAAGTTTTACATCCACCCTTTTCCGTACATTCTCCATGGTTTTACCGAATATAGCGTTATTCATTAGTTTGAAAAAATTTTTTTCAAATTCATTACATGCTTGAGTCGTTAATGCAGTATTATGATCAATATATTTTTTCAACCATGGCCCCTGTGCAAAACTGAGTATTCTGTATACTTTTGTCAATATCAAGCCATATTGCAAACATTGTTTCAAATTCCTATAGTGAATAACATATTTTCTCTTGGTGTATTGGGTAAGCAAAAGTTTTAGTTGTTTTGTAGTCGGGCATTTTGAACTAGTTGGTGCCATTGGAAGATCTTTATGTATACCATGTATATTTGTTGGATACTCCAAATCCACCTCAAATAAGTAACCAACTGGTGAATCATCTGGAATATTCGTAACGTCAATATTCTCTACCCATTTAAAATTTCCTGTTGGTAGGAACTGTGACATAGCCCATCCATATAAATTATTGGCATCATAATACATTATATATTTTTCATCAACTTCTGCATTATAATCAGTCATGTATTTATTATTAGCTTTACTATATCGCCCGCTACATTGAACTACACCACCTCTTATTCCACGTTCTACAAATAGTACAATATCGATGTCAGATATTAGCTCTAATTTAATTTTTGTATGAAGCAGCATTGCATCCCAAGTTAATCCTGGTGTAGTAAAATAGTGTGCAGGGTCCAGTTTATAACTATTAATACAACTATTCCGAAAGTTCTCGAATATATCAGCTAGCAGTAATACATCAGATTTTAAATATAAATCAGAATAATCACCTAGTGTCTGCATATTAAATGATGTCCATACATTTTGAGCATGTTGATAATCATCATCTCCAATTTCTATATCATTTAATTCATTATAAAACTTTTCTTGTGTGGGTAATTGTGTTTCATCCAGCTTTTTCCACTCATCCATATAATCGTAAGGGAAGACACCCTTTCTACATAATAGTTGGTAGTTTGTTGGAAATACCTTTTGGAGATTTTCGAAGTTGGTGCAGTATGATACCAATGTTTCGAGGGATGATGGCAGAAAACGAAAAGAGTCAATAAATCTGAGCTTTATATCCGTTCCGTTAACATATTTGGTGAAAGAAATATACTTCTCCTTAGTTATGGGTAATAAATCAATTTTTCCATCAATCCTTGTTGCAATATCTTTGATTATAAAATGAGCATCATATCCAGTTAAATTATGAAATACAACAGGTACTACATGACTGTCCTGAAAGTTAAGGTTGCAATTTTGATGAACCATACCTCGAATCTTTCCTGTTAGGTGACAGTGATCCACTACCCGAGTACTATCTATTCCAAATGTTTCTTCACATATATTACATATACTCTGGGAATTTAATTGAATCTTCATGTTGTCGGAAATAATTTCCATTGGTACTTCAGTTGTAAATATGTTATTACAAACTCTCGCAATATTGTTGAGCTCTGTAGCAAACCACTTTTGACAGTTTTTTCCTCGGTGGGCACGATAATAATTCAAAGAGGGATTAAATGAACATGTTAAGTAATACCCGATACAATAAACCTCATGATGTTGATAGCGGGTAGTGTTTCTTGTGGAAGATTGATTATCGTCGCTAATATTACGTAGTATACATTCAGTATCCGCATAAATCACAAACGGACACCTGTTTAGATAATTATAGTTTCGAAATTGTATGAATTCTGGTTGTGATGGTATTACCACTTTGTAATCATTCATTTTTATGCAATCTATTTTATGACTTTCTAATTTTTCTTTTGTATAAAAATAGTGTAGACATCTGTCGCATATCCACTTTTTTGATGTATTTCGGGATAGCTGAGAGCTAACCAACATAGATAAATTTTTTATCCAACAGAAGTGATAATTTCTATACAAATTATTACCGTCAACACCATTAACTTCAATTCTTTCATTGATGTAATTAAACATTAAAAGGTGAATGCATTGATTGTATTCACTGCCACTTAAATATATTGGAACAATTACATGTTGGTTTTTTTCAGCAATAATATATACATTTATTCTTAAGTTATTAATCTTCTCAAAAGCTGGTATATCTTTAATATTTATTGGAAATTTAATATTATCTAAGTTTAATACTTCCGAATAATGCGGATAAGAGGATGTTCTCGATGAATTAGCGGAACCATTCGTCGGAAATAATGCACTCACAACACTCCATGCAAAGCATGCGTTATCAGAGTTTTAAACATTTATACACGCCTTTTTACTTTTTATTGAAGCTGGCAGATCTATATATGATGATGCCAATAGGGATGAATACTTATTTACATTAACACTGATATTAATAATTTCTTTAAGGGACCATCCACTATCACGCTCCTGAAACTCATCCAGTTCAGTTAAAAGTTTTTCATTAATTGCGGATATCACAATATTTAAGTCTGTACCGTGGTCTATACTTTTATTAGGTGTTGTTAAGTATTTGAATTCACAAATCTCACTGTTAGCTGATTTCTTGAAAAATTCACAGCATAAAATTACACCAATTTTTATTGTATTAAACTCTTTTAAAACCTCTTTTAATTTGGATATTATCAAAAGTCCGCTATCTCGTAAAAACATTTTAATGTCCTTGTAACCGCGATTTTCCAACACTGATGTACGTATACGACCTTTAAACGCTGACTGAATATCCTTCCAAATTATTAAATTGGATGCATTATATTTTAAATGAACACCACCTCCAACATGAATACATGATTTTAGAGCTTCATAATAATAATACAAAACTCCGATACTTGTTTCGATATTTCTTTTTTCACCACAAGAATTAGCACCTTGCAATAGTACATTCATCAAATCTACACTTTTTTCACAATAATTTATCCAAGTTATTACTTCTGCTTGTTCACCGCATTCTCTCACTAAAGGGGTCACTTCTATTATTGTTTGAATAATATTTCTGCAAATTTCCTTAGGTGTTTCCATTTTAATGATTTTAGCTTTTGTAATAATTTAATTTGCAAACACTCGGGGAAGATCTGTTTGAAAATGAATGAACAAAAATGATTGAATGGCGGGTTTTATAGAACTACCGAGAGGAAAGTAGTGGGGGTGTTAATTAAACACCATCAAACTTATAAAAGGGAATAAAATCGAAATTATATTTTTTTTTTTTTGTCTATGAATATGCACTACATAAATATAATTGCTTTGAAAATTGTTTAATATTTATAACACCATCTGTTGCAAAACTCCTGAAGTTCAAAATGATAGCACCAAACTGTGACTCATTCAGGGCACAAACTAATGACTTTAAAATTCTTGCAAGATCATCAACACAAAGCTGCGACACAGCAACGACACAAACATTCTTGCAAGATCATCAATATAGAGCTCCGACACAAACCAATGGCTTTCAGATTCTTGCAAGATCATCAACATAAAGCTGCGACACGCCCACGACACAAACCTATTCATTTAAAATTCTTGCAAGATCATTAACATAAAGCTCCGACATACCCTAGCCACAAACCGAAATTCTTGTAATATCACCAACATAAAGTTACGACATGTTCAAGGCACGAACCGAAATTGTAGCAAGATCACCTCCGACCCACAAGACACAAACCAAAATTATTCCAATACCACATTCGGCCAACCCAAGACACAAACCAAAATTGTTGAAAGATCACCAACCGAAAGCTCTGATACACCCAAGACACAAACCAATTCCGCAAATACGGAAACGTGTTGCCAGAGCGCATTTTAAAAACATAAAAGGGTTGCCAGAGCGCATTTTTGGGTCCCAGGACATACATAGCTCCTCTACTCACTACACTAAATACACAAATGAGCGGAAATGAACTTAATTATTTATTTTATTTAACCCCGCGCAGATTACTGCATTGAGTATGGTACACAAGTATTTATACACTCACTTGGTACTCAGAACCTTAACCTTTTTCGCCCGTAACCGATTGACTCTTTTTCTTTATATCGTTACTTTATCACTACTCACTTACAATTCTCAAACTTTATTTTTTAATAAAAGCGGATCAGCTTAAAGCGACCGCTCGCGATTGAATATGACATCGAACTCAAATATCGCTCGAATTCCCGATCGCAGGAAAGCTCGGTTTCCGGCGTCGGTGACCGCTCGAAGAAAATCCGATCAAGCATCTTTTTATGCGGCGACAATGGTTTCATTGTTGCGCGTGTGCTATGATCGCATTTTCTTCGATTATCGAGCACTTCTAATAATGAGGTCGTCACCCATGCGCTAAGTGTCAATTTACCGCGGGGCGATGCACTTACGAAAAATGCGTAAGGGCACATTCTTTTCGACCGCACTTGAAAATGCACAAAGGGTACATTTTTCTTGGGATGAGATCTCAAGTGGTACCTCTCCCTTTATATTAAAGTTCTTTGTTTTCCGTCTGGAGTGTGAAGCACTCAGCATCATGAAATATTTTAATTTTAAATAAAATCTTTTAATTCTAATATCGGCTAATTATGCCGATATCCGTTACATAACAAGAGCAAGGAGTAATTTGTTTTTCAGGATAGTCCTGGGATGATAACCCGACAAAATTTCTTGAGGTGACTTCCCTGTAATCGAGTGTGGCAGACTATTTAAGCCCCATTGTATAGCCGAAATGTTTTTATCCCAATCACGACCGTCTTCCTCATTCGTAAGTGTAGAGATAACGGTTTTTACAGTTCTGAAATACCTCTCTATCTGCCCATTAGATCGTGGTGTCTTGACTGTAGTTAAGATATGTTTGATGTCATTTCCGTCGCAGAACCTAGGTCCTAGGTCCGAAATTAGCCTTGCAGGCATACCGAAATACTGTGTCACTTCGTTCAATAAGTTGATCACTCCGCGGCTTGTTGTCGATTTTGCTGCTTTTAATACCACGAATTTTGTGAAGGCACAAATCAATCCGATCAGATGTGTATTTCCTTTTTTGCTCTTGGGGTAGGGCCCTAGATGGTCCAAATGAATTGTGTAGAACGGAATAGGTTGCCTCTCTGGTTCATACAAAACATGTCTTGATTCGTCGTTTCCTCTTTTATTATATAGACACTCCACACAGCAGTTAATATATTTCTTGATCACCTGCCGCATATTAGGGAACCAAAAATATTTTTGAAGGTATTCCACTGTACGCCCATGTCCGCAATGTCCCATGTCATCATGGGCTAATTTGATAACCCTCCATCGAACTCCTTGAGGTACCACAAATCTTAATCCTTGCTCGGTCATTTTATAGATTCGGTTATACTTGAGCTGATAGACTCCTTTGATTCCATCCACCTCGCCTTTATTTGTTATATCACCTTCTAAAATTTTCCTGATTCTTGCCAATTTAGGATCTTGATCTTGAAGTGCAGCTAGCCAGTCCTCTTCATTCATCCCCACTATTAGAATACTGTGACTGACGGGTTGAGCTTTTTTACCCTTCTCACAAGGGCTACGGCTAAGAGCATCAACATGGCTCATCTGAGTTCCGGGCCGAAATACCAACTCGAAATCATATTCTGATATACGCAGCCACCAACGGGCAATCCTTGGAATTAAATCCTTTTTTGTTTCAGTAAACTTAAGCGAATTGCAATCCGTCACAATTTTGAAATGTTTATTCAGTAGATAGTGTTTAAAACGTTCCAAACTCTCTACAACGGCTAAAGCTTCGAGCTCATAACTGTGATATTTGGCCTCACAGTCAGTCGTAGCTCTACTGAAATAGGATACTGGCTTTAGCTTTCCTTCTGTATCTCTTTGCATTAGGATTCCCGCTAATCCATGACTACTCGCATCAGTATGTAACTCGTGCTCCGCATTGTAGTTATATAGGGTCAATAATGGGCGTTGACTAAGTGTCTCCTTTATTTTTTAAAGGCCGCTTCTTGTTCGTCTCCCCAAACGAACTCCACTCCTTTCCTGAGAAGCTTATTCAGCGGGGCAGCTATCTTGGAAAATCCACAGACGAAACGACGGAAATAACCTGCTAGGCCTAGAAATTGGCGAACTTCCTTCACGTTCTTCGGCTTTTTATACTCCTTTACCGCCGTCGTTTTTATTTCTCCCTGTTTTACTACACCGTTTGAAACCTCGTGTCCAAGAAAAGTTATCGTCTCTTGTAGAAATTCACACTTCTTTATGTTTAACGTCACATTTGCTTTCCTCAGCTCCTCCAACAACTGCTTCATTACGCTTAAATTTTCATCTACACGCTCAGTGGCGATTAATACATCATCCATATATGCGATCAATTTTGTTGAATCTAGTCGACTCGTAATTTCCTTCATTAATCGCATGAAAACGGCAGGTGCATTGGTCAATCCGAATGGCATTCTTTTAAACTCGTAATGCCCGTCCGGGGTTACGAATACGGTAAGGTGTTGACTTCCTATTTTAATTGGAATTTGGTAGTAGCCGTTCATTAAATCTAACGTGGTGAAGTATTTCTTGTTAGCAAGCGAGTTAAGGGTATCTTCGATGTTCGGAACTGGGAAATTTTCCCTTTTTGTCAAAGAATTAAGCTTGCGGTAGTCCACACACATGCGTACTTCTCCATTTTTCTTTGGGATTAATAAGACAGGACTTGAGTATTTCGACGTCGAAACACGTATTACGTCCGCTTCCAGAAGTTCTTGTATTTTCTTCTTGAGCACGTCCTTTAATCCATATGCTAACTTATAGGGCTGATAACGTACAACTTTATTTTCCTTGAGCTCTATATTTAATTCGACCAGGTTAGTTTTTCCCATTTCAGATATATTGTTTGCAAAACAATCGCAATATTGATTCAGCATACTCAATAGCTTCTCCTTGTAGTTCTCGCTGATAGACGTAGGAGTTGTTATATCGCTCATCGTGAAGTTCATTCGCGACAAGCATAATGGAGGTGTTTTACTAATGGTCTTAGTTTCGTTAATGATGTCCAATCTTCCCCATTCTTTCACTAATTTTATCTCTGGACGATCTAAGAAATTCCTTCCAATAATTATCGGGGATGGTTGCGCTTTATCTGCTACCACCAACAACTCTATTTCCAACTCGACATCTCCGATTTTCACCCTAGCTTCAATATTTCCTAGCGCACTGCATTGATTTCCCCCAAAACCTATCAGTTTGATGTCACATTTTTTTAGAGTCCACTGATTCTTTAACACAAGACTCTCCCGGATCGTGGAGCATTCACTACCTAAGTCCAAGTAGGCCTCTATCAGGATTCCGTTAATGATAATTATTGCGTGGTATTCATCCTTGGCCTTTGGGGCGAAAGTCTTATTTTGGATGGCTATGTTAGCCATCGTCCGTGAAGGGCAGTCTTTTGCGAAATGTCCGGTTTCCCTACACACGAAACACGTTCTATTCGTGGGTGCAGCTTTGCACACGTTAGTGTAGTGACCGAATTCCCCACAATTAAAGCACTTCGATGATTTCCTGACTCCCTCCCCTAGTATTTGCGGTCTTGAGCGGGCTTTGCGCGGATGTCGCAATCTTGGGTAAGGATCTTGGCGGTTTCTAAATCTAGACATTCCTGGGCGCGATTCTCTTATCCGGCTGTAGTCGTCAGTTGGACTCAAAAGCCGTCGTTGCCGGCCATGAGTTTCCAATTCTTCATACCGCTTAATATTAAAAAGTAACTCACTAAGGCACTTACAATTCATTGCTAAGAGCATATTTGCCAAAGCTCTGTCCCCCACTCCAGATATGATGTATTTTATTGTTTCTTCTTCTTTCATATTTATTTATTTCGGTAGAGCGACTACACTATAAAAATAGTTCTCTACGCACTCCTCTCTACTCCTTCGCCGAGTCATAATTTGAAGGAGTACCGACGTTTCATCTTTTTGTGACGGGAAAGCTTTAACTAAGTCCGCTTTAAATTGCTCCCAACTTGTTATGCAATCTTGCCGAGATTGGTGCCAAAACTTGGCAGCTCCTTCCAGACGAGAAATTGCATATAACATGACGGCCTTTTCATCCCAACCGTACACGAATTGCAAGTTGTCAATGTTTTTCAGCCACTCACCCGCCCGCAAATTCCGTTTTTCAGGATTAAATACGGGAATTAGTAATCCTGCTTCAGCCATCCCTATCTTTAAAACGCTCACGGGATTATTACCATTTACTCCCACCGAATTTGGGGAAGACACATCAAATGCATCATGGGAGCTATTAAGAGCCTTCTCCCGTTCCAGAACTTCTTTTTCCCGGCGCAAAAGTTCATTTTCCCGTCTGTTGTGTACTTGAGATTAGTCTCCAGCATGTTGCAACAATTAATTTCTTTATTGTAACACTCGACGGGTGTGCAACTTTAATTGCGGGTACTTATCTGGCGGACTTGGTGGCCGAATGCGGTGATCAGAGTTCGTTAGGATTCCAGTTCGAGTTTAAAGAATAACACTTGTTGACTGTGTATTTGTTTTATTTTATTTCACCAGCGCGAAACACACACAAAACTGCTAGGAACAAATATTCTCCTTATACAAATTTTCTCCTCATAACGCTAACTCCAATAATTAATTAGTAAAGCACACATCAATGTACATATGTCACTTGCACAAACTTTTACCCGTACCCATTGGATTTCCCTTCTATCAAATAAACCGCTAATAGAACTTAACATCGAACTCTCACGATTGATCACGGTTCGGTTTATGAAACACCCGCTTCGAACTCTATATTTTTACTTTGTTATAAACTCGCGGCTAGGCTAAATTCGACCGATCGCGGTTGAAAGATTCTTCCGACTGCCCTTGGCTCGAATTTTCCGATCGCAGGAACTCTCAGTTTCCGGCGTCAGTGACCGATCGAAGAAACCCGATCAAGCACCTTTTGCGCTGCGACAATGATTTTATTGTCGCGCGTGTGCCATGATCGCACTTTCCTCGATTATTGAGCGATTTCTTTAATGAGGTCGTCGCCCACGCGCTGAGTGTTGTTTTACAGCGGGGCGATGCCCTTAAAAAATATGCGCAAGGGCACATTTTGACCGCGCTTAAAAATGCAAAAAGGGTACATTTCCTTGGGATGAGATCTCAAATGGAATCTCTCCCCTTTTATATTTGAGTACTCAGTTTTTAGTCTGGAATGTGAAGCACCCCAGACTAATTTAATGTCTCTAAATATTTATTTATCATTATATAACACTATAGGAAACTAAACTAATTATTGCGATGAGTAACAAGCTCATTTTACCTTGTGACAATATTCAAATTGCGACTATCTTCAACAGTTCAACTGAATACATATTTTACTAGTACTAACCTACAACGCAACCACTCTCAGAAGGAATCACGCAGCATGTGTTTCGTATTATTATTATTATATATACATATATATTTTGAAAATGAATTTTAAACTTTTCGTGGTCTTAAAACTGATGAATTTCTTCGTAGTAGTCCCGATTTACCCAGCGGGAAAAGAAGCAGCCCAAGATGCAATCGAAAGCGATTCCTGGGAAGCTATGGATGCGTTCCCTTCCGTTGGACACTCCATTTCTTTTTAACATTGCATGTCCTCAGGAGGAAGCAGTAAAAAGCTGTTTTGCTGCTTCCACCTAGCTTCTCCGGAATGCACATGGAATCTCTTGAAACTGCTTCCAGCTTGCTTCTCTGGAAGTAATCTATAATGCATGACATGCTTATGCATGTGGAATCTTTCATCGAATTATTTTCGTTTTAAGTCAAGGATCAAGGTAAAGGTCAGATCAAAATACGAAAAAAAAATTCAACAGTTTTTAAATAAAAATAATTCATATTAACAAAATAACAAATTAACTGACTAAAAAAGAGTAAAAAAATAAGCTCTTATAAAAATGTTAATTTACTAAATTTTAAATAAAAATAATTCATATAAAAAAAAAACAATTAATTCTTTGGCTAAAAACGAGTCACAAAACTTAGTTCTTCTTATAAAAATATTCAGTCGTCAAGAAAAGTAAGGGAATGTAAACTTATCTAGCATTTATTATTATTTTACGGTATTTTTATATATCCTACTTTTCCGCAATCTAACGGCTTTCCGCATTTCTTGTTCAAATTCACGGAATCCAAAGTCTTTACTCTTAACTGCATCTATATTGAATAGGAAACACATTTAGTTTAGCATATTTTTAAAGTAATCAAAATATGTACCATAAAGCAGCGAATTGAAGGTTTTTACTTTCTTCAACGCCTCTTTTTCATTTTGTAGTATATTCAAACTCCGGTGATACTTCACAAGACTTTATTATTCAACAGCTGCTTACGTACTACTCTCGAGATCTCAACTTAGGCGGTCCCTACTCGAACTCTAACTGTCCTAGCAATAACTGTGATATGGATTTCTGTGATATATATATACTATATACTTCATCTTCCCCTTTTATAACTAAGACATTACAGCATAATTTCAACGTATTTCAAAGTTTTCTACACAATTTTGTGAGTTATAATTAGCCCTACCCTATGTACCTTTTTTTTTTTTAAGTCTAGGAATTTTAATATGTTCAATAATTAACTACAGATATGGATCCCATGCAAAGCGCTACGTACTATTTTAACATTTAATATCTCATCTCAACACTACCGACATGCTTTAAGTTAAATGTCCAGCAGCTATCATAAATTCATTTATTTATTTATTCGTGATAGATTACAAAATTAATTTTATAACCTACCAAAATAGCGCTCTCGGGAGCAAGGCCCATATGGCGCATCCTAGCTTATATATAAATCATTAAATATTAAATAAATAGTTAGTATCTAGTGTTAGTAAGTTAAATTATAATATGGCCCTAATTAGATAGATTCATACTATTGCTATGTACAGTGTTATATATTACTAATTCTGATACGGTTAAGTAGAAATAGAGAGTTATGGCTAGTTTAAATTAATGATGAAATTCCCATAGTGTTAATGATGCTCAGTAGGGCTTCTGGGTCGGAAGGGTCCAGTAGCGTTGTTAAAGGTGAAAGATCTGGACCGTAGTGGGATCTAGCTTCGTCGCAGGTGAGGAGGTGCTTTACTGATAGTGGGCATTGGCAGGTAATGCATCCTCGCGGTGGTATCCTCAGATATATGTGGCCTTTGGTGTATAGAGTATGGCCTGTCCGCATCCTGAAGATAATGGTCCCTTCTCTCCTGGAGAGGCCCCTATTGTAGGAAGGTGGTTTGGTAGTCGGCCAGAAAGGTTGATCATCTTGACCAAGTCTCCTCATAAACCCCCTTGATAATTTGTAGGCTAAAGCGTCGGATGTAGCTTGTGAGGGGCGGGATGTTCTTCAAGTCGACCGATGGAGTGCGCTGCGCGTCCCTGGCCGCTCGATCAGCCAACTCGTTGCCGTATATGCCAACATGGCTAGGGATCCATTCGACCATTATTCTACCTTGGGACAAGATGACTATCGATCTGATCTCAGCGAGGAGGACCTCCTCTGGGCTTTGTTTGTTCAGGGCCTGAACTACAGACATGCGGTCGGAGAATATGCAGCACTTGCTGGTCAAGGTTCGGCAGTGTTCCACTGCCTTCCATAGTGCGAAAACTTCAGCTTCGAAGCTGGAACAATTATCGGCGAGCATATATGTTCTGGTGTTGGGCAGTGCTGCTGAAGGCGTGAAAGTAATTACCGAGGCCGTCACTTTGTTGGCTCGTTTTGACCCATCCGTATAAAATCTGGTCCACCCTTGCAATCGTGAAATCTTTTCTAGGTGGAGCTGCTGATGTTCAATCGGGGATTTTTTATTTTTGTTGCCCACGGCAAAGGTAACCTGTTGATGGCGCAGCTCTTGGGCCGATTGCGGAAGCTCCGGTGAGACACGGGGGTTGGGAGGGTGAAACCAAGGCTGACGACGAGTTGGAGTGATGCCTTGAGGGCTGATGTGGCTCCTGGGCGAGGGAATCGTCCGTGAATGTTCCTGAGGGTATAATAGTGCGGCTTCCTCCAGTCAGGCCAGTTTTTCGAGACCAGTTTGGCCATTGCAATTTCCGCTCTAGTTTTTATATCTGGCAGTCCGGCTTCTACCCAAAGGGCTAGATTGGGGGTGGATGGGAGGGCTCCAAAGGCCACCCTTAGCGTTTTGTTGATTGCCGTTTGGATGTATTTTAGGTTTTGCTTCGATGTTGTCGCAAAAACCGGGAGAGCGTAGTTAGTGACCCCTCTGATGAGGGTGATGGCTATCTCGAGTGCAGCTTGGAGTGGGGCACCATTACCCCTCGCGGTGATTGCCCTAATTAGGTTAGTGATTCTTTCCACCCTAGTTGCCAGTTTTTTGCAATGATAGGTCCACCCGAGCTTATGTGTGAAGTCGACCCCGAGGATCTTGATCTTGTCCACTGTCGTGATTTCGAAGTCGCCAATCTCCAGTGTCCGACGTGATGGGAGTCTCTTGCGAGAGAATACGACACACTCGTTTTTTTCCATTGGAATCTTTGCTCCCGTCTGCCTAGTCCAGAATTCCAGAGCGAAGAGTCCCCTTCTTACAGCCTCTGTCGGTAATCTGTCCGTCGTGGTAAGTAGTAGGTTGTCTGCGTAGATGTGGAAGTCAAGTCCGTTTATGTCCTGTAGTCGTGGGAGGAGGGTGGAAAGATAAGTATTAAAGAGGGAAGTGGATAGGGGGGAACCTTGGGGGAGAGCATTATTTAAAGATTTCTGGGATGAAGTGTAACCATTGACTCTTACCTGAAGTGAACGGGAGGAAAGGAAGTTTTTGATTAGGTGAATGAAGGGCGCATCAACACCCCATACCTGGAGCTGTGTAGTGATAATATCCCATCTTACCCTGTCGTACGCCCTCTCGATGTCGGCTGATAATAAGAAGAGCTCTCTTTTCTCCCCGAAAGCGTTTCTGATGGAGTTCTCGAGCTCCAGGAGCAGCGAGGTAGTCCCTCGATGTCTCCGGAACCCGTGAACCCCACTTGGGAGGACACTCTCAAGAAGGCAAGAGAGTCTTTCGTCTAAGATTTTTTCGAGGAGGCGTGACAGGCAGGATAATAGGGAAATTGGACGCAGATCCTTGGGAGTGAGAGTGCCATTGGCAGTGATCGTCTTCTTACGAATTGGGATGAGGGTGGCATTTTTCCACGCATGAGGAAAAATACTTCTCATCAGTATTAGATTGTAAAGAGAGACGAGTCTCTCTTTGAAGGAGTCAGGGGCTTCTTTGATCATTCTGTAAGAGACTTTGTCATGTCCTGGTGCTGATCCCTTACATTTGCTAAGGGTTACTCTTAGCTCATGAAGGGATATTGAGGTAGATAGATTTCTGCTAGGATGTTGCGTAGCGGTGTCGATTAATATCGATAATTGTAAAATCGATACCGCTGTGCAACCCCAACCCCTTAGCCGGCACATTTATTTGCCAAGAGCACAACATGGGCGGTGACTCCGGTTTCGTCTGCCCGTGCAAGAATGTGCAAGGCCAGCGGGATCACCCGCTGAGCCGACGGCGCGCGTGGGAGCCCGAGACGGAAAACGCGTACTCGGCGCGTTTTTCCCACTGGCCGACCGGGAACCTTAAGTTCTCGGCGGCGGTGGAAAGTGAGTTGCAGTCTGTCCTTCGAGAGTAGCAATAGCTGAGAAGAGGAAAAACCTCAAAAGAATAAGGAACTTGTAAATTAATTGTGTCCAGTCTTATAAATATAAATACGAATTGTCTAACGATTTGTAAAATAAATAAATTGAAAAAATTATTTAACAAATCTATATTTTACGTGTTACAAATACATAACAAGGATCAGGGGAATAAGGCCTGTCCGTGAAGGACCAGGAGGACTTTGCCTGAATTTGTTCTGGGCTGAAAGAGCTGTCATTGGAGTAACTAGACCAAACTTGGGCTAGTTGTTGGGCAATACTTGTAGAGTCGGTGTAGAGCCTGCTGTCGACCGTCAAATTAGCAATCAGGCTAGGAAACCTGTTGCCGGAGATTGCCTTGACTCGACTCCATGCATCGGCTAAATTAAGGCCAGGATCTATGGATCTCGCGAAATTTACCCAGGATTGTTTTTTCGCTTCCTTAATTTCTCTCTTTGTTTGTGCCGATTTCCTACGATAGTCAAGCAGGTTATTATCGGTAGGATGCCTCTGAAATTTTTTCCAGGCCCTGTTTTTCTCCCTGATAAATGAGAGGATGCGCGAGTTCATCCACACTGGTTGGGTTCGGGGTTTTGGGCTAGAGACAGGCATGCTACCCGCCGCGGCCACTCTAATAATTCTTGTTATTTGCGCGGCCTCATGATTAATATTGTGGGAAGGGGGGCGAAGGGATGCCTCCGCCCTGATAAGGTTCCTATATGTGTTCGCCTGATGTTCTGCGAACTTGTAATTAGGCTTATTAGCAGCAGCTTGAAAGCCGCTTCTAATGACAATGGGGAAGTGATCACTTCCCTCAGGGTTGTCACGTAGGAACCAATCAAGACGAGGGGCAATGTGTGGTGGAGCGAGGGAGAGGTCTATTGCGGTGAGGGAACCAGTATTGGACAGGAAGGTAGGGGCTCCGGTATTGAGAATGCAGAGAGAGCGGGACTCGATCCAGGCGGCAACCTGCCGCCCTCTAGGAGTCCAACTATCAGAGCCCCATAAGGGACTGTGAGCGTTGAAGTCTCCACCATAAATGGTGTTTTCGGAAAGCTGGCTAGCCAAGGCCTCTAGATCTTGTGCCGTTACCTCAGCTCCATTCTCAAGGTAAAAATTTGTTAGTGTGAGTGGGTGGGGAAAGTTAATAGAGGCCGCGCAAACTATAAGGTTCGAATTGATGTTAAGTTCCGCAGCTGGGAGAGAGTTGTGGACCAAGATGGCCACTCCTCCTTGCCTGCGCTCGCGGATGGAATTGTATCCGTAGAACGAATAGGAGCCCAGCCGTTCAGGCTGCTGTTCCAACAGGATATGTGTTTCCTGAAGGAAAATTATATGAGGTCTGTATTGCGAAATTAGGAGTTCAAGGTTGGGGAGGTTGTTGTACAAACCTCTAATGTTCCATTGTAGGATCGTTAGATCCCTACATGGAGAAAGAGAGGTAGGGTCAATGGAACAATTCATGGGTGAAATCTATTATTCAAATTGGAGATCTTCCCCATCACTCGAAAAAGTCGATACTGATGGGAAAGATTCCATATCGTCATCATTATTGGATTTTTTAGCGGATGGGATGTGTAGGCTCGGGCCTGAGACTGCTAAAATTTCAAAGCTGTTGGGCTGAAGGCCTGAGATGTCTTTCCCTATGGAGCTAATTGCATTTTTTGTGTTTGGAATGAGAGGGAGGGGTTTGGTGACTAGGGGATCTGTGTTAGTATTAGTATTGTGTGGGTGTTTGTTGTCACGTTGTTTCTTTGAGTGTGTGGGGTCGTTCGTTGGTGTAGGAGAGGAGCTTACCTGCTCGCTGGAGGGCTTGGGTGGTTTGGTGACTGATCCGTTGGGTGTGGTGTTGTTGATGTTAAGCCTGGCCTTGGTTGAGTTGTTAGAGATGGTGGGGTTGTTGTTGTTGTTGTCGTTGCTGTTGCTGCTGGTATTGTTACCGTTGTTGGTGTTGTTGGTGGTGATGTTCATTGTGCCTTGAGGATTTCTGTTGGTTGGTGGTTGAGGAGTGAAGGAGGCTGTTTCCGCATATGTAGGTCCTGATTGTGCTTTGTACGTCGCGTAGAATTCCTTCTTAGCCTCAAATAGAGAACATTTCCTAAGGGTTTTTATTTTTATGATCTCGTTCGCTTTCAGGAATTCAGGGCAGTCCCTACTGGATGAACAGTGCGAGCTGGTGTTGCAATTAACACAATGTTTCCCTACGCATTCCCTATCATCATGAGGCCCTGGTTTACCGCAGTTGGAACAGGTGGCAGTGGTCTCTTTACACCACTTAGCAGTGTGGCCAAGCCGTTGACAGTTTCTGCATTTCATCGGAGTAGGGAAGTATTCCTTAACTTGTAAGGAGGTCCAGGCACCTTGAATATGCGTCGGAATCTTATATGCATCGAACGTTAGAATGAGCAGGCCTGTAGGAATCCTTTTCCCTGGTTCTTCTCCTGGACGGGTTATTTGCACTACGTCGGTGATGACCTGGTCTTTTAAACCCTCGAATATTTCCTGTTGTGACATGAGACGGAAATCCGGAGAGTACACTGTACCCTTAACCGAGTTAAGTGTCTCGTGCATTTTTACGGTAACGGGGATTCCGGCTATTGCGTTTGTTTTTAGGAATAAGTTAGCAATTCTTTGATTTTCTACCAGCAATAAGAGGGATCCATCGCGGACATAACTTGCTTTGGAAAATTTGGTCGATATAGCATCTACTCCTTTTCTTACCATAAAATGATTGTGGTATTTTAGAGCTTTATTAGGGTCTGTAGTTTGAATTGTAATATACTTTGGCTGGTTATGGCTCGGGTCACTGATGGGGTTTAGTGCTGGCAATGCTGGAAAGGCTTCGTTGAGAGTCGAGCTTTTGTTCCTTTTGGTGGCCTGCTTCATCCTTTTGGGTGGTTGAGTTTCCAGGACCGAAAACCTGTTGGCGTCGGCAGAGCCGTCCGCCATTTTCCTTGCCAACTTTCGGAGAGGCCCGAAATTTGCTTTTAACTTTTAGTCCACTAACTTTGTTCTATATTCGTAGCTTTTCGGAGTAAACACTAATTAGTTGTCAGTGACAGCTACGAACCACGTGCGGCCGAACTTTCACCCGCGGGCACCGAGCAGCCGCGGCACAAGATATCTCCCGCAGGAGCACACGCCGGGAAGGAAAATACCACTCCGGGCAAGAGAAAGTCACTCAAATAGCCGAAACAACTATCGATATCGCTTTGATAAACACTGGAATACTCAGGAAACGCAAATCAAAACAGTCAGAAACCGCCGGCGTCCGTCCACTCTGAAAGCTGAACCTAGGAATGTCATAAATTCATGCGTATTATAGAGCCTGGCCTTTAAATTTTCAATTATTGAGCTCTTTCTGGGTCTCAAAACTGAAGAATTTTTTCTAATAACCGTTCCATTTTCTTTTTCCACCTAATCTGAGCGAGGAGTTTCATGTGTTGCTACAACTTTACCTTTTTCCCACGCTTTGTTTTCTTGGATCCATACTAATTGTCCTGGAGACATTGCCTTCGTTTCTCTACTGCTTCGATTATACTGTCTTTTATTTCTTTCATTATTTATTTCTATAGTATTTTTATGGTTAGTATAATTTTCAAACAGTGATTTCCGGCCTGGTAGCAAGGTTCTTTGTTTTCTGCCCATTAAAATTTCTGCTGGTGATATGTTTCAATTTTTTATTGGGGTATTCCGATACTCTAAGAGTGTATACCAAAGCTCTTCTTTCGCTTCGGACGATTTTCTTATAATACTTTTAGCTATGTGTACTGATTTTTCCGCCAAACCATTGGCTTGTGGGTACCTTGGGCTAGTCGTTATAATCTCTATATCATAATTCTGACAAAATTTTCTAAACTCGAATGACCCAAACGGATTATTGTCCGCTATAATTGTTTTCGGAAGACCATGCACGGAGAATAAATTTGATAACTTCTTTATAATTTCGCCTGATGTTTTATTTCTAATAGGGAGAATTTCTAAAAATTTGGAAAAGTAGTCATTTACTACTAAATAATATTTCTTTGTCAATTCAAATATATCAGTTCCAATTTTGCCAAAGGGAATATTTGGTACTTCCTGGGGAATATACGGCTCTCTTACCTTGGAATTTCTGTATTTTTGACAGGTTTTGCATTTAGAAATTAATTTTTCTATATCGTCGTTTATTCCTGGCCAATAAATTAATTGTCTAGCACGCGCTGTAGTTTTTTCAATCCCTATGTGGGATTTATGCAGTAATTTAAGCATGTCTCTACGTAAATTAATTGGTATCACAATTCTGTTATTAAAAAAAATTAAACCCTCATTTAGGAAAAACTCGTTCCTCATTTTCCAGTGGATCTTTAAGTTATCAGGAATTTTTGTTTTATGAACTGGCCAACCATTTTTAATGTATTCTGCTATTTTTTGTAGTTCTGGGTCCATGTTAGTTTCATCAATAAATTTAGGTTTACGTTCTTTACTAATATTAATCGAGTGAATTACTAGATCGATATCTGAAATTTCTGGACTGGACTGGGATATCTCATAATGTCTTGATAGTACATCTGCTATCAACATCTCCTTTCCGGGTAAATGTTTAAGTACCAGCTGGTATTGGAATAGCCGCACTAACATTCTTTGTAAACGGGGGTTTGCAATTTTTGAGATGTCTTTGCAAAAAAGACCTAAGAGTGGTTTATGATCTGTAAATAATTCGACTTTTCGTCCGTAGATAAAGTAGTGAAATTTAGCACAAGCGAAAACAATGGCTAGCAGTTCTTTCTCTATTTGCGAATATCTAGATTCCGTTTCCGATAGACTTCTTGAGGCAAAATATATTGGCTTGCCCTCTAGCATTAGACAAGCCCCCAGACCATGCTTTGATGCGTCACATTGAATCGAAATGGGCTTGCTACTATCAAAAATTTGTAAGCTTTTAGCGTTCATAATTAGATCTTTAATTTTATTCAAACAATTTTCGTGAGTTTGTTCCCACTTGAATATTTTATATTTTTTTAGTAATTCTCTAAGCGGCTGCGATAGATGCGAGAGATTAGGTACAAAATCCCTAATATAATTAATCAATCCCAGCACTTTTTGAAGTTCTCTTTTGTCCTTAGGACATCTGACTTTTACGATAGCTCTGACTCTATCTGGGTCACATGCTATCCCATTTTGAGAAATTTCATGGCCCAAAAATTTTTTTGAATTTTACTTTATATTGTACTTTTTCTTTATTAAATCTTATCCCTAGTTTTCTTGCACGATTCACGACTTCGCGAAGAATAACGTCATGTTGTTCTTCCGAGTCCGCTGCTACTAATATATCGTCCAAATATATACATACTCCTGGTATGTTTTTAAAGTTGTCTTCATTGAGCATTTGGAAAAGCTCAGGAGCCGTTTTAATCCCGAAAGGCAATCGTTGGAAGCAATAGCATCCGAATGGTGTACTAAAAGTACACAGTTTACTCGACTCTTCGTTGAGGCCTATTTGCCAATACCCGTCCTTTAGTTCAAGTACTGTAAACCATTTTTTATTTGCTAATTTTCCACTTACCTCCTTTTTTTTTTTCATGTACTATCTACAAACCCCTCATAAATAGATAATTCTTCTATGTATTTTATTTCTTTCGCCACCAGTTCGCCAAGCAAAGTTAAGACCATTTTGTAAGAGGATTCTCTTCTCTGGGCTCTCATCAAATAATAAGTGGTGCATCGTAGAATGTTTCGGAAATTAGCTCTTCTGTGACATATCGCATTAGATGGGATGGGACTCGCTAGTATATATGTCCGCAACAGAAAACTTGTATTTTCGATATGTTTCTGGTAGGTGTATAATCTACCTCGGCAAATCTGCTTATTCAATCTCCTGTTATTTTCCTGGATCTGATTTGCGGTGTCAGTTGGGGTATAAATGGCTACAGATCGTTTGCTTAGTCTCCTTGACTGTCTAACATGCAATGTTGGATCAAAGGACGGTGGAATCTCCACTAAGTCGTTGATAGTTCGAATAATTCTCTCTTTCTGTTTTCGGATTACACCATTAATTTTAATAGTAGCATCTACCTGGTTAACTCTAGGGGGATCACTTACAGTCATAATATCGTACTTCACTGGTCCTATTGGAGTAGTAGTCGGTGGAGGTTCTGTAACAACCTCAAAAGGATCATCAAAGGATGATTTAAACCACCTATAATTAACCATGCTTTGACTCGTCTGGCAATCTGATCTGTTGCACGTATTGAAATGAAATCTTGGGTATAATCAAAAGGACTTTCCACTTTGCAATAATGAGTGACATTTCGGTTGTGTGTCTCATTTATAGGAATTTTGATTGTGATACTTTGTTCAATCCAATAGTCAGATTGGGGGGGGGGGTAGTTGAAAAAAGGACTCGAAGCTGAACGCCCCAGTTGCATTTAAACTAATTTGTTGAAAGAGGGGACAATCATCGTGGGTCAAAACAAGAAAAAATTGAGAAAATTGTGCAAGGAGGACTGGTTTTGGATACATATTGTTCTGTTGTCCTTAAACGAAGGTATCGTATAGCTAATTGGCTTGACCACCTTGTTTAATTCTCTTAGATCGAGGCATAGTCTTAACTTTTTATTTGGTTTCTTCGCTATAACTAAATTAGATACCCAATCCGTTGCCGTTCTAACTCTTTTAATTACGCCTAACTGTTCTAATCCTTCAAGTTCCAATTTCACTGCATCTCTAATTGCAAGCCGAATGCGTCGTGCTGCTTTAACCACCGGACTAGCGTTATCTTTAATTTCAATTTGTACATCCGCCGCAAATTTTCCCAGGCCAACGAATAAATCTTCATTTTCAACTATGAACTGTTCTTTGTTAACAAATTTTTTTAACGCATTCACACGCTTTATTAAATCTAATTCAACACAAGCATTTAATCCTAATATAGGTATGGTTCCATTTTTTGTGATAATAAACTCTATTGTTTTAATCCTGTTTTTAATAGCACATCTGATGTTGCTGCAACCTACCTACCTGCCCGTGCAAGTTCAATAGCGGTAGTCAGGTTAAGATCCGATGTTTCTAAGAATTTCTTTTGGAGTCTTTTATCATTTGTTCCAGTCACTATTTTATCTCTAAGCATGCGATCCTTTACAGACCCAAAGCCACAATGTTTGACTAATTTTTTTAAATCCATTAGGAAGTTGTCGAACGGCTCCCCAGGTTCTTGAATGCGGTTGGTGAAAAGAAATGTTTCATAGATTTCATTTTTTTTTGGAAGACAAAAATCCTCGAAGGCTTTCGTAACCAGTGCATTGCTTTGCTTTTGCTCCTCCGTTAATCCAAAACTATCAAAATCAAAATCAATTCAACCGCTAATCATTATATAACACTATAGGAAACTAAACTAATTATTGCGATGAGTAACAAGCTCATTTTACCTTGTGACAATATGCAAATTTCAACTATCTTCAACAGTTCAACTGAATACATATTTTACTAGTACTAACTTACAACGCAACCATTCTCAGAAGGAATCACGCAGCATGTGTTTCGTATTATTATTATTATATATACATATATATTTTTAAAATGAATTTTAAACTTTTCGTGGTCTTAAAACTGATGAATTTCTTCGTAGTAGTCCCGATTTACCCAGCGGGAAAAGAAGCAGCCCAAGATGCAATCGAAAGCGATTCCTGGGAAGCTATGGATGCGTTCCCTTCCGTTGGACACTCCATTTCTTTTTAACATTGCATGTCCTCAGGAGGAAGCAGTAAAAAGCTGTTTTGCTGCTTCCACCTAGCTTCTCCGGAATGCACATGGAATCTCTTGAAACTGCTTCCAGCTTGCTTCTCTGGAAGTAATCTATAATGCATGACATGCTTATGCATGTGGAATCTTTCATCGAATTATTTTCGTTTTAAGTCAAGGATCAAGGTAAAGGTCAGATCAAAATACTGTTCTGACCGTTATTAGAACATAATGTAAAAAGAAATGAAAGAGTTAGGTTCGGATATCTTTTTAATCAGTTTAAAAATCTTATTTCTCTTTTCATACTATACATTAAATTAAATTCTTAATTCATACAATAACGGATGCTAATATCATAGACAAATAATAGATAGATAACCAATCTCATAGCAAAAATTGTTCCTATGAAAACAAATCTGAGAGGAAAGCTCAACCAGTTCAACTTCCTTTAAGTTTGTGTGCGTGAGATAAATATTTAGAATATATCTCAATTCACAAAGCTGTGAGAGAACACTGTCTCTTTTTCAATTTTCATATTGAGCCCGCTCATGCGGCCGGCAGCCAACAGGCCACCAGACCAGCACCAGGCCAAATTACAACTTTTGCAAAAAAAATTCTTCTAAGAATTTTTAGCCTGATAGAGTACCTAGATACGTTTTTATTTAACTAAATGAATATTTTGTTGACATTTATTTATAAGAGATTGAGGAATGTCGATTGTAAAGGGTAGGGTAAATTGGGGCTATTATGATTGCTTTTTATCAGTTGCTTTTATAGGTAAATTAATATTTTAACTTCTCAGTATTTTAAGTTTTTTTTGTTTACGACAATTTTGTTTGTGTTTTGCTAATTTTTTGTCAATTTCCCATTTGCAATTCTTCCTGATTAGAATCAAAATAAAATAATCCAGTATTTTTAACCTATGAGAATGACAAGGATTTTCAACGTCATACCACGAAAGAAAACTATTAATGCTAGCTTGACATATCTTTTCCTTTATATTGTTTTCATGTCCTCTTTCAACAAAAAAATCCTCAAAAATTTTTAATTGCCCTTTGCATACTTTAAAAAATTGCTTTGTGGGTACTTGTAAATTACCAAAATCTGATATTTGAGCGTAATTTTTATAATGCAGAAGCCACTCTGTTGATGATATTTGTAATATATTATCGTTTGAAAGTGTCGTTTGTTTACAGATATCACAGGATTTACAAATACCTGTTTTTAGCATACGATGCATAACAAAGCCACTAAAATACATTAAAGCATTATCAGATAGCGCTCCTGATGATTCCTCAAAAAGATCTTCAATAATATCGTCATTGTTGTTCATTGATATTTCCGCTACGTTTGACTCATCCAAGTTTTCAACGAAATTGTTTAATTTCACAAATTCATCATTGGGCTCAATCTGCGATTCTTCCGTAGATGCAGTTAAATCTAAAATGGCATCCCAATCCAAATCAAGTGACTAGTCCGTATCTTCTTCACAGTTAGCGAATGTCGATGAATTAATGAATTTAATTGAAACAACCCTACCTATGAGCTGATTGAATTCTGATACTGAAGGACAGTCGTTTTTATATCTTATTTTACTAAAAAGGTTTTCAAGTGGATCCTGATTAACTTTGTGCGTACAAAAGTAATTCCAGTCTTCAAACAGTTCAAAAAATTCTGTCGAAAGCCCTAAAATTCCTTCAATTGTTTGTTTTAGTCCATTAATACAATTAATTTTGACACCTTTTCTGGTTACCTTAAATTTACATTTCGATAAATATATGTTTGCTGCTGCTAAATTCTCTTTAACAAAATTATTTATCGTTAACGCACAATTATCAGGGTTTCGTGAAAAGCGGCTTTTACTATTGCAGTTATCTATCGAACAACCTATTTAAAAATTCTAGCACTTTTGCTGTTGGTAACGCATTTTCTTCAATATTTTTATTAAATTTACCTAACTGAAGCATTGTTTTTATTTCTGCTGCTGTACTGGCACTAAAAATTTGCACTGCAAATTTTACTTTCATTTTCTCAAATGAATTAGGTTGCAAATGAGTATTTGTTAGTTTGGGGCAAACTCTAGTAGAGGACTTCTGGTCCAAATCGAACAATTCCTCAACGACTTTCCATTTCACTACCCCCTGTTCTCCAATTTCTAAGTCATACTTCATCAAATTATTTCTCCATCTTTTAATCAAATGTGGCACATCATACAAGCAATAAATTGTTATTCCATTCCTTATAAAGTAAGGCGTTTCCATAGTAGCAGTTAAGGTTTTGTATAACTTTTGATTCACGGGCGCCTGATCACAAGTCATTGCTCTAACAGACAACCCCAAACTTGTACAAATATATAAATTTTCCTCCACAAGTATTTTTAAAATGTCTATAGGAACCCCATTTTCGGAAATTGAATAGCTTAATACTTGTGTCCAAGAACCACAAAGGCTTCTTACCATAAAAACTATTATGTAATTAGCAAGCATAGGCAACCGTGGAATTTCTCTAAAATCGTAATCAATATATTTTTTTTTTTTTATTTCAACATTTTATTTTTTTTGTTACATGTATCAGCTTCTCTAAGCTCTAACATATATTATTATGACTCTTAACCTAGATATAAATTAGACCAATAGATGCCGGTTCTATGTAGCCATTTATCCTGCTTTGGGTGTTCTGTATCCGTTCAAACTGATTTCGTGTTAACCATCCGCATGTCCAGTCTGCTGAATTGCTTCTGGATGTCTAGTCCGGGTGGATGGTCTTGTTAGGCGTCCTTCTACGGTTGGCTGGTGCTGTATCTTTTTTTGATGCTTCTTCTGTAGTCCTTGAAGACCTGGTATAATAGCGAGATGCCTACTTCGATTGTTAGTACTATGAGAATGATTTCGATATTTTCCGCTTTTATATCCTGAGGGTTTAATATCACTGTGTTTACTACTTCGCCTGTATTATCAACTTGTTTGGATTGGGTGTAACCCATGACTGCTGATTTTCTTTGCTTGGGCTCTGATTTTACTGCTTATATTGCCTACTGCTCTGCACAGTCGATCGGGTCATTTTTCCTTAGTCTGCCAAATTTTTTTGCTACGAGTATTTTTCTTGCTGTAGGATTTGGGTGGTGCTCAAGTCTTGCCAAATATCTTTTGCTGATATTATTAATTTCCTCTTCGACTTCTTTTGTTTTTGTATCCCTAAGCAATATTTTGTTTCGGACATAACGGGGTGCTCCAGTGATATCTCGGATAATTTTTGACTGTGCTCGTTTTATGATTTCAATTCTCGATTTCTTTGCTGCTCCCCATAGTTGCAATCCGTAGGTCCAGATTGGTTTGATGATGCTTCTGTAGACCGCTATTTTTGTATCCAGGCTTAATTTGGATTTCTTGTTGATTAGCCAGCGTAGTTTTTGGTATGTAAGTTTTATTTGCTCTCTTTTTTTGTTGACGTGGGTTTTCCAGGTTAGCCTGCGGTCGAGGTGAATACCCAGATATCTGACTTCATTGACTAGCCTTACCGGGGTGTTGTTTATTTTTACAGGTTTGCAAGTTTTCTTTTTTAGTGTGAAGGTTATCTGTTCCGTCTTTTTTTCGTTCAGCTTGATGCACCATTTCTTTGTCCAATTTATGATTTTATCCAGATGTTCTTGTACTAGGCGAGTTGCAGTGTTAGGGTTCTTATGCACTGCAATAACTGCTGTATCGTCTGCAAATGTAGTGGTGATAGTTGAATCATCCGTTGGGAGGTCTGCTGTAAACAGAAGATACAGCACTGGGCCTAACACACTTCCTTGGGGAACGCCCGCCTTAATTTGGTACGTCTGGCTGTAGCAGTTGTTATATGTTACTTTGAAGCTTCTGTTTTTGAGGTAACTGTGCAAGATATTGTAAAATTTTTCGGGAAGTTGCTGTTTAATTTTTAGGAGTAATCCATCGTGGTTGACCTTATCAAATGCCTGTGTGTCTAGGAAGAGGCCGATGCAGTACTGCTTGTTTTCCATGGCTTCTTTTATTTTATTGAAGATTTTGTGCGTTTGTTCTATGGTGCTGTGTTGGCTTCTGAATCCAAATTGGTGGTCTGGGATGACATTTTTCCTATCTAGGAAGCTCTGCATTTTCCCTAGTAGAAGTTTTTCAAACAATTTTGACAAAATTGGTAGCAGACTTATGGGCCTGTATGAGTTTATCCTGTACACATCCTTTCCAGGTTTTGGTATGAAAAAGATTTTTGCCAGTTTCCATTGCGTAGGAAAGTGGTCTAAGCGTAGTATCGCGTTAAATATGAAGAGAATGCCTATTTTCCCGTTTATGGGGAGGGCTCTTATCAGCTGCCCGGTAATATTGTCGTGCCCTGGGGCCTTCTTTGGGTTGAGCTCCTGTATTTTACTTAAGATAGATTTTAGGGTAAATTTGATCGGTTTTGTCCTTGCGATCTTTGTTTGTTTTCCAATTTCTGTTTTGATTGGTTTAAATACCCTCTCTAGGTGTTCAGCGAATGCTTCCGCTTTAGCTCCGTCTTCGTTTATCCATTTGTTGTTTTTTCCTAGTATTGGCGTGTTTTGTTGTAAAGGTTTCTTTATACCCTTGGTTACTTTCCATATGGAGTAGCCCGTGTCTTGGTAGTGGTTCAATCCTGCTGTAAATTCGTTTATACTCCGGTTCTTTTCAGCTTCAAGGTGCTTCTTGAGCTCCCTGATTGCTTGATTTAATTCGGCTTTAGCCTGTGGAGATCTTGTTGCTTGCCAGTGTCTCTTTGCCTTTCTTTTGTTGTTAAGCAGCTCCAGAGTGGATGGGTTTTGTAATTCTGGCGATCTTCCTGCTTTGTTGTGTTTGGGGGTGGCTTGTTGCGCACAGTCTTTGATGGTATCATTGAGGAAATTGATGGCATTTTCTATGTCTTCCTCTGTTTTCAGTTTGACGTGGGGGCAGTAGTTCTTCCTGAAGAGGTCTTGGAATTTTGGCCAGTTGGTTTTGCTGTTTGTTAACCTGTTTGGTGCTTCTATGGTAGCCGGTTTGGCGCTAACGATGATAATAGTTGGTGAATGATCCGACGATAGGTCATTAGTTGTTGTGGCGCTGATTTGTTGGTTGTTCAGGCCTTTGGCTAGGCCAAAGTCTATTATATCAGGTCTTTTTCGCCTGTCTGAAGGCCAGTGGGTGGGTTTTTTGCCGGATATGCAGCTTAGATTATTTATATGTATAGCCTTTTCCAGTTGTTTTCCCCTTGGTGATGAGATCCTTGATCCCCAAAAGGGTGACTTCGCGTTAAAGTCTCCAGCTGCTATGAACCTGCTACCGAGCTTTTTGAAGAATTTATCAAATAGTTCGTTGTGCACTGCATATCTTGGGGGACAGTAAACAGCTGCTATATTGATAAGGCCACCTAATTCCTTGAGGCTTATTACTGTGTGTTGTATTTCCCTGGTTTGGGTGCTATGGGTTTGATGGTGTTTGATTCTATTTTTAATAAGGATTGCTGTACCTCCACACGCCTTGTCGTCGGGGTGGTCGTTTCTGTAGCAGATGTAGCCAAATATTTTAAGGTTGTTCTTGGAAGTCAGGTGTGTTTCCGCAATTAGCATTATGTCTATTGAATTTTGCTTTAGGAATATTTCAAGTTCTTGTCTATCTTGGAGTACTCCGTTCGCATTCCAGTGAGCTATCTTGATTTCATTCATTTCACTAGTTCGAGTAGGATCTCTGTTTGACGGCTTAGCATATTTTGCATTTGTTGCATAGTTTGTGTTAATTGGTTGATGTTGTTTGTGAGCGTTAGTAGTATCTGCATCAAATTATCATTCTGACTACTCGGTGGTGCTGGGTCGTTGGCTTTTAGAATGTCTGCATAGGTGGGTTCCTTATTGACATATGTTGGGTAGGAGGTTTGTCTTGGTTGTGCTGGGATGCTCGGTTGCGGACTGCTAGGCTTCCTGTAGTAGAGGGTTTTATTGTTTACGTTCTGCCTGTTTTGATTACTCTGTATAGCTTGGTACACTGGACAGCCTCTGTAATTGGCTGTATGGTTGCCGTTACAGTTGCTACATTTCTTGTCGTTGCTTCCTTCCTTTTTTTTGAGACACTCTGATGTTGGGTGGCTCCCACCGCATCCGACGCAGACTTTTTTGAGCTTACAATAGGATTTCGTGTGGCCATATTCTTGGCAGTTTTTGCATTGCACCGGGGTTCTACGTTTGTATGGTTCTTCAATAGTAATTTTCCTGTTGAGGATGTACCTTACTTCGTATATGGGATGGATTTTGCCCTTTGGTGCCTTACTGCTTTCCGGCGTGAGCTCAACCTTAAACATGGGTTCCGGTTGCTTGTTTTTGTTTAATATATTATGAACGTATTTGATTTTGAATCCTTGCTCGTTCGTCCTCTGTTGGGACATTGTAGTCAATACCTTTAATCACTACTCTTAGGCCTTTTTCACTTTTTAGCTGGTATGTGTAAAATTCTATATTAATCTTCTCCAGCCAGTTAACTAACTGGCAGTAGTCCACTTCCCTTTGGACTTGGATTTTTGTTTCTTTCAGGTTTCCTCTTTTGATGTCCACAACATAAAAGAGATCTTTATTTAACATTGATTTGATGTTTTTAATTAGTTCAGTATTATTTTCCACGCGCACATAGATTGGTGGTGGTTTGGGTTGGGTGTCTGATTCATCTTTTAGCATAGCAAATCTGTTGCTAGATGCTGTTTCAGGTGCACTTTGCGACATTCTACGTGGGGTGGTTTTGTCATTAGATGATTGCTCGCGGTTTTCGGAATCTTCAGCATTTAGCTGCCCTCGTTTTCGCTTGCGTGCGACTACCTGGAAGTAGCGTTCAATGCCCGCTGGCTTTGCTGGCGCAATCTCATCTTTGTTTATGCTATTTGCGGGTATTAGGTCAGTGTCCATGTCACCGTTTGCATTTTCCACTAAAGAGTTCATTTCACTTTTGGCATCAGCTTGATTTTTCCGCTTGCCAGCGGTATTACTTTTCCTGTCGTCAGTTGTGAACATGCGCGAGGTGCTCACCTAGCACTTTTCTGTCTTCACATGCACTATGGATTTGCACAACTGTTATTATTGCTGATTGATCACTAATTGCTTGCACTTGCACTTGCACTTGATCGCTCGACTTGCTAAAAACGCGTCCGTTCACTTTGGCTGCTCGATTGCGAATGTAGCCATATCAATATAGCCATCTATTTTATCATAATGACTGTTGTACTTTAAGCCTTTTTTTATTTTTATTTCATCGAATAATAAGCAAACTTGCCTTGATTGTACGTCCAATTTGTCAACACTTTTCTTTATACATTTTAAAAGATTTTCATTCCTGTCTGATTGCAAATTTTTTAATGGCATCCATTTATACATAGAGCTAATAGAAGGAAGATGGAAATCTAATCTTTGTCTTAAAAATCTGTACACAGAGCTAGATTTGAAAAATATTGCTTGAGACAATTGCTTTTCCTCTTCTGTATAGGTATTTGTTTTTTTCAGAAGCATTTTACAATAATTTTTAGAGTGCCACGAAGCGGTTTTATTTTGATCAACTAAATAATTTACATTTGATTTTTTCAGGTTCTCATATTTTTTCTTATTAATTTGATTTGACTTTTTTGTCGAAGTAATTATATTTTTGCTGCGCTTGTGTGTTTTTATTAGGGCTTTTGTTTTGATTAAAAGTTGTTGGTATTTGGTCTTAATTTTATTGTATTCAGTTCGGTAATATTTAACATTTTCTTCCCTCCGATGGCAGTCTGTACAAGTAATTTCAACTTCATATAAATTGCTTGTAGGAATTAAGCTAGAGGCTTGATTTAATTCTGTAAAGGATACGTCATTTTCTTCCACATCTTCACGTTCGTTTTTTAAATGTAATGTAGGATAAGCCTCTGGGTATAATTTCTTTTTCCCTAAAAATTTTGATTCAAAGTGAATATCACATATTTTAGGATACTTCAGTTTTGAAATTACATCAAAAGAATCCCAACATCTACTTTCCCATTCCTCACGCTTCGAGGAATTTTTAATTGGAAAATTAAACAACCGGCGAGATTTGTCAGCCGAAGTACTTATGCAATTTTTAATGCAGCACCTGCGTAACCGACAAGCCATTTTAATTAAAATAAAAAACCAATTCAGAAAAACTAACTACTTCAAAGATAATTTACTTCACTTAGATACCTATTATATTTATGTACAAAGAAAATATAAGGCAAAACTTCAAAAAACAAACTAATCCTACAAATATATGTAAAATATAAAATACAAAAAACAAAATAATCCTACAAAAAACCAATTAAATATATGCATGTCATCATATGACATCACCCGGTCTATTGGCCCAAGGTCCGACACCACCGTGCTAGGTTGACCCGTTAACCCAGTCTCCAATTGGCCTGACTCTGATTTGCGTTGATCGTCTCCTATGTGCAATGGTCGCAAACGTACCGGCCTTGAGGCCTGTACGCGAAAACCCCGGACCTTAAAGACACCAGAGTACGTCGACACCGACATTGGTACCCTTTTCGTTCTAGTATACCACACAAGGCTTGATGTACCCGTATACTGCACGTGTGATAACAAGTCGGCATCGATAACTGTTCTCGCCATTACTCTTGTATTCCAGTCCTTCACTACACTTAGTACCCCCGAACCCCACACAGTATTGTATTCACTTGCACTTCTATACTTTGATGATAGCCCTACTGCATTCATCAACTCTCTCCTTGCAGTTATCGCTATTACTGTGCTCCAGGTGTCAATCCGTGCGAGTGTTGCACTATTCATTCTTGTTATTTTGTCTCGCGCACTAAACGTATTGATTTTAAACATTGCCTTATCCATTAGCGGCACATCATCTTCCGTATTCACATAAGCCTTTTGTGACCTCCATGACGAGATGTCATCGTCAATAATTACAGGCAAAGTATCCAATGTCTCAATACCTTCTGAGATAGCCGTCTTCTTTGTGAGCGGGTTGAGTCTAATCCCCGTCAGCGTCGGTGTTGTCGGCTGGTAATGCAGCACTTCCCAACTCCATCTCGTACACTCTCCCCCGACTATATAGCTTGCCAATTCTGCCAGCCCCATACAGCCTTCCTCCGACCCCTCAATAAGCATCCCCCATCCTTGCGCCGCATTAGTAATCGTTCCTATATTGACAATATCGTCAGTAGTGGCTGTACTCTCCTTCCACTCCTCCACAATGGCCCTGGCCCATTTTGCCCTCATTACCTTATCTCGTGCCGACGTACACCGCATCCCCTTATTGTATCCGCATCCTCCTGATTAAAGTCCACATACTCGCCCAAACCAAGCATTATGGCCAGCTCTGTCATATTATTCCACACACCGATGTACACTACTGGCGTTGTACGTGCCACTGATCTTGCTGCTGGGATCTGGTCCAAGGGTGTGACCGACATGTCCCCTGTTTGTGCAATTTTTGTATGTGTGGGCATCACCGCGGGCCTCACATATCTTGATGTCTGTGTACTCCACGCTGACTCTATTACATAGCCGCGCTCTGCCTGTTTCATCATCTCTTCCCCTGGGCCATATCTCACTGTCAACAGTGTTGTGATCTGCTCTATTTCACCCCAGTTCATACCTGCCCCCATTCGTGGCATGAGGTAACCGTTCAACAGTTCTCTCAATGATGATCCATAAATCATCATTAGGTTAAGGCACCCATCTATCACATCCGCTGCATGACGAACCGGGACCGGTGTTATGTCTCGGTAATATCGTTCGCCTCTCTGCACAGGTATCTCTATACCTGAGATCATCCTGCTTTGCATTGCCTTATCTGATGTTAACATGACAATATCCGTTGCTGTATCCACCATATCTACTGTACTTGCATTTCTCCTGTACAGCACCTGTGTCGTAGTTGGTTTTCTCTCTCCCGCATCACTAATACCACCGTGCGTACACACGTCAAACAGATCGTAGGTCTCAATCAGCGGTTATCTCAAGTGCACTATGATCCACAAAGCCAACGCCGTCGAGATGCAACTGAGCCTATCATCAATCACTATTAACTTGACATTGGTATCGGTCAACGCCCACTCCTCAATATCTGTCCCATCATGAGCCGCACTAACATCCACATTAATGCACCCCCACTTCCTTATATGGCTTGACAATGCCGACACGTCCATTGTCACCATTCTGTAGGGCGACCCCTCCGCTTTTTTGACTCTGACGTATTCATAAATTCTTTGTAACTCGTCGATCTTATTACACCAAGATTCAACCGATTGATTATAGTCATCGGGGTTAAAACAGGGAACGGGGTCTCCTTTAAGTGCTACATTAGGAGGTGTTCTTGTATTTGTCGTATTAACTAAGGACCGTATCGCATCAGTGAATTTATCTATTGATTCACTAGTGCTTTGGGCACGCAGTGCATCTTCACGATTTCGGCGTTTATCTTTTTCACTCTCCGACGCAGATGAGTGTCCTCGCCTACGATTCCGTGGTCGCCTCGATCGAGATCGATCATGGGAAGATTTTCTTCTTTTCGGCATGATAACTCTTTTCGCTTTCTCTTTTTTTTTTTTTTTTTAAATCCGCTCAAACTAAAGTCGCGAAAGAGGAAAAACAAAAAAAACCATAAATACATATACCCTTGAAATAAAACTCATGTGATAAAGAAATGATATGTAGAATTGTAACCCCATAAAACAACTGTAAATTTCCCCTTCTGTTCTGTATTTAACTATAGTGGGAAACTAATCTAGCTGAAAAGGCTGGTAGATGCGCCATTAATTTAAGAATGCACAGTATTCGTACTCAACATGAGGGCCCCAAACATTTCTTTTAAAACGCAAAACCTTGAGGTTTGAATTTGGTGATATCGCACACAGGAGGTTGCCGGTCGCGACTGGAAATATCCCACTTCTGATAATTGTAGGATGTATATGTATCTAAATACAACAAAAAATTAATACCCACTAAGTCAGGACATCAGCGCCGACTCTTCTTGGCTGTTGGCCTAAACTGTACGCGAATTTGCACATATGTGTCGCGTCTCTGTAACGGCTGGATGGGTCTAATCACAAACAACCTCCTGTAATAAAATTTAAAGAAAAAAAAACCTCAGTGAGCGTGTGTTGGCCAAAATAAACATCCAAAAGAGGACCACACTTCGGTGCCGAAACTTTCAAAAGAGAGAAAGAGAGAAAGAGAGAGGCAAGGAACATTCTGGTATTACTATTTACTTAGGGAACCTCGTCAGGTACCCGGAAAGCGTACATAGGGAACCGAGAGAAATGCTCGACCAGTTCCAAATCAACACAAAACATCGAGTACACCCTCGACCGATAAGTGCGTATCCCGTTGTTCCGGAGTAACTCTCCGTCAACAACTAATACTATTTACGCAGGAAGCCGGGAGTACACCCTCCTCTGGCCTTCACGGGTCTGGCTTCAATATCTTGGAGTGCGCCTTCCACAGATAACATATTGTGCTCAGGGTTACACCACCCTCCTATTCTATACCCGAACGGAGTGAAACACGCTAACCCTGCCATTCTCTACACAAATAAATTAAATCATTCAAAAGGCAACAACTGTCACCGAAATGCACCAACCCAAACAACACACTCAGTGAATTACTCACCAATTTCAATTACTTCACTTCACCAAAAAATTGTACTTCCTACTTTCACTGCTGCACACGACTGAGCGCACTAGTCAGGAAAAATATTTCCAGCCTAGCTCATCCACCCGTTCCTCTTACTTAATGTATCGGATTCCTAATACCAGAAATCCTAAATAACCAAATCTGCCTGGATATACGAGAGATCAAACAAAAGAGGAACTACATTCCCCATTCAGGCACATCAGTGCGCAGACTTGGGAACAGGGCTGTGTGCGCAAACTCATTTGGGGTAAAACACGAGGAGACGCCCCTCTTGTTAAAAATTGGGCTCCGGCGCGGCTAGAGCCATAAACTAACCTTTTTCTTCAAGAAAAGTTTACACAGGCCATTCGTGTGGCGACGCAGTGCAATTCCTGTAGCGAGCCATTTAAAGGCTCAGAGGCAAATATACAGAAAATAAACAGAATAGGGTAAATGAAAGTAAAATTCAAATTAAAAATTCACATATATTTGCTGGTTCTTCCAGTTTTATAAATGGCTTCCTTCATATGTATGTCTGTGTTACAGCGTCTTGTCTGTAGCATATATATTACAGCCTTTTATAGCTGTAATATGAGTTCAATGAAAGATAATGAACTGAAAGGGGTTGGATCTAAAATCTATAACTTGAAACACGCTTGTTTTCATAAAACACAACTAATTTTAATACAATTTCAATCAATAACAATAAAAACTTCCATAACAATACAATAACAATTCAACAACAATATTTATACAATTCAAATCTTACAACTATCAACTTTTTTCTTTGTAATTATCTGGAAAGAAGAAAAGAAGTTGAGTATGAGGAAACAACCTATTATTTTGCAACAGAAGAGAACCCTAATTAGTGTATCAATGACAATATTCTTTGGCGAATACCTAAAGAAGATTGTCAAAGTGCACTTTGCGGTAGACACCTGCTTAGGTTCTAATTCCAAGAATGCTAAACTGCGGTGGAAACCTGCATTCGACCATCCCTGGAATCGGAAACCAAATTATTGTATCAAGGACAATATTCTTTGGCGAATACCTAAAGAAGATTGTCACAGTGTACTTTGCGGTAGACACCTGCTTAGGTTCTAATTCCAAGAATGCTAAACTGCGGTGGAAAACTGCATTCAACCATCCCTGGAATCGAAAACCAATGAAACTAGTCCCAGTAGATAACTTGTGGTGGAAACCTACAAGTTATGTAAGGGAATTTGGTGGTTGAAACCTACCTGGCGGTTGAAACCTGCCCAGATTCTCGCCGAATGCTGTCGGAATCAGGAATGAAAATCTCCTGTTTTGCGCCGCCTTTTATACTAAAATTTGTCATAGGCAAGGACTACTATGATTAATATTTTCAAATATTAGTATTAACTTTAAATTACATGTGTCGCTTTGTATTTTAAGGAGATTTTAATTGCATTGATTCAGGACGTCATGTCGAGCTGCGACATTCTCCCCCCTCAACTATGAAATGTATGTATACTTACTAATCCTTGGTAAAATTAAACCAGACAATTTTGGACCCCTTCATTGTCATCCTAACTTTACCTCCTCGTTCAAGGAAGACCGTGTACCGCTTTCGTTTTGAGGCTTTTATTTCGGCATAAGGGATCCGCTGCAAATAATTTTGTGTCATCTTAAACCGAACTCCCTCTGTCGTCGTGAGGTCGTGGAGCCGAACTGTTTCGTCCGTCTTCTCTTCATCCCTACGCGGTATCTTCCTGGCTTCCTCGAAATTTTCCGGTCCTTGGTTATCTGCATTTTCATGTTTCCTCTTGTTAACCTGTTTTATAGGGATGGTCACTGATGGTGTCGCGAGAGGAACGGAAGTATGGCCCTGCTTCACTTCTCCTTCCTGGAACACCTGAGCTGTTGGCTTATTTCTTGTGGTAGTCACCAACACACTTTGCACAGATCTTGATTCTTGAACTGCGGATTCCTCCAAAATCCTCTTTTTCCCTGTCCACAATCTTGGTTGTGTTCGACGCCTTGTCGGACAGAACGCAACTTCTTCTTTTCTTGCCTTTTCCCTGGGCTTCTTCTTCGGGACTCCCCTTTTCTCCTCCTTCATCTCCTTTCGCGCAACCCAATTTATCGTTTTCCCCGGTGTTGGCGGTAGAGCTCCTAGCGGTGGCGAGGGAGTTTTGAGCCCAAACCTCAAATCTTCGTCAGTGATTTCTAACATGTCCTCCATCCTCTGTTCACTTTCTGCTAATAAAGGAATAATTTTACTAATTGGTTTTTTCATAATGTTATTTTTTGTTGCTATAGTAACTACTCGGACTTTCCCATCATTGCCAGGGTGGATTTTTTCGATTCGACCTAACTGCCAGTTTTGGGGTGTCAATTTCTCATCTTTTATAATTACAACTTGCCCTATCTCTAAATTTGGTCTACATAAATTCCACCTTTGACGTTTTTGCAATTCAAACAGATATTCATTGCTCCATCTTTTCCAAAAACCCTGTCTTAGTTGCTGAATGTATTTCCATCTGTCGGTTATAGATGTTCTTTGATCATTCATCACAGGTTCTGGAGGAGACAATAAAGCTGTGCCTATTAAAAAATGGCCAGGGGTTAACGGCTCCAAACTAACTGGGTCTGCATATATTGTAGTTAGAGGTCTTGAATTGACACAAGCCTCGATTTGGGTGAGAAGGGTGTTTAGTTCTTCAAATGCGAGCGAAGTACCTTCCAAAATTCTTTTTAGATGAAATTTTGTCCTTTTTACTGCAGCCTCCCAAAGTCCTCCCATATGTGGGGCGCAAGGGCGTACCCAGGATTTGAGCTGGGGGGGGGGCAGCTCATACCTGTTTCGAGACGGTCGGGTATAATGTTTCCCATCTAATACATAAAACAAAACAAAAAATGAAAAATTACTTTTATTTACAAACGACAGACACAAATAATTTTTTAATTTAATATTAATCTTCTCGGATTTGCCGCAAATTTGTCTATGACAAACTTTTCACTAAACTCACGGTTTTCTTTTACATAATCGCGATGTACGCTCATCAGACATAACCCAGTGAGTCTTTCTTCTCCCATGGTGCTTCTTAGCCACGTCTTCACTCTTCGCAGGGTACTGAAGGACCGTTCTACGGTCGCCGTAGTGCATGGGATAGTGCTTAAAAATATTAATGCTTTTCTTAAAGCAGGGTAAAAAACGTTGGCATCGTTGAACAGATCAATGACTTCTATATCCCTCAATTTGTCATCTCATAAAGTTTTCTTTATCCATAAATTATGCCAAAGGTCCAGTTCTCCGGTCAGATCCAAATCATAAGTTTGTTTAAACAATTCTGCGTTCTTATGTAAGTCTGTAATACTGGTTTTGGTCATGTACAAGGGATGCAACTTAGTTAACGCAAAAGCTGGATTATTTTCTTGGGAGAATCGAATATTCAACGATGACGTGAGTGAATCGATGTATGGTACTATAAGGGAACGTCGCCAATATTCGTTATCATTGTCTGATGGCGGATTGCTTCTATGTTTTTGCTTGTTAGCAAAACGTGGAACCGAAATTTCGATTTCCAAAACCACTGCAATAGCTCGCGCTTTTTGGAGCAATTCATCACTTACTCTATCAGCAAAATCGCGGTCATTTTTGAGAACGTCAGTGATTTCTTTAATATGTTCCCCCACCGCGACCATGTCGATCGACTTAGCTTGAAGGGCGTTGACTACTGGTTCTAAAACTGCTGAGTATTTGGCTATTGTTAGTAGAGCAACGATAAACACTGGTTTTGTAACGGTTGAATGCAACTGATATGCAGATTTTCTGGTGGCATAATTTCGCTCTACGGATAATGTTTCTAGAGATTTCGCAAGCTCTGGGAAATATTGAGAAAATTTCCTAATTGATTTATATTTTTCGGATCATCTTGTCTCACACAATCGTGATAGATTTGGAGCGCATTCCCGACGTGTAGTAGATTCTCTGAAAAAGGTTATAACATCCTTTATGGTGGCGATAGTATTTCTGATTTCCGGCACTGCATTCGCATCATTAACAACTAGGTTGAGTTTGTGACTTGAGCAGTGAAAATATAACGCACGAAAGTATTTTTTTCTCAAAATGGCTTGTACGCCGCCCTCTTTGCCTGCCATTGTAGAACAGCCATCGAACCCAAACCCTACGCAATCTTCAGTTGGGAGGTTAGAACTAGTCAAGAAAATATCAATTGCTTCGGCAATTGCTGTAGCACTTTGTGCCTTTAGTTCCACAAAACCTACAAATTCTTCTCGGATTTTTCCTTTGCTTTCGTCGTAGAATCGCAAGCTTATTGATAGCTGTTCTTTCCCAGCTACGTCTGCTGTTTCATCAGCTAAAACTGCGTAAGCCATTGACTTTTTAACATCACTTATTATATTCTCCTTTATAACTTCGCCACATAAATTTATTAACTCGTTTTGTATTCTTGGCGATGTGTAAACTGCATTGCGGCGGCATTTTTCTAGGTGACTCTTCAATTTGTCGTCGCCTGAATCGATTCGTAACTTCAATAAATCCAATAAAACTCCATCATTTGGTTGTTTTCCCCTAAGAGGCATATCATGTGTATCGCTAAATACTATTCAAGAAATAATCGATGACAATATTTGTCTGTTTTCATCAATTGCTTTTTTGTGTCCGCTTTCCAGTTGCATGTCCACAGGAACATTTTCAAGAAAATTCTTTGCAGCATTTGTTGCTGTTAGGTGAAAGTGGGTAGAAGCATGTTTTCGGCAGTCTTCATGCATGTTCTTAAATTTTGTGTATGGGCTGATCATAAATGATCCCAAAATTCCTCTCACAGTGCTTAGGGGCGGAGGGAACAAAACACAGTGTTTGCAAAGAGCGCCTTTTAGTCGCTTGGAATATACTAGCCACGGTGCATATTGATCCAACCAAGCATGATTGAATTTTCTTCGCAAATGGCTTGCATCATTTTCATAATCGTAATTTCTTGGCGGGATCCAAGGATTTTGTAATAATTCCCTCTTCTTTTCCGTCGATAGCTGGGTAGCTAACCCAACATAACGACCCAGATCATTTTCATGATAGCCATCGTTTATTATAATTTCGGGATCGACTTTGACCGCACAAGCTTGTTGCGATGTTGATGGAGAAGAATAGTCAGGGACACCTATTTTTACAGGTCCTGCTGGAGAATGTGATGTTTGTCCAGTGTTACTTTCCGATGATCGTGGCATTATAGTTATGTCGTGGTTGTCATCGCTTCCACTGCTACTATCTCGACCTTTTTTTCTTTTTTGAGAAGTAGTCCCTAAAAAATGGACACACATAAACACATACCTACACCATATGATTTTATTTTTATTTTTTCGGACTCTATATTATCGATACTGGATAATCACAATACATATGTGATTTGACTTACCTCTTTGAAAGAATCTCCTGATATCCATTTGACGGTGACAATAAATCCACGTTGCTCTCACAAACTGAGTTATCCGAGAATAATCTTCTATTTAATATAAAACCACCTGTGTTGTATACTGGCGTGTGTGTGGTGTGATACTGTTTATTGAAAGCGAGCGAATATTGTGCGAATATTAACAAATTAACACGAACATTTAACACAGCTTTTGCACGGTAAACGTCACTCTCGTGTGTTCTTTTGTTCCGTTCAACCAAAGAAAATATAAACATAAACAACTTGCACCCGGTACAAGTTCGTGCTTTACGAAATCCTCGCTGCTTTGGGCCTTGTGCGGTCGGCGCAAGGGGATTTGTAAAGGGGAAATCTTGCCCTCAGCTGAATAGCAACAGCTCAATAGCTGAGGCATTTATTCATTGAGAGGAGCTGAGCTATTTGAGTGGCCCTGCCCCCTGGGCCCCTGCCTGTACCCCGAACTGTCTAGGAAATGCTCGAAAAATTCCTAGAGTAGGGCGCAGGATAAGCCGACGAACAGTGAGCGCCGGCGCAGCGACGACTCTTGCTTTGCTGTGGCCCTGTGGCTATATGAGCCCCTTGCCGCACACATACCGTCCGTATTCCTGGAATTGCAGTCAGTCAGCTAAGTGTGTGGGGAACTCAGAGAGCCAAGAACTTGAACGGCTGAAAAGTAGCTAGAAACACACGACTGGGGTTCTATGGGGTCGGCTCACGATATGCTGAATGCTGAGTTGTATCTCTGGGGTTCTAATAGACCCCAGTCGAAAATTTTCGTACAAAATTTTTTGTGCGGCTTGCAAGTTCTTTATGGTTATACGTTCTTTGGTTCAACGTAGCAACAAACAAATATATGCCATGGGCTGGCTGTTCTGCATAAAGTGCACAAAAGAAAGCAGCTTATATATCGAATCGAATACTGTAGAATATTCTAAATAAAATAATATAATACATATACATATATCAAATAAAAAATACTTAACGAGTGAAAAGATGTTTATTTTCCAACACTTCATTTTGCACAGAGAAACACGTTTTTAATTCTCACGTTCTAGTTTCCGGTTATAGAAATTGTCAAGAAAATTAACGTTTATTTTTTCTTCTAGGGGGTACGCCCTTGCAGATGATGGCGAGCATCTCTTTCTCGTTGTCTGCGTAATTTTCCTCAGCTCTGTTAAGCGTTCTGGAAATGAAGGTGATGGGCTTACCTTCTTGTTCAAGTACTGCACCTATTGCGTATCCGGATGCGTCTGTTGTTAGCTGGAATTCCTTGTTTGAATTCGGGTAGGCCAGAATGACTTCCTTTGAGACTAAGATGTTTTTGATTTTCAAGAACGCTTCCTTGGCTTCTTCGTCAAGGTATATGGCTTTGTTTTTTGATACGTTCTTGGGCAGTCGCCCATCCTCCCCTCTTAAGAGGTTTGTCAAGGGTTTTGCTACTTTCGCATAATCCTTGACAAAGCGGCGGTAGTATCCCGATAATCCCAAGAAAGAACGGAGATCTTTTAACGTTTTCGGCTCTGGAAATTTAACGATCGCTTCCACTTTGGTTGGATTCGTCTTGACACCTTCGGGAGAAACAATAAATCCGAGAAATTCCACGCTCTGTTTGAAAAATTCACTCTTGTCCGCCTGAATTTTCATATTGGCCGCTTTGAGAGTGTTAAATATTGTTTCTAGGTCTTTCACGTGCTTTTCCTCGCTCTCGCTGAATATGATGATATCATCGATATAGACGAAACATATTTTGCCTATATGTTCCCGAAGAATATCATCTAGTGCGCGCTGGAAGATCGCCGGAGCATTTTTTAACCCAAACGGCAATCTGGTAAATTCATATTTCCCATTGTTTACAGAAAAAGCAGTCTTTTCTATATCCGATTCCTTTAGAGAGATCTGGTGAAACCCACTCTTCAGGTCTATTACTGAAAAGAACTTGTTCTTGCCTAACTGCATTAGGACTTCATCTATCTCTGGTATGGGATATCTGTCCGCTATCCGTTATGCTGTTTAATTTCCTATAGTCGATTACTATCCTGTACTTTTATTCACCCGAAGCATCCAACTTCTTGGGCACAACCCAAACAGGAGAGTTGTATGGTGAACGGGACAGTCTAATTATGCCATCAGCCAATAATTTGTCTATTTGTCGTTCAATTTCGTCTTGTAAAGACATCGGATACGGGTAAAATTTCGTATAGACGGGATTGTCGGAAGTTGTGCGTATAGTACCTACGACCTTCGTGGTAAATGTTAGCTTCTCGTCTGGGTCAGAGAACAGTTCTTGGTTTTTTTCTACTAGGGATTTCGTAGCCTTAGCCTGTCTATCCGACATATGGCTAGTTCGGATGACGATTGAGTTTACGCACTCCGCTTCTAGTTGTTTGAGAGGAATTTTGATCGAATCTTGTATGATGACATAGTTGTGTTTCGTATGGATAATGGCGGATAACTCCTTGAGACTGTCATTGCCAAGTATCGCGTGGAAAGACACCAGAGACGGCAATAAGTAAAATTTAATTTTGGGCTCTTCTAAGTTGAAAAGGTTAGCGAAAATGTGGTGCGTGATTCGCACTTGGCCTCCTACAGAGTTGGCATAAAAGCATTCATTGTTGGGGATAGGGTGTTTTACAAACCGTGGCTCAATGTAATTTTTATTCGACCCCGTGTCGATAAGTATCCTTAATACCTCTCCGCTCCCTGCTTTGCATTCAAAGTACGGTAGCGAAGAGTTCCTCATTCTAAAAAATGAATGTCTGCCAGGTTGGTGTTCTCCTGCTCTGTATTATGTTCTATCATGGCCCCGTAGGCCGCAGGGAGGTCACAGGGTGGTTGGGGCAACAGGCCAAGGGGGGTTCATCGTGAACCGAACCCCCCCTGAGAGCCAATCACGGGCAGCTTCAGGGGTTTAGCCTGCACCGTCGTTTTTCCCCCCCTTCGCGATTTTGTCGTTTCCGTCGCGGGAGAATTTTCGTTGTTGTGGTGGGCCATTCCGGCGGCTGAACGCGGTTTTTTGGTAAACCCCCCCACTCGCTACCGCAAACGCTAGCCTGCCAGCTCCCGCAGCCGCATACCGTCGGACAGGGGCTTAGCCGGGCTCCCTAAAGGTCTCTACTCCACAACAAATATTGTTGCCATATTTGTTGTGGAGTAGTTGAGACCTTTAGGGAGCCCGCTTGCTGGGACTGAAGCGGATGTCTCCCTTTTTTCCTTGATCGGTGACTCGGGATCCTTCTTGCAATACCTCAGGAACGAGTGTAAAAAGAATTTTCCACTTCCAGTAATTTATTTGGGTTCTTCTTGAGGCACAGGACGCACTACTTGAGGGCTTAGAAAGTTATTGGCACTACTTAAGGGCCTTTTCACTGTGATCTACCGCTCTGCACCTTTTAAGGACTTTCAGATTGGTAAAATTTAGCACTGCACTACTATGGCTATGGCTTTCACTTTCCACTGCACAGCTTAACTTTCTCCTGTGCCCCACGTTGGGCGCCAGTTAATTCTTTACTTTATATTTTAGTTAAAAAAAACAAATTTCATTTTGGTCTTCACCTTCTTATTTATTCTACTTTTTGTCTTGCTACTACAAAGCGTTGATTACAACTGAACTTATTCTAATTAAACCTAAATCTACCGATGACCGATGGTCGCTGATTCGGCAGGTCACATTCTTCATCAGACTAGGAGTCAGCATTTTACCTGCGCATTTCCTGCGCGTGCAGCGCGGTCACGTTGCGTTGCCCTCTTTTTAATTTTTTGCAAGATATCGTGTTAACTTATGTATACTTTTCTCTCGCTTCTCTAGTATCCTCCGATTTCCGCTTTCCTGAAGGTGTATTCGCAGGAGGTGGTGGCGCTGACGACGAGTCGGTCGAGCTACCTTGCCTTGCAAACACATCAAGGTAGCTGGTCCCATCCAGGGGGGCTACTTCGGGCTCCGGTGTAATTTGGAGCTCGCATGTCAGGGGCAACTCTGGAGAACTTGTACCGGCCTCCTCCAAATTCCAAAATGTGTTGGAAACAGTTCTGAAAAGAAATTATGTTTATTATGAAATATGAAATATAAGCACATTAAAATTACCTTCTCGGCAGGACATAGCTCTTTAAAAAAGAAAGTGGTTCGAAAAAACACCAATTTTTTTCTTCTTCAACCGCGCTTCCAGATTTCGGTTTCTTCACCATCTCTTTCACGAAGCGATGGCGCAGGCACCTCCATCTATCCTGAAACATTTTGGCTGCAATTTTAAAATAATTTTCCTTAATTATATTATTAAATAAAACACTTTTTTTGTGGGCATTAATATAAGAACGGTTTATTGTGCATATTAGCACGTTGCCGCCTCTGAGGGAGCCGCTACTCTTGCCACTGCCTGCCCTGTAATCAAATAAAAAAACAGTGGTTGAGTACTAAACTCAGTGAGGGATTCTCAATCACATTTATCCATAATAACACAATCACTCTCGCATGCTTATTTTATTCAACATCTAATCGCATTACTCTACACTCTACACTCACAAATTAATAATTTATATTCTCGAACAAGACTCTAAACTTCACTCCTTACTTTTATTTCAAAACAGCACCTCACTCAACAATTCACTTGTGAATGAGATGCCTCGTCACTTTGTAATTTAATTGCCTTACTTGGCCGGCTACCTGCTTTCATTGCGATGCAATCCCTTCGCGACCTTTAGGAGCCCAACGAGATAAGACATTGGCGCACACTCCCAGATGTGCTTTACTATCCTTTGGCTCTGTAATGTCTACACGCACTCACCTGCGGATTAATTAGAATCACTTTCACATCCTACCGGCTGCGCCGTGTAGGAGAAGAAACACAGTAGTGGTTTTTAACAATTTATTGCACTTTGACTTACGCACCACTGATTGTTATGGGAGTGTGTCGCCTTGTGTCGAAAACCAGGCGACCGCCTGATCTTCGTGATTCAAAAAAATATAGATGTGGAAAAAAGGGGAAAAATAATACACTGGGTTTTGGGGGTTAAGTTAAAATGAAAATTTATTGATCCAGGGGAAAAAGCCGTGAGAACGACTGAAAAAAAACCCTGGATATAAAAAGAATATTTATAGAGGGGGGCAATCTAATGAAATGTGCGTGTGTCGATGGAATGTGGGTTCCTGGCACTGACTTGGCAGTGGGACCCAACGACCGCGTGGCGATCGTCACCCACACGTGAACTTGATCGTCCTCGTCAACTCGGTTCGCGCAAAAGAGAGAGAAATTAACTCGCGGACTAAAACTCGAGACGACTTCGATCGATGGAGCAAAAATGCGGTAAGACAGAAATTTGAGGTTAAGTAATCTCGACAATAAGCGGCGGTAGAGCGATGTGCACCAGCGCGAGTATCGAGAGCGACTGACTGATCCGGGGGCCCGTGCGCGCGAGGCCTGTCGGCGCCCTCCCCCAATATTATTACCGTTCACTAGCGCTCTGGCGCGGAGAAAAAAACGAACTACATGTTGTCGGGCGAGACGGAGCGCGATGTTGGTAAGGCGCTGCGCACGCGTGCAACTTGAGACTTCACTTGGGCCCGGGCCTTATAACGATTGCAACGGAACACCGCCTGATTCTCTCTACCATAGCTGACTGTCGCATGGTTCTCTCTACATCTCCCCATTTTAACTCTAATTAACGTTTTTTAATTTTCTACTGATTACATATTACAAATCATGTTATACAATTCAAATTTACCATTAGGGTTTGTAACTTCTAATTTGCAACTTCAGATTTGCAACTTCAAATTTACAACTTCAAGTTTACAATTTCAAATTTACAATTTCGAATTTATAATTTCACATTTATAATTTCAAATTTACAATTTCGAATTTATAATTTCACATTTATAATTTCAATTTCAAACGTGCACGTTGACACCTCTTAATCTACTATTTCAACTATTCGGTTTAGATTTACAACACCGGGTGAACGTTTTATGGAATTCTTCAATCTACTCTACTTTCTGATAATGTTAGTATAGTACGCTTTTCAGAAGACCAACATAGAGCATTTCGTCTAGACTACTAGGTTTAAATCGCTTCGCTCAATCGGACAACCGTTTTCTCAAAAATCTGGAGTTCCTTCTAACAACTGACTCATCTGATTCAATGAGGTACGATCTTGCGCTCGAGTGTTTATCTTGCACCGTTGCTGGGGTCCACCATGTCCGCCCCGGATTCTTTACCCAGACCTTTTCCCCCTTCTCATAATTATTTTTTACCCTGGCACTTTTATCGTAATATCTTTTGTTTGTGCTGTTGTTTTTGTTTAATATGGGTTTTATTTTGGAGCAGAGCTTATCATTTCTATGCCGTTCCGATCTTGCCGGCATTAGTGATCGTGTTTGTCTTCCCATAAGTAATTGTGTAGCGCAAATATTTGAGTTTTTTATTGGTGTATTTCTGTACTCTAATAGAGCCATCCATACTTTACTTTTACCTTCTCTACATTTTCGAATTATATTTTTCGCAATTTGGACATATCTTTCGGCAAATCCATTTGACTTTGGGTAATGTGGGCTGCTTGTTATCAGTTCAATATCTAGGTTTCTAGCAAATTGTTGGAATTCATAAGAATTGAATGGGTTGTTGTCGGCTACGATTTGATTGGGAATACCGTGAGTGGCGAATATAATTTCTAACTTATTAATAACTGTATTAGTTCGTTTATTGCTTAAGGGTACTACGTCCAAATATTTTGACAAATAGTCTCCTAACACTAGATAGCTTTGTCCAGCTATTTCCATTATGTCAATTCCTATTTTTTGAAAGGGATTTTCAGGCACTTCGTGGTTTATTAAAGGTTCTTTTATGTTAGAACTTCTAAATTTCTGGCAAATTGTACATCGAGTTACAATTTTCTCGATGTCCTCATTTAGGTTGGGCCAATATATAAGAGATCTTGCCCTCTGCTTCGTTTTTTCAACCCCTAGATGTGATTTATGCAATATTTTTAGCACTGACGCCCGTAACTTTAACGGTATGAAAATTCTGTCATTGAAAAATATCAATTTATCCTCAAGAAACAATTCGTTTCTATGCTTCCATGTTGTTATTTTGATGGATTGAGGGTCCTCGGGTGAATAAATAATTGTCCAAATTTACAGGTTGAGTTTCAATTTATTCAATGTGTAACAAAAGGTACCTGTCAAAGTTCACATAAATCAGTTACAATTCATAACAATTTAATAAAGAGATTATGCGAAGCATTATATAATAATAAAGAGTTTCATTGTTTACAATATTTTAAAGTTTCTTACAGAGTTCAGTGCAAAAGAAATAGAAAATAAATTGGCATGTGGCGACATATTTAAAAGCTCAAAATACAATAGAAATTACATGAAAAATTCATACCTTTTGTACAATTCTGAAAACACTTGTTTTGATAAACAAAACACTGCAAAACAATCGGAGGATTGTTGCACAAAACTTTCAAACAACTGGATACAATTTTCGGAGCACGTTTGTCACATTCAACTTTCTTTTGCTTTCCGTCGCATCAGCGTGAACTTATCAACAATTGCCTAAATGCCTGCCAACTTAATTACTACAGAAAATGAAATTCTAATTGCTACCAACTTCGACTATATATAAAACAAAAGTGTGAAATTAGGAATAGGATAGGGTTGGGTTAGATTTGGTCAGCTGTCAATTGATCAATTCTCAACACTCCTCCTTGATCAATTTACAGCAAAGTGTCTGGAATACCTTCCTGTTGAGTGGCTTCGTTAGGATGTCTGCTACCTGCTTGCTGCTCTCAACATGTTCCAATGTCACAGTCTCGCCGATGTGTTGCTGAATGTACTTTCGTGGTATCTCTATGTGCTTCTTTCCTCGACTTGTTTTTCCTTCGTGGGCATTTCGTAGCATGTGAATGGCTGACATGTTGTCGACGTACAGGGTGATCGGTTGATCGGCCTCCAGGATACCAAGTTCTAGTGCAATTCTCTTGATCCAGCAAACATCGTCGATGACTGACACAGCAGCACGATACTCGGCTTCGGCGGTTGAAGTTGCTACCAATCGCTGTTTTTGTGAGCACCAGATCACTGGTCCTCCTCTCATCACAAGTACTCCACTCGTCGACTGTCCTGTCTCCGAGTCTCCTCCAAAGTCTAAATCAGTGTATGCCACGAGTTCCTTGCCTCCTCCAAAGTAGATTCCTGCTGTCACAGTCCCCTTCAGGTACTGGAATACACGTCTCACCATCGCCTGATGGCTCTTCATAGGTTTGTTGCAGAATCTACTTAGGTAGTTCACGGCGAAGCTTATGTCCGGCCTGGTGATGGTTGCCAGATACAACAAGCTACCTATCGCCTCCCGATAGGAGTTGTTCGCCGGAAGTGGTTCATCATTTTTGAGGTTTGTCCTTTTTGTTATCATTCCTAGCTCGATCGGTGTGGAGACAGAGTTGCACTGCTCAAGCCTCATCTTCTTCAAGATCTTTTCTGTGTACCGAGGCTGGTTCACAAAGATACCGTCTTGCTCAATTTTGATTTCCATACCTAAGTATGTCAGCTTGTCCTGAGCCTTCTTGCTAAATGTAATTTGGAATTCCTTGCTAATTTTGTTCAGAAGTTTGTAAATCTTTTCCTCACTCTTGCCAGCTACCAATCCATCATCCACAAATAGTGACAGCATGATACTTCTATCTTCATTATAGTAAATACACGGGTCGTCATCCGTGCTGACCAGTCCTATCTCCTTCTCAAAGTATGTCGTAACTCTCTCGTTCCACATCCTTGGGGCTTGTTTGAGTCCGTAAAGACTCTTGAGTAGCTTGCAGACCTTCCTTGATCCGTCCTCGAATCCTTCGGGCTGGTGCATATAGATGTCCTCTTTCAGATTTCCATACAGAAAGGCTGTTTTCACGTCGAATGACACTATCTTCATTTTCTCCGATGCTGCGTGGCTGAGTATGAGTCGAACAGAAGCGTGACGGGCCACTGGGCTGAATGTTTCCGAGTAATCCACCCCCTCCTTCTGCTCGAATCCTCTTGCCACGAGTCTAGCCTTGAGTCTTCCGTCTGCCTTCTCTCGAAGTACCCACCGACACGTGATCGGCTTCACTCCTCCTGGACAATCTACAAGCTTCCAAGTTTTCATCTCTGTCAATGAATCGAATTCGTCCTGCATCGCACGTCGCCAGTTTTCATCCTTCAATGCTCTGCTTACAGGGATGTCCTCAGTTTCGCCAATCATGGCTACTTGTGCACTGTTTCCTCCACGAAACATGTCCATCACATAGTCTCTGAATCTGGGTGGTGGTTGCAGGTTCTGACGATCTCTCAGTCTCCTTCTGTCTGGCTCATCTCCTTGGTGTGTTGTCTCATTCTCATCTGGCTCGTCGACCTCTTCTTCTGGCTCACCTTCTTCATCTTGGCTTTCATCCTCTGTCATTTCATCAATTTGGCTGTCTGACTCACTGCTGCTGTCCTCCGTCTTCTCAGGTGTGACTTCTGATGTTGCTTCCTCAAGTTCTGTACCTTCTCTCTCTCTTCTCTGGCCTTCGTCAAAGATCACATTGTCTGAGCTGACAATCTTGCCAGTCTCCATGTAGATTCGATAGTAGGGTGAATCAATGTCGTAGCCAACCAAAATTCCTTTTTCTGACTTCCTGTCTATCTTACCTCTCCTTTGGTCGTGAGTCAAAACATAGCATTCGCATCCAAAAGGTCTCAGCTTCTCAATATTCATCTTCCGTCCAAACCACAGTTCTGCGGGGCTCTTTCCTGGTACATTACTCGTTCCGGTTTGGTTAATTGTGAAGACTGCGTGATTCATAGCCTCTGCCCACAGTTTCTCGTTCAGATTCTCTGCGTGTATTGTTGTCCTGGCCGCTTCAGCAATCGTTCTCATCTCCCTCTCGACCCTTCCGTTCTGCTGCGGTGTCTCGACATTCGTGAACGTATGAAAAATTCCAAGTTTGTCTGCCAACTGTCTTGTCTTCTTGTTTTTCAGCTCAGTGCCATTATCAGATCTCAGACTCTTCACTCGCCTTCCTAGTTGATTTTCTACCAGTCTCAGGTAGCTTTCAATCTTGTCTGGAGCTTCTCCCTTCGTCTTCAAGAAGTAAATGGTCCGGTAGTGTGTGAAGTCATCCTTGAATACAAGATAGTATTTGGCTCCTCCCAACGATGGGATGTTCATCTCGCCGGTGTCGACATGCACGAGATCCAATGGCTGCTGGGCTCTCTTGGGGTTTTCTGGGTGTGAATTTCGATGCTGCTTGCCGTATGTGCATCCTTTGCACACGTAATTATTCCAGTCGTCCACGTATTTGATTCCTTTTCTTTTCAAAATGTCTCTCACGTACTTGACATTTTGATGCGCGAGTCGCTCGTGCCAGGTTCTGAGCGAAGTCGCCATCAAACATGTCTCCTGTTCTCTCCTGAGCATCATCTTGTAGAGATTTCCTTTGCGTTTTGCCACTGCCACCACTTGTCTGCCATCCTGACTGTAAAACCTTGATTCGCTGCCATCTGCCTTCTGCACGTGACCTTTGTCCAACATCTGACTCACTGAGAACAAATTGAAGTTGAGGTTTGGTACGTAGATCACATCTTCAAGTACCACTGGATACCACTTTTCGCCGTCAAAAGCCTCCATCTCGATGTTCCCGACTCCAACGCCCTCTAGCTCAGTTGAGTCTCCGATGACAATTGAGATGAGTTCATTCAGCTGGACAAGTTGTGCAAACCACTCACGATGAGATGTCATGTGCTGGCTTGCTCCACAGTCTTGATACCATGAAGTTGCTCTGTCCTTGGCTATGCCCTTGTCGGCTGACGAGAGTGCGGTGGTTAAGAATGCTTTCCTTGCACTGGGCTTTTCATTCGATGATTTTTTTTCATCACGATCGGGGCATTCTTTTGCAAAGTGTCCTTTCTGCTTACATAAATTACAGTTGTAATTCTTCTTACAATATTCGATGTACTTGGCACATGGCTTGCCATCGCAGTTCTTCAACATGTGTCCTGGCTTTCCACACTTGTAGCAGTTCATTTTTGGCTTGTCTTGCTTCCTGGTCGTTGACTGCTTTTGTTTTCCTCGCTTGGCCATGAGTGCGTTGCTAGTGCTGCCCTCTTGATGATCTTTCAGTCGCTCGTCCTCGAGTCTCAGTCGTTCGATGAGAGTGTCCACATTCTTGTTGATTGCGCTGACATTGTCCCAGGCTGTCCTAAAATGTGCTAGCTTGGGCGGTAGTACACTCAGGATCCTTGTCATGACCCAACTTTCCCTGATCGGGTCATTTTCAGTCGAAACTTCATCAGCAATTGCCAAGATCTCAACACAATTTTCAACAGCTGATTTGCTTTCATCATAGGAAAAGGTGAAAAATTTGATTCGGGACATTTCTTTGGTTACATCAGTCTTTGTGCCATATAAACTAACTAATTTATCAATCATGTCTTTGGACGTTTTACAATTTGCAATTTTGGTCGCAATTTTACTACTAACATTTAGACCTATTAATGTTTGAGCCTCAATATCTGACTTAATCCAGGCTGCAACAGTATCTGTGTCTGCTGCACCTGCTGGTTTGGGGCTTGCGGCCGTTGTAACGTCATATAAACCTTTCGTTTTGAGTGCTAAATTCAGTTTAAATCGCCAAGAAATAAAATTTACATTGCCCTGACTGTCTTCAGTTAACATCTCTAACTGAGATTTAACACTGTCCATTTTGTTTTTAAGTCTTACAATTTTAACTGACTTTTGCAATTTCGAATAAACAAAATGACTTTACAAAATTTTCGTGGCGACTTGGTGATGTGGATTGACTTGCGTGTACGTTGCTCGACGCTGACCGGCTGCTTGCTGACTGCTCCGATGTCGTCGATTTTGAAGGTTATGTATCCTTGCCGGCTTACTGTCTCTGGGCTGCTCAACTCGACTTTCCTGCCAATTTCCTTGCCTTACGTCCGATGAAACCCTTCACAGCAGTCCTGGGCCCATAACCTGTTGTTATTTTGATGGATTGAGGGTCCTCGGGTGAATAAATAATTGTCCAAATTTACAGGTTGAGTTTCAATTTATTCAATGTGTAACAAAAGGTACCTGTCAAAGTTCACATAAATCAGTTACAATTCATAACAATTTAATAAAGAGATTATGCGAAGCATTATATAATAATAAAGAGTTTCATTGTTTACAATATTTTAAAGTTTCTTACAGAGTTCAGTGCAAAAGAAATAGAAAATAAATTGGCATGTGGCGACATATTTAAAAGCTCAAAATACAATAGAAATTACATGAAAAATTCATACCTTTTGTACAATTCTGAAAACACTTGTTTTGATAAACAAAACACTGCAAAACAATCGGAGGATTGTTGCACAAAACTTTCAAACAACTGGATACAATTTTCGGAGCACGTTTGTCACATTCAACTTTCTTTTGCTTTCTGTCGCATCAGCGTGAACTTATCAACAATTGCCTAAATGCCTGCCAACTTAATTACTACAGAAAATGAAATTCTAATTGCTACCAACTTCGACTATATATAAAACAAAAGTGTGAAATTAGGAATAGGATAGGGTTGGGTTAGATTTGGTCAGCTGTCAATTGATCAATTCTCAACATTCCAGAAAAATTTTAAATTTTCCGGAACATCTTTTTTATTCGTTGGCCACCCTTCCCTAATTATTTTCTTCAATTTTGACAACACAGGATCATTTTCTGTTTCTTTTTGAAATTCTAATTTACGTGTGGAACTTACATTTACGGTATGTACTAATTCGTTGAGCCCTTTTATTTCTGGTTCTGAATGGGTTTCAGTCATAAAATTCCTTGATAGTAGGTCTGCAATATGTAATTGCTTTCCTGGGCAGTATGTCAGTTTAAGTTTATATTTTTCTAATTTTAATTTCATTCCTTGGAGTCGCGGAGATGGGATTTTACAGTACTCTTTTGCCATGATTCCTAATAATGGCTTGTGGTCCGTTATGATTTCTATCTCGCGACCATAAATTAACGAGTGCCATTTCGCGCATGCAAAAACCACTGCTAAAAATTCTTTTTCGGTTGTTACGTGCAAAATTTGTTGCACGAGCGCCTGGCCAGCTGTTGGAGACGGGCCGGGGTAATTTTAATTTAAATTTCGCCGATCGCACCTGAATCGAAGTTGGGCGCCACTCGGTTTTATGGCTCACCGAGAACCAAGGTACTCCACCTAACGGTACCTAATGCATAATCGGGAGGCGGGAGGGAATCACAAAATTAATCAGCACGGCTCAAATGCGGAATACATGATATATTTTCTCCGTGAGGGGCCGAGTCAAATACAACGTGCGACGATACAAATATGAAAATTAAGCGCTACCACTAACCACTAAAGCTACCGAACACTAGCGGTACCGGCGAGGAGGCTCGAACTCGGTCAGGTCACCCGGAATCAATTACCAGGAAACACAATATTTCTTTCTATATTTTTTTTTTTCTCTAAGCAGGAGCGTACGCCGCGCGGGGCTCAAACCAAACCGAATTGCTAGGAAATAAATGAAAATTGCAAAGGGTACTTAACTCTCATCCTTTCCACGGGCCCACTCTGCCCGGACTCGAAAATCCTCGGCGACGATCACGCGGTCCAGCCGCCCTCGTGGTCGTGATCCGGGAATTTCAAGGCAATCCTCCTCCTTCTCCGCTTTACTCCGACCCTTTCCCGAGCTCTCTTCCTTCCTTATCCCGTCCTTTGCCGAATTTTCCTCCTCCTGCTCCTCAATGCCAATCTTTCATAAAACAATACTTCCCGCAGCTAAGTTCCAGTCCTTTCCTCCTCCTACTTTCCTCCGTATAGCTCCTCTTGACTTGGCTTCCGCTACGTTCCTCGACCGACTGACTCCTTCTCACACTACCTCTCAGAACCGCCCGCTTCACCTACCGGAGTTTCCGATCGGCCTTGCCCGATCTCTCGAACTTCGAACTTCCGAGGGCCGCGTTCGTCCTATCGGTTATCGGCATGGGCCAGCGATATTATTAAGGCTCTTTCCCATTTTTGGGATACATTTTTCTTCTCCCGATGCCCTTAGCAATTTTTCTTCGATCAGCGTGGGCCACAAGACTTCTTGTGTAACTTCTCCACTGGGCGCAATGCAGCGACCGTCCACTCCGGGTTACGGTGGTTCTTTCCTTTTGAGTCGGATAATTCCCTGGGGAAAATCGAGATATTCGAAACATACTGCTGCTCAGGGGTAGCACCAAAACTTGAGAGGGCTGGAACCGCCTTAATCCTGCAACACGCGATCTGGCTCACCGAGTTAAGCACCCTTCTTAACACGCGACCACTGCCGTTCTCTCCCCGGCATGCCCCCTGGCCTTCCTTCGACGCTCGAACGTCCTCAACCGGTGTACACGAGCTTTACAACTTACTACCCTTACTACTACTTGAGTTCAACTTAATCTAAATCGATTTGGGTACTCTTCCTATTAATTTACACTGAGCAAAACCTAACAACTATGCAGTACTTAAACGAATCTAAACATGATGAAGGGCATGCTCCTGCTGTTACCCTATCCTGGACGATAGTCTTCTCAGCCTCCGATGCAGACGGGGATGAGATGAAGACAAAAATGACGATATGAATGAAGACGACCAAATGAATATACGAGTATGCATGGAAACGACGAAATGCGGATGTGCATGAAAATGGGAATGAATGAAGATGTGACTGAAGACGGCCAAACGGAGATGTGAATTCCGATGCAATAAAGATGCGAATGACGGTGTGAATGACGGTGCCATAAAGATGTGAATGGAGACGACGACTAAGATGTGAATGAAGATTGAATTGGGATGCCAATGGAGACGACCAAGTGAAGATGCGAATGACGTCGACGAAATAAGATGTGACTTGAGATGACGCAATAAGATGTGAATGACGATGTGAATGAAGACGACGAAGAATCCGTGCCGGGGTCCCACAGGTAAGTAACGCCGCGCCGGTGAGTGTCGCAACCCCCGTTAAGGTTCCCTCCAGCCATTTCCGAACCCTGTGCTGCCTCTGCCCCAAGCGTCTCGCCCAAACCAACCGTCTCGCCTCAACCACTCTCCTCGGCTCTCCAACCCCTTCAGATCCCTCTCTGGCCTCCGGCCACAGCTCTGAAATTAAAATTTCTCCACAGCGTCGTGGTCCCATTTTACACATAGACGACACAAAGGAAATGGGTCCTAGATTTGAGCTCCTGCAGAGAACGAACGGACGACTAATACACTCCCCGTTGGACCAATTTCCAACGGTAACACGGTTTGCGAGTAGTTTTGTTCTGTTTCTGTTAAACTTCGCGAGTCATAACACACGGGTCTGGCGTTCTGTATTATACAACACCCTAAACCTTGTTTGGAGGCGTCGGTTTGTATTGTTATTTTTTGTTTACTATCAAATACTTTTAATGTTGGGGCTTTAACAACCGCATTTTTAATCTTCGTCAAACATTTTTCGTGTTGATCAAGCCAGTGAAATGCTATATCTTTCTTAAGTAGTTCTCTTAACGGCGCCGAGATTTGTGCTCAGTTTGGAATATATTCTCGTACATAATTTACGAAACCCAAAATTTTTTGCAAATCTTTTTTATTTTCTGGGGGTTTTAATGATTGTATGGCTTTGGTTCTATCGTTATTTACTGCTATTCCTTTTTTGAAATTATGTGACCTAAAAAATTGACTTCTTTTACCTTAATTCGTATTTTGTCCGGATTGAATTTAATATTTTTCTCTAGTGCTCTTTTAATTATGTATTAACTTTAACGTACGATTATGTTGCTCTTCCGTTTCTGTCGCTACTATTATATCGTCTATGTAGATCGTAACATTCGGAATGTCTCTAAAATTTTCTTCGTTCATTTTTTGAAATATTTCAGGGGCCACTTTAATTCCGAACGGTAGTCTTTTAAATCTATAGCACCCAAAGGGTGTGCTAAACGAGCATAAATTTTTTGTTTTTTCATCTAATTTAATCTGCCAGTATCCGTCCTTTAAATCAAATACTGAGAATAATTTTTTGCCTGCAAAGTTTAATTTTAGAGACTCAAACGTAGGGATTTCATAATAATGGTCTTTTATGGACTGGTTTATATACTTGGGGTCAAGACAGATTCTAATTTTTTTGTTGGGTTTTTCTACTACCACTATATTCGATACCCAGTCGCATACAGTTACAACTGGTTCAATTACATCCAACTCAACTAATCGTTTAAGTGCGTTTTTCAACGGTTGCCGAAGAGTCAATGGGATTCTTCTTGGCGGTTTTGATACTGGTTCAACATTGGGTTTAAGTTCAAGTTTGAAATTTTGACAAAAACACCCTAAACCCTCAAAAAGCTGTTTATAGTTAGATAGAATGTATGTTTTAGTTATATTGGTTTCAGTAATTTCATGAATCCGCCTTACTAGGCCGAATTCTACGCACGCATCCAAACCTAAGATAGGGATCGAATTTTCATCTACCATATGAAACGTTTGTTCGGCTATCGTATTTCTTGCTATGCATTTAATGTTTGCTATCCCAACTGTTTTGATAGGGGTTCCATTATAATTTTCCAAAAGCGCGCTTTGTTTAGTAATTAATTGTACATTGGGCAGTTTAGTAATAAATTTCAACGGTAAAACATTTGTGCTCCCGTATCTAATTTAAAATTTATTATTCTTGGACCAACTTTGATCGGCTCAAACCAAGATCGCACCTCCTTGTTATGTTCGGTTATTATATCGATATACCAGGAATCTGAGTTGTTAGTAGGATTTTCCTTATGTTTAATTTCATGCATTTTTACTTTTTTACATACCATAGCGAAGTGATTGAAACCGTTGCAGTTCGCACATCTTTTCCCGTATGCCGGACAATTACCTCTTTGGTGACTTTTCCCACAATATTTGCATTCTATATTGACCTTCTGGCTGGCGCTTTTTTGAAGAGAAGAGCTTGAACTAAAATTCACAACTTTATTATTTTTATTACAATGAGTCTTATCATAACTACGTGTGCACTTTCCTGCCTTAGTTTTGTTTTCCCGAACTTTCCGTTGACTTCCGTTAGTTTCGAGAACAGTATCCACCGATTTTCCATGTCCCCTTAGCGCATCCATCTGTGTGCGTGATGCCTCCGCTGCTCGTACAATCTCAATGGCCTTTTGCAAGGTTAAACTGTCTGTTTCTAACAGTTTACGCCGCACCGCTTTGTCATCGATCCCTAGGACGATCCGATCTTTCAGCATGCGCTCGGGATCATTGAACTCGCATCGTTTGACTATTTTCTTGATGTCTAACAGAAAATTATCGAATGGCTCGCCGTGACCCTGATTTCGACTATGGAACAAAAACGACTCCGTCAGGTTCTTTTTTGGCTTGCAAAACTCTTCGAATGCTTTGACTACTGAGTTATACTTCGTCCGTTCTTCCTCAGTTAAATTGAATGACTCGTACGCTTCTATTGCATCACCACCCACTGCATTTAGGAAGATCGCAATTTTAACTGGCTCTGCTTTCTTCTCCATTTCAATGGCTGCACCGAAAATTTGAAATCTTTGGCAGAACAGTCTCCAGTTTTCGGCAATGTTTCCTTCGAGCTTTAACTCGTCAACTTTCTTTAGGTAGTCCATGCTTTTATTAACATAGACGTAGCGTGTCTTTGGTGGACGACCACGTGCCTTAGGATATTCCGTTATTTTTTCTCTTTTAACAATTCCCATTCATGTTATGTAGATTCCTTAATTATTTCTTTAAACCGTGTTAAATTTAGGCCATTTAGTCTATTTTCCAGGGTCACCGAGCACTTAATTTTTTCGTAGGTAAGCTTCCTAAGAAGGCTGCGCCATGTAATGCTTACACGCTGCGCCGTGTAGGAGAAGAAACACAACAGTCGCTTTTAATAATTTATTACACTTGTGTCTTACGCACCACTGATCGTCACGGGAGTGTGTCGACGACTGACGCCTGATTCTCTCTGTCGTAGCTGGCTGTCGCATGGTTCTCTCTACAACCACAGACCGTACTCTGTCAATGGACATGCTCTTGCCATGTGCCCGAATTTGTCACATCTGAAACACTTCTGAACGTCTGATCTCGTTGCTAATTTCGCCATCGGTTTTTCCCTCTGATTTCTCTCCTCTGATTTTAACTCTGATTCCATCTGTAAAATATATTTTTTAATATCATCTATCGTTATAACTGTATTATTAAATTGTTTCTTAGTGAAATTTACTGTTTTCACACTTTTATGAGCCTCTGAAACAGCTTTGTAAGACGCTGATCTTTTCTCCTCTTCTGTCAGAGGTATCCTGTCTTCACATGTGTAGTGTTTCGTCAAAAATGCAGGGGCGTTGCGGATCAGCTGATTTGGCCTGGACTCCTACTGAGCAGAGAATTCCTCTCTGAGGCGTCGAAAAATGGGAGCAGCCACTTAGGCTTTTACTCCTCAGGAGCAGCTCGGGAGCTTTGACTCCTAGTTATGTTGGGGTTGACTTGGAGTAGCTGAACAGCACGACTCCAGAAAGAACAGACCCGTCTCGTGATCCAAAATCGAATCCCCCTCTTTATTAAAATTCTTCTGGTATTTATACTACTTACATTAACATCTACATTAATCGATAGTTGATAATTGCCTAATTGCTACCCTACTTACACGAAGACCCAGCTATCCCTTGGTCAGCTCATTTGGCCATTTCACAATAGCAAACTTGGGCGGCTCGGGCATGTGAATGTAAGCAAACCGAGCTACCTTGCTGCCTTGCCTGAGTTACTCAACATAGTAACCCGATTAGTGCGTCACTTAGTAGCTCGCGCTTTCATTCATAAAACGTCGCTTAGCTTGCGCTTTGAATTGGGGCAGGGTGTGATGGCCGCTTAGTGCTAAGCATGCGCTTTTTATGTCGCGCTTTGTTTACATACTGGAAGTTTGTTTATGAGAGCATTTGTTTATGTTCTCGTTGCTAGGGCTGTTGGCCTGTGAACTTGAAAACTGCTCTCGTTACTAAGGCTTTTGGCCTTTGATATCAAAATCTATCTTTATTCTAAATTTGGTAGATCACACATGTTTCATATTCTCTAATAATTGTGACAAACTTGTCACAAAAATTATTTATGCTTTCATTAGGTAACATTCTCACACTGTATAATTGTGCTCTGACCGAGGATGCTGAAATATTTGCTTCGGCCCTTCGACTTTCTCTAATCATCTGAATAATTTCTATTGGTTCTTTAATACTCAATATCTTTTTATGATAATATTCATCAACATGATTAATTATTATATCTCTGACTAAGTTTTTCTTTTTCCTTAATTCCTCTGAACTATAATCTTTATTCGTCGGTATGATTTCTTGAATGAATTCGAGTAAATCATGTGTTTGTAGTTCTGAGGTTAGGTAATCAATCCAAACATTCAAAGGCATGTTTTGGGTTAGTTTATAATTTCTTTTAATATTATATTTATTCACACTGTTACTTGTGTCTAGTGTGCGTCTGAATTCCCTGAATGTTTGGCTCAATTCATTTATTACTGTCGATTGAGTATTCTCGTGATCTTCTGAATTCGGCTCTTGTGTTATACTCTCAGTATTTACAAAATCCCCACCTCTGATTGTAGAATTTAATAAACACTTATTATTTACCTCTGAACGTCTGATGTTAAGGACTCTCGTTAGATTAGTGATGGAGTCTGCCATCAGCTTTGCTGATCTTTCCATTGACTCGGCTGTCTTCTGATTTGTTTCTGCTGTTGCCTCTAATCGCCTTGTAGTTTCTCTCAGATCCGCTCTGAGTCTACGTTCGCTCGGGGTTATCATGCACATCACAGGTAACCCCGGAGGCGTCAGGCTCTCTGATTGTTCTTCTAGATTTTTAAATAGATCAATTATTCTGATTATTTCATCTAACGCGGGAATTTTATTGAAAAAGGCAAAGTCAAAGAAGGAAGCAACAAGCAATTGAAAAGACAACGATGGCTATTAATAGAGTACTTAAATTTCTATTAATAGGACTTCTACTTACAGAAGCCGATGAATGTTTGACTCTATTGGAGGGAAGGCGCCGCTTTTGGGTGCGACAAATTTTTTAAAATAAATCAGGAGGTTTTTTATGCCAAGTGCTTTTTCCTCCTTGGAAGAATAATAGTTTTTTATTTAGAAATTTACCCGGGACTTATACAGTACTTTTATGTTGGGACTCTGTGCTGACCATTTTTTTGCAATATTCCAATAGTTTTAGTAGTAGGCATCTTTTCATCTCAGCAGACAGAAAGAGAGCAGGCTTTGAAAAGAAACAATTGTGAAAAGAGTTGGTGCTAAGGAGAAAAAGTTGTTCAAATTCAGAAAAACACATCACCCTTATTTCATTTTCTAACACCATTCTTAGCAATTAATAGCTGTGTTCTTTTCGTCTATCCAGAACAACAGGAGATTTCTCATTGATTTGAAATTTATCATATGAATTTCCTACAGCAGAGATTTAAAATCCTCAAAATAGCACCAAGTTGTACTGATTTTTCTTCACTTTGAAGTAAAAAATTAATCTGTAATCTATTCAGTTCAAATTTTGAAGTTTGGCATTATTAAAATCATGGCAATTTATTCGGTTCGCTTAATACAAGCTACAATATGTGACTTAAAACTAAAACTAAAAACTAGACTAAACTAAACAACGAAAACAGACAAATATAAGGGGAATGGAAGGATTAGTTAGGGGGTGGGTTCGGCGAATAAAGAGCTTGCTTGAGGGATGTTTTGTCAATGTGGAAGTCGAAAACAGTAGAGCTGTTGGCCTTACGCAACATTCTAGTGAAGGGTTCGAAGTGACCATAATTAGTACGATGACTATCAAGGTGAAATGTGGGGAAAGATCTAACATTCCGAGGGTTAGTTTTAAGGGATATGCTGTGTAGGAACTCGGGACAATCAATGGAACCAGACAGGACTTGATAGACGAAGGTAATATCGGCGACATCACGACGCAAGGAAAGGGGCTGAAGGTTGATAAGTTGACGGCGACTTTCATATGGAGGGAGGTTGAGCCGATCTGTCCAGGGAAGGTCACGCAACGCGAAGCGAATGAATCTGCGTTGAACTGATTCAATTCTGTTGATGATTGAAGATTGGGAAGGTGACCAGACCTGACTAGCATACTCAAGAATGGGCCTAACGAAAAAGATGTAGAGAGATTTAGTTACATAAGGGTTGGAGAATTCCTTTGACCAACGTTTAACGAAGCCTAGAGCAGAATTGGCACTACTGATGATGTGATCGAAATGGGAACGGAAATTAAGCTCACTATCACAGATAACGCCAAGATCGCGAAGGGAGGTGACCGAAGGTATGGATTCTCCTGAAAGCAGATAGGATCTGGGAGGGATGGAGGAACGTTTACGGGAGAAGGTGATCGATTGGCATTTGGAAACATTGAGGTCGAGAAAGTTTTTAGAACACCAGGTAGAGAAGTTGTTCAGGACGCTTTGAAGAAGGAAGGAGTCGGATGTGTTGGAGATTTGTTTGGAGATCTTCATGTCGTCAGCGTAAATTAAAATGTCAGAGTGGTTCACAACGTTAACCACATTATTGATGGCTAGTATGAAAAGCAGGGGACCGAGGTGGCTGCCCTGAGGCACGCCGGAATGGGATACGAAGGGATTAGAAATCGAGGAGTCGAAGCGAACCATATAATGGCGGCCATCAAGGTAGGAGTTAATCCATGAAATGAGGCGAGGAGGAAAGCCAAGGCGGTTGAGTTTAAAGGTTATCATCTTATGAGAAATTTTATCAAAAGCTTTACTGAAGTCGGTGGCAATAACATCAACTTCGGCACCGCCTTCCATGGCTGAAAGGGTGCGTGACACGAAGGTTGTTAAGTTGGTAGATGTAGATCGGCCTTTGAAAAACCCGTGTTGAACTGATGATATAATGGACTTGGAGTGGAATGACATAGAATCATAGATGAGACTTTCGAATAGTTTGGGAATGCAGGAAAGTTTGGCGATAGGACGATAATTTGCAACCTTTCTTGTGAATTGGGGTAATATAAGAATTTTTCCAGAGGTCAGGGAAAGCCCCCTCGGAAAGTGAAAGCTGGAAGAGGGCGGTAAGCGGTTAAACTAGGTGGGTAGCGCATTTCTTTAGAACAACTACGGGAATACCATCAGGGCCGGGGTCGAAATCATCAGCAAGAGCATTGATTTTATCGACGACGAGAGAAGGATCGATGTCAATAGTGACAAGGGAGGTTTGAAGACAGCGCTCCATAAAGGAAAAATAGTTTGGATCAGGGGCGGAGTCGGAGTCACTAAAAGATTTCGCGAAGAAATCGGCAAAAAGGTTAGCGATAATTGAGGGGTCAGAAGAAGATACGTCACCAAGTTTAAGGGTAGGGGGGTAGCCGTTGGATTTTCTTTTTAAATTAATGAAATTATAAAATTGTTTAGGGTCAGAAATGATCTTGGACTGCATGTTGTTGAAGTAGTCCTTGTAGAGGGATTCGCAACGTTCAGAGAAAAGGGAGGAGACGGCGGCATACGAGGAGTAGTCAAAATCAGACCTTGAACGAAGGAACGAAAACCACAACTTGTTCCTCTTGTTTCGTAGGGAACGAAGATTTTTATCATACCATGGTGGGGATGTGGAGCGGTTCCTTAAAGGTTCGAAGGGGACACATTGGGATAAGCAGGAGAAAAGTTCAGTGTAGAAAAGATTGGCGCAGTCGTTAATGGCTGATTGGTGGTCACATAAGGCTGAGAGGACGTGAGAATTGCCTAGAAGGAGATTAAGTTTCTCAAAGTCGGCTTTGCGGAAGTTGTAGTGAGCACGGGGCTCGGAATTTGTGTAGTTGAAGGAAGAATCGTGGAAAACTGTTAGGAAGAGTGGCGGGTGATGTAAATCAAGATTGGAAAGAAGATGGTTGCTCTCAATATCAACAGAGTCTAATGGGTTAGAAGAGAAGATCAAATCAAGTTGTCTACCCAGATGATTCTTTACTCCACTAACTTGAGATAGACCAGTGTCAGAGAGATGATCAGTAATTAGGGATTCGGAAGCAGAAGACATGTTAGAAGGAATGAAATGGCAGTTATCATCAGAGATGGACCATTGCAACCGGGGAAGATTGAAATCAACCACGACTATAATGTCGTCAAGGGGATTAGCAAGATCGGACAAGGCATCGATTGCGTCGATTGCTTGTTTATATGCTTCGAGAGGTTGCGCGGGACGAATATAGCAGCACAGAATGAAAAGGGAACGACGATGGAGGGAGATTTTAATAGAGATCCATCCGAAAGAAGTGGAATTCGAAAAGTTAATCAGGGTGGAGCTGAACCGGTTATGAACAGCAAGAAGAACGCCGCGACCAGAAGGGCCAGAGTCATTGGGACTACCATCGGCGCGAAAAACACTGAAATCTGACGAAAATAATTCGTTACTGTTGATACTGGGAATAAGATTGGTTTCGGAAAGCGCAAAAATATCGTAAGGGAGAGACTGTGAGTTCAGAAAAACGTGATGAGTTTTTGAGCGGAGACCTCTGACATTTTGATAATATAGCGAGAGGCAATTCAATGGCTGCTTGTTAACGGTTGGAGGAGAGAGGAAGTGGGGATTAGAATTAACCGGTGAGTTAGGAACAAAAATAGTTTTTCGAGTCACTGCGAGATTTTTGAAGATGGGAAACACGTTTGGAACTGACGTAAGAAGCGTAGGTGGAAAGGTCCTCTGAAACATTACGGGGAGAGATGTTGAAAGCTTCGTGGTATTTGAAAAATAATCCGCCCAGGACCGTGGGATCAGTCGGGAGACCTTCCTGATGTAAGGAGATCTTCACGTTCGTTTTAGTTTTTCCATCTATGCAGACGAAGTCAGCCTTGTTATGAAGGTAAGCGAGATAAAGGCGCACGTTTTCATAGATTCTACGATCCCGCAAACGAGATAGCAAGTACCGACCGTTAGAAGTTTCAGCAGACTGCATAGTTAGCTTCACAACCGGAGGAAGAAGAGGATCAATAAAGGAGGGATTGTTAGAACTTGTGGGAGAAGAGGGCAAGGTTTGTGAGAACGTGGGAGATGTGGGGGCTGGGACTGAGGTGTAAAGACCCTGGGAAGATGAAGAGGAGTTATGAGACGACAGAGTGAGTGAGGCAGGAATTTGACTGTTAGTGACTCCGGATGAAGAGGGAGCTGATTCAGAAGGAATAACAGAGGTAGTGGTAGTAGGTGGGGCAGCTGGGTTTAATGTGTGGGAGTAAATAAAATTAGGATATTTTATAGGGGTGGTTAATTTGAAGCTAGGAAATATGCCGGCTTTTAGTTGCCAATTGGAGGGGGAAGAATTAGAGGTGGGACGGAGATTGATGTTTTGGGGTTTATTTAATTTTATATAGGAGCCCATTGTACCATACCTTATCAAATGCCTGTGCCACGTCCAGAAAGAGAACCACACAGTGCTTTTTCTCTATCAAATGCCGTTTTTATCTCATTCACTATTTTGTGAACTTGCTCGATGGTGCTGTGCTTTTCTCGAAATCCGAACTGATGGTCTGGTACAATGTTATTTAATATTAGTGTCTGTCTGTCTTTCCCTGGCTTTGGTATAATTATAATTGTGGCCAATTTCCATGCTTTTGGGTAATAGTGTAAACGTAGTATAGCGTTAAAGATGTTTGTTATCCCTTTGATGCTGCACATTGGGAGAGCTTTTACTAGTTTCCCGCTGATGCCGTCATGGCCCGAGGATTTCCAGGTGTTAATGCATGCTATTTGCCTGTGTACTTCGTTGATTTTGAATTTAATTGGTCTAGTAGTTGGGGCTGGGGTCGCTAGTGGGTGGATAGTCTCCGAGGAGATGGTGGGTGCGAATACTTCTACCAGGTGTTGAGCAAAGGCCTCCGCCTTTTCTTCAGAGCTGCAGATCCAGTTCCCTTTGTGATCTCTGACCGGGGCATCTGGTTGTATAGGCTTCTTAATACGTTTGGTAGTTTTCCAGAGTGAGTAATTAGTATTTATTTAGATTTTTTAGCCTCAGGTGATCTGTGCTGCTGCCATCTAGCCTTGGCTTTTCTTTTGGCTTTGATTTAGTTCAAGAATCGACCTATTGGCGCGGGAATGTGTCCTATCTGGGAGTGAGCTATGTGATGGGGGACGGCGATCTCTGCGCATTCTTTGACAGTTGAGTTCAGGTACTCGATTGTATTATCGATATCCTCGATTGACTTAAGTCTGATGTGAGGGCAGAAGGTTTCCCCTATTAGTTGTTGGTATTTGCTACAGTTTGTTTTGTGGCTTGTGAGGTTGTTGGGTTTGCATGTAATGTTGGGTCTGCTGAATAGAGTGTAGATGGTGGGCGAATGGTCTGAGGGTAAGTCTAGTTTAGTTTCAGCCCTGATATGATCTGCATTAAAACTTTTGTAGATGCAGAAGTCTATGATGTCCGGTATTTCGTTTCTATCCGAGGGCCAGTAGGTGGGCTTCCCTCCAGCTGAGCAGAACAGGTTGTTTTTGAGATTAGAGGTTAACAGTTGTTTGCCCTTTGGGGTACTGAGACGGGATCCCCAGTGAGGAGATTTGGCATTGTAATCTCCAATTGCCTGGAAACGATGCCCTAAGCATTGGAAGAATTTATCAAATTGGGCTGTAGTGATGGGGAACTTTGGCGGGCAGTAAACGGCTGCTATGTTGAATTTAGATGTGCTTTCGCTTATATGTATGGCCGTGTAGTGGATGTTTTCCAGCTGTTCGTTGGGCAAGCGATGGTATTTTATTCTGTTTTTGATAAATATTGCTGTTCCCCCATGGGATTTATCTTCCGGATGGTGTGTGGTGTGGCAAGTATACCCAGGAATCTTACATTTGTTTCTGCTTGTTAGGTGTGTCTCAGATATTAGCATTATATCTAATTCATTTAATTGCATGAATTTTTCTAATTCTAATAGGTGGCCTTTGATGCCATTAGCATTCCATTGGGTGATTTTTATTTGGCTCATGGTTTGAGTAATTTTAATAGGATTTCTGTTTGTTTATTTAGTTTATTTTGCATTTGTTGCATCGTGGTTGTGAGTTGTTGTATATTTGCCGCTAGAGACAAAAGTATCTGCGTGACATCGTCATGTTGGGGGAGGTGCGGTGGTGCTGGGTTGTTTTTGAGTACGTTGGCGTAGGTGAGTGGGTTGTCGCTCCGAGCGTGAGCTTCTTGGGATGTGTGGCCTTCTGGGTTGTGAGGAGTGGTCCATGGAGGATTGGAGGATTTAGTTGGCTCGAGATGCCTATGGGGGGCTTTAGCGCGATTTATTGTTTGGTACACGGGGCATCCTCTGTAGTTTGCAGTATGACCGCCGTTACAGTTGCTGCATTTCTTTACTGAGGGATCTTCCCTATTTTTGGTGCAAGATCGCACTGGGTGGCATTCGCCACAAGCTACACAGACGCTGGTTAGCCTACAGTATGTTTTTGAGTGCCCGAATTCCTGACAGTTTTGACACTGTATTGGGCTGGTACGCTTATAGGGCTCCTCTACGGAGATTTTCCTGTTTAGTACGTATCGGACATCATAGATGGGGTGAGACTTGCCTTTAGGTGGTTTGCTGCAGGCTGGATCTAGCTCTACCCTAAACATAGGCTGAGGTTGTTTGAATTTGTTGATTATATTTGTTATTGTTTTAACTTGGAACCCTTGGTTTTCAAGATCTTCTTTTATTTCGTCGGGGTCTACATTGTGGTCGATACCCTTTAGAACAACCCTCAGCCCTTAAGCGCTTTTCAATTGGTATGTGTAGTATTTTTTTTCATTTCTATCAAGCCAGTTTACAATCTGCGTATAGGCTACCTCGCTGTTAACTTGCAGCTTAGTTTCGTATAGTTCGCCTTTTTTCAGGTCGACTATGTAGTATTTATTTTTGCCTATTAATTCATTGATGCCTTTGATCAGCGTATTATTGCTGCGTTCGCGTATGTATATTGGAGGCAGCTTATGTTGGAGCATTGCGGGCTCGTGTTCATCGTTGCTTAGCAATGCAAATCTGTTACCTGTTAATGGGTCATTAGTCTTCGGCATTTTTGCCGTTGATGCAGGCTTCGTGTTGGTTGGGCTACGCTTGCGCTTTTCAGCGGTGATTATATTAAAATAACGTTGAATCCCAGTAGGGGCAGTGGCCTCTGAGTTAGGAGGAGTTGTGTCCATATGATCGGTTTGCACTTTTCCACTTCTTTGCACTTTATCATTTAATTGCACATAATGGAAAGGAACCTTTACGACTTAGGTATTGATCGCCGTGAAAGTGTGTCTTTAATATTCTAATGTGAGTGCAATCCAAAGCACCTATTGCGCCAGGAAAGTTATATGTGGATTGCCACTCTTCTTTAGCCTTCTTCATTTCCTCAAAGGTGGTTGAAAATTTAATCCATTCTCTCGCCTTATCGCAAATGCTGCTATATACTTCCCAAACAATTTTTGAAACTGTGGTCCTATGAACGCCAATGTCCTCTCCGACTACAACTTGAAATCCCGGGTCACCTAAAGAATATTTTCATCCGTTTAGTTTTCGGAATTGCACCACCACGATTTTCTCCAGTATCGTCGCATAAGAAATTATTGTTTAGCCATTGCACATTATGGTATTCAAATCGGTGCAGTGATTTGGAATTATCTCCCGTTAGGCCGAAGCGGCGAGTATAATAAACGTTTCTTTTACGCGTTGCTACATTTACGTACATACATGCCGATTTATTTTTTGTGTTCACTGTCCTGTTCTTACGTTTCACGCAAAAATTAGACAAATAAATTTGACTTTTATCATCTCATTTTCATAGAGTGAGTGTATGCTAAAGGAGGGAATTTTTATTCATACCGAATTGAGTGTTCACTCCGAACGAAACACTCTTGTTCAGACTCAACGCTTCATGCAATTTATTAAGCTTAAGTTAAGTACTTTACACCGCAAACGAGATGTAAACAAAAGAGCGCACAGCTGACTTCGCACTTGGGAAAGACTTTCCGCTTCCCAGTTATGTAATTTAGATATTAAGTAATTCTTTATTCGGTATGAATATCATCACTTTTGAATAAAGTAAGCACTCTGAATAATCAACTGGGACTTTTCACTTTGGAGCTGTGCTGCTAAGCTACTCCATCCCTCGTTAAGGAACTTTGGAGCCGTGCTGTAAAGCAACTCCAAGTTTCTTCTACTCACATTGGAGCCGTGCTAATAAGCAACTCCAATCAGCGACGCTCAGAGTATAAGCTCCCGTAGCTGCTCTAGAGGAGTCCTGCCCTTCGGCTGGCATCTACCTAACATTTCCCAGGTTGAACCACTCCGGGATTGCACAATTGTATCTCGGTCAGATCGGCACAACGCAAGGACATCGCAATAACGGTGATACGTGGGTTTGTGCTCAAGTATCCCGCATCGAGTGCCAAGGCTTCGCACCTTGGTTAACTAGAAGCACTAGCAGTTGATAGACGGCACTCAATCAAAGCTTGTGCTTCGAACGATAGGCAAAAGAGCCATTGTAAACAACTCTTCTCAAGAGAATTCTTTCAGAGTGTTCACTCAGTTTTTATTCACACTACCCATTATCGCCCTTATCCGCCATCGACAGTTATCATCCGCCGCTGGATATACAAGTTTCCTTCGAAAAAATCAATTAAATTTCGAAAAATCAAGTCAAAAATTTTAACTACAGGGAAGCTGATTATGAAACACTGGACAAATTTGTGACTTAAGACAAGATTACTGAAAGTGGTCATTTTCAAATGCAATTGCGAACAAAATTTTCCCTACGTCTTTGGGGGGGGTAACTATTCTTAATTGTGCCGATGAAGCTCTGTTATTTTCGGTACTTTTTTATTAAAATTAGTTTTTTATGTCGCGACTTCCCGTACCAAATTTTCCATATTTCACCGCGATTTACACCAAATTTCACTTATAATTTACATTTACGTATCATTTACTTTACCATTCACTTGTTAAACACTCGCGTTTTAACTGTAATACTTGGAAAAGTACAATTTCCAATTATTATTTACAACTACTCACCATTCCGTCCTGCTTGTCATATTTTTGTTTATATGTCATTTGACATTTAGCATTGCTATCGTGCACCACCTGTTGCGGGTGCGTTTACAAAGCGATTATGCATTCCTACGCGTCTTAGCTATACATTTTATATTGGAGTATCTCGAACTAATTTACAACATAAGTCTCTTCTGGTACGAATGCAAAAACATCATGATGAACTATTTAATCACATTGACATCTACTTTTTGCGTCCTTGTTCCTTTAAGTATAGTTTGAAAAATGACATCAATGATCGCTTAATTTAAGATAGTTTAAATCTAAATACCTCAAAATCTGAATTTGAAATCTAAAACTTTATATTCTTCGGAATCGTCTACCATTTGGTTTGTTGCAATTCTAATCAGTCACTTTTATAATTATATTACTTTATTATTTTTAATTCTATTTCCATTTTTTGTGTTTTAGCTTACTATTTATAGTACTATTTATAAGAAAATAGACGAAGTATCAGAATTTTGAATTTTGCTTTTAGTTCTTAGGGCACATTGCTTTTATGTAGGAGTACTCTTAATTTAATGAAATATATTATTATTAAGTTGTAATGCGGTATCATGTAATAGGCTACTTTGCTGTTCGTTATCGCTAAAATAATAAAATAAAATAAAATAAAATAAAATTGATATGTACTCCAATGGAACACAATTTTCATTTCCACCTTCCCTAATCTGGCATCTAACGAGGAGTTTTTTGCAGGCCGCCATAAATTGTTTAACAGAAGGATTGGTATTTCTTCCCAAATGTGAGCTAATAGAACTAAGAAACAGCTCAAGATGGTCTTGGTTTAATTTAAATAATGGGATGAATTTTAGCTGTTTAGTTGATATAAATCGTTCGTATAGTACATCAATATTTTTTAAACAAGCTACTAATCCAATGAAACTCATTTTTCGATTACTGTCTATTACTAGCTGCTCAGTCACTAATTTTAATTTTGAAAAGTATTCACCGCACGGCCCGTGGATCATGTGTTTGGTAACAATATCAAATAATTCTTGATCAATTGATGGGTCTGGAATTTCGGCTGAAATTATTTGATCAATTTCTTCTGGACGGATTTTATCTTGAAGCCAAATTAAAATGTGGGTATGAGGCAAACCCCGCTTCTGCCACTCAATCGAATACAGCCAACAGCGTGTGATACCAAAAACTGAATATTTAACAATAAAATCAATTAAGGATTTCAATTTGTGTTTAAACACACGTGCAGTTATATCATGACGATGAAATGCTTGTTGTCCTGGTGATAGTAAAGTTTGTATCTCTTTCCAATTTGGATTACATGTGAATGTAATAAACAAATCCGGTTGGCCGTAATGACGTACGTAAGTCATCGCATCTTGTATGTATTCCTACATATTCCGTGGACTGCCGATGTAGGTTGAAGGTAAAATGAAAGCATTACCGATGTCATTGGGGTTTAAATTTCCGTCGATGTTTCCAACAACAGCATCTCGTAAGTGAATGTATTCTTCCGATCGTAATTTAGCCTGGTTATATCGAATAAATCGCATGCGTTCGCTTTCAACCTTAGCATACATATCAACAATGTATTGACGGAATAGCCGACGATAACCATCAATCGGTGTGCGTAGTAGTTCATAGAACTAACTTTTTTATTTCCATTAGCACCTAAAAAAAATAAAAAATAAAATGAAATAAGAAATTAAAATGCGTTCATACAGTTAGAAAATAAATAGTTAATAGTCAAATTTACCGATATTTGGATCACACTGTTTGATGTTAAGGTGATATTCATCCTGTCCTTGCCAAAATATTAATGGATATTGTAGTGCGCCATATGAACGGTGTAGATCCGAAATCGTACTGACAGTGTTGTCTCGCCGTGTAATTTTTATAGCTCGGTTGTCAACTGGATCACCAACCATAATAATAGCAACCTCGTCAACAGTTGGAGCGATGAATCTGCAAGCATGTTCACCTAATGGTACTTTGTCGGCTTTTATGACGATTTGATAGTTGTCATTTTGCAATCGTGGCGAAACTCTATTAAACAATCGAATTAGTTGATTATGATCTTCTAAAAAATTTTCCAGCAACATCACAATTGCTCTTTCCTCTGCTTGTTCAATGAAATTATACTGGCACCGAGTTGTTACGCGCTCTTCACAAATGCCCATAAAATAAATTTGAAGACATTTCGGATCATCATCAGGCATTGGCATCAATGATCCGATTTTATGGTACACCTGGCCTTGTATTTTGAATATAGTTTCAAAATTACGTCCATCGGATGCAAGATCGCAAATTTTAGTTGCCCCAAATGACGTCATTTGGAAGCAAGAATTAAATTTGCGTATCTTACGCAAAAATAATTTTGAATCATCTGTGTTGTGACCGAGCAAATTAAAAACAGCCTCTTAATACTTATAAACTTTATTTTCCTTAGCACAGCGTATCCCCTTGTCCATTCGTACAACCACAAACGTCATGACAGTCAGTCCTGCCACACGCATCCACACACTCTCCAAAACAGTGCTGCCAGCCGTATGTTTACCACACTCTCCCACGCTTATTGATGTTCCTCACCTGTAAGACATATCCTTGAAAACGCACCGGAATACGGGTTGTACGGCTGGATCTGCGTAAAGGCCGTACAGGTGGTTGAACTTCTTCCCGACATCGCGGCTGATCTTGAGACTGAGGTTGAACTTCTTCCTGACATCGCGGTTGATCTTGAGACTGAGGTTCCGTCGGTTCCGCTAGTTCCGGCAACGGCGAAGACAGGGTTTGCGACTGAAAAGTTGTTCCCGTAGTTGTCGTCATCCATTCCAATAGACTCGATGTCGGGTCGACACCTCCTGATGGCGGCGATTGATTCCCGGTAATTGTTGTAGGTCTGAGTGTGTTCATCCCTTCCGGTGGCACACTGGTCGATCGCAGCTGGTTAATGTGCCTTTTAAGTATATATCCATTGTCTAACTTGACCTGATAATGAAGCCCTCCAAACTTCCTGATAACTGTTCCAGGTCTACACTGCTGTTTATTATTAGAGTAGTACATAGCCTGTACCCTCTCTCCCTCGCTTAATTGTCTTGCTCGTCGCGCCGGATAATCGTATTTCTGAATTTTAACTGGTTTCAGTGCGTCCAATGCGATGCGCATTTGGCGATTCAAAAACAGTTCAGATGGCGTGTTTCCATTAGCCAACGGTGTAGCTCGATATCGAAAAACAATTTCACGAACCTTCTGGCGCATTGTTAAAGGCTCATCGATCATGGCTGCAAGTTTGTGCTTGAAAGTCTGCACATTCCTCTCAGCAAGTCCGTTTGTTGCCGGATGCCCCGGTGCGATAAACCTCTGGAAAATACCTGCACTCTTACAGAAGTTCTGGAAGATTTCGCTTGTAAAAATAGTAGCATTGTCTGAGACCATGACATCCGGAAACCCACACCGTGAGAACACTTCCTGAAGCAACTCGATTGTAGACGCAGATGTAGGTGCGGACGTGCATGGCAATATCTCTGCCCACTTTGATTTTGCGTCAATAATGACCAAAAAATAATAACCTTGATATGGTCCCGCATAATCAATATGCACACGCTGCCAGTTGTTTTCTGGTTCCATCCATGGATGTAAAGGAGCCTTCCGTGGACTAGCCCGGACAGAAGCGCATGCTGAACAAGCTCTGATTAAATGTTCGATGTCCCTGTCGATTGATCTCCAATAAACGTATCGTCGTGCTAATTGTTTCATCTTTGTAACCCCAAGATGAGTTCGGTGAAGCTCCTGTAGGATAGCTGGTTGAAGAGTTGATGGTATAACTACCCTTGATCCTTTGAACAGAATGTCGTTGTCAATTGTAAAATCAGCATCACTTGAAGAATCCTTCCTAAGCTGATGAAGAATTTCCGCCAATACCTCGTCCTTTCGTGTTTCCTCCTTAATGGCTTGATAAGTCAGCTCTGGTGTTGAAATGCGGTTAACACAACCCTCACAAATCTCATGGACTTCATTATTAATAGCGGCATCCGTTTGTGCCTTTGGGTTGATAGGTGCTCGTGATAAACAATCCACGTTTGAATTGTCGGCTCCCTTCCTGAATTTTACTGTGTAATTAAACCCGGATAAAAATGCTGCATAACGTTGAAGTCGAGCTGACGTCATTTTTGGAATCTGTGAGTGTTGATGGAAAATTCGCACTAATGGTTGATTGTCTGTAATTAAGTCGAAAGGTCGTGCAAATAGATATTGATAAAAATGATCCACTGCAAAAATGATTGCCAATGCCTCTCTATCCAGTTGAGAGTATCCCTTTTCTGCCGGGCTCAATGACCTCGACGCAAAAGCCACAGGTCTTTCGATGTCATCAATGACGTGAGACAAAACTCCAGCAACCCCGTGAGGGCTCGCGTCACATGCTAATTGTACTGGTAATTTTGGATTGAATGGCATGAGAACCCGGTCGCTGGCTATTTCTTGTTTGAGTTGATTGAATGTTGCTTCTCGCTCAGGTGTCCACTTAAATGGAACGTTGTTCTCCAATAGCCTACGCAGAGGTGCAGTTTTGGTAGATGTCTCCGGAATAAAACGTGCGTAAAATGTCACCATACCCAAAAATCGTCGAAGTTCCTCAGCTGATGATGGCCTTGGAATAGCAGTGATTGCTGCAGCTTTCTTTGGTGACTTTGATATGCTGTTAAACCTGACTATATGTCCCAGGAATTCTATCTGTTCCTGAAAGAACATGCACTTGCGTTGATTGAGATGTAAGTCGAATTTTTCTAATTGTTTGAGACAAGCATCCAAATTCAATGCACACTCCTCCTTAGTAGCACCATGTACCACAATGTCATCAAAATAGAATTCCGTTTTGGGCACTTCTCGTAAAATCTGATCCATAATTCTGTTGAATTCAGCTGGTGCCGTCTTGATTCCAAAAGACAATCGATTCATTCGATAAGTTCCTCGATGAGTAGTCATTGTCTGGATTTCACTTGATTTGTCATCAACTGCGATGTGTAGATAAGCCTTGAATAGGTCAAGCCGACAAAAATATTTCGAGTTTCGAAAACTGTTCAGAATGTCGTCGATTCTTCGAATAGGATAATGAAAATTGATAAGGCGTTCATTAACACCGATTTTGTAGTCCACACAGAGCCGCAATCCTCCATCGCTTTTTGGAATAATGACCAGAGGTGATCCCCAATCCGAGCTTTCTGCTTTGCTTATAATACCAGCAGTTTCGAGTATGTTAAGTTCTTCCTCAACGCGATCGCTAAGCGCATAGGGTACATTACGCTCTTTGTGAAAAACCGGCGTAACTCCCTCGCGAAGTTTGAGTGCAACCGTGAATCCCGGAACACAGCCAACTGTTTCCTTGAACACATTCGGATATCTCGCTCTGATTTCGTCGACATTGTGAACTCTATTGATTGACGGAGGTGATAAACCCGATGCACGACACTCGTCAAGTTGACTGAGATCGATTTTCAAGTGTCGGATCCAAGTTCTTCCCAATATTGCTGCAAACCCGTCTGGTACCACATACACATCCTCCTGACTCTCGACATTGCCATATGCAGCTCGAACCGTGATTTTCCCCTCGGATACAAATATATCCTTAGTATATGAACGAAACCCAACATTAACCCGCTGAAGCGGCATTTTCAGCTTTAGGTTTTTGAATTCTTGAAGTGGCATAAATGTATATGCTGAGCCTGAATCGACTTCGAATTTGAATTGTTGTCCCTCGATTAATATGTTTGCATAGTATCGATTGCTATCATCAATTGTGTTACATTGGTACATGTCAATTATACGTGCAACACCGTATGCGTGGATATTCTCGACTTCACTTTGAATTAAATTAGTCGCTTTTGATTTTTCAGCAATAAGTGATTTGATGCATACTTTAGCTATATGCCCTTTTTTGAAACATTTTGTGCATTTGACATTTGATTGTAAGAGTCTACATTCCCTTGATACATGATTAGATTTGCCACATCTAAGGCACGTGTTGTCTAATCCCAAAGATTTCAGGTCGATTTTTGGGAATTGACATTTCCGAGCATTTATTTGAGTATTCGATAGTTGGTGTCTTCGAGGCTTTGATTGATTACGTGGCTTGTCACAGGAATTGCTCGAATTATAGTTTATTTTGTTAATGTCGACGACGGGAGATACGGTCGACGACTTCTGAGCCAGTGTACGAGAATCGATCTTCGATGCTTCTAATGCTATGGCCTTTTTGAGAACTTCTTGGAAATCGTTCGTTTTTGACTGTAGCAATTGTTCGCGAATACTGTTGTCCCTGAGCCCTCGAATAAATTGTGCTCGTAGGAATGTATCAGCGATTGAAACCTTACATTCGCAGGGTGAAACAAATTCACAATCTCCTATGTCTGCTCTTAACATGGTTACAAACTGCGTAATAGATTGTTGATCCCCCTGATAACCTGATAGAAATTGATGTTGAGCAACCAACACATTTTTCTTAGGGGCGAGATGCTCTTCCAACAATCTAACTAACTCGTCATAATCGAGATCTGTTGGTTTCTTCGGGGCTGCAAGAGCTGAAACTATATCGAAATTTTGAGCTCCCATCGAATTAAGCAGAAGCCTAGCACAGTATGGCTTATTAGACTTGATATTTTTCAATTCAAGATAATTGTCGAAACGTTGCTTATAATTACGAAAACTTTCCCGTTTTGAATCGAATATTTCAAAACTTGACACCAGCGCTGCATTGATTAATGGCTGATTTATTGGATTTGATCCTGTAGGATTACCTTGATTATCCTGTGTTGAAGGTTGCTTCATTTGAGTGAGTAGGCCTGACATCATTTCCATGAACGACCCAAATTGTGTAGCGTCCATTTTGATTTAATTTTCCCAACACAAATTCAGCAATTGATATATTTGAATTGACCTACTTGATGACTCAATGTAGGTTTGAACTTTCGACTGTAGATTATGCACGCCGCGTTGAAATTGATGATTCTCCGTAAGGTTGATTATTCCTTGTCGATGCGTGATGCTACCGACGCTGCAATTGTGAAATTCGGCGTCGATTGCCACAGGTTGAAAACGTGTTACGTCTGCACTCCAGCCACACAGCTCTTGAAGTTCCGAGTTTCCGCACTTTCCTTCGAAAATTTAATTTCGTTTACCTCGTCGCCAATTCTGTTGTGACCGAGCAATTAAAAACAGCCTCTTAATACTTATAAACTTTATTTTCCTTAGCACAGCGTATCCCCTTGTCCATTCGTACAACCACAAACGTCATGACAGTCAGTCCTGCCACACGCATCCACACACTCTCCAAAACAGTGCTGCCAGCCGTATGTTTACCACAATCTGAATCGCCAGCAAGAAGGGATAATAACTTTTCCCGATGCGCGGCACATGCCGGGTGTTTCATTCCGAAATTTCAATGCCTGACAATATTGACATACGTTATCCATTGCACCGATAGCAATTTTAGAATGCGCAAAGTAGTTAATACCTGGTGCATATTCGAAAGCAAGACGAACAAATAATGCACGTGTTAATGAGCGGCTGATTCGCTGCCTCGGTCGTTCTTGTACTCGTGCTACAGCTATGTTTCGTTCTCGTGCCACTCGTGGTCTTGTAATAGTCTGTCGCAGACGTTCGTCACGCTGTTCTTGACATTCTTCTGCACCACGCTCTGCTGTGCTGACTCATTGGGTTGCATTTCTTATTGTGATTTGTTCTGCCGACTAATGAGCTCTTTCAACGCGTTTGCGTCGTGCCTCTCTGCTCCTCGCGTTGTTGAGGTTAGATTTTTTCGGTGGCATGCGACTGAAAATAATAATTTAAACGTTGAAATATTGAAAAAAAACCTGAAAAACATGCTACTATAGCGCATTGAAATAACAATATATATATTATAATAATATAACTATGTGATAACACTTACATGTATATAGTTTAATTAGAGTTTTGAACAACGAAGCACTAATTATTAAAAAGCAGGAATAATTTCACTGTATTATATTCACTATAATATGAATTTAATTTATACTTCAGTCTAAGTAACACGTGGCCGGCTATGCTAACGCCAAAAATTGAAAAAGTGAAATTCACTGTATTTCGTTTACTAAAAAATAAATTTAACCTATACCTTAGCCTCAGCAACATGTGGTGGTTATGCTATTAAATTGTAGCTTATATGAAACGGTTGGACGTTTGACATAGCGCCATCTATTGAATACTTACTCAATCCAGTCAACACATGTCGCCATCTGTTAAAATCGTTTGGAGCTAACAGATAATTGTGACTGTCAAATAATAGACAAATAATTTGGAATAAAATAATATTGCGGTCATAAATTGAGATGTAAGCTATCCTATCTTTCAAGTTGGATCAAACTGCACATGGTGTACAAATTTGATTAAAATCGGTTAAGTAGTTTAGGAGTCCATCGCGGATAAACAACGTGACACGTAATTTATATATATTAAGATTTGTTTTATACATTTTATACACAATGTTTGCCTGCAATTGGAGACAGACTGGAAGAAGACGCCCGAGATGTAGCTTCGAGAAAGCTCTACTTACCATGATTTGGTATTTGGCAAATACGGAAACCTACCAGCAGGCTGAGGACCGCCTTGATTTTAACAGAGGACACGCTCAGCGAATTATATTACAAGTTTGCAAAATTTTTTACCAAGCTAGGAAAGAACATATAAAATGACCAGAAGGAGAAAACTTGCATACAACAATACAAGAATTTAATTCCCTACGAGGGAGTAATTCCTTCCCAAACGTCATCGCTTGTATTGGTGGAACTCATATAATTATAACTGGATCCCAAATAGATAATAGCTGTTATAATAGACATGGCCAACATTCTGTTCAATTACAAGCTACTTGTAATTCAAAATTGATGTTCACCGATATATGTAATGTTGGGTGGCTTGGAAGTGTTCATGATACTCGCGTTTGGAAAAACAGCACATTATATAAAAAACTTTCAGAAGAGCGACCACTTCCTCCGGATGTACATATCTTAGGCGACTAAGCATACCCAATATCAAGTTTTTTGTTAACGCCGTACAGAGATGACGGTCACTTGAGTTGTGAAAAAAAAAATTCAACCAGAAATTGAGCAGCACGCGGGTTGTTATAGAACAAGCTTTTGGGAGGTTGAGGGAATATTTCGAAGGCTTAAATTCTTGGAGATAAGAAAAATAGAGAATGCTAAACAAATCATCATGACCACTTGTATTCTACACAATTTTCTGCTACAACACAGAGAAGAGGACGAACTTTTAGAAATAGTCGAAGCAGAAAATATTGCCGATGAAAGTGAGGAAAATAGTGCAGCAGAAGATCGATCCGATAATAGCGAAACGATGGCAGGCAATTTGAAACGAGATTTTCTAGCGCATATGTTTTCATCTCGAGATTGAAACGTAATAAAACAATATTTATAAATCCAGTTTTTTATTGCAAATAAATAAATATTATTATAAATACATAAAGGCATAAATAAAAAACAAAACTTGCATTCCCTGCCTTAAACCTAATATAAATTATAAAAAACAAAACAAAAATTGCATTCATTGCCCTAAACATAATATAAATTATATGCTTTGAATCACAGTTTCTTAATTTGTATAAACACATAAAACAAAATAATTACTAATTATTATTTTTGTTTTTTATTGCCTCAGTCAATTCTTTAATACTTTTAATTTTTTCTCTTTCTAGCTCAACGAGCACATTAAATTTCTCCTGATGCCATCTAAATTTTTCTTTTTTAAAATCTAGTTCCTCCTCAGATCTCATTCGTTTTCTCGATTTTTGTTTGCGAGCTGTTTTGGCACATCGAATTGTCCGAAGTTCCCGCCTTTGCATTCAAAACATCTCCTATAGTTTTAGGAGGAGGTTGCACATTGGCCTTATTCCCTAGAACTTCGTCGAAAATTTTAAAATAAGGCCAAGACGGAGCAGATTCCCCCGATGCCTTGATTTTTTCCTTATTTCTTATATATGTTTGCTTTAAATTAATAAACTTTTTCTCCAAATCTCTAGCTTCCGCAGCGTACCCTTGGGCGTTACATTTTTCGGCAATTAATTGCCACAATTTTACCTTCTTACAGGGTGGGCGAATAAATTCTACCTCCAGTTCTAGACGCAAGCTTAACAATAATTTTACTTTCTTGTCGTCCCAAAAATCTCTATTTTCTTTATCCTCAGACGACTGACTTGACGACCCCGCTTCTTCTTGCTGCGTGCTATTTGCCTGATTCTGTAACTGTTGCAAACAGTAAGTAGCAACGGCATCTTCTCCTACATTTACAAGAAGCAAATAAATATAACAAAGAAAAGAATTATATTTCTTTCATACCTTTCTCTAGTAGTCGATTGTATAAATCGTCTTCAAGCTCTACCTGCATATCCTCTTCGCCAAACTTTATTAAAAGCAACATCTTTATTTAATTAAAAACAGAACACAGGAACACACAGTGGGAACGCAATAACAAAAATCACAGACTGTTGTCACTGACACTTGTTTTTGACATCCAGACGGTTCAAGTGCGATTGATTCTGTCTGAATATTCTTTAAAGAATTTTTCTTAAGTCTGAATTTAGCAACACTTGACATTTCAGAAAATCTGAATATAGCAATACTTTGTCTTGAAGAATCTTAAAGAATCTGAATTTAACAACACGCCCCATGGCCTCAGCCTGGATACGCCATGTATCATAATTGTGCTTGTGTACCATTTCCACACGAAAAGAGTTCATGCCGGTTGCCATTCTCGCGAACTTAAGTTGCACACTTTAAATTGTCCGCAGTTATCGAGCCTGGGCTCATAACCTATTAGTAACAATAGCAAAGAACGCCGCGGACAAAGTAAAAGAGAAGAGTTGATAGACAAACACTTTATTAACGAAGAAATCTAGTTTAACAATCAAGTACACGTCCGTTCGAGTTGGGAGTTCTGCAAGGAAGAAGGAGCAGCTGCCATCGCACATCTCAGCTAGAGCCAAAGGAAAAAGTGGCGCTGGTCGCAGTAGGTAGGGCGCGAAATATGTTTCTCGCTCCGCGGGAATGTAAAAAAAAAGAACTAAGTAAGTTTTATTTAGGACTTTATTGGTTTAGAATTAACAACAGACTGAGCTCTCTTCGGAGCTTTACAATTTTTATTGGTTTCCGAATGCTGACTTAGGTCTAGGGTGGTGCTGACTTGGTCTAGGCGGCTTCCGGTCACTGGCGGTCGCTGAGGTCAGGTGATCGAAATGTTGATTGATGTTTTAGGGTGTCGGGTTCAGGTCGATGCGCTTTGTTATTACTTAGTGGGTGATGCGGGTGGTGTAACTGTAACTCCTCCCCCCTTGGTGTGGAGCGAGGCCCAAAGGAGTTGAGGGTTCGAGACTCCTTGGATCGGAGCGATGTTCTGCTGTGGCATGTCTTCGTTGATGACAAGGGTGAGCTGTCTTTTCCAAGTGAGATACGCTGCCATGATGATCACTGTGAGTCCGGAGATCGCTAAGATGGTAAATATGATGTTATGCTTCTGCCGAATTCTGATTTCTAGGTTGTCTAGTGCTGTTTTAGTTTCGATGTGGTAAGTTTTAAGTTTGGGTAACGTCAACTTCTCTATAGATGGATCTTGGTGGACTTCGGTAGGTATGGCCGGGTATAAAAACATGTTATCCCAGAAGGTGTTCATGTTGTCTCGGTACGTGACTCCGTTGATTTCCACTGAGCAATTTTGGTAGTGAATCAGGAGCGTTCCTCGTAAGTTTTGCTGTGGGATTCCACAGGTAGATTGCATCTGGATCTCTGGGGCGTTAATTAATAGAATGTAGTTTGGTTGCGGTTGGGAGATGGCTGTGTTCTCGTTGATGTCTTCAAAGATGCAGGTAGCTGGACTGTTGGACAGGAGTTGGCTCATGCAGTTAGATTCGCTGGTTTCCTTGATTCGGTCCTTCCCGTCACAGTAGAATATTCCCTCGATTTTTGGGCATGTTTTGTCAAGACATTGAATATCAGTGGGGTTAAAAATGACATAGGGTTTTGTAACAATTAATTTAGTCTTATTAACTGGGATGGGGATTATATTAAAAAGGGGGTAGGTTTCGTTGGTCGTTATCGGGATGCGGACGTTAAAAATGATATTAGAATTATTGTAATAGGCCTGTAAACCAAGTAATTCATAAATGTGTTCATCTGATTTTATTTCTATTGACTGATTTTTGAAAATGTGATAAATTTCGGCAAGTTCGTTCGGATTTAGTATCTGTTTCGGGATAATATTAAGTTTAGCAAGGACAACTGCTTCAGCGATATTGGCAAGATGGTCTGAGAGCAAATCTATATTATAATTAATCTGGTTTAGGTATTGGACGTGTATCAGTAGGTTTTCGCTAGTCTTGATTCTGTTGTCTAGTTGGTTTGTATAGCTATTCAAATATTTCTGTATTTTATCTTGTTGTTTATTAATATGGTCAGTTACATTATTGAATCTTTCGTTCATTAAGTCATTTATTCTCGCTTGCTTGCTAATTTCGTTGTAGATTGCCGATTGTTTTGCAGTTAAATTTTCTATCTGTTCGTTTAGCCGGTGTGCATCGTAAGCGTCCATATTTCCCGTTATGAATTTAATAACCGTACCGAGACCATTAACAAGTCCTCTTCTGTTTCTGGTCTTTGGTGCTAAGGATTCTAATTTCCGGTTTAGCGCTTGTAATTTAAATTTGGTTAGTCTCACAGAATCCCGAACTCCGTCAAGTTTTTCTAATGCTGTTAATGATTCGGAAATTTCGTTGATGTTTTCTTTGTAAGCTGTTAATTTAATAATATGTACGAGGTTTTCGTAGTGGTCCACAGTCCTTGCGTTGCCGAGTCGTAGGGGCAGTATAGTTTGTACGTCAGTCAGTTCTTGAATTTCCATCTTCTGTCCGTAGGCCGTCAACATTCTGTAATAGACGTTTCTTTTTAATTCTAGACTTATGGAGTTTTTTGTTTTCGTTAGTTAGAACTGTTACTTTCTTATTTTCTTTAACTCTCTGTTTGATGAACCTGGGAGTTAATTTGTTTCTTCTACATTGTTTTCTAAATATTATTTGGTTAGTTTCGAGATCTTTGGGTTCTTTTCTATCTTTATTCAGTTTATCTATATTCTTCTTTGTTAAAGTTTATATTCTCTCTTTTGTTTCGGGGTAAAGGTTTTCTTGGAATTTATTTAGGGCTTTGAGGTATTCGTGTTTGTTGTTAAATTTTATGTTGTCTTTGTTAAACGTGTGTGTCCTACCAGAGAACAGTTCAAAAGGCGTCAACTTAGTTGCAGAATGTATTGCGTTATTGTATGTAGTGATTGTTTCGTTTAAAATCGCGTCATGGTCTCTATCATAGTTCATTTGTTTGTACTTGTCGAGAATTATTCTATAAATTCCGGTCAAGGTTGAGTGCAGTCTTTCGACAGGGGAATTGCTGCTTGTCTGTTGAAACGATGTAATGTGTAATTCTATATTGTATTGGTCACAGAAATCCTTGAAGATACTTGCAGTGAACTCGCTACCTTGATCCGCTACTATTTTACTTGGTACGCCGTGTAAGGATAGAAAATGTCTTAATGATTTGATAATATTTAAGCTATTTCGTGCGGGTACTGTATATGCTGCCGCGAATTTGGAAAACTTGTCAATAACTGTTAATACTTGTTTATTATTTATACTGTATATATCGATATGAATGATTTCTAGAGGTTTCGAAGGAATTTCTGGTTTTTCGTATTTAATTTTTGGTGGACTACGGTCGTATTTAAGTGTCTGGCAAGTTTCGCAGTTACTAATGATTTTTGTGATCTTGTTTATCATGAAGGGAAAATAATATTGTCTTTTTAAGTGGTTAAGTGTCTCCTGAATTCCTCTATGGTTTGTCTTATTATGATAATCACGAATTATTTTGTCTTGTTCGTCATTATCAGTTATATCTGTTAAAATTTCTTTGCAGCGGAGAGGTTTGAAGGCTTTATTTCTGGCAAAAAATTTTGAATAGACTGTTTGAATGATACGGAAACTTTCTTCGTCTGCGAAAATTGCTGTAAGTCTGCTAGGCGCGACGAATCTCTTGAAAAGCGATGTTACACTTTCCTCGGTGAACTCGGGTGAACGAAAAGTTCGTCTTAATTTATTTCGGAATATGGTTTCTAAGCTTGTGTGGGGACCTTTGTGAGTTCTTTCGAATATTAGTTGGAGACTAAATTCATTGATAGGGCGTTCGGAGATTGGTATTCCGTCGTTCAGATTTTCTTCGGCGGAATGAATGGTCGATCCTCGGGTACTCTGCACTGAAGTTGAACTGTTTCTTTCGTTGATATTTATTTCGACTGCTTTGTTTTCAGGAAGTTTGATTTTGCTGAGCGCATCCGCGTTAGTGTTTTGGTTCCCTTTTTTATATACGATTTCATAATCGTATTCTTCAAGCTTAAGGCGCCAGCGTACTAGTTTGGAATTTGGTTCCTTTAAGCTCATAAGCCAGGTTAAGGGTTTGTGATCCGTTACTATTTTAAATCTCCTGCCGAAAAGGTAAGGCCTGAAATATTTAGCGGCCCAGACTATTGCTAACAATTCCTTTTCTATGGTCGAATAATTTATTTCAGAATCAGTGAGTGTCCGGCTAGCATAACAGATTGGTTTGTCGTTACCAATAGGACCCTGGGATAATACTGCGCCGATGGCGAATTGGCTAGCGTCTGTGGTGAGGACAAAGGGTTTCGTGAAATCGGGATACTGCAAAATTGGGTCATTCATTAGAATTTGTTTGCAGGTTTCGAAGGTCTGTAAGTATTTTTCGGTTAATTGGATCGTTCTCCCTTTCTTAAGGCATTCAGTCAGAGGTTTTACTAATTTTGCAAAGTCTTTGATAAATTTTCGATAGTAACCGAGTAATCCGAGGAAGGATTTGATTTCTTTTGGTGTGCGGGGAATTGGAAATTCTTTTATTGCGCGAAGCTTTTCAGGATTTGGTTTTATGCCCTGGGTCGTAATCACATGCCCTAAAAATGCAATTTCTTTGTGAAGAAACTCTGATTTATTCATTTGGATTTTTAGGTTGGCCTCTCGGAGTTTATCGAACACTCTCTTCAAGTTTTCGATATGCTCCTGAAGGGAAGTTGAAAATACGATTATATCGTCGAGACACACTAAACATATGGTGCCTTGGAGGTCTTTAAGGACATTGTCCATGACTCTTTGGAAGGTGGATGGTGCATTCTTGAGCCCGAAGGGCATACGGATATATTAGTAATGACCTCCTTCTACCGTGAAGGCTGTTTTTGGCACGTCTTCAGGTTTCATCTCGATCTGGTGAAACCCACTTGCCAGATCGAGGGTCGAGAAATACATGCAACGTCCGAGTTTGTCAAGAATTTCCGTAATATTTGGAAGGGGATATCTATCAGTAATAGTTTTTTCGTTGAGCTTTCTGTAGTCGATGACTAAGCGCCACTTTTGTGTGCCACTCGCATCTAACTTCTTTGGCACAATCCATACAGGTGAACTCCAGGGTGAATAACTTGGACGGATTATACCCTGATCGAGTAGGTCACTGATTTGTTTGCGTACTTCATCCTTGTGGATGTAGGGGTACCTGTATGATTTAGTGTAGATTGGTATGTTATCTACGGTAGGTATTGGGTGTTTTACCTGATTACTAAAGCTCAATTTTTGTCCTTCTTGGAAGAAAATGTCTTCATAGTCTTTGCAGAATTTTAGGAAAAGTTTCCGTTCCTCTTGATTGAGGTGGTTTGTGCGCATTGACTCTAAAAAATTTGGTTTACCAGCTTCATCTTGTATCTCGTGGCTAACATTGAAATTATTGAATTCTACTATTTTCATGTCGTTCATGCGTTCTACTTTGAGTGGATGATCAAGGAGGAGGTTTTGCTGTATATCGGATTTGTTTACTACTTCTATTGTGCTGTGCCAACCGCTGGCCTTATAAATACCTTCAGATAGATGTAAATGGGAATTTATTTCGGTTTTATTTAAATAGATGTCACCATCGCGAATATCCACGGGAAGTTTAACTAATATTTTTGAATTCGCAGGGATCGGGGTTTCTTTTAAGGAGAAATTTGGTTTGAAAATCAGAGGGGTGACGACGTTGTTGGTAATTAGGACTTTGTTTTTTAGATCGACTTTGGCGCCGAGTTGAGTTAGGATGTCAAGGCCAAGCAGCCCGTCGAAATAGTCATGAAATTTAAATATGAGGAAACGTGAGTTTCCGGATTGATTAAATTCCGAAAAATTTTGGAGAATTATTTGTTTATTAATTTTATATTTATTCGAAATGGTAGATATAGTTACGGGCTCTGAATAAATATGATCTGCAGGGTTAGTAAATTCTGGGTTAATAAAAGATGACGATGCTCCAGTATCTATGAGGAATTTTAGGGGTCGCCCGAAGGGAGAAGAAATATGGATATAGGGGAGTAAGAACCCGTGTTTGTTCACGTCTATGTATCCTGTTCTGTTTCTGAGGCTGTTGTCTGAAAATTTTCGGGGTCTTCACTTTCACTTACTGTTTGAGGGTCTGGGGTCTCAGTGTTCTCAGTGTTCTGTTGGTAATATGGATAGTACTCATCCAGCTGTTGGTATGCTTCGTTTGGCGGCGGTACATAAGAGTAAGTGTACATACTATCATCGACCTCGTTTACATTGAACAATTCTTCAGCAACATATTTTGGGAACCCGCCTTGATTCGCGTTGTTATTAGTATTTCTAAAATATGGGGTATAGTTTGGACGGAAGGTTGCCGGTTGTTTTGAATATCCTGAGCTAGTGTCCATGGGTTCAATTTTAGGAAGCTGATTAGGATTAGGCCTGTTAATATTGTTGTTGGGTTTGTTAGGGGGCATCGAAGGCGTTCTGAAATTGTTAAGGGGCCTTGGTTGTTGAAAATTATTGTAGGTTCTCTGTTGTAAATTTTGGGGATATTGGGGCCTTTGATAGAAGTTACTATAGAATGGACTAGGTGGTGGGCCTAGTTGAAACGGATTAGGTGGTGGTCGGTGAGGAATGGAGTTGAAAGGAGGCCTATACGGAAATGTTAACTGGGGTTTGAGGGAGGATGAATTTGAAGAGGGTGAAAATTTCCTTGGTAGGTTCTGGTTAGTTTGAGGTCTCATTTGGCCCGATTCCGCTTTCATATACGAGATATTTTGTTCTTTAACGCAATATGTTAACGCTAGTGGCAGAGATTCCGGTCTCATGGCCCTAATTGTTGAGCCAAGAGGTTCTCTTAGTCCCGTTAAGAAGGTGTTTAGACACATTTCAGCAAATAAGTTTTTCTTAGCCGTGATTACGTTTGCGTCTACCTCGTGGATTAAAATATTATTGTACATTGTTGCTTGTAACTCAATAATCTCGCTATAAAATGCCTGTATCGGTTTATTGCCTTGTCGTAACGTATGTAGGTCTCGTATTAATGAAGTTTCTGTTCTTTTGTCGGAGTAATGTAATATTAAATTATTTTTTATACTGTCCCAAATTAGTGGTGTACCGTACATATTTAGTACTTCGTTCGCCTGTCCTTCGATTTTATTACGAATAGCTCGCAATAAAATTGCGGAGTATGGGGTGCCATCAATAGGACTGATATAGCTTAAAATTTCCTCTACATTATTCAGAAACTCATGAAGCATTCTTGGGTTGCCATCGAAGCGTGGCAAATCCTTGATGGCGTCCGGAATTCTTAGGGACTGAAATATATCCGGTGGGGTTATTGCAACAGGAGCAGGTCCCCGTGGGATTTGATTGCTAGTACCCGCGTTATCGTTATTCATTGTTATTCCTATATTAACGTTCGGATATAATTTAATTTCACTTAAATTTGATCGAGATGCACTTATACTTGAAATATTTGGTTCGCAATTTGTTCTATCAAAAACAGATTCAAGACACTTAAAGATACTTTTAACTTTTGAGTACGGTCTAAAATTTGCTACTTTACTTGGTCTACTTTTCCTTGGATCAGACATATAGGATTTCTTAACTAAAGAAGGAACTAATATTCAAATCTTAACTTACATGCATTCCAACAAAGCGATTATGATGAGGTTCATCTTTATCAGATAGGCGGTGACGGGTAGAAATCCTCCAGTCCTCTGTGGTCTCTGTGGTGGTGTCCTACGCTCAATATTCCCTTGATGATCGCACATACAACACAGCCACTCTACGCACCGAACTCACGAACGTCACTACTATTAGTTTTCTCCTAATATTGCCGTTAAATCTTCGGTAAGCCCCCGTCGATTTTGACACGATCGCTCGATTTATTGATTCGGAAATTTAATTTTTTTTCGCGAGATAGGACTGTCTGCCTATGCTACCGACTGCGCTAAATATGTTTGTCGCTCCGCGGGAATGTAAAAAAAAAGAACTAAGTAAGTTTTATTTAGGACTTTATTGGTTTAGAATTAACAACAGACTGAGCTCTCTTCGGAGCTTTACAATTTTTATTGGTTTCCGAATGCTGACTTAGGTCTAGGGTGGTGCTGACTTAGGTCGAGGCGGCTTCCGGTCACTGGCGGTCGCTGAGGTCAGGTGAACGAAATGTTGATTGATGTTTTGGGGTGTCGGGTTCAGGTCGATGCGCTTTGTTATTACTTAGTGGGTGATGCGGGTGGTGTAACTATAACTCGCGCGAAGTTTAAAATTGACAGCCCCAACAGAGGTAATGGATATTTATCCACGAAAAGTTGGGGGTTAAAGGTGATTTTAAAATCGCCACAAATGCGCACATCTCCTGACTTTTGTGAAATTGGCATTATTGGTGTTCCCCACTCGATAAAACTTACTGGTGCTGAAACTCCTATGTCCACTAATTTCTCTATTCCAGCCTCAGTATTTGTCTTCATACTTAGTGGCACTTTCCTAGGCTTAAAAAATTTTGGTATGGCGTTAGGTAATACTTTTAATGCAATTTTCCCTTTATTGAAAGTACCCAGCTCGTCATTAAATAATTCTCTATGTTCATTTTGCAAATTTCTTATTTTTTTGCTCGGAGTAGTCCAAAAAATTTAATTGTTTTAACCCGAAATTAAAACTTTTCAACAAATTTCGTCCCAATAGAGGAGGTCCGCCATTTTCAATTACCACGGTTTTTGTATTATTCTTACTCCCATTGTACTTAATAAACATATTATACACATAACGTTTACGGACTTAAATCGGCACAAAAATCATTTTCACATGAACCACCCTGCACCATCCGAAATTTTACCCCGTTATAAAATTTAGTTTTGTCAAAGCGTTCTCTATTGACCTTATCAGTTCTGCGTAGAATTTGGTTCTTAACTGCAGCAAAATGCAAGTAAACGAAGAAACACGTCGAAAACTTATATATTCTTACTGCGATTTGCATCCATCGGCCACTAAATCGGACATTGTACAGTACTTCCAAGATGTTGGTTTTCCCCGAAAAACGGTTTATAGTATTCTGAAAAGACGGGAAGAGAATATTTCAAGTTAACAACTTAGAAAAGATTGTAATGAAAAAAATACAATTTATTACTTATAATTTTTAATACAATTTATTTAGTGTAAGGTCTTTATGGTTCGAAGATCAAAACTATTCTGAAGATGTGCGCTGCGATGCGTGCGCTGCTCAGGTGGCGATGGCTAGGTGTCGGGTGGGCCGGCGCGACGCTCAATCAGCAGAAAAGCGTGGGAACAGATTTAAGTCACGTTGCTGGGCCCCATGATGGCGACTAGAGCTGGTGTTAACTCCCCCCTCTTGAAATATCCGCGTCCCGCGGATCAAATGTTGATCTTCACTGGTTGAAGATCCTGGATGCTGAGGCTGGTTGTCATTGGGTACCGGGTAGGATGTCCAATTTCTGGTTCTGATTTTTTATTCCTACATTTAAGGACTATGAAAATACAAAATGTTATTATTAGTATGGTAATTATTGTTATATCTGTGGAAAGGGATATGCCGTGATTGGTAAGTAATTCCTTTATTTGGTGTCTGTTTCTGAGGTGTAGATCATGCAGATACTCCACATCGAGTTTAAGTTTCCTTTCAGAGGTATGAGCTTGGAATATGGGCGGTAGGACTTGGAACGTTCTGATTTCCCTGTTAATGAACTGCTTTCCGTTGATTTTTATAGTTTCATTGCTGTATTGTACAACGAAACTACCATTCAACAGTCTGGTAGAATTGCTTTCGAAAAGCTCTCCTTTAAAGTTATCGAGGTAAATTGTATCTTCATTAATTACTTCAATTATTTCCTTTTTGTTAAACTGGTAGTCGCATTGTGCTTTTACTCCTCTTATAAGGCAACTAATACAGTGGTCAATGGATAATTTTTCTAACTGACTTTCTTGGCATATTGTTAGATTTTTAACATTATTGCATTTACTTTTGATCCCGTATTCTTCAGCTTGATTGATCAATAATTCCGAAAAATCTAGGTGCACTTGTTTGTTAGCTGAAGTGGTCGGCCTGATGATTACATGGTTATACTCGCTATTACTTGTCTTTGGGAGTGATACTATGTAGAGAAGGATTGATTCTTTAACCACCATAAGTGGCGCTGCATATTCTATTGCTTCAATTTCATTTCCGTAGGGAAGTGTTTCTATTACTGAGACTAAATGTGAGGGGTTGGTGGTCTGTTAAGATTTTAATTTTTTTTGCTCCATATAGATAGTTCCTTAGGTTATCTAGTGCCCAAACTATTGCTAGCATTTCCTTTTCATTCGTCGCATACCCTTCTTCCGTTTTGTTGAGTGAACGGGATATGTAGATGATGGGTTTATCTTTCCCGATTTCATCCTGTGAAAGCACTGCCCCGATTGCCTGATCAGAGGCGTCTGTGGTTAAGATGAATGGTTTTGAAAAATCCGGGAAAATTAGTATTTCGGGGGAAGTGAGGAGTTCTTTTAGGTCGTTGAAGGCTTTCAATTCTTTCTCACCCATGTGAATTTTAATTCTCCTAGACTGATTCGATTTTACTTGTCCATTCTCTCCTCGTGTCAGATTAGTTAGGGGTTTAGCGATTTTGGCAAAATCCTTAATAAAACGTCTATAGTAGGAAGCTAGTCCAATGAAACTTTTAAGATCCTTTAAATTGTCCGGCGGTTTAATTTTCTTGATTGCCAGTATCTTCTTTTCGTCGGGTTTTATACCCTTATTTGTTATCATGAAATCTAAGAATTCAGTCTCCGTTTTAAGGAATTCTGTTTTATCTAAATTAACTCGTAAGTTGGCATTTTCTAGCTTGGCGAATATTTTTTCTATATTTTGTAGATGTTCCTCTTCGTTTTTACCGAAAATTATAATATCGTCAATATACACGTAGCATATTTTGCCTATATATTCCTTTAAGACGTCGTCTATCATCCTTTGGAAGATAGCGGGTGCGTTCTTCAGCCCGAATGGTAATCGGGTATATTCGTATTTACCATTCATGGTGGAAAAGGCGGTCTTCGGGATATCTTTTTCTTTCATTTTAATCTGGTGGAATCCGGATGTTAAATCAAGGGTGGTAAAGAATTTTGAATTTCCTAAACTGGCTATCGTACTTGATATATCGGGGATAGGATAGGTATCAGAAATTGTTACAGAATTAAGTTTTTTATAGTCGATCACCATTCTATACTTTCTAGTACCTGAAGCGTCCAATTTTTTTTCAACGATCCAAAGGGGTGAGTTATAAGGGCTTTTAGAGGGTCTTATGATTCCATCCTTGAGTAATTTTTCTATTTGATTTTCGACTTCCCCCCGCATATTGGCTGGGTAGGGGTAGGACTTTGCATAAATGGGCTCACTTGTGGTTGTTCTTATTTCAGCTTCTATAGAGGTATGAACGATTTCTTGGTCGTTTATTGGTCCGAAAAGTTTTCTATATTTTCCCACTATGTTCTGTAATTTTGTTTTAGCTTGAGGGTTGAGGTGATTAGTTCTTATTTCTATGTTATTAACCTGAGCAGATTCTTTAGCTTTAAGTGGGATGATGATATTAGGTTTTATTTTCAGAATATTATTTTTCCGATCAATAACCGCTTCTAATTCTTTTAGTGTGTCGTCCCCTATAATGCCATCAAACGATTTTAAACCAGGCAAGACGAAGAAATGTATTATACTGTCGTTACCGATTCCTGCAAAGAACTTTCCTGAAACCTTTTCTTTGATTATTATTTCGCCCCCTGCTGATTGGATTTTGAATGGTTTTTCTGTTGGTTTTTTTCCTTTTGCATGTTCTGGTTTTATGAAGTTTTTATTTGCTCCTGTGTCGATGAGAAATTTTAAAATATTACCCTGTTTAGTCTTATATTCTAGGTATGGAATGCTAGAGAGGCTTCCGTCATAAAATTTAACTCGGCGTTTTCCTCATAATTTTCTTCAATATTGTCTTCCAAAAATTCATCCTTAATCTCGTCGGGATAGGCATGTGTATATTCCTCGTATGAGGGATCTTGGTTTGTTTCTAACACGTTGATTCTTTGGGTCTTATGGGGAAAATTGTCGGAATAGTTGGGTCTTTTAAAGGCATGATTTTCGTTATTTCGGTTCATGTAGTTAACCTGTCGAGTTTGAATTGATTTGTCGACCTCCATAGGGACAGGAGGTTTCGGTTGGTTCGGTCTAGGTGGTGGCTGTGCACGTTGTTCGTGCTGGATGTTAAAAGCCTTGTTTTTCTGTTCGATAGGTAATGTTCTAGGCTGAATACGCGGCGCTGGTCGTGGCGGTGGCCTTAGCACTGATGGTCTCGAATCTTGCATAAAAAATTGATTTATCGGTGCAGTTACCGAGTTCGTCATGTTTGAGTTTCTTATAGTAACATTTCTGAAATTTAAATTTTGGATCTCCAGGCATGAAGCATACGCTTCTGGGAGTATTCTCGGTCTTTGTATGGCGAGCATTTTGGAAATATCCCCATTTACACCTCTTATAAAGACATCAAGAGCTCTATTTCTGTAACTTTCAATCAGGGCATTTATAGTTTCCGTAGAATGATCTTCTGTTTTTATTTTATTTACTATTAGAGAGAATTGGTGATTGATATTAGCGTAAAATTCATCAAGTGTCATGCTACCTTGCGTTAGCAAGTTAAGTTGATGCTCGAGGGTACGGATATCTCGTTTGTCGGCGTAGTGAAGAGATAGGCATTTTTTTATGGAAAGCCAATCCTCCCCAAATATGTTGTATGAAATAAAGGCGGAATCTGCCGGACCCCTTACTTTTTGCCTTATACTTTGAAGTATAGCACGGTATATCGGCTTATTACGAACGATTTCGTAATCCTTCAAAATACATTCAACGTTGTGCACCCACGAAACATAAGTTGTTGGGTTTCCATCAAATATTTGAAGTTCCCTGACGCAGTCGGGTAACTTCGAGATTTCCTTGAGCTCCTCCTCACTATTAGGGGATCTGAGCACTGTAGGTTTAGGATCTGACTTAATATTGTCGGTCTCCAACCTTTGGAGCCTTCTGTCGATTCCTTTAGTTAATTCTATCTGGGCATTTACTGCACCAGTTAACTGTCGAATGGCTTCTTGTATTTGTTCCATTTCGAAAAATATTCTTCGTTTACCCAACAATAACTTTTTATAGAGAGGGAAAAGGAAATTAATTCACTGTAATTCCGCTTTTCACTTTTTGATCGTTATATTTTTTTTATTGATTATTTAGTTATGAAGATGCGCAGATAATCAATGTAAGAAGAAATCTTTTGATTACTTACATTAATGAGAATATTTTGATCATTCTACCAGACCAATTGTTGGGAAGTGAAGGGCTGTTATCCTTTCAGGTGACGCAGCTTTTTCCCCTCCTGAGTTGTTGAGGTCGAGATGCCGAAGGAGCCGTGTTGATCCCGTTTAGTCCCTGTTTTGAATTATCGCAGGAACCTACTAGTGGCACGCACTTCACTCACTGTTTTTGCACCCGCGTGTACCGAAATTTTACCTTCGGGTATAGCAAGTTTTTGCGATCTAATGTGTACGAACTTCACAGTCACGCACTAGCGCTTAGCTTGCTGTTTTTCTACACGCTTATACCGTATACCGATTACAGAAATTTTACTTTCGAGGAAACGGTCAGCAAACAACTCAGGTCCCTGCTCGGGCGCCAGTTAACAACTTAGAAAAGATTGTAATGAAAAAAATACAATTTATTACTTATAATTTTTAATACAATTTATTTAGTGTAAGGTCTTTATGGTTCGAAGATCAAAACTATTCTGAAGATGTGTGCTGCGATGCGTGCGCTGCTCAGGTGGCGATGGCTAGGTGTCAGGTGGGCCGGCGCGACGCTCAATCAGCAGAAAAGCGTGGGAACAGATTTAAGTCACGTTGCTGGGCCCCGTGATGGCGACTAGAGCTGGTGTTAACTTTCATGTAAAAGACAAAAGACTAAACGGTCTGATAATCCTTTTTCGCGAAGTGAAGTGAGACGAGAACTGAAGAGACTTACGGTAGGAAAAGTGGCTAAAAGTTATCGGAGTTTAGCGCGAAGATTCAATTGTGACCCCAAAACAGTTAAGAAAGAGTTGCTTGCCATGAATATAACACGTAAGGCGAGAAAAAAGTGTCCTAAAGTGTCTGAGAAGCAACAGGTGTTACAGAAACAAAGAGTGAAATTGTTGGCAAAAAATGTTTTCTTCGCAAAAAGTAAAGTTAAAATTGTTATGGATGATGAGTCATATTTCACTCTTGATGGTAACGAGTGGCAAGGTCATCATTACTACGACACTCCTGAATCAGTTGCTGCTGACCACGTGAAAATATCTCCTACAACAAAGTTCCCAGAAAAGATTTTGGTATGGTTGGCCATCAGCTCTGAAGGAATGTCATGTCCGAAGTTCTTCTCTTCAAATTTGGCCGTAAATGCTGATCGTTATTCTGATATCTGTCTTCCAGAAGTGAAGAATTTCATCAAAAAATATCACAGAACAGATGAGGTGATTTTTTGGCCAGATCTGGCATCTGCACACTACGCTAAAAAGTCCATTGAAAAAATGCATCAACTCAGCATTCCTTTCGTGACGAAGGATCACAATCCCCCAAATGTACCACAGCTTCGGCCAATAGAAGACTTGTGGGCCAATTTAAAGAGGAAGGTCTACGCAAATGGTTATCAGGCCAAAACAAAAAAAAATCTTGAAAATAGGATCAGGAGCGTTCTTAAAAATTTGGACATGAACATTTTCACCAAGCCTATGAAAGAACTTCCCGTAAAAATAAGAAAAGCAAGCAGGCTCGGTGTGGATCATTTTATTCATTAGTTTATTAAGTTTTTGAAGAGCTTCTATCAAATAAATATAAATTTTATAGCTTTAAAAAAGTTTACGGTTGTTTCAATTTTGTGCCGATTTAAATCCCCAAACGTTATTATAATATATGAGCACTATTTTTGAGTCATTTTAATTTGGCAAAATTATGTTAGTTCTTTCGATAGGTAGGTTCGAAAAATACTCACGGAAACCTTGTAAAGATATTGCTCAGATTGAAGCGCCGGATTCCAACTCTGTGATCGTCGGAATACCGTTCATCTCAACGCTCAGCTTAAGGGGCTCAGCATTTTCTAAATTAAAACCGAAATGATACGGATTTAAACCCATGTCCTTGAAATAATTTAGCTTATCCTCATTTTTTGTAGGTGACACTAAGTTCTTACACATTTTCTTGAGGTGTCCCTTTTGTTAATTTTCAAGAAAAGCGTGGAGTAGCAGAATAATAAACACTGAATTAGTTAAAGCAGAATATTCTTTATTCTTACACGGAGTACACATCAGAAGCCACTTTTGGCTTATACACGGGCAGCACATGAAGTGAAGTAAGTGCACAAAATCATTGAGCTTAAACTATATGGAAAAGCCTTAAGGGATGTCATTACTCAAAACTTAACGAATACTAAAGGGTAGTTTACACTTTCTTTAATACTTCCCCTAAACTAAACTTTATTTCCAAACAAAATGGTCAATTTATTTTTCAAGGCCAATCCTCTCACACATTGAATTAAACCTGACTGAATTGAGAGGCTTAGTAAACATGTCGCCTAAGTGGTCCTCTGAACAAACGAACTCGACATGTATATCTTCCTTCTGATACAGTTCTCGAATAAAATAGTATCTTATCTCAATATGCTTAGCTCTCTTGTGAAACTCAGGGTTTTTAACTAACTTAATAGCACTGGCATTATCTACAAATAATACAGGCTTATCTCCACCTCCACTTATCTCACACAGAAGTCGCCTAAGCCAAATCAACTCCTTAACTCCCTCACTGGCCGCAACAAACTCTGCTTCCGTGGTAGACAAGGCCACAGACTTCTGTATCTGCAATGTCCAAGAAACTGCAGTACCTCCAATCAAAGAAACAAAACCATTTGTTGATCTTCTAGTCCTCACGTCGCCTGCGAAATCAGCGTCAGAATAGGCAGATAATCCACCATCAGAAAAAGCATACAAAAGACCAACGTCAGCAGTTCCTCGCAAAAATCTGAAAATTCGCTTAATACAAACCCAATCATAATTAGTAGGTCTAACCATAGATCTTGAAACCCTAGAAACATACGCTACGCTATATCTGGCCTAGATGCACCTGCCAGATACATTAGCGAGCCCACAGCCGAGCGATAAGGAACGGACTCATCAAGGGGATCATCAGAAACTCCTTCAGGCAGATGTCCCTCGGCAGGAGTCCTTGCAGCTTTGCAGTTTGAATCCCAAAACGTTGCAAAATCCTTTCAACATATGCCTGTTGTGAAACAAACACCCCGGACTCCCGTTGGTCGATCCGCATTCCCAAAAATGAATCCAACGAACCAACCACAATCTTAAATTCTGAAGTCAGCTGTTCCAGAAATGAGTCCACAGAATCATGCGTTGATCCAGCTATCAGACCGTCGTCCACACAGATTGCAACCAACAATTTTTCCATTTCATTTTGCCTTATATATTTTTTGTTTGTTTTTTGTTTAAACTTGTTTATTTATTTATGAATTAGACCACAGGTCTCTAGCATAAGGTACATAAATTCTTAAAAACTAAATAGTTGCTAACACCCTTGCCCGAGCTACGGTGTTATGATTGAATCGCTGCTTCGTTGCTGGTTAGACCTTGCTGGTGCTGATGGAACTGATGGTGCTAATGGCGTTGTTCAGATATTTCTTTTTTATGGAGCGCCGGTAGTCCTTGTAGAGCTGGTATGCTAGGTTGACTGCTCCTAGGGACGTTAAGATCAGGAGTAGCATTTCGATGTTCCCCCGATTTACGTCTAAAGGTTTGACGATGATGGAATTTATGACCTCCCCCGTGTTGGCCACTTGTTTCGTTTGTTTATGCCCCATTCTGACTGCCGGGAGGTGCAGCCGAGCGCTCTATTTGTATTAAATTGATCGGGTCGATTCGCTTTAGTCAGCTATATTTTAATGGGGTTACTAGCAAGTTTGCCGACCTGTTAGGGTGTTTGCTCAATCGTTCAGCATAATTGTTAGCAAGCCTTGCGGCTTCTTTCTCAACCGAGTTGATGTTCATATCTTTAAGTAGGTTGACATTGCGAATGTACCTTGGAGCACCTAGAATTGATCTTATTATTTTGGTTTGGGCTCTCTGTACCTTGGCTCAGTTAGATGTTTTAGCTGTACCCCAAAGCTGGATCCCGTACGTCCAGAGGGGTTTGAGGTTTGAGGGTTTGAGGATGGCTTTGTAGACAACTATTTTGGTGTTTAGGTTTAGTTTGGATTTTTTATTGAGGAGCCAGAATAAGTTGTTGTAGGCTAGTTTAATATGCTCGCATTTTTTATCTATGTGGCTTTTCCAGGTTAGCCTTCTGTCTAGATGTGTCTCCAGGTATCTAACCTCCTGTTTTAGTGCAACGGGTTTATTATCGATGATGACAGGTTTGCAGGTGGGTTTCTTCAAGGTGAACGTGATCTGCTCGCACTTATTGGCGTTTAGGGTAATGCCCCATTTTTTGGCCCAGTTTGATATTAAATCAGCATGGGATTGAAGTTCCCTGTGGGCTGCCTGGAGGTTGGGGTGGGTAATTAGTATGGCCGTGTCGTCGGCGAAAGTTGTAGTTTTGATGTGTTTATCGATGGGGAGATCTTCAGTATACAATAAGTACAGGGTTGGGCCCAGTACGCTGCCTTGGGGGACACCTGCTTTGATGGGGTAGATGTTACTTAAGTGTTCTTTGCATCTGATCCTGAATGATCGCTGTTGAAGATAGCTTGTTAGTATGCCATGAAATTTGTAGGGTAGCAAATTTCTCAGCTTGAATAGTAGACCTTCGTGCCAGACCTTATCGAAGGCTTGCGCTACGTCCAGGAAGAGGCCTACGCAGTATTTTTTGTTCTCAAATGCAGTTTGTATTTCGTTAACTATTTTATGCACTTGCTCGATGGTACTGTGATCGTTGCGGAAGCCAAATTGGTGGTCTGGGATTATATCGTTAGATTTGATAAATGCTTGCATTTTCGCTAGAAGGAGCTTCTCGAATATTTTTGAGAGGATGGGAAGTAGGCTGATTGGTCTATAGGAATCTATTCTTGTTTTGTCTTTACCGGGCTTAGGGATGATAATTATTGTTGAGAGTTTCCAGGTCTGTGGGAAGTAGTTGAGGCGCAATATAGCGTTGAAGATGTGGGTTATACCCTTGATGGAGCTCATAGGAAGGGCTTTGAGTAGTTTTCCTGAGATTTCGTCGTGTCCCGCCGATTTTTTTGGGTTTAGTTTAACGATTTCACTATGGACTTCTTTATAGGTGAATTTGAGAGGTTGAGGGTTGGGGGAGGAGGTTCAAGGGTGTCCAAATTGGCTTTCGTGGTAATATAATAGTTGGTTTAAAAACATTTGAGAGGTACTGCGCAAAAGCTTCAGCTTTCTCTTCGGGGCTGCACATCCAGTTGCCTGAGACGTCTCTTATGGGAGATTCCGGGATGATTGGTTTTTTAATGCGTTTTGTGGATTTCCAGATGGAGTAGTTGATGTCCAGTAGATGATCTAATTTTGATACGAAGTCCTCTATGTGTTCCGCTTTTGCGGCTGCAAGTTTGTCCTTGAGGTTTTTGGTGGCTGAGTTGAGGGTCACTTTAGCTTCAGGTGATCTTGTTTGTTGCCATCTTGCTTTGGCTTTTCTTTTGATTTTAAGGAGGTCTAGTATATTTTTGTTATAGAAGTTGGGTGTTCTGTCAGGGTGTTTGTTGTCAGTGTTGCTAACTCCGCGCTCTCTTTGATGGCGGCATACAGGTACTCTATGGCGTTGTCAATGTCGCTTGGAGATTTTAATTTAATGTTAGGGCAGAAGGCCGTTTCTATCTGTCTCTGGTACTTAGTCCAATTTGTTCTATTGTTTGTTAATTGGGTAGTCTTACTGGTAATAGTAGGTGTGCTGGTAATCGTGTAGATTGTTGGTGTGTGGTCCGATGATAAGTCAAGCATTGACTTAGCTTTGATCTGGTCCGGGTTTAAGCTTTTGTAGATACAAAAATCGATTATATCCGGGATTTTTTTCTTGTCTGTTGGCCAGTATGTCGGGAGGTCACCTGCCAAACAGCCAAGGTTGTTATTGTAGATGGATTTGACTAGTTGTTTGCCTTTAGTAGTGGTAAGCCGAGATCCCCACAAGGGGGATTTGGCATTATAGTCCCCGATAGCTGCGAAACGTGGTCCTAGAGAGTTGAAGAAAGCATCAAATTGGGAGGCTGAGATAGTGCCTCTGGGAGGGCAGTAGATTGCTGCAATATAGATGCAAGACGAGCTCAGACTGATAGTTATAGACGTGTAGTGAATATTGTCGAGTAGCTGGTTCGTTAGGCGATGATGTTTAATTCTGTTCCTAACTAGGACTGCCGTACCTCCGTGTGGTTTGTCCTCGGGATGATTCGTGGTGTGGCAAGTGTACCCATGCACCTTAAGGTTATTTTTGCTGGTTAGGTGAGTCTCAGAAATAAGCATGATGTCTATATTATTGTTTTTTAGGAAGAGTTCAAGCTCGAGAAGATGGCTTTTAATGCCGTTTGCATTCCATTGTGCTACTTTTAATTCGTTCATGGTTTGACTAGCTTAGATAGAAGTTCAGTTTGTTTAAGTAGCATGCTCTGCATCTGCTGCATAGTGGCGGTCAATTGTTGAATGTTGTTGGCTAGGGATAAGAGGATTTGCATGGAGTTTTCTTGATAAGTTGGTCTTGGATTTGGGTTGGATTTTAAGATGTTAGCGTACGTGGTCGGGTTATTTGGGTAGTTTTCGGGATAAATTGATCCGGTGGTTGGCAATATACTGGGGGTTGGATTTGGGCCGGGGGATGCAGGGCCTTGAAGCTGGGAGGGCGGGATTTGTGTCTGTTAATGGAGAGGTAGACAGGGCATCCTCTGCAATTGGCCGTATGCTGGCCGCCACAGTTGCTGCATTTTTTCAGGCCTGGGTCGATTTTATTTTTTTGGCAGTCCCTCACGGGGTGACATTCACCACAGGCTACACAGACGCTCGTAAGTTTGCAGTAGGTTCTCGTGTGTCCGAATTCTTGGCAATTCTGGCATTGAATTGGGCTTGTTCTCTTGTGGGGCTCCTCGACGGTTATTTTGCGATGAAGTAGGGTGGGGTTTGCCTTTGGGAGGTTTGCTTTGTTCAGGTTCCAGTTTGATTCTAAACATGGGTTGAGGCTGTTTGAGCTTATTTCTAATGTTATTGACCGATTTTATTAAGAAGCCCTTGGCCTCTAGATCTTCCTTGATGTCTTTGGGGTCCACGTCGTGATCTATGCCTTTGAGGATGACACGGAGACCTTTTGCACTTTTCAGTTGATATGTGTAGTAATTGCTGCCTTTACTGTCCAACCAATTAGCTATTTCCGTGAACGCAACTTCGCTGACTGCCTGGATCTTGGTTTCCTTTATTTGGCCCTTTTTCAGGTCGACAATATAGTATTTGTCTTTGCCAATTAGATTGTTTAATGCATTTGTCAATGTGTTGTTGCTCTGCTCTCTTAGATAGATTGGGGGGGAGGGGGTTATATTGGGGAGTTTGGTTGTCAGACTCATCGTTGAGTATTGAGAACCTATTTTCGGATCCTTCTGGGTGTGACTTTGGGATTTTTGCAGCTGTTGTTGACTTAGAGCTTGATGGGCTGCGTTTGCGTTTTTCGCTATTTGCCAGATTAAAGTGTACGGCACAAATAAAAAGAATATAAAATATTAAATTTCAATTTAATTTCCTCTCCTCGTTTTCGGCGGGGCGGATTAATGCTGATGGTCGTGACCTGGCGAATTCGGTATCTTTCTGCATAAAATAAAGAAAACCAACTTTTGAGTTCACATACGAATTGCTATAATACTGTGACTATTATTTCTACACAGCCATAATGATGAGCACTTTTCTTTTAAAAACAAAACAATTAGATTTCGGAAGATCAGCTGTGTACACAAGTGCTAGGAGAAAACCATCGACAAGCACCTTGGATCTGCCAGGAGAACACCATCCTGCAATCTATTAATTAGGAGCACACCATCCCATCTGAGGTGTACACAGTTGACTGATAGAATAGAAGAAAACCATACCATATTCCATCAGTTGATCCCATAACAATTCAATAATAATCACATACTAATTTCACAACAAAACAGGCTCATCATTATCACTTAGCACATTCATTCATAAAAAAAACAACAATCCGCATGCACTAGAACTCAGTGAGATTCACTCACCTCCAAAACTCCTTAAAATGTGCACTAAATAATTTCTCACACAATGTATAAATTATCCACAACTTTTCACTATCAAATCTAGACCTTGAATGAAGTTGTCATATTCTCCTTAGCACGAAGCCTATTTTCCTTACCATGGAGCCGTTTTTTTTCATACTGTCTACTGCTACTACTCTTGTATATTTTGATTTCTTCGAAGTACGATGAGTCCCTTCCATGTCTTCGACTACATATCTATCATTGGGCAACACTCTTTTAACTACAAATGGTCCCCTGTACGGTGGAAGTAATTTTCTGCTGGTAGTAGGTGCCAACTCGGTTTTCTCTATAAGTACAAGATCAGCTTCCTTGTAGTTTCGAGGTTTTTTCCGTCGTTTATCGAAATTTTTCTTCTGATTTTCTTGCTCTCTAAGAATATTTTCATAGGCTGTTCTTCGTTCCGTCACAATGTCTTCTATAGTTCTTGAAGTTTGAATTATTTCGTCAGTTAGGATTAAATCCGTCCTACTTCTCGGGTTATATCAAAAGATGTTAGGATTTTGGGGATTGGAACGTGTACAAATAAAAAGGCACTGCGGCTTTTGATAAATGTAAGTTTGTATGTAACCAAAGAACGTGCTTCCCGACGTACATTTCACGAGAGAATGAATAAAGGAACAATGGCGTTCATCGCCCTGCCCCAACTTAGTTGCGAATTTGTCCGCAGCGACACCCTCGGCAAGGGACTCGACCGAAAGGACGCGAGTTGTCTTTTCTAACACTCTCCCTCAAGTTGCGCCCTGAGGTGAATAGGGGGATGCAATCCGACACCGGATGTGCATTTGATGTGCTTTGGTCCCGGTAAACTCTTCGTTAGTCCATCCGCAATCATTTCCTCTGTCTGCAAATACGTAAGTCGTACTGGGTGAGTCTGAAGGACCTCGCGTATAAAATGATGCCTGACATCAATATGTTTCGATTTGGAATGAAACATCGGATTCTCCGCTAATTTGCCAGCGCTCTGATTATCATTGAAGATGATTGTGTTCACCAGCTCCGGAAAACCCAACTCCCGAAGAAAACCCATGATGTGAAGGGCTTCCTTTGCAGCACCAGTGATGGCCATATATTCGGCCTCGGTTGACGAGAGCGCCACTGTGCGCTGCTTCCTTGACTCCCACGAAACAGCTGCTCCGCTAAAAAGGAATGCGAATCCCGTGTAGGATCGACGATCGATGACACAGTTTCCCCAATCGGCATCGACGAATCCCCTCAGAGGCCTATCATCTCCTCTAAAGGTCAGTCCTAGGTTCGATGTTTCCTTCAAATATCGCAAGACACGTTTGGCGGCCACCCAATGCTCCTGTCCTGGACAATCATTAAACTGGCTGAGCATGCTGACCGTGTATGCGATGTCCGGACGTGTTCCCATTGCCGCATACATAAGCGCGCCAATCAATTCCCTGTATGGGAAGAATTCCCCGTCGGTACCACCGCTTGATCCCTTGGTCAGCTTAACGCCCGATGCCAAAGGTGTGTTGACAGTTTTGCAGTCTGTCATACCAAATCTCTGCAACAAGTCCCTGATATAACCGGCCTGAGATAGTACGATGCTCTCCCTGGTTCTTTGAATCTCTATACCCAAGCAATATTTGGCTTCGCCAATATCCTTTATCTTAAAATTTTCAGAAAGCTTTTGTTTGACGAATACTTCCCTTTTAGGATCATTCGAGAAAATCAATATATCGTCGACATAAACAAGAAGGAAGGTTAATGTTTCCTTATCGATGTACACGCATGGATCTGCGTTCGTGGGTGCAAGACCAATGTCGCGAATGACTCTATCAAGTTCGGCATGCCACCGGCGACCCGCCTGGCGCAAACCATATAAAGCTTTGTTAAGCCTACATACCTTGTCTCCGATTTTGACTTTATTTAACATTATGCTGGCCAGCTTCGAAACCTTCCCATCCCTTGTGTCCTCAGACGAAATTCTTTGTAGTATTTCGCTCAACATTTCCGGCTGTTCCATGAAGACTTCGGTGTTCATTTTTCCATTCAGATATGCAGTTTCGATGTCCAGCTGTGATATGCGCAAGTTAAACTTTGCAGCCAGCGCGGTCAACAACCTCAGAGAATCAAGCCGCGCCACCGGCGCGAAAGTCTCAAAGAAATCGATCCCGGGTCGCTGAGTAAATCCCTTCGCGACGACACGCGCCTTTCGTCGCTCTAGTTGCCCATCTGGTCCACATTTGTTGCGAAGAACAGTCCGGCATTTGATGACTTTTCCGTTTTTCGGTCTGTCAACTAAATCAAAAGTGTCATTTTGGATGAGACTTCTTACCTCATCACAGATTGCGTCCATCCAGCCTTCTCTGTCGGGTCCAGAGATTGCGTGCTGAAGCGGGACTTCGGAGGCAGTCATCGCTAAGTCAGCACTCTCCCAGCCCAGGAACTCCTCATCGCTCGAATCGCTGGTGTCGCTAAGTGCACGCTTTTCCGCTGTTGGAACGCCGATTGCGGGTTCGACCCGATCCTTCACGATATTGTAATGTTTGGCGGGACGCCCCGGCCTACCGGTCTGAATTTTTCTCGGCCTGCCTGGTCCCCGTTTTTCCCCATTTGACGTCGATGGCACATCAGGACCCTGCGTGTCCTCATTCATAATCCGGTCTTGAACGAAATATCTGTCATATTCTGTTACGGTGTCATCCTTCTCGCTCTTTGCTGGATGCTCTTTGAAGAATTGCACGTCACGTGTTATGTGTATTCTCTTCTCGGATGGGACCCAAACCCTATATGCTTTGGAAATAGTCGAATATCCAACGAAGATGCCTTTGAGGCCTCGGGATTGAAATTTGTCTTTTGCGGGAGATTTGTCCAGAAAATAAGCCCTTACACCGAACTCTCTCAAATGTCTTAAATCGGGACTTCTGCCGGTCCACAATTCGAACGGCGTTCTTGTCCCCAAGCATCTCGTAACAACACGATTTCTTATATAGTTTGCCGTGGCAATTGCTTCGCCCCAAAATGATTTCGCCAGGCCAGATTCGGCAAGCATTGTTCGTGCGGCTTCAACCAGAGTACGATTTTTCCGCTCTGATATGCCGTTTTGCTGGGTAGTGTGGGGCACAGTCAGCCGGCGTTGTATTCCCGACTCCCTCAAGATGCGATCCATGGCTATATTACAAAACTCTTTTTCGTTGTCGGATTGAAGTGTCTTCATCTTCATTCCTGTTTGGGTTTCTGCGAAATGCTTATATTCCAGGAATTTGGCTGTTACTTGCGATTTTTCGCGAAGGAAATAGACTTCGGTCCAGCGGCTGAATTCGTCTGTGAACGTCAAGAAATATCGAGCGGAGCCCTGGGACTGAGTTCTCATTGGACCACAGACATCTGCGTGTACAACTTCCAGCAGTGCAGACGCTCCATGGCTCCTTTTCGGAAATGGGGTGCTTGTGAGTTTTCCAGCAGCGCAAGACTCACATGACAGCGGCCCCCGCCATCGTCAAAGTTCAAACCTGTCGCAGACTCACTGCGAATCATGAGGACCATGTCCCTCCAATTTAAGTGACCTAGTCGTTTGTGCCACTCGTTCGGATTGTTCTCGAGATTGTCGCCGACAGCGCACGCGCTGTCGGAACCCCGACGCACGAAAAACAAATCACCCTCGCGATCCGCCACGAACTTGACATTACCGGATTGGTCCCTTATGTATGCGCGTTTTTGGGTGAAATTCACGGTGTGGTTGTTATCCACAATTTTAGCAACGGACATTAAATTTGTACGCAAACTTGGCACATGAAGGGTATTTTGCAATGTAATCGGTCTGTCTTGCTGCCCGTTTGAGGTAATTACGCGAACATCGCCCTTTGCAATAATTTGAGCGGTCGCGTCATTGGCCAATTTTATGTCACTGTCAGTTGGAACCATGTTTGGTCTTTCGATACACTGGAAGTCCCGGCATAAATGCGATGTGGCGCCGCTGTCAAGACACCATCTTGAATTCGCGACGTCACCACACGAAGGGGCGTCCACATGGCCCGCAATTTCGGTTGCGAAGAAGAGATCGTTCGCGATATTGACGCTTTGAGATTCGGCTTTCCGTTTCTTGAAGCATTTTGCGGTCTCGTGTCCCCTTTTTCCACAGAAATCGCACTTGACAAACTTTCGCTGAGTCGAGGCGTTGCCTCTATTGTGCGTGTAATTTTGGGGGTGCTTTGCGGCTGACGTCCTAGCATATGAATCACGCTGTTTTGCGAACATAACGCCCGAGCCTTCATCATTGTTTTGGTGATTTTTGGCACCACTCTCCTCGATAATTTTCCCGATTAGGCCCTCAACACTTGGCAAGGAATCGCGCGACTTGATGGCACAGCAAAAATTGGAGAAGCTATCCGGTAAACTGTGTAACAGCATTATTGTAAGGAGATCGCCATTGATGTCGATTGACATTAACTGCAATTTGTCGACAATCTCCATAAACCGCGACAAGAATTCCCGCACATCGTCACCGTTACGCATTTTTAGGGACAATAGTTGTTCCAAGAGAGCTGCCTTCCGCGTGGGGCCCTCGGACGCGTATATGGCTTTCAATTTACACCAAATCTCGTGCGATGTTTCGCAACTTCTTATGTGCTTTAATTGGGGAGCACTTATTGCCAGTATGAGGTCGGATTTTGCCATTCGATCCTCTTGCGACCACTTTTCGATTGATTGCTCAATTGTGGTCCTCTCTTCGGCGGTCGCTGGGGTTCCCGACTCTGGTTTTACGTTTTTGCCGCACACAAATGGCCATGTCCCATTTTTGGTCAATAGGGCCTCCACCTGGATCTTCCAGGTGTCATAGTTGTCCTTCGTGAGAAGTTCGATTCTCATGGCAAATGAGCTGGCTTGTGCCATCATGCTCAGACACGTTACACCAAGGAAAAAAAAAACAAATGAAGCACAAAACTTAAGTTTTTTTGGGACTGCGTAATGGCGGCCTCCGCCTTTTGTTTTCCTTTTCTTCAATACACAATTTGTTCACGATAATGTTAAGTTACGTCTCCTGGGCCCATAACCTGTTAGGATTTTGGGGATTGGAACGTGTACAAATAAAAAGGCACTGCGGCTTTTGATAAATGTAAGTTTGTATGTAACCAAAGAACGTGCTTCCCGACGTACATTTCACGAGAAAATGAATAAAGGAATAATGGCGTTCATCGCCCTGCCCCAACTTAGTTGCGAATTTGTCCGCAGCGACACCCTCGGCAAGGGACTCGACCGAAAGGACGCGAGTTGTCTTTTCTAACAAAAGAATAAAACGCTTGGAGTTTTACCAGTTGTTTTGTTAACTACATTATTTATTGAGAATTGAACCGACCGTACATTTTCGTCCCATCTTTCCTCTTCTATCGTTGATGTTAATAGAGCATTCAAAACTGTTCTATTCAATCGCTCAACTTGCCCATTTGCTCTCGGTGTAGCAACTGCATTTTTCACATGCTGAATATTATTTTGGGCACAACAACTTTTAAACTTCTTTGACGAGAATGCACTTCCTTGGTCCGAAACAATCATTTGTGGCAGTCCATAGAGAGAAAACAAATCTTTAAAATGCTCAATTACATATTTAGTTTTCGTTGTTTTCACCGCTCTTAAAAATGCAAATTTCGTAAAAGCATCTATGATTACTATCAAATGTTGATTTCCCTTCCTACTTTTGGGAAAGGGTCCCAAGTGATCAGCATGGTGCCCATTGGTTTAGTCCCTTTAGGAATGGGATGGAGAAATCCTTCTTTCCTCCCTGACTTTCGCTTATTAAACAAACATTGTATACAGCATGCGACATATTTCTGTACATACTGACGCATCCTCGGAAACCAGTAGTTGTCACATAAGCGATGCAACGTTTTCTCAACGGAAAAGTGACCCAGATCATCATGAGCTGCCTTTACAACCTGTTGTCTCATACCGCGTGGAACTACCCAATGAATTCCTCGTGCTGTTATTCTATAGATTCTTCCATCTCTTAATGCATAATTTTTGTAGATATTTCTTTCAAAATCGGTCCTTGGTGGTCTCATTAGTACATTATGAATTTCCTTTATTTTGTCATCTGTTAACTGTCCAGCCAAAACCCAGTCCGCTTGCGTTATATGCATTACCATTTGATCTTTTAATGGATTTCGGCTGAGTGCATCGACGTGTTTCATTCTATCACCTGGTCTATAAACTATTTTAAAAGTAAATTCTTGAATATCCAACCACCATCTTGCTATTCGCGGAATAATATTTTTCTTTTCTTTTGTAGCTTTTATGGCGTTGCAATCGGTGACTACCGTAAATTCTATTCCCACTAGGTAAGCGCGAAATTTCTTCAGGGTTTCCACGACTGCTAGGGTTTCAAGTTCATAAGAATGAAATTTACTCTCCAAATCGGTTGTCTGCCTACTGAAGTATGCAACTGGATGAAGCCGTTCATCTTTTTGATATTGCAAAAGAATTCCTGCTATTCCTAATGCGCTAGCATCGGTGTGGACCTCGGTGATTGCCTTCGGATTGAATAATGCTAGAACCGGTTTTTCTATCAGTATTTTCCGAAGTTTTCGGAATGCTTGTTCTTCTTCGGAAGTCCATTTCCACATAGAACTTTTCCTAGTTAACAACGTCAATGGACGAGCTATGATGGCATAATCTTTTACGAAATGTCGAAAATAGCCGGTTAAACCCAGAAACTGTCGTACGTTGTGGACTGATTTTGGAACAGCAAAACTCGCAACTGCATTTAATTTTTCAGTTCCAGGTTGCACTTGGCCATTAGAAATGACATAACCTAGGTATGTCACAGTTGTCATAAGGAACGAACATCCTATCATCCTATCATCATGTAGTAGCGTATGGTGACGTTGTTTGCATTTGTAGCAACTGTTTTTGCTAACGCAAGCGTGCTTAGCGTGTGGGCTTAAACAATTAAGACAGAGGTTTTTCCTCTGTATGTAGCTTTGCCTTTCGTCGAGAGTATTTTGCTTAAATTTCTCACACTTGTATAGTGGGTGCGATCCACTGCATAGACAACATGTGCGTATAGTCTTGCATGTTTTCTTTCCATGCTGTTGAAAACAATGATAACAAATGTAATATTTTCATAGTATTTTTCGCCTATCGTTTAATCCCCTTTGAAGAAATTTCTTACATTGTTGTATTGAGTGACTTGCTTCACAGAGTGCACATTTGTTTACGTTGCTAATGTGATAATTTGCTGTATTCTTCTGGATCGCTTGAGCCGATCTGTTTATTTTTACTTCTGACATGGCTTCCAGTGTGCGGTATCTGGATTCTAAAAAGGTATAAAATTCATTTAGAGTAGGTATGTCAGTGGTTTCTGATATCCTTTGTTTCCAAAGCCTTCGTATTTCTTCGGGTAGCTTTTGTGAGAAAATAAAAATTACTATCGCATTCCAATGCGTAACATCTATTTTGAGGGCCTCCAGTTCATGGAGTTGTTCCCTAGTGGTGTCTAAAATACGTTTGATTGACCCTTCGGTTTCGTATTTTATGATTGGTTGATTAACCAATTGTTTTAGATGTGAAAAGACTTGTACCCTTTGATTACCATATCTTTTCACTAATATTTCCCAAGCTGATTGGTAGTTCGTTCCTACCATATCAAACTGTTTTAGGAATCTCTCTGCCTCCCCATCGAGACAAGACTTTAGGTAGTGCAGTTTTTGTATTTGAGGGAGACGCTGATCGGAATGTATGAGCGATACGAACATATCGTGAAATGCTCTCCAGTTAGCGTATTCACCATTGAACTTGGGGAGATCTATACGAGGAAGTTTGACTTCAGCCCGTGCTATGGACTGTACATTTTGAGCAACCGGATTGGCTTTGTCCATGCTGCTCAATTTATCCTGTAATTCCCCGAGGAATTCGAAATATGTTAATTCGAAGTCCTCGTAAATAGCACTACCTTGGTATTTAGACACCAGTTTTTGGGTTTCATCTGCACATATCTCCAGATGATTTTCCTCAAATTGCGACCACCATTTTTCTATTTGGATTATTCTGCTTTCTAGATAACCCCTCGTTAACCTTTCCTTATCTGTTTTTCCGTGATTTTTCCGCGCTTGATCTAGCAGACTCTTTAAGGTTGTTTGACTTCGAATTGTTATTTCATTTTGGTTGAATCAATTATCGTATGGGCAAGTTTATAAATGGAATTTGTTAATTTAGATTCGTAAAATTGTATTGTGATGAAATCTGGCTGTAATGTTATAGATATAAGGCCTTAATAAACAAGAATATTTGATCATAAATTATTATATCCGGCTCGAAGGACCAATGTTTCGACCTATTCTAGATCAAACATAATCATTACTATCCAAAGGGCATCTGGTTCCCTTTACACATCGACATAAACCGTGTAGTCAACCTTCTGAATCAAAAACAGCGATTTAAAGGGCTCGATGAATAAAAAAGTAGTGTACTGTTGATTATGAATCTTTATTTCGTGTAAATTTCTACATATATTTAATTTCCTTATATTATTTTTAAATTATGCGGCCAATATTATTATAGTCCAAATTTCATCACAATAAATATGTTACTACGAAGTCAGGAAAATTGAATTCACTAAGCAAATATTTATTTGTTTAAAGGATTTCCGGCTAATTATTTCCCAAATCGAACTCTCACCGATAACCTCAATTGATTTGGAAAAATTTCAGCTGGTAATTTCCCGAATCGAAATTTTTCCAAATTTGCTGTTTAAAAAAAATAACATGTAAGTCTAAAGGAAGGTACAGAGATGATTCAATCTTTCTAAATGTACAAATACTTCTAGGCTTGAAAGTGGATTTAAATACTGAGAAAATAGGGGTAACTACATTTTAATTTAATGATTGCAATGCTATAACTACAGCGAGACGTTAAACAATATTGATGACAATTCTAAGTCCAAAGCGGTGACTAAAAAATTCTAAGTCTAGCGTAGTGACTGAAAACATTCTAAGTAAGTCGCGATAAATGAAATTTTAAGTCCACCTCGGTAGTCGCCCGGAGGTAATTGAATAATCTCGGTAATTGCCCAGAGATTCAAATAGTTTCGGTAGTTACCCAGAAACTATGACTGCCCTTCGCCCAGCGCCGGCTTATATAGGCAGTGACCGTTAGGATTGACGATGTAAGCTGTCCGCACATACCAATTCAGCCTATGGGTTAAGTTGGTTGCATTTCCGATTTCCATTGGAAAACAACCTTATCAGCTGATCCTTCGTGTGTCACTTGACAATCTGTCAAGTGAATGTTTGTTGATTGCGCGACGTCGAGTTTGTTTTTTAAGTGCGCGGCGTGATTTGTTCGAGGGTTGAACAGTTATCAAATCTTTCAATCATTTTGCTGTTGATTTGTGTTTGGCGATTAATTTCGATTCCTAAGGCTTTTTTGTTTAACATTATAGTTTCGATCTCATCGTTTAATTTTTTTTGCATCGTTAGCATCCATGTTGCCAGTAATAGCTTTTATTATTGTCCCAAGTCCGTCAACCAATCCGCGTTTGTTTCTAGATCTAGGTGTTAAAGTGTGTAACCTATTTTCGAGTTCCCTTAATTTAAATTTTGTTAGTTCTACAGAGTCCGTCAGTCCGTCTGTATTATTTAATATTTTAAGTGAGTCTTTAATCTTATTTATGCTTTGTCTGTGATCGTCCAGTTTTACTATATGTATTAGGTTGTTGTACGTTCGTATGGTCCTAGCTGTACCAAGTTCAAGTGGTAATAGTCCTTTGTTATTGGTCAGGTCCTGTATGCTCATCTTTTGGGTCCGTATTACGGTCAGCCTGAAATTTACGTTTCTTTTTGATTTTAGATTTATGAAGTTTCTGATTAGTTTTAGTCAATAGGGTTATTTTTCTATTTTTCTTAACTATATTCTTCTTAAATCTAGGTGTTAGTTTATTGCGGCGGCATTCTTTTCTGTAAATTACTGATCCTTCGTTATATTGCTGCGCGTCTTCTTTAGTTTCGTTAAGCTTGTTTATATTTTTCAATGCGTTTTCTTCTAATTTCGACTTAATGGTTGGATAGAGCTGTTCTTGAAATTCGTTTATTTTCTGTAGGTATTCATGGCAATTATTTTGGGATAGGTTTTTTTCAAATTTGTAAGTTCTACCGTAAAATACTTCAAATGGCGTAAGTTTTGTTGAGGAATGAATTGCGTTATTATATGTTAATATTGTTTCATTTAAGGTATCTTCGTGGTCTTTATTTAGGCGTTTATTATAAATTATCCGGTAAATTTCTGTTCAGGTGGAATGGAGTCTTTCTACTGGAGAGTTACTTGAAGATTGTTGAAAAGGGTTATATGTTGTTTAATATTGTATTGTTTACAAAAATCAGTAAATATTAAGGAGGAAAATTCTGTAGCTTGGTCACATATTAATTTTTTAGGAATTCCATGGATACTCATATAATTTTTTAACTTTATTACTGCGAGGCTAGTTCTAGCGGGTAATGTATGCTGCAGCGAATTTTGAAAATTTGTCAATAATGGTTATGTTTGGGCACAACCAAACCCCAAAATAAAACCTGAAAAACAAAAATAAAAGACGTTAATTAAATTCATTAATTTATATTTAAATTATGTACCTCGTCCCTGGGTTGGCACAGAGACTCCTAGGAGCAGCCCACTGGAAGAGAACAAAACGACTTATTAGAAAACAATAATAAACTAAATAGACACTAAACATAAACAGCACGTAACACTCATTATTTCTATTAGTTCTAACTACTATTTCCAAGTCAAACTTATTAGAAATAATGAAAAAACCAGTGCAAGGTAAATGTAAACAAGTGGTCTTTGTTTACATTTATACCGGCAAAAAGCACTTGCAATTTCTTCCATATTAAACACCCGCGAAAACATTTTTTATCGCAGAACTGACCGCACAGCACTTAAAATAATATTTAAAACATAATACTTACCATTTGCTGACGGATGCTTCAGTTTTTTTCACTAAAACTACACTGCACTCGCGAAACTTGTTTAAGCCGGCACTTGTCAAACTCCAATTTCTGCGATCACCTGATCGATCGATTTGGGGCAATTCGACGCAGCGAATTCAATGGAATTACCAGATTTGCGATTAATTCGCCAGGTAATAAATTATTTAATATTTTTTGAATTCCCCATAAGCCCTGTAAGAAGAAAAGAGATAGCAAGTGTAAGCAAGTGAAATGGAAATATAACATGAGCGGAGAGAAATTACTGCCGAGTCAAAAAAGTGACAATTGTGCAGCCACGCAGCCATGTTATAGCGAAGTGGCTTTTTGATTATTTTTCATTAATTTAAATTATTTTCGGCAATTATTCTACTCCCAGAGTAGAATATAATATAGAGTTTTTTATGCCGGATCAAGAGAATTCCTCTATTGTGCCAAATAATTAGCAAATTACCTGCTATATCCCAATGAAGAAACTATTTCCGGTTTTTTAGTAGTTGCCATCGACTATAAAAGGAGCCGAAAATGTCAACTCAGCCCCTTTTTTTCTTGATTTTCAGCCGCCGTAGGTAGTTCACATCAGCAGGAAAATTTCACATGCCAATACCAAGGTCAGGAAATTTTCATATGCGATAGAACAATTTATACAAAAAAAATAAAACTTGTAAATTTGGTAGTAATAGGATTTATTTTAAACTTAAACCATTTAGCTTGTATAGTTGATACTTAGAATTTTTTTTGAACTTAGCTTTAATTAATTAACTTAAAAATAAATAAATAATACTTAACGTACATTGGATTAATACACTAATAAATAAATGAATAATATAACAGGTTTTCTAGAGTTAGAATTGTTGAACCCTAATTTAGAAGAATTATAATTTTCCTGTAAAGGCAACGATTCTTCGAACTGTGATTCTACCACAGAAATAGAACTCGACTAACTGGTCGGGTGATTTCTACAGGAGAAATAGAAGAACCAATCTTGTGAATTTTGGAAAATAAAAGCGAAATAAAAAGGAAATTGAATCATAACCTCACATTCTTTTCGTTAATTTACCCGCTACACACTCCTTGCAACAAGCAACGAAAGGATACACAATTTCTAATGAAATTCCTCTAATTTCTTTTATTTGCTTGCGTGTATTCAACAGGTTAAGATTTGCTGGTTATTAATTGTGTAGATATCAGTATGTATGATGTCGAGTGGTTTACTCGGAATTTCTGGTACTTCATATTTTGGTTTTGGTGGCTTTCTTTCATATTTCAGAGTTTGACATGTCTCGCAATTATTGATTATTTTTGTAATCTTGGTTATCATGTGAGGGAAATAAATTGTTCGCTTTAAGTGAAGAAAGGTTTCATTTATACCGCGATGATTGTTATTTTTATGGTAGTCATTTATTAATTTGTCTTGTTCGTCATCTTCCGTAATATCCTCCAACAGTTCGGTGCATCGTACCACTTTAAAAGTTTTTGCCTGAGAAAAGAATTCGGAATAAATTTTCTGTAGTGTTTTGAATGTAGTGTCATCTGTATGAACCGCTGATAATTTATTGGGAGGAAGATATTTTTTAAATATGCTGATAATATGTATTTTCTTCTGAGAAATTAGGTAATCTTATAATTCTCTCTGTTTATTTTTGAAGAGTGTTTCTAAGCTAATTGGAGGTCTTTTGTTTGAACATTCTAAAATTAATTGGATATTGAATTCATTTAAGGGTTTTTCGGAAATTGGTATGTTACGACTTATGTTTTCTTGTGCAGAATGAACTGTACTTGTACAGAGGTATTAGGATGAGACTCATTGATGTTGACATCTACTTTGACCTTTTCATTAATTTTAATTCTACTTAAGGCATCCACGTTTGTATTCTGACTACCCTTCTTGTACACTATTTCGAAATCATATTCAGCAAGCTTAAGTCTCCAGCGAACTAGTTTGGAGTTAGGGTCTTTAAGTCCCATTAGCCACGTTAGCGGCTTATGATCCGTGACTATCTTGAATTGGCGGCCGAAAAGGTATGGTCTGAAGTATATTGTAGCCCACACTATGGCCAAAAGTTCCTTTTCCGTATTGGAATAATTTATTTCGGAGCTGGTTAGTGTTCTGCTCGCGAAACTGATTGGTTTATCACTGCTAATCATGCCCTGAGATAACACAGCACCGATTGCGAAATTACTAGCGTCCGTGGTGAGAATAAATGGCTTCGTGAAATCCGGATATTGTAATATTGGATCGTTCATCAGCAGATCTTTACAATTGTTAAATGCCTGTATGTATTGAGCGTTCAGCTCCACTCTATTTCCCTTTTTTAGGCACACTGTTAAGGGTTTTGTGAGTTTGGCGAAGTCTTTTATGAACTTACGATAATAGCCAAATAGTCCAAGGAAACTTTTTATTTCCTTTTGGGTACGAGGGATTGGAAAATCTTTTATAGCTTTAATCTTTTCAGGGTTAGGCTTGACGCCATCTGGTGTCACTATATGGCCAAGGAACGCGATTTCCTTCTGAAGAAACTCAGATTTATCCAATTGTACTTTAAAATTGGCCTCTCTAAGTCTCTGGAATACTTTTCTTATACTCTCGATGTGCTCTTGCAACGAGGTCGAGTAAATGATGATGTCATCTAAGTACACCAAACAATTCTTGCCTTGAATATCTTTAAGGACATTATCCATAACACGTTGAAACGTCGAAGGGGCATTTTTCAGCCCAAAAAGCATTCTGATATATTCGTAGTGGCCTCCTTCAACTGTGAAGGCCGTTTTCTTGACGTCTCGCGGATCCATCTCAATTTGATGGAATCCACTTGCGAGGTCTAGGGTTGTAAAATACATACTTCTACCTAATTTGTCCAAGATCTTTGTTATATTTGGAAGAGGGTAACGGTCGCTTATGGTTTTCTCATTTAGCTTACGGTAGTCTATAACAAGACGCCATTTCTGTCGACCACTAGCATCTCTTTTCTTCGGTACGATCCATATGGGGGAACTCCACGGGGAATAGCTGGGTCTAATAATGCCCTGCTTAAGCATGTCGCTGATTTGTCTCTTTACCTCCTCCTTATGAATGAACGGATACCTATAAGATTTTGTGTAGATAGGTATGTCATCTGTTGTTCTTATTTGATGCTTTATTTTGTTGGTAAAAGAAAGGTTCTGCCCTTCTCTGAAGAAAACATCACTATACTCTTTACTTAATTTGAAGAGAGCTTTTTTCTCCTCAGGGTTAAGGTGGTCTGTACGAAGGAGTTCAATTAAGTCGTTAACTGGGATTTCGTTCTGTCCTGGACTCTCAATAGTAAAGGTATTAATTTCTGAATATTCTAAATTAGAGTATTTGTCCACTTTTAAAGGTTGTTCGATTACGAAGGAGTGTTCTTCATCTGATTGATTGATTATTTCAACCAGACTATACCAATTCTTTGAATGGTAAATTCCTTCGGCTATTGCCAAATTGGGTTTAATTATAGTTGCTTTGATATAGATATCACCGTCTTTTACATCTACCGGTGCTCGAATGATAGCTTTTGAATTTGGAGGAATAATATATTTTTTTGACATTAAATTAGGTTTGAATTGTAGAGGAATTGTCGCGTTATTCGTTGATAACACTTTATTGGCCAAGTCTACTTTTGCTCCGAGGGCTGACAGAGAATCAAGTCCCAGTAGGCCGTCGAAATAACTATGGAATCGAAAAACTAGAAATTTTATGTTACCGGGTTGTTTAAATTCTTTGAAGTTACGGAAGGTAACCTCCTGATCTAATTTGTGTTCATTTAAAACTGTAGTTATGGTGATTGGAGTTATTTCCTTGATTTGGGTTGGTTTTACGAATTCGGGATTAATAAATGACGACGATGCGCCAGTATCTATTAGGAATTTAAGTGGGCGTCCAAAAGGCGATGATATATTGATATAAGGTAGTATTGTGCCATGTGTATTGATATCTAAGTAGCCGATTTGTCTGTCGAGGCAGGTGGCGTAAAATTTGTATCATCTACTTCGTTATGCTGTTGAAGATTTTCATTTGAGTTTGAAGGGTTAGTAGGGTTCAAGTTTTGATCTGTACATAATTCAGGATATGGATAATAGTTCATTTCATAAGGTTCCATCTGGTAATAATCTTCCGGTAAATTTTGCATTTGTTCGTAATCGTCATTGTTAAAGGTGAACATTGCGGTCGATCTATTGGGGTTGTTGTTGAGGTTTCCAGAAGACGTAACCATTGGTTCGGGTTTAGGTAGAGGAGAAGTATTTTATTTTGCTAGGCCGAAAGGTTGGTGTGAGTAAAATTGTGGGGCTCTTTGTTGAAATTGGGGTTGTCTTTGTTGGAAGGGAGGTTGGTATTGTCTCTGTTGAGCGAAAAATGGGTATTGCCTCTGTTGTGAGACTTGAGGAAGTGGTCCTTGTTGTGGAAATCGTTGTGGAAATCTAGGTGGATTCAAATTTGCATTAGCGTTGGGTATTTGTAATTGTGTAGGGTTAAAATTTCGATTAACTTGAGGGGGAAATTGAAATGATTTAGTTTTAGGTCTAGTTCCGTTGTTATTGCAATTTTGGGTTAATGTTGAAAATTTATTGTCAGGGTCTAACTTATTATAAAATATATTTTGTTCCTTTACGCAGCACGCAAAGGCTTCCGTAAGGGTAACGGGTTTCATTGCTCTAATTGTAGAGCCTAAGGGTTCCTTTAATCCCATCAGAAATGTGTTAAGGCACATTTCTGTGAAGAGAGCCTTTTTGGCTTCAATAACGCTTGGATTCGTTTCGTGAATGTTAACATGATTATTAATGCTTGCTAGTATTTCCACTACTTCACTATAAAATTGTGCAACTGTGTTATTATTTTGTCTAAGGCGGTGTAAATCTTTAATCAGTGAAGTTTCGTTACGTTTATCAGAGTAATGCAAAATCAAATTATTTTTTATATCATCCCAATTTAAAGCAGTACCGTACATGTTTAGTACTTCGTTGGCTGATCCCACTATTTTGTTTCGAATGGCCCTCATTAAAAGCTGGCCGTAAGGTGTTCCACTTATTACTGATATTAGACAAAGAATTTCTTCTACATTATCAATGAAATCGAAAAGTAATCTCGGGTTACCGTCAAATTTAGGGAGGTCTTCAATTGCATCCGGCACTCTTAGTGAGTTGAATATATCTAGACTGGTTACAGAGCGAACGGTGTTTCCCGCCGCGTTTGTTGTCGGAATTGATGCTTCACTTTGATTCATATCGGAACTATAACTTATATTACGTTTAAACCAATTTACTATTTTAGAACTATTAACTGAAAGGTTTGAGTTCGCAACCGTCGGTTCAATATCTTTATTTTCCAAATTTTCAGGCAGTAGCGTTAGATTTAAATTGTTCGTACTTTCGCACAGATTCGAACTTATTTCACTATTTATATTTTCTAATGACGACGTTATATTTAAACTAATAGCACTGTAATCGTTTTCTAATTCTAAGTCCTCAGGAATTCGCGACAATTTTAATTTATTTTTTACTCTTGACACTAATCCTAATGGATAGGGACGTGGAAATTGTTTGTTATTGAAGGACATTAACTAAAGGAAATATATTCAATTCTTGACTTACATGCAACTGGCAACTATCAGCTTCCACATTCTCTGCGATGATGGTACGATGATCCCTCGTTCCTCTCGCTGATCGTCCCGCTCTGTTTCGGTTGTTGAGGTCACTTCCAGGGTCACAGAGATTTGCTCTCGCTGGTGCTTTTCACGGCACGACACCACAACACTTCAACTTCCGAGCTTCAATCTTAATTTCCGACGTTATCACCGATTATTTTCGGTATACTCCCGAATACGATCGATATTCTCTCGATTTTACTCTTGCAATAACGCCGAAAAGCAATCCTACCGACTGCGCCAGTTAAGTACTTCGCGGGTACTTTCGATAAAAAAAATTATGAAAACAAAAGATTGAGATTTACACACTTTATTTATCACGTCGAGCTTGGAACTGATAGAATGCACTTTACAAAAGCTTTTCGGTATTATTTATAGAATATTTTCGCTTATGCTATGTCTACTACATTTTGCTTACGCTATGTCTCGACAATTTAACAGGTAAGAAATTTAACTGTGACAAAAACGCAATCGGATATCGAATATCAAAGGTGAATGGACATGAACTTATGAAATTAGCGAAATATAAGAGAAATTAGGCTAATGAAGTGCTTGAATATGTGTGCTGCTGGGTGCTATAACTCGCGCGCTCCCAAGTACACACATCCATACGCACTAAGCACTCACATACCTGCCCAAACACACACACACACACACACACACACACACACACACACACACACACACGCATACGAAAGCTTTCGTGACGTCAGCGACTGCGAAACTGCAGGGTAATCATCTTCGAGCAGTATTATATTTTTTGTCGTTTATAATTGTCTTTTTTCTAAATTTACTCGTGCTTTTAATGCGGTTAGCAGATTTTGTCCGATTATTGCGTCATATTTTCTTCCGTTCAATGCAATCACTTTCCATGAGATAGTATCTTTTATTAAAAGTTCTCTTGGTAGTGGGGTAATTATTTCCCGATCGACCAGATTTGTGCCGTTAATAATGGAGTAGAATAATGGGTTTAAGAGCTTTACTTCGGAAAAATTGTTTAACATTTGGGGTTTAATAATGCTGGTTTCTGAACCTGTATCTACCAGACATCTGAGCTTGTTGTGACCTATTGTAAGGGTTACTATGGGCAGTTTTGATTTTGCGGCTCTGAGGGAAAATTTTGCTTTTGCACATAATCGATTTCCATTGGTTCCACTTGATTATTGGAACTGTAAGTATGATCACCACGAAGTCTGTTTGAATTCGACATATTCAATCTTTCGGGATTATTACTAACATCTCTATTGGTTGCGCTGTTATTTTTATTAGCTCGCTTGTAAGAATTTGAATTGCTTCTATTAGCAGTGATAAAATTATTATTATGGTTAAGTCTATTGTTGTTAGGGTTATTGCTTTGATTTCTATTGAAGTAAGAATATCTCTTTTGGTTTCCAAAGTTATTGTTTTGAATTCTATTGTCGTGGGAACTGTTAGTATTATTAACACCGTAATTATAATTGGTGTTATGGCTATCGGGTCGTCTGAGTAAATGTACTTCGTTATTTGCTATGTTCGTCCGTCTGTTTGCTTTTCGATCAGCTTCATTATTAGAATTTTGGAATATGTTTAAATTTTCGGTGGGTAACACAAATCGCTCCTTCATCATCTAGCAATTTTAATTCTGAAAATCGATTATACATTTGCATCAAGGTTGAATTTTACTCTACATTTCCGCGAACTAAATTATCTAATTTCTCCAAAACATTTCCTACGAGATATTTATCGTTATTTTCGGGTGAGTAAATTATTGGCTTTGATTCAGGATATTCGAAATTGTACAATTGAGGGGTATACAATCAAAGTTGGTAAAGTCCACAGTGCCAAAATGTTCAGTAAACGATAAAAACGATTATTTTAATAATTACAGGTAATTATTCTATTGTTAAACATTATTTATATGCAGATTGTAATACATTATGGAAATCGAAGTGTTCATCACGCTCAGTTCAATACTTTTGAGTAAAACCTTAAGTATAAGATGGACTTTCCCAGTTTTGTTACCAAGTTTTGGACTTTACTAAGTTTGTAACTGAATGTTTAGGATTTTCCTATATTTGTTACCAACTCTCTGGACAGGGTTGGATTCAGGCGTTTACCTTTTAAAAAGCAAAGAAGGGCAATAATTCACCTTGGCAATCAACTTGTAGATGAATGAAAGTAATGAAAGTCAGTTAATAGAAATTAATGATAATTCGTATTTTTATTAAAAATCAATTTCTAAAATTAAGTAAGAAAAACGTAGCTAATTAAAAAACTTATGCAACTAAAAGTGGTGGCTCTCCATTCTCTCGGGGCACCACAAATTTTTCACGAAAATACAGTTTTTCCTATTCAAAATTAATTAAATTCGACAACGCGAACACAACGAAAGAGCATTACAACGTCAAAGGCGGCCATGAAAGCTGTCAGTGAAACAGAGGCAATGGAGCCTTCCTATTGGTCGAAAAGGATTTTACGCAAATTGAAACTCAACTCACTTGGACTTTGCCAGTTTTGTTTGTAAAGTCAATATTCAATTTTAAATAACAGTCGAGATTTTTATAATTTGTATAAAATTATTCTACGGGGTAAATATAGATACGGAAACAAATGTTTTGTAATTTAAATCTCACTTTTAAAATTTTGTGGACTTTACCAACTTTGATTGTACACCCCTCAATTGTTCTATGTCGAGTTGTTGCTGTCGAATTGACTGCGCCAGTATTGCTAGATCTTGTGAATTAGCCAAGTTTGTCTCTTCACTTCCACTTTCACTTTCGCTTTCACTACCTGGGTTTCTGTGCAAATCAAAATTTTCATTTCGATTCACTCTATGCATGTATGTATGTAGTAAACTATTTCCCAGTAGGAAATGTAAGCAATACTGCAACAAAACTTTCATCGACGAAAGTTAGCCATAATAACTACTTTATAGATGAAAGTGTCGATGAATGTACTAGGAGCGATCTATAATATCTACCCTTTGCATTACCTACTCATAGATGTATTCAGCAATGTGTGTGAATGCAGGAAATCATTGATGAAAAGAATTTATTTATTCACTGTGTTATATATTTTGATAACAAAATCGTATATATATGTATAATCTATATATATACGTTAAATAATTTACAACACCGCGTTTACTTCAATTACGGGGCACTCCCGACTTTATTTTAAACAACTTTCACAATTTCTTTTTTACAAACGGGAGGACGAGCGACAACTCGAGAACACTTTACCGGAACAGTCTAATTGCAACTCCACTACTTCGCCGCCGAGAAGGTTCCCGGTCGGAACTTTTTGGCAGACGCGCTGAGTGCGCGTTTTCCGCCTTGCGCCCACACGCGCAGTCTATCGGCTCTGCGGTTGACCCCGCTGGCCTTGCACATTTTTGCACGGGCCCGCCGAAACCGGAGCGGCCGCCCGTGTTGCATTTCCGGCCATTCAACTGCCGGCTAAGGGGTTTTGGTTGCCCAGCGGTATCGATTTTACAATTATCGATTCTAATCGATACCGCTACGCAACAACTGACTTTTTATTGTTTTCAAAAGGAGTTCTTGTTTTATTACAATAGTGTAAGATGACGATATGACTATAAATTAAAAATTGAATTTAAGACTTACTGAAGTTGTAATTATGGTTCAAACATATATGATTCGAATTAAGACTTACTCTATTGTAATAAAAATTAAAAATCACAGGAAACCTTTTTTCTCCACTCTCTCAATTGTCTGAGGACTAAGTTTTTTGAAGCAGAATTTTAACAATGGGGTTTTGAGCATGTAAAGTGAAAACGACATTATTTAACTTTGAATTTATATATTTAAAAAAGAAAACAAACATTTATTTAACATAAATTAGTTTAAACATCAATTAATTCATTAATTCATCAAAGAATACTCAACTTACATTTGAGATTTTCTTTTATTGCTTAAACGCTTAAAATAGCGATTTTTTTGCAGATGCATAGCTTCCCTCACCTCGCGAATGAAGTCAGTTTCTGTGTATCCTTCATTTTTTGATGCCTCTGAAATAGAATTATAGTAAATAGCACTGTTTTAGTTCGAACGGATGAAAGGAGATATACCGAATAAAACATTTTTTATTTCTTTCAATTCCTTAAATGATTTTTTCCCTTTTGTCCCATGATAATTGTAATCAATTATTAGTTCATCTCCGAAGAGCCTGGGAAAATTCTTTTTAGTCCTCCCGGTTGTATAATTCAACCTTGATGGTAGCAATCTATCAAATGACAAAGATAATTCTCCATTTAATTATAATTAAAAAAATAAAATTACTTAAATTTGAAATTGTTCAGTACTTGAAATGTCATTTTCATTTCCTTTAATGTCTTCGTTTAATTTTTCTATTTTCCCTTGGGAATTCATGGGTAATATTTTTTCCGTGCTGTTTAGTGCAGTCTCGGTCTCATAAACCCTTCTTAAAAGTGCCGTGTTAGTTGCAGTCGCTTCTAACAATTCCTTGTGCTGCTTTTTCACTAAATCTTTAAGGAACTCATTTCTTTTACGAAAAATTCTATGACGGATTATAACGACCGTACCAGTCCTTCAACTTATCTGTTAAAGTTGTATGGACTTCTTCGAAGGAATTTCCATTTCCACTGCCACTGGCTTCGATATCAAATTCACCTTCCCTAACGCTTTCCTCACTTGCATTTTCATTTCTAGTTATGTTCTGTTCAACACTTTTTAATAATAACTCCCGTTCTTTTTTTATTAACCGTCGAAGGTGACTTGGAAAATTTGTCAGGAACGAACATGTTAAAACCGAGCCATACGCATAAAATGCACTTCATTGCCGACTTTATGCCTTACCCGGGGTACGAACTTTCATCGATTCCTATTGTGATAATTTTCATGCAGAAATTCATCGAAGTCAATTGGAATCGATTCCTACTTTTCCTACTGGGTTTCGTTTTGGGGTAGATTCTGATTGCCGATCGTTAGATGGCAATCCTACCGACTTCGCCAGTAACATTTTAATATTATATTTGTTTTATTAATTTCGTTATTCTGACAATTTTCACTTTTATAAAAAACTTTACAATAAACCTTTTTTTATTATATAAACATTACAATAAACCCCTTTTTTATGCAAACTTTAGAATAGAACCCTCTTTTAAACATTTTTACAATAAAACCGTGTTTTTTATGAACTTTATAATGAACTTTTAAGTCACAATCTTCTCAACACCTAGACCAAGACTGACTGCTTTTGGAGCCGAGATTTGAATTGCGTTACCAGAAAAAGGGCTGACATAGCTTCATCGTTTCACGTTTTCTAGCAACGCGATGTTTGCTGTGTTCCCATAGAACTTGGGACCCGTCAGCACAAAAAATGTTTTCATTGTAAAAACGTTTAAGAAATGAGAGTATAATAAACTTTAAGAATTTAGCGGATTAAAATTTCAAGACGTTAGTATTTCGCGAAAGGGAATTAATTGTTGGAATATTTTTGGATTAATGTTTCTAGATTTCGGGGAATTGATTCATCTGGTAACATAACACCCGTGGTTGATCAGCATCGTCTGAAGTGATCCCCTGAGGTTCTATATGGAGATTCCGTTGATATTTATTCGGTGGAATTGGTGCTTGTACCCCAGTTGGAGGCCTCTTACCGTATAACACATTTTGTACCGGCCAATTCATATAGTTAACGTTTCTGGTGTGTAAAGACTGGTCTATGTCCATTTGTTCAGGCCGCGGTTGTGGCGCAGGCGCAATCGGCCGCGGGGGATTAAAATAGTAGGATTGACCCTGGGGATTATAATATTTCGAATTTTGCACTGGTTGTGTATGAGGATCGAAGCGAGGCTGGGGTAGATATGCCAATTGTGGGTAGAAAAGCGGCTTGTTTTGTTGGGGATTTGGTCTGTTAATTATGTTTCTGTGGGGAGGAGCCGGTGGAGTATTTTGATTGGGAACACTGCGGGGCAGTCCATGGTGAGCAAAGGCATATTTAGCTCGCCTATGTTGTCACGGTGTTGGGGGTAAATTAATTGATCAGTTCCGCTGAATTGATCGGAGTTTGGATTAAGTACCTACTGGACTATGTTTCTTCCTTCGCTTTGCAGAACTCGGTTGACAATACCGGTTATTAAATTGTCCAAGGATTCGTTTGTTACGACACCACTGACGGTGGAGACTGGTTGGGTAGAGAAGTTATTTCTAGCCATTGCTGGCTGGGATGCCTGAACTTGCGGACCTGGGTTTGTTTCGGGTGCATTAAGCACTGAAGATTTTAGAAGATTATTTGGATTAGACATACTAGGTAAAAAGATCACTGAGAAAAAATCATTTGAGTAATTCGTTCGAGTTACAGGACAATTTTTTCTTGGGCTCGCCGTTCGCAACTTAATTTCTTAGATATTTTTTCCAAATTTATCGCCGAATATCACAATATCACTTTTCACACGGAAAAATTTCGTGAATTTATTAGGGTTTTATCTATATAAAAAATATTTCACTTCCTTACTTGTTTATAAAGTGCTAAATTTTTTCGCTTGCTTACTTAGTTTTCCTAATTTATTTCTAATATCTAGAACTTACAGAACTACACGAAGTCTAGAATTGACTTAGCTCCTTTTCCTCCGTTGCCGGTTACTGGGGGGCCTTATTTCCTTTACTGCGGTATTATATTTATTAATGTAGCTTCTATTAAGCGAATAAATAAATAAATAAATAAATAAATAAATTTCTTCCTGCTTTGGGTTCGGGAACCGATACTATGGTGCTCTTTGATGATCCTGTTTTATCCGGCTGATGAACGGTGCGGCGGTGCTTCTTGAGAACTTTAACACGGGGTTTTTGCACAACCTTAATCAAATGTTAAATTCGCGTGCGCGGCACTTCTTGAGGGCTCTATAGCGATCTAAAGATTTTTATCTTTAGCGCGAATTATTGGTGCTCGAGAATCGACGATTAACAGTCAGAGACCTTACTGATATCGTTGGAATATCGGAAGGATCAGTGAAAACCATTTTAAAAGATCATTTGGGCCTAAGAAAAGTGAAAGCACGATTGGTTCCAAAATCACTCAATTTTCTTGAAAAACAGCGTCGCGTTGACGTCTGTCAAACAATGCTTTCCGACTACCAGGATGTCATGAAACATATTATAACTGGCGACGAGTCTTGGATCTACGCTTACGACCCGGAAACAGACGATCAATCGGCCGAATATCGTGCCAAAGGTGAGCCGAAGCCGAAAAAACCACGTCAAAGCAAATCAAAAATCAAGGTCTTGTTGACAGTTTTCTTCGATCATCGAGGTGTGGTGTACTCCGAATTCCTTCCGACCGGCCAAACTGTGAACAAGGAATACTATTTGAGTGTTATGCGTCGTTTGCGCGAAGCTATTCGTAAAAAGAGGCCGGAATTATGGGCCGACAAGTCTTGGTTTTTGCACCACGATAATGCACCGTCGCATACCGCATTGATTCTTCGTCAGTTTTTCGCCAAAAATTCAACCAATATCGTTCCACAACCACCGTATTCGCCTGATTTAGCTCCGTGTGACTTCTGGCAGTTCAGCAAACTCAAGCGACCGCCCCGGGGAAACCGTTTTGAGTCAATCGAAGACATTAAACGTGAAACGCTACGCGCATTGAAGGCTATTCCGGAAATTGACTTTAACAACTGTTACGAGGATTGGAAGAAACGTTGGCATAAGTGTATTGCGGCCGGGGGGGATTACTTTGAGGGGGACGAAATAGATTTGGCAGAATAAATAAAGAATTTTAAAATTATGAACAAAGTCTTACTATTTTTTGCCCACAGTAGTATGTATATATTAATATATATACGAAAAATAATAAATAACACTCCGCTTAGGTTTACTTTCGGGGCACTCCCGAATTTATTTTAATAACTTTAAATAATTTTATATAACGCGGAAGGACGGGCGACAGTTCGAGGGACTTCCTCGCTTTACGATCTTTCTTCAACAACGGTCTTTTTGCAACTCTCTTCGCCGCCGAGAACTTAAGGTTCCCGGTCGGAACTTTTTGGCAGACGCGCTGAGTGCGCGTTTTCCGCCTTGCGCCCACACGCGCAACCTATCGGCTCTGCGGTTGACCCCGCTGGCATTGCACATTTTTGCACGGGCCCGCCGAAACCGGAGCGGCCGCCCGTGTTGTATTTCCGGCCACCCAACTGCCGGCTAAGGGGTTTTGGTTGCCCAGCGGTATCGATTTTACAATTATCGATTCTAATCGATACCGCTACGCAACATTCCTTCCCCCCGCAAAACAGAAAGTCATTCTTGGAAGAGGAATGGCTTTCCGCAAATTAATCGGTATGTCGCTCGTCCTTTTACAATCAAGTTTTGAATACAATATTTGCTTATACTATTGGTGCATTTTTATTTTGATAACATGGATTATTTCCTTATATAACTTTTCTTTGAACTATCCCAATTCGTGCGCTTATTTAATTTTTTCCAATTTACACCATTCCAATCAGTGCGCTTATTTAAATTTTTTTTTTTCTTACATTTCAATCAGTGCGCTTATTTAAATTTTCCTATCCTTAAATTATTTATAATACCAAAAAAAATTCTCAAGATAAGTTACCCAAGTCAATGTATCTTTATCACCAACTCATATTTGCACCGTAAGCAAACTTGGTGCCCGCCTGTACTTTCGGCGTCCGTCGTGGCCAAGTCCCATGCGGCGGTATCAACCGTCAGCAGTTTTTACCGTCCGGAATTTGCCCGGTCTGCTTTGCAAGGTGTCGGATGCATTTCCTTATCGCTCGGTTTCGAGCGACAGGCGGCCCTCTAAGATTTTTCTAATCTCGGCTCCTCACTATCGCGATGGATTTGTTGGAGTTCGGGCCGCGTTATGTGGAACTTGAGTTCCCGTTCTTCGCGGAAATCATCTTAATCGACAGGATCATCCCGGGTTGGCGTGGCCCAGTTCGTTTATTGGTGACGCCTTGGCGTAACCCCGAGCGGCCGTTCATCTGCCGCTTTCCGGCAGAGGTGGGAGTCGTGCACCGGCCGCTTCAGCTTTTCGGGCGGAGCTCAATTCGTTGTGCGGGTAGGTTCAACTTTTATATTACTTTACCGTAGCTGACCTTTCCTTCACCTTTTACAGGGGCTTACAACACCCTTTTTGGGAGGAGGTTCCCTCAGTTGGCTCGTCCCTTCGTCAAAGGTTCTCCGGCCGTGGATTTAGCTGCCGTTCCCATCGGGAAGGAAGCTCCCGGGGCCCTTGCTGGAGAGGGCGTGACTGAGGTTACCCCTGAAGAAGAACGGCTTGCGACCTGCGAAGGTGCCCAGGACGGGCCCCTTTTATTCAGCCCTTCCGAGCCCGACCCCCTTGCTGCGTTGCGTGCCCTGAGTTGGGACGCCCCCAGGACGCTTCCTTACGCGCCCCCAAAGGGTTATAGGTACGTGCCTGTGCCTCCCCTATTGCGGGCCCGTGGTCGTGCCCGTGGTGTATTGTGCAGGATGTGTTCCCCGTGAAACGGAGGAAAAAGAGAAGAAAAGCAAAAAAAAATTTTTTTTGTGTTTGTCCAAATTTAAAAAAAAAATTGAATATATGTATGTGTGCGTAGTGTATTATGGTTTGTAATAAATTGTGTAAAGAATTTAAGTCTTTTACATTCTTAATTCGTTATTCCTGCACCCGTGTTGCCCAGAGGCCGGTTTTGTGGTCCCCTTTTCGCTTATTATTGTTGTGTGTGTTTTTTTTTTGTGTTTGTATTGTTATTATTATTGAATTTGCAGGAGCCGGAGATAAAATAAAGACGGATTACTACTTTATATATAGATTTTTATATTCTTAATTAAGACACTTCAGTTCCATAATGGATATAAAAAATGACAGACAATAATAAAAAGAGTGACAGTGACAGGTCAAAGAATGTACTAGAGTCAAAGAATGTTGAATACTTTGCATATCCAACACCCCCTCTCAAAGTATTATTACAAATAACAATCTCTAGGGTATCTCAATCACTCCGAGGGCTGATCTGCAATGGTTGAACTTAGGCCCTGGTAAAGCTTTTGTCAAGAAATCGGCGGGCATAACTTCACTTGGCATGTGATTGCTTTCTATTTGGTTCTCTTTCGCAGCTTCACGGACGAAATGGTATCTCACATCGCACACACGGGTATTTGAGTGATTTGGCCGGCCAAAATTCAATTTCCTAAAATTCAAAGCAGGTAGATAAAAGAAGGGTACTCAGGTAGCTAATAGTTCTAAGAAACGTAAACAATACTTCATTGTTTCTTTTCCGGAACTACCATGCGGGACGGTCAGTCCAAACTTGATCGTTCATTTGAGTGCATGTATCAATGTTTGGTGTTCGCTGCGCAAACGAAAGTTTTGATTACATTTCTATATTTGTTACCAAATTAAATAAAGTGAAAGCTATGGATTGCGATAAAGCAGGTAAATGTGTATACTTTTTATATTTTTCTCGTAATAATAGCTCAGAAATCTGTTTAATACAATTTTTCTAGCAAGTGCTGTTTTAAAGGCATTATTTTTTATATTTATTTTATATTTTAGCAATTTTGTTATATTTCCCGGCATTTCCCGATATTGATTTTAGTCATTTCGAATACCCTGTGTTTTAGTCTTGACAATACGTGTAAAATGTTATCCGGTTTTATCCGATATTTGAAAATATAGCTTAATGTAGCCGACTGGAAAATAAACACCAAAAATATCGATTTCTTATTTGTTGCTATAAATTGTCACTTTTTTGTTCTAGGGTCGTCAAACGTCCGAGTTATGACTCGAAAACACTTGTTTAGTATTATGATGGCAGAAAATTTAAATAATATTAATGAAAAGTTACAGTTTTTGGAAAGATACGTTCTAAAATTTGGCCCATTTTCTGACGAGGATATGAAAAAAATTAAGCAAGATTTATCACGTTTCAAGTCGGAAGTTAAAAGGAGATCGACTGATTCTCACTATAAAGAAGATTCTTTTTTTGAAAAACAATGACACATGGCTAGAAGGCACATTTGTTATACCAAAAGTCGCCATCCGAACAGGACGACCACATAAATGTTTTTCAGAGTTAAGTGAAAGAAGTAAACGAAGAAAAACGGAAGATTTACGCAAACACACTGAGTTACAAGTGCTCACATATGCTACACAATCAAAACTAGGTGAAACTGGAAAGAGAGATGCTTCATCAGTGCTAAAAGAAATACTGACATCGTCAAAACGAGCTACAAAATACAAAAAGGCATTTAGCGAAACAACACAACAGGCTACGCCTTCTCAGTTGACTCCAATACAAGCTTTGTCTATGTTTGTTGAAGCTGATTTGTCTAGAAGACAATATGAAATAATACGCAATACAAATAAAAAGTTATATCCTTGTTATAGTGTCATACAAAAATCAAAACAGGAGTGCTACCCAAATAAAGAATCATATCGGGTAACCGAAACATGTGTCGAAATAAAATTACAGAGCTTAATGGACCATACTGCTACACGATTATTGACTCACATGGAAGAGGTGTTACCGCTCGATGATGAAGAAAGAAGGTCATTACTTTTAATGTGCAAGTGGGGTTGCGATGGAGCACAACAAGCTCAATTTAAACAAAAATTTGAGTGTGATTCTGATTCCGACGCGAATTTATTTCAAAGTTCTTTTGTGCCTCTGCGACTTATTTGCTCCACTAATGATAAGTTGTTGTGGCAGAATCCAACTCCTTCCTCACCACGTTATTGTCGGCCCATTAGAATTCGTTTTATCAAAGAAACCAAAGATGTAACAAATGAAGAAATAAATTATGTCAAAAATGCCGCAAATGATTTGCAGAAGACCGAAGTAAAATTAGGAGAAAAAACATATTTGGTGAAGCACTCTATGATGCTTACCATGGTAGATGGAAAGGTGTGTAATGCTGCCACTAACACAACATCTACAATGAGATGTTATATCTGTGGTTTGACTTCCAAGGATTTTAATTGCCTAACAAAAAAAGGAGCTGTTAAACCGGAAGCGCTTGACTTTGGACTGTCTATTTTACACGCACGAATTCGTTTTTTCGAATCAATTCTGCATCTCGCTTATAAGCTACCTGTAAAAAAATGGCAACTAAGAACTGAGAATGACAAAACAACAGCTAAACAGAAAAAGCTTGATATACAAGAAGAATTCAGGGTCAAGATGGGTCTGATTGTAGACGTTCCAAAACCAAATTTCGGAAACACGAACGATGGCAACACCAGCAGAAGATTTTTTGCAGATCATGAATTGTCTGCTGAAATCACGGGAATTGATGTAAATTTTCTATACCGCCTTAAAGTAATTTTAGAAGCATTGTCGAGTGGACACAAGATCGACACAGAAAAATTTTCTATTTATGCCAAGGAAACAGCAGAGCAGTATGTTGCGCTTTACCCATGGCATCCCATGACGCCAACATTGCACAAAATTCTGATGCATGGATCTGAAATTATAGATAAAGCATTGCTTCCGATTGGTCAATTATCAGAAGAAGCTGCGGAAGCACGTAATAAACATATACGTTTGTATCGCCAGAATTTCGCAAGAAAATTCTCTCGAGAAGCCTGTAACAAGGATGTTATTAATAGGCTACTCCTTAGTTCTGATCCGCTATTAACAGGAATGCGACCCATTCCAAAAAAGAAAACCAAACCTTTTATGAAGGAAACGATAGGTTTGTTACTTTCGGCTGAGCCTGACATCGTACATGATGATGATGAGTCATCATCAGATACGATGTCAGGCTATGGTTCTTCATGCCGGCCTGATTGTTTTAATCCATATAGTGATTTTTTCAGCAAGCATACTGGCTGTTGGCCGTTCAATTGTCCTAGCCAACATTTCGCCCTTTTTCTGATTTGCTTATTGAGTTCGTTGTTTTTTGAAATATTTTTCATGTTTTCTTCGAATAGTTCAGGTATCTCCATATATACTATTTCAGACAACTCGCCGTGTAAGTATGCTGCTACAACGTCCATTTGATGTATCACCCATTCATTTTTAACTGCTAATGCCATTAAAAGCCGAATAGAATTTTGTCTTATCACGGGTGCGAAAGTTTCGTTATAATCTATAGCCTTTCGTTGAGCAAAACCACGTGCCACCAGTCGAGTCTTTCGCTTTTCAGCTTTCTTTATTTCGTCGTATTTTGTTGATAATACAAATCTGCTACCAATAACATTTGCGTCCTTTGGACGATCTACTATCTCCCAAGTCTCATTTTTTACATGAGCGATGTATTCTTGGTTTATGGCAATCTCCCACATTTCAGTATTTGCACCCTGCAATGCTTCGGATAAACTAATAGTATTAGGGCCGACTACGAGGTTTGCTGATTCCCATCCTGGGTCACTTGAAGTTGCATCAGATATTTCATCCTCGACCGGAACTTGTACCCTGTTAGCTTCGGAAGTTTTATCTGAGCTTCGAGTAGTCTTAAAGTGATACACCTTTCTGGGTCTTCCTCTATGACCACTCCTGATGAATGTCGACCTGCCTCTTTGCGGTCTCAACCCTCCTCGGGCTCCCTCGGCTTCATCAACTTCACTTTGATTTTCCTCCCACAAATCTTCTCTTGATTTTCTATAGTCTTTCGCGTCATGTACTATGACCTCTATATTTTGATCTTCATCATTTCCTTTATTAGTTATCCCACTTTCATTGTTTGATTCGCATGCTGTATCATCTTCATACACAAAACAGTCTTCAAATTCCGACTTGGAATTGAACTCGTCCATGAATTTAACGTCTCGACTGACGATGATTCTTTGTTCACTGGGCGACCATAGTCTGTAGGCCTTGGATTCTCTCGAATAACCCAAGAAAGTACACTCCTTTGACCTGGGATTAAATTTCCCCCTCTTTGGGTCTTTCTCTAAAACAAAAGCTTTTATACCGAAAATTTGAAAATGGCTTACATTTGGTTTTGTTCCAGTCCACATTTGAAACGGTGTATTCCCGGACAGTGACTTGCTGATACATCTGTTCCTGATGTAATTGGCCGTATTAATTGCCTCCGCCCAAAACATCTGTGATACACCGGACTGCATCATTAAAGTCCTTGCAGTTTCTAGCAACGTTCTATTTTTTCTTTCCGCAACTCCAATTTGCTGAGGGGTGTGGGGTACTGAGAGTCTTCTTTTAATTCCGTTTTCTTTTAAGTAATCATTAAACTGATTATTGCAATATTCCAAACCATTGTCTGATTGTAAATATTTGATTTTCTTTCCGCAATGTGTTTCTGCAAACGCTTTATATTCTTTAAAGGCATTAAAGACTGCGTTTGTAGGGTGATTCAAAAGTATAAAACATGATTTCAAACTGATCCAGGAATTTATTTGGTCACGTTCCTCTTGTTTTCTACAGCTCTCGATGTCTTTGCCACTGCGTTCTGCACTCTACTGACTCGTCTCCTCGACCGCGCGAGCGGAGTTCAATTTTTCGTTTTTTTTCTCCTCTACAGTGACCTACAATTCGGCCATCCTGACTGCAATCGTCCTCGATTGTTTTATTGGAATACAATTCAACTTCCTAAATTCATTCTTAAATCTTTTAACACATTCCAACTAATCTTATTATTCTTATGTACTGACAAAATTCTTAAATTCATTCTTAAATCTTTTAACACATTCCAAATAATCTTATTATTCTTATGTACCGACAAAATTCTTAAATTCATTCTTAATTTTTTTTTAAACAAATTCCAAATAGTCTTACATCAATATACATATACATCTTAATTTACTCTACTTTGATAGTTATTATTACATACTTAATTTGTTTTGGGATCGTTAGATCTAAGATTTACGTAAGGTTTCATTCGCGAAACATCAAACACGCCCTCAAAGGGTTTTTGTGTAATCTGGAATCCATCTACGTCCGCGATTAAGTACCTATCATTACCTAAACATTTTTTTATTTTGTACGGTCCTCTATACCTTGGTATTAGCTTTTTGTTTACTCCTACCGTAGTATCAATGTTTTTGACCATAACCAAATTCCCAGTCTCGTAGATTCGGGCAGACTTGCGCTTTTTGTCGTAGTATCTTTTATTTTGATCCTGGACTTGCCTAATCCTTTTTATACCGCTTTCCCTTATAGCATTTAAGTCACGTACAGGATCATTTACGATTTTTTCTATGACTTCAGATATTTGATCAGAAAAAGAATTTCTCTGATTTGTACCGAAGAGCATCATGCTTGGGGTTGTTCCAATTGATCGATTCAAAGTATTGTTATAGGCGTACTCTACATTCGGAAGTGTCCCATCCCATTTTGAGTCTCGCACAAATTCAATCGTTTTTGCTATCATTGGAACTACATCCCGATTAGGACGTTCTGCTTGGCCATTGGACCTGGGTGAACCAGACGCGATCTGTATATGCTGAATGCCATACTGCTGTGAGAATTTTTCAAATTGATTTGACGTAAACGCAGTACCACGATCTGTAACTATTCTCATTGGTTTACTATAAGCGTTGAAATAATTCTTTATACAATTTATGACCTCAGCAGCATTAGTAGTCCTAGTCGCGTATAATTTTAAAAATTTTGTAAACCCATCTATGATGACCAAGATATATTTATAGTTTCTCGGAGTCGTTTCGAAAGGTCCAATGTGATCAGCGTGTATAGTTAGTAATGGTTGATCACCCTTCGGGATCGGAAAAAGGAAACCCTCTTGTCTTCCTTTTGGAATATTATAGGCAATGCATTTCGGGCAATTTTGAACATAATTCTTGACAATAGAAAACAAATTCGGGAACCAATAAGCGCGACCAATTATTTCACATACCTTCTCGGGGCCTACATGCGAATGAAGGTCATGTGCGTTTCTCAAGATATGAATACGCATAGCTTCCGGAACATAAAACAATAATTTTTTCTTCTTCCCTTGCTTCCGATATACTAACCCTTCTCTAATTTCGAACAATGGACTTTCAGTTTTAACAAGACCCTCTCGTAAATTTTTAATCACTGGATCCTCAGACTGATAAATAGCTAACTGTTGCTCAAAAGGACTTTCTTCCAATACGAGAATATTGTGACACCGACTGAGTGCATCACATGTTGCATCCTATTACCAGGACGATGTTCTATCTTATAATTATAATTCTGTAATTCTAAGACCCATCTATTGATTCGTGAATTTACAATTTTCTTTTCCAGAGTTAAAGCAAGAGCATTACAGTCAGTAATTATTTTAAACTCTATGCCCTGCAAATAAATATGAAACCGTCTAAGAGCATATATTATAGCTAAGGTCTCTAGCTCATAGCTATGATAACGAGATTCGCAATCTGTAGAACGCTTTGAAAAATATGACACCGGATGCATAAGACCGTCTTCTTTACGTTGCATTAATATAGCGCCGAATCCAATTGAACTCGCATCACAATGTAATTCAGTATAATCCTTGTGTGAATAAATTCTCAAAAGAGGAGCCTCGGACAGCTTTGCCTTCAATAGATCAAAACACTTATGCTTTTCCTCATCGAAGAGGAACTCATTGTTTCCCTTTAAAATTTCATACAGTGGTTTACTAATTATTGAGAAATTTTGAACGAATTTTCTAAAATAGGAACAAAGACCGAGAAAACTTTTTAGCTCCCTGGGATTTTTAGGGACACAAAAATCCCTTACAGCTTGAATTTTTTTAAAGTTTGGTCTAATACCGTTTTCGGATACATTGTATCCTAAATAATCAATTTCACGAACCATCAACCCACACTTATCCAGTCTAAGATTCAAATTATACTTTTTTAAAAGTTCAAACACCTTTGCCAACACAACGAGATGTTCGTCAACATCTTTTGTTGCTATCAAGATGTCGTCCATATAAACTTGAACTTTACTTTCACGAATGAGATCTTGAAAAATATGATGGACATAGCGTTGGAACACGGAAGGAGCATTTTTCAACCCGAACGGCATCCTAAGATACTCGAATTGTCCGATTGGCGTAACAAAACTAGTGTATTTGATTGAATTTTCCGACATCTTTACGTGGTGGAAACCACTTTTGAGATCCAAACAGGTGAAATATCGTTTATCCCTTAATTCGTCAATCAAATCTTCGATTAACGGCAAAGGATAGTTGTCCTTTTGAGTGATTCTATTTAATGCCCGATAGTCTACGCACATTCTAATTTCTTTTTCACCCTTTTTAACCAATACAATAGGACTTGAATAAGGTGAACAGCTTGGTCTTATTATTTTCTTTTCCAATAAATCATCGATTATTATCTTGACTTGTTCTTTCTCATAAAACGATAACCGCCTAGGTGCCTGAAACACTGGTTTTTCATCAAGGACCGTTATAGACATCTCGTAAGAAGTCTTTGAATCGTATATGTTTGCAGATGGTCTTTCGTGACTATCATTATAAATTTTATTTATGTATTTTTTAATCTCGTAAGGTATGTCAGGATTTATAACTAATTCTTCTGAGTCTTTAATTTGATCAATTTCTATATTAAAAATCTGGTTCCAGAATTCCAAATCACACTTTTCTGAATTAATATGTTCAACAGCATTTAATTTTGCTTTACTCTTACGTAAAAAGTCGCGGCCCAATATTGAAACTGAGTTCATGGTTATGTCTGGTACAACATAAAATTTTATTTTATGGAACTCCTTATTTACCTGAATATCAACTTCAAGTGAACCTAGTATGATAAGCCTACTCCCGTTTATACCTGTCAATTGCAGTTCGACCTCTGGTGTTAACTTAATGAAGTTTGGTATAGCGCTTTTCTTAATTAAACTTATTGGGCTTCCTGTATCAATTAAAGATTTTATAGTCAAATTAAAAGAAATTCCCAAACTATTATCTACAAATGTAACCAACGTATTTACACAAAAGTCCTGCATTTCCTCCGATGGCTTGGCTTCCTTGTTGACGAATTGAATCCCCGGAGATACCACTTGACAGTCCTTCGCTATATGTCCAGACTGGCCACACCGGAAACACGTGCCTCTATTTCTTCTAGGTTTTGTGCACTCTCTGGATAGATGACCAAACATGTTACAGTTGAAACATTTCAGCCTTGTTGGTAACGTTGTTCTTCCAGTAATCTTTGATGAAACATTGACGTCCGTTGTAGCCACTTTTACTTCTGTGTTGGTTTGACTTCTATTTTGTTTTATTGGTGGTTTCACACTAGCATAATATTTTAGTTGCTGCAATAACTCGAACACATTCTCAAAACGTTGGAGCGATAAAATTTGCTGGATAGAACTATCCTGAAGACCTTTGACAATATATTTGATTAAAGCCTTTTCGCTCACACCACCTTTGTTTGCCAAACTTTTCATGGTATAAACGTAGTCCTCATAGTCTTCATTAAATTTCATTTTCCTGCTTGCGAGAGCAAAATGAATATCAGCCTCATCCTGAATTGGAGGGAAAGCAGTCAAGAATTCTTTTTTAAATGTCTCCCAATTATCCAAAGTCTCCTCGAAGCCCTGCATCCACAATTTTGAGGTTCCTTTTAATTTTATATTAGCGTAGTGCAACAACGTGTTATCCTTCCAATTGTATATCCTCCTATAGTTTTCCAACTTTGTCACCCACTGTTGAGCAGTGCAGCTGATTTCGGTCTTTGGATCGAACGACGGCAAGATTTCCTTCAACTCAGACGGGTGTAATAACCTCTCTTTCTCATTTCGATGCTCGGCAACATTGCTTACTGGCATTTCTCGCAGCTTCCTGAGTAATTCGTTCTCCTTCCGCAACAATTCCAGCTCCCGTTGAATTAGCAAATGTTCGTCTAACACTAGCTCACGTGCGGTGCAATCAACTGAGTGAGAATTCATATCATTTGCAGAGATATTAGTGTTAGCAGCAGTGGCGCCACCAATACATGCGTGCTCATTAACTTGAGCCATTCGCTCTGCATTTCCAACACTGCTTGAGTCGAGTGCATTCACACTGACGTAGTCGACGACGTCATCATCCAACGGATTTCTCAACCGTTTGGATCGGCGTCCCTTCCCGATTTCATCATCCTTTTCTATTGCATTTCGCAATCGTTCAATTAAAACTTTTTTATTCCCACTCGTTTGCAATTTTCGCATTTTTAGTTCCTCCTTTAAATCTTTAACTGAGAACGATTTATAATTTTCCATATCGGCACTTTTAGCGAACCTTTCTTCTTTTTTTTTTTTTTTTTTTTTAACGCCGTCGCGTCGCTCGAGCAAACTAGATTTTCCCGATTCACGTCTGAATTTTCCGGAAAACACTACTTGTCCACTATCCCACTTCTGAAGTAATTGTAGGGTGATTCAAAAGAATAAAACATGATTTCAAACTGATCCAGGAATTTATTTGGTCACGTTCCTCTTGTTTTCTACAGCTCTCGATGTCTTTGCCACTGCGTTCTGCACTCTACTGACTCGTCTCCTCGACCGCGCGAGCGGAGTTCAATTTGTCGTTTTTTTTCTCCTCTACAGTGAACTACACGTTTTTTCTTTTAATGAAGAATACTTCACACCAGCGAGATTTGTCGTCTATGAATGTGACAAAATAATTCGCACCTCCAAGTGATGTAGTGCGCATCGGGCCACAGACATCACTGTGAACAATTTCTAACAATTCTGTCGATTTTGGTTCCTCTCGTTTTGGGAATGGGTTTTGCACATATTTTGCTTTAATGCATACCTCACATTTTTGGATTTTTTCCTCTTTTCCAATTTTAATTCCAAGAGCCTTTCCTTTTTGCGCCATATCTGTTAATTAGTTCAAGTTGACGTGCCCCAATTTTTGATGCCAATTCATTAAATTGTGGCATTTTTCGGTCGTTAGATTTGCAGTATAATTATTTTTTCGAATATAATAAAGATCACCATATCTATCGGCAATACAAACGATATTTCCACCTCTGTCAGAAACGAATGCTGCCTTTATCTGTTATTTTTGCTACTGACATCAAGTTTGTATGAAGGTCGGGAACGAACATTACATTTTGTAGTTTTATTGCTGTTGACTTTTCACCACCCGATACTTCAAGATCCACTCCGCCTACTCCACGAATAATTGTTGTTTCTCCATTGGCTAAATTTAATGTCCTTACAAGAGTCTTTATCTGATGGAAATTTTCACGTTTCGACGTCATATGGGATGTACACCCACTATCGAGGCACCAGCTGTCATTCTTATTTTTAGGGAAGCAAAAATGCAATTTCTTCTTTCTCGGATTTCGGTTTTTCTGCGCATATTTTCGATGCTTCAAATTTAGGGTTCACCTTCAACCTGCAATCGGCTGCCTTATGGCCTATCTTCCTGCATCTATGACACTTGAACTGAAGGGATGATGTATGTTTACTTACTGGGGACTTTCGATAATACTCCTTAAATTTCCCATCGCTATGTTCATAGGGCTTCTTCACATACATAGCGTTTTGAATGTTGCTGGAATCTCTAGATTTCCTCGCGTCGGATTCTTCCATTATTTTAATTTTGAGTGCCTCTGGTTTCGGCAACTCATCCCGCGATTCTATCGCGCATCGAAAATGTTCAAAACTTTCTGGTAAACTATATAACAAGATTATAGCCAGCAAATCATCATTAATATCTATCCCCATATCCGACAATTTGTCAACGGCATCAAAGAAATCATTCAAATGTACCTTAATATCCTTTCCATCCGTCATCTTTTGTGTGATTAACCTTTTTAAAAGTGATGCTTTACCAGCTGGGCCTTTAGATTGATAAATTTCATGTAGCTTCATCCAGACCTCATTAGATGTATTGCAGTGTTTGATTTGTTTCAGCTCCGAGGGGCTAATCGAAAGAATTAGGTCAGCTTTGGCTTTATTGTCTTCCTCCTTCCAGTCCAGAATCGCCTTTTGGGATGCCTCATCTCCGGGTTTCCGCTCAGGTTCCTTTCTATCACCATTTACGTAGCACCAAACGTTATTTTTAATCAATATTGCTTGTACTTGCAATTTCCACGTATCAATGTTGTCCTTGCCCAAAGGCTCGATGCGCGTAGTCACGGTACTCATTGTGCTATTTTATTTCCCAATTTATTTCGGTTTGAATTTTAAAACTTTCTATTCTATCGGAAGCCTGGGCCCATAACCTATTGAATTTGCAGGAGCCGGAGATAAAATAAAGACGGATTACTACTTTATATATAGATTTTTATATTCTTAATAAAGACACTTCAGTTCCATCATGGATATAAAAAATGACAGACAATAATAAGAAGAGTGACAGTGACAGGTCAAAGAATGTACTAGAGTCAAAGAATGTTGAATACTTTGCATATCCAACAATTATTATTTATATTTTATTATTTACTATTATTTTTCTGTTTTAACCGCTTTTTTTTATTTATTTCTTCTTTTTTTATTATTATTATTATTTTTTGTGTTTTATTTCTACTTTCTACACTAGCTGTACGGTTTTCGCCCGTGGTAGTGTTTGGCTGCGGGGGGCCGGGCATGGTGACGTGTTTTCTTTTTCCCTGCTACGGATTGTGGCATATATCTTCCCTTCATTGTCTCCTCGTGTCAGTGGTTTAATTTTTTCGAGGGCTATTTCTTCATCTGGGACAATTTAATTAATCCAGAATCAATTATTTTTAAAGTTCCGTTTGAGCCTGGTTCAGTATCTAAACTTTACTTGTATTATTCCAAAACTCAGGAACCTTTTTACGTAATAAAATTACTTAAAGGTTTTTTTAACAAAAAATACTCTTGCGATCTTTGTGATAAAGTTTACAATTCTAAAACTCTTAGGTGCGCTCATAAGTGTTCTTATTGTCAATTAGCACCACTTTGTTTATTTACCAATACTACAAAAAAGTGTGACAAATGTAATCGCTCTTTTAAAGGTAATACATGTTTTACTAATGACCTTCTTAATAATATTGCGAACTTGCGAATAAGAGTACTACAGTGAAAAGCTTTATCGATTGCTGTCTTACTCATCGTCCTTCCTTAACAAATGTGTTTTGTATTGCACATAATTTGCAATGATACGTTGGACATTTTCTAATTTCTGAACTTCTAAGCAGAAAACTGGTTATAAATCCGATTATGAACTTGACAAAGATTACCAAAATGAATTGAAAATATTTCTTTTATTAATTCTTTGAACTTTTTACCGTTTTCAATAGCAAAATTCCCTGAAGATTTTGAACTTAAAGATTACGTTAAAGGTTTTTACCCCTAGTTTTTTTATACAACTGAAAATCTAAACTATGTTGGCAGATATCCGCCACCTTAAATGGTATGCGACGAAATCTTAAGAAATATTCGACAATAAAAACGAAATGTTAAAGTATTGCATTAATGATGTAAATATATTACGATTAAGCAGTGTTCGTTTTATGTGTGATTTTTTCGATATGACAGGAATAAACCCATTAACGGAATCGTTAATTATTGCGTCAGCATGCATGCTTACTTTTCGAGAAAACCTTTTGAAAGAAAATACTATAGGGATAATGCCACAAAATGGTTATTTTGATTCTCAGACAAATCCACTTATTTCTTTAAAATGACTGGCTTTGGAAAATTCGAAAGCTAAGGGCGATATTCAATGTGCAAATAATACAGGGGAAGCAAAGTAGGAAAAAAGCGGTTTGAAAGTTGATGGTTTTGGGTGTTTTTAGCATGGCTGTTGGGAATCTTTTAAAGTTCGATCAACCAGTGCCACTAAATGTAGGAACACAGATACTTTAAACAAAAGGTATGAAACTATAATACAATGAGCGAATTGACGCAATTAAAAACGAATGTGAATTTAGGAAATTCTTAAAAGAAAATCCAGATACTGAAAAAAAGTTATGTGAAGAAGTTGCCCAAATTGTCTTGCCACTGAATCCACGTGATGCCATTTATGGTGGTCGGACTGAGGGTTTTAGGGTGTTCAAGAAAGCTGAAGGTAGTGAAGTAAATAGTAAGATATCTTGATTTTACTACTTTATACCCATATATAAACAAATATTCTCCCTATCCTATAGGTCATCCAACGATTTATAGAAATGATAGCATACCTTTGGTAGAAAATGTGTTAAATATGCACGGTTTTATTTTGTGTTCGATTTTACCCCCTACCGATTTATTTTTACCAGTAATACTATATAAGTAGGTGTAATAAAAAGTTATATTTTACGCTTTGCAGAAAATGTGCAGACTTGCAAAAGGTTTCCGGGTGTTTGCATACAGAAGAACAAATACAAATTTATGGAACTTGGGTTATACCTGAAGTAGGATTAGCAGTTACGAAAAGGTACAGAATAACAAAAATTGTGGAAGTTTGGGAATACGACTATACAGTATATGACCCTGTTACAAAAACTGGTGGGTTTTTTACTGAGCACGTAAACACATTCTTTAAAATAAAGCAGGAGGCTGGTGGTTGGAGTAGCGAGCTTAAAACTGAAAAGGATAAACTTAACCTTTTAAAATCTTTTGAAAGTAAAGAAAACATTCTTTACATACAGACCAATATAGATTCTACTTGTACTGTTGTTTGTAATTTTCCAAAAAATACACGGATCAGAGTTAGATTGATCAAAACAAAGATTCTTAAAAAAACTTACGACCCGCTTGTTCCATTGACGTGGTGCCTGCTTCAGTCCATAGAGACTCTTAAGTAGGAGACATACTTTGTCATCTTCCGCATAACCATAGGGTTATTCCATGTCGATTTCTTCTTCGATGTCGCCATGCAGGAAGGCTGTTTTAACGTCGAATTGGTAGATGAGCAAATTTAGCGCAGCTGCAATCGCCAATAGTGTCCTTACTGAGTCGAATCTAACCAGTGGAGCAAATGTCTCTTGACAATCTATTCCATACTCTTGGGAACACCCTCTCGCTACTAGCCCTAGAAGCCTAATCTATTTTGGACATACACAAAGCCTTAATGTACGTCTCAGAGGCGTACACATATAAAAATAGCAATCTGTATGCAAAAATAGCCCTATTTTAGAAATATTATTCAGTGGAAATTTAAATTTGGAATATAAACTAAAAATAAAACAACACTGTTATGAATTTATAACTATAATCATAGTTATTTATTACAACGAAAAAACAATATGCATAAATTGGAACAAAAAAATTATCTTCTTCAAAATCAACTGAAACATATTTTTTTTTTAGAAAATCTTAAGTTTTTTAACGTTTATTAGTTATTCTTAGAGCAAACATTAAAACTAATCAGACTTTAAAAGACTAGCTGAACTTTAAGAGCAGTCTACACACATATCAACCTTGTGCTCGCCACACACAGATTTTTCACATTTATAACACACTAATTTTGACATTCTCCTTTTTTTATAGGAGCAAAAGTCGCAATATTTACGTTTTTTTGGCTCGGGTTCTTCTTCTTGTTGTTTATCATTTGAAACAGTAGGTTTTACGAGAATTTGGCTGATATTTTCTCGTAAAGATCTTTTCAACTTCAAGTCTCTTCTCCATCCAAGGCGTGATCAAATCTATGCTGAGTTGCTTCATGAATTTTCTCCTGTTCAATGGTTTTTTATTATTCTTCAGTATGTTGTGGCCATATATTATAGCTGAATTAACAAAAGCCATGTTCAGGATACCATAAAATACAGCCATAGGCCATCTATTAGTCTTTCGGCTGCAAGACATTGAGGAGCACATTTGATCAAATGAATCTACTCCGCCTTTTGTTTGATTGTAAAATAGAATCATGTCAGGTTTACCACTTGAATCATTTATTACTGCATTTTCATCGCAAGAGGATAAAAGGTATACCATCTTTGCAGGTTTTTGCTTATACGATACAAGTGTCAGGGGGCCATCAAAACAAAACATAGAGCTGCCAACGGGACGTGATCGCGAGTTCTTCAACAGTTCAGGGATCTCCCGTTTATTTGATCGTATAGTGCCTACTAGAGTCAAATTATAAGGCTTTTGAAGTAAACTTTTGGCTAACGGTACAGATGTAAACCAATTGTCACAGGTTATGTTTCTGTTCGATCCATGAATAGTCTGTGACAATTTCTTTATATAAAATTCACCAAGTGGTACCCCGCCAGTATTTGTACTCTTGCCTATATATGGATCAGCGTCGATCATATATTTGGAAGTTGCATCACACATCATCGGAAACTTGATGCCATATTTATCCGGCTTGTTTGGAATGTAAGTCCGAAATAGACATCTACCTCTAAAACCGAGCAACTGTTCATCAATTGTCACCTCAGATCCAGGAATATAATTGATACGACATTGCTGTATAAACAGTTCCCAAACATTTCTAGCTGGTACAAAAGCATCATTTGGTCGAAGGGTTGGTCTCAAAGTCTTATCATCCATCCTAAGGCTTCTGACTATAAACTCAAATCTTTCTTTGCTCATAACTGATATGTATCGTGTACCAGAAAAGGTAGGATCAAAAATTTCATCTGTTGAAAGACGATTATCCTTCATAACTGCAGTCAAAGTCAATAATTCAATAAATGCACGAATTTCTAAATCAGTAACATCTCTATGAGTCGCTGTAATTTTTCCTATCTTTCGGCGTTTAGAGATCATTTCAACATTAGTCCATTTCACAATTTCAGATATAATTTCATCAGTTATGAATAAATAAAAAGCTTGCACAGGATCAAAAATATTTCTGCACATGCGAGCTGGACCACGAGAGGTGCGGACTATGTTCATAGCTGGAGTTCTGTGAGATGTTTGAGCTTTAGCAGTTGACCATATGTGCCCATTTTTACCTCTAAGAGTCTTACTACGAACACGATAAATTCGCCCCGAGTTCGCACGTTGTGAAACACAGTCAGCGTCAGATGATGGATCAGCTTCTGTAACAAGAGCTGGGTTGGTTTCTTCAGAGGGCGCAGATTCTTGCAAAGACGATACGTATTCAGTAACATAATTATTTTCATCTTCGCTTTGAACGTCGTCGATAATCTGATCATCCTCAACTTCGGAATCTGAATCTTCCAAAGCAGAATTATCTTCCTCGTTTAAGATTGCTAAAATATCGTCTCCGTCTAATCTTTTAGACCGTGACATATTTATACCTGAAATAACGTGGAAAATAAACACAAAATATAAGAAAAACAAACAAAAGTAAAATCACACAAACCTAGGTAAAAGTTGCACAAAGCCTAAACATACGTCTCGCAGGCGTGCAATACTTCAATAAATCAAAAGTGGCGGGACTTACCGTAACGACACGTGCACCATCCGCTAGCTCCCGTCGGCCACTGAGTTGGCGAAAGAGCACAATGCGCTAGCTTAAACCGTTAAAAAGAAAAAAACGATATTCGATTGCGTGTACGCCTCGCAGGCGTAGATTAGGCTTCTAGGGCTAGTCGTGCTTTGCATTTGATTACTTCACCCATTGAATTGTATTTTCTTCGAAAAATCCATCGATTCGTGAGTACATTCTTATCTTGTGGTCTACACACCAACTTCCATGTCTTATTGTTATTTTTAGTGGGTTAACGGTTTCTTGTTTAGAAAAAGTCCAAGTCCAATTTGACACAGGTTCAATTTATTGACTGTGTTTCAAGAACAGGGTTCAAAAAGGTACCTGTCGATTCACAAGAAAATTAATATCTAATTGACAAATTTTGAAAAACAAATTATTTCTGACTATATAATAACAATTAACTTGTTTGTTTACATTTCTTATAAAAGTGAAAGTGAAAATAATAAACAGAATTTCGCATGTGGCCACAAGTTTTTTTTCGGTACAAAATTACAGCTCAAATGTATACAAATTGACATACCTTTTTGATTGATTTAACAGTGCTTGATTTGTTGAACAAAACTCTCGCCAAACAATCGACGGATTGTTGCGCAATACTTTAACATAAGCAAGATTACAATTTTTGGAGCACGTTTGCTTTTCGCCATTCAATTCGCTTTTGACGCTGTCACTTGAAGTGTACAAAATGTGGCTTGTCGCCTGCCAACTTAATTACACAAAATATCATGTCTACCAACTTGACTCTATATAAAACAAAATAAGTGTAGGATAGGGTCAAGGTTGGGATAGGTAAGGTCAGTTGTCAATTTGATCAATTCTCAACACTCCACCTTGATCAAACTACAGCGGAGCGTCTCGAAAACTCTTCTGTTGAGTGGCTTGGTGAGAATGTCTGAAATCTGCTTGCTGCTCTCGACGTGTTGCAGTGTCACAGTGTTGCCGACGTGTTGCTGGATATACTTTCGTGGTATCTCGATGTGTTTCTTTAGTCTGGTCGTCTTTCCTTCATGTGCATTCTGTAACATGTGCATGGCTGACATGTTGTCGACCTTCAAGGTGATCGGCTGATCAGTTTCCAGGATACCAAGTTCCAGTGCGATTCTTTTGATCCAGCACACATCGTCAATCACTGACACCGCGGCTCGGTACTCGGCTTCTGCAGTTGAAGTCGCTACCAGACGCTGCTTTTGTGAGTACCAGATCACTGATCCTCCTCTCATCACCAGCACTCCACTCGTCGACTGTCCTGTCTCAGAGTCTCCTCGAAAATCTGAATCGGTTTTGGCTACGAATTCTTTGTCTCCTCCGAAGTGAATTCCTGCTGTCGCTGTCCCTCTCAGGTACTGGAATACACGTTTCACCATCGCCTGATGGCTTTTCATGGGTTTGTTGCAGAATCGACTAAAGTAGTTCACGGCGAAGCTGATGTCTGGCCTGGTAATTGTAGCTAAGTACAACAAACTTCCTATCGCCTCGCGGTAGTTGTTGTTCGCCGGAAGTGCCTCATCGTTCTTGAAATCTGTCTTCTTGGTCATCATTCCTTGCTCAATGAGTGTGGGATGCTGGATTGCACTGTTCGAGTTTCATCTTTCTCAAGATCTTCTCCGTGTAACGAGGCTGACTCACAAAGATGCCACCTTTGTCGATCTTGATTTCCATGCCCAAATACGTTAACTTGTCCTGTGCTTTCTTGCTGAATGTGATCTGAAATTCCTTGCTTATCTCGCCTAACAGTTTGAATATTTCATCTTCATCTTTCCCAGCTACCAATCCATCATCCTCGAAGAGTGAGAGTATAATGCTCTTGTCCTTGTTATAGTATATTCACGGGTCGTCGTCTGTGTTGATCAGGCCTATCTTCTTTTCAAGGTGTGTGGTGATCCTCTCGTTCCACATCCTTGGAGCTTGTTTGAGCCCGTAAAGACTCTTATCCAACTTGCAAACTTTCCCTGATCTTTCGTCGAATCCTTCAGGCTGATTCATATAAATGTTCTTGTTACGTATGCAGTTGCATCTGCTCGGGATCAACCTTTAATGTGGTTGAGCAGGGAAACTTATGAAAAGAAACTCTTATATCTTAGAACTCAGAACACGTCTTTATTTTCTCAAAACGGAGACACAAGTGACAGGCTTTTTTATTTTATGTCGCAAGATGGCTGCTCGTTGAGAATCAGTACTGCCAGATGAATACACAACATTTCCTCCCTCACTTAGAAATTCCCGGAGCCCTTGCATCTACAAAGAAGGTGAAAACTTCAATGGGGCGCGTCGTGGGCACGCAGACCTCCTTGGTAGGTGAGGTGTGGCAGTCATACTTTGCGGTGGTTCACTAGTTGGCGTCGCAGAAGCCATCTGAGGTTCCCGTGGTGACTGAACCAGTGGTGATGCACTGATGTCCGCATGATGAGTTCCTGTTGGCTCAATTGGGTTCCCGTAAAACCGTATTCTTCGTTTTTGTCCCTGAACCATGCCATCTCGTCCCTGAAGCCGCGCATCGACGATAGGTTGATTCTCCACTTCCCTCTGCAGATGATCACGAATCTGATCCACATGTCTTCTGAAACCTTTACCAAGGTAATCAATTTCGTAGTGGAGATCGCCAAGACGAGCAACTATTACGCCTGGGATCCACTTGTCCATTCGTGGATTTCCGGACAGAAAATAAACCCTCTGTGACGGCTCGAATGTACGAAACGTAGCCTCAAATCTAGTACGCTGTTTCTCCATTACCCTTGTTTGAACGTCATTAGGTCTCATCAAGTCGAATCGCGTTCTCAGATTTCGTCCCAGGAAAAGCTGTGATGGGGGTTGTCCTGTAGTGGAGTGCGGAGCCCTGCGGTACTGACGAAGAAACTCATTCAAATTCCCCTTCAATGAACCTGGTGTTGTTGACATCGCGTTGAGAGCGTCCTTGACTGTCTGCACATATCGTTCGGCCTGTCCATTTGTTGCCGGATGGTAAGGGGCTGTGAACTTATGATACTTCACACCTACACCCTGTAGAAACTCCTTAAACTCAGCAGACGTGAACTGCGTGCCGTTGTCTGAAACAATCGTGACAGGCACCCCGTAAGCAGCGAAAAGCTCATCCAGCATTGCAATTGTAGAAACCGCTGTTGTGGAATTAGTCGTCTTCACTTCGATCCATTTGCTATATGCATCAACAACTATTAACAGCATACTTCCAGCAACAGGTCCCGCGTAATCTATATGAACTCTTTCCCAGGGAGCTTTAGGGTACTCCCAGTGATGTTCTCTAAATTTAGGTGGTGTGTGCGCATCCTTAGCACACTGATCGCATGATTTTGCAACTCGTTCTATATCTCCATCAATGCGCGGCCAAAAGACAAATGATCGCGCCATTCCCTTCATCCTCACTATGCCCACGTGTGCTGCATGTAAATCGTTCAGAACAATTTTTTGGAGTGATGGTGGAACGACAACTCTATGCTCAATCAGCAAGCAATTGGCTGCCAAGGTGTACTTAACCTCAGGCGCCCTAAAACCATGTCTTTTCAGATCCTGCCCTGCTTCCAGCAATTGGACGATTCTACCCAGATGTGGATCCTTTCTTGTCTCTCTCGCGATATCAGCCGCTCGAACAGGAAGCTGCCTGATCTGACACACAATGAATTTGTCGAATTCATCAAACTCAGCAATATCTTCTTCCTCTCGCACAATGAGTCGATTCACTGTGTCTGTTTCTGACATCGGAGCTCTCGAGCAGTAGTCTGCGTTTGCATTCTCTTTAGACGTTTTATATGCAATATCGTAATTAAAATGAGACAAATAGTCGGCATAATTTGCCATGCGACTAATGCAAAGAACTGGTAAAGACTTCTCTGGGTGCAGTATTTGTGTCAATGGCTTATGATCAGTAATAAGCGTGAAATGCCGTGCATACAAATAGTAAAAAAACTTCTGTACTGCCCAAACAATTGCCAGTGCTTCCTTATCGATTTGTGGATAACGTTGTTCTGCTGCATTCATTGTTCGACTCGCATAAGCAATGGGACGCTCACGTCCATCCTCCAAGCGATGAGACAAAACAGCGCCCAAGCCCGTCCTGCTAGCGTCTGTTGCCAACAACAAAGGAAGTGCAGGGTCATATGGAGTAAGGACCTGTGGTGAAGTCAAAATTCCCTTAATATCTTCATAAGCTCTTTCAGCGTTAGGGGTCCATGCAAATGGTTCGACTCGTAGCATATCTCGCAGAGGTCTATCTCTAGTGGACAAATCTGGAACGAAAGAGCTATAATAGGTAGCCTTACCTAAGAACAGCTGTAGCTCCTCCGGTGTGGTCGGCCTTGGCGCCTTCTGTATCGCTTCCACATGTCTGCTTGACTTGTGTATGCCCTCTGCGTCGATCCTGTGACCCAAAAATTCAACGGAATGCGTAGCAAACTAGCATTTCCCTCGATTAAGCTTCAATCCCCAAGACTTAATTCGCTCCAGGGCTATTTCCAAAGTTGACAAAAGAGCATCAAAGTCCTCCGCGAAGATGAGAATATCATCGTAAAAATTCAAGACACTAGGCAAATCCCGAAGCAGCTCCTCCATTCTTCGCTGCCAAATAGCGGGAATACTTGCTGCCCCATAAACAGCACGAGTAGGTCGTATCAACCCATGAGTAGGAGTATTAAGCGTAAGAGCTTCCGCAAACTCCTCGTCGACCGGAAGATGCGTGTATGCATCGGTGACATCCAGATGGCAAAACAGCTTAGCGCCCTTCATGCGATTAAACAGATGCTCCGCCCGTGGAATTGGATGCTCATCAATGACGATACGTGGATTCAACGTCGGCTTATAGTTGCCTGTAATGCGCAACTTTCCATTTCCCTTGACCACGACGTGTGTTGTTGAAGCCCACTCAGAATGTTCGACCTTCTTGTAAAACCCCGATGCAATCTTTGCGTCAATGACCTCAGAATATGCTTCTCTTAGTGCCAATGGTATTTCTCGGGCACGACAGAAAACGGGTGTACTTCCCGGTCTCAGGTGCACCTTAGCAGGTGGTCCAATTAATTTACCCGGTGTATCACTGAAGATATCGTCGTATCGAACAAGAACATGTTCGAGCTGACTTGATTGTTCCGCAGTCAAACATGTTCCGCCCGTGGACACTGTTAGGATGCGTTCTGTTTCTGAAAACATTCTTGCAAAATCAATCTCGCTCACAAATTTGGCAATCCACTCTCGACCAAACAACGTTTCAAATTCTCCTTCAACGACGTAGAGGTCCAGATTCTCAGTCTTTCCCCTTAACGTGACGTTAACCGAAATGCGGCCAATACAGTGTATGCGGTGTCCTGTGTAGCTCGGGAAACGTCTATCTGTAGGGCATAAAACACAATTCGGTTTGATTTTATTAAGCGTTTTTCTGCTAATAATTCCACATGGAGCCCCAGTATCAAGTTCCATCTCGAGATCATGACCATCGATCTGCACACCAATCATCCGTTTGCGTGGTGATTTTATTGTGTGAGTATCATAAACTCTGCTGAGGCGCTGCACTTCCTGACAATGCTGAGCCGGTGATTCAGTCTGACGGATCTGATCTGCTGTCTGTGCTGCCTCCCTTGCCCTGCAGACCCTTGCAATGTGTCCCTTCCTGCGACAGAAATTACATAATGCATCGCGAAACTTACAGTTTTGACGTGAATGTAGTCCTCCGCATCCCAAACATGTTGACTGTTGAGTATGATTACTTTGCCTGTTTTCACCAGTTCCAGCTGAAAGATGAGCTGCAGGCTGACGATACACATGTTGTTTTCGTGCTTGAGAAGCTGCTCTCCCTCGTAATGGTCGTTTCCCATTTTTCGTTTGGGGAATCGTATAACCCAACTTATTCGTTGATTCCCCTGACAAGGATGGTACTTCCAGCGATTTAACCTCTCTTGCTGTATTATGTGTAACTTCGAGTGTGTGTGCGATCTCGTACGCCTGCGTAAATGTAGAAGGCTTCTTCGCGATAATTTCATCGCAAATGTCACGAGATGTAAGCCCATGCAACATCTGTTCCGTTAACATACGATCCAGGAATTCCCCATAGTCACAATATGTTGCAGCCTGTCTCAATCTCAGAGCAAAATTCGCAATCGACTCGCCTTCACCCTGCTTTACCTTTCGAAACTTGATGCTCTCGGAGTACTTGTTCCTCACCCTGTCAAAATGATCAATAAGCGTTTTCTTTACCTTAGCGTACGTGAGGTCCTCCGGCAGCTGCGGGCTCACTAACACCTTCAAAGCACTGACCAGCTCCGTACCCATATAAACACGAGCGTAATTTGCGTGTTCTTCTTCTGGAACTTTACTTAGCTGAAGAGCCCAATCGAAGCGCCTAAAGTAGTCCTGAATTGTCGATTTATCGGACAATCGGAATTCGGCCATAGAAAACGGTGGTGTTTTTGATGACACTCCAGCGGCGGCAGACACTCCGGCCTGGTCGCGAACATTTCCTCTGGCGGCGGTGGCGATACCTTCCACTGATGCCTGCATTGCATTGGCAAGTAAACATGTGAGTTCTTGCAATAACTCCGGTGACAACGCCATCTTGACTGGCCGTGTTTTTTCCTTTTATTTGTTACGTTTCACTTGCGGGTGTAAATCCAAAAACTTCTGACACCAAATGTTACGTATGCAGTTGCATCTGCTCGGGATCAACCTTTAATGTGGTTGAGCAGGGAAACTTATGAAAAGAAACTCTTATATCTTAGAACTCAGAACACGTCTTTATTTTCTCAAAACGGAGACACAAGTGACAGGCTTTTTTATTTTATGTCGCAAGATGGCTGCTCGTTGAGAATCAGTACTGCCAGATGAATACACAACAGTTCTGCTCCAGATTTCCATACAAGAATGCCGTTTTCACATCAAACGATACCAACTTCATTTTCTCTGACGCTGTGTGGCTCAAAAGTAGTCGAATCGATGCATGGCGGGCTACTAGGCTGAAGGTTTCCGCGTAGTCCACTTCCTCCTTCTGTTCAAATCCTCTTGCCACGAGTCTGGCCTTGAGTCTACCGTCTGCCTTCTCTCGAAGTACCCAACGACAAGTGATCGGCTTCGCTCCTTCTGGACAGTCCACCAGCTTCAGTTTTCATTTCCATCAACGAGTCGTACTCCTCCTGCATTGCTTGTCTCCACTTCTCATCTTTGAGTGCCTCACTCACCGGGATGTCCTCTGTTTCACCAATCATGGCTACTTTTGCGCTCTTTCCTCCACGACGGAGGTCAAGTACGCAATCTCTCAATCTCAGTGGTGGTTGCAAAGTTCGACGATCTCGCAGAATTCTCCTTTCTGGCTCTTCTTGTGGCGGTTGTGTTCCATTTTCGTTGTCATTTGCGTCTTCAGCACTTTCTCCAGTCCCCCTGGTTTCGTCTTCTTCATCTGACTCACTGCTGCTTTCTTCTTGCTTCTCAGTTGTGCCCTCTGGTGCCAGTGTCTCAAGTTCAGTGCCTTGCCTCAGTCTTATCTTTTCCTCATCGAAGATTATATTGACTGAGCTCACAACTTCTCTATTCTCTTTCAGATAAATCCTGTAGCAGGGCGAATCAATGTCATAGCCAACCAGAATTCCCTTTTCTGATGTTCTATCAATCTTGCCTCTCTTCTGTGCTTGCGTTAGCAAATAACATTCGCATCCAAAGGGTCGTAGTTTCTCAATTTTCATTTTCCTTCCAAACAAAAGTTCTGCCGGACTTTTCCCTGGTCGTTGCTGGTTCCAGTCTGGTTGATCGTGAAGATCGCGTGGTTCATTGCCTCTGCCCACAGTCTCTCGTCCAAGTCGTTTGCATGTATCACTGCTCTGGCTGCCTCGACAATCGTTCTCATCTCTCTCTCAACCCTTCCATTTTGCTCGGGCGTATGTACATTCCTGAATGTGTAAAAGATTCCCAACTTGTCCGTGATCTGTTTGCTTTTTGCATTCTTCAGTTCGGTGCCATTATCAGATCTCAGACTTTTAACTCTCCTCCCTAGCAGATTTTCAACAAGTCTCAGGTAGCTTTCAATCTTCTCTGGTCCCTCACTTTTCGCTTTCATAAAGTAACAGCTTCGGTAGTGGGTGAAGTCATCCTTAAACATGAGCCAATACTTGGTTCCTCCCAGCGATGGAATGTTCATCTCGCCGGTGTCGACGTGTACAAGATTTAATGGCTGCTGGGCTGTCTTGGGATTGGTTGGGTGTGAAGATCGATGTTGCTTGCCATATGAGCACCCCGTGCACACATGATCATTCCAGTCATCAATGTATTTAATTCCTTTCCTTTTCAGTATGTCCCTCACATACTTCACGTTTTGATGGTCGAGTCTCTCGTGCCAAACTTTGATCGACTGAACCATCAAACTTGTCTCTTCTTCTCTCCTGAGCATCATTTTGTAGAGATTTCCTTTGCGCCTTGCTATTGCCACAATTTCCCTGCCATTTTGACTGTAAAATGTTGACTCGCTTCCGTTTGCTTTCTGTACATGTCCCTTGTCTAGCATCTGACTTACTGAGAAAAGATAAAAGTTGAGATTTGGTACGTAAATAACATCCTCAAGTACGACTGGATACCAATTTTGACAGTCAAAAGCCTCCATCTCGATGTTCCCGACTGCAACGCCATCTAGCCTTGTTGCGTCTCCAATCACAATTGGAATGGGCTCGCCCAGCTCGACAAGCTGTACAAACCATTCTCGATGGGACGTCATGTGTTGGCTGGCTCCACAGTCTTGATACCATGAAATTGCCCTGTCCTTGGAGATGTCGTTGTCCCCCGTCGAGAGGGTTGTGGTCAAAAATGCCTTCCTCTTTGGTTTTCGTTTCCTGATGTGTTTGCTTCTTCTCGGGATTCGCAGTCTTTTGCGAAGTGTCCTTTCTTCTTGCAAATGTTACATGAGTATTCTTGCAATAGGCAATGTATTTCTCACACGGTTTGCCTGTGCACTCCTTGAGCATGTGACCCTTCTTCTCACATTCGTAGCATGTGAACTGTGATTTATCCTGCTTGCTGTTTGACGACCGTCCTTGTTTATCACGTCTGGCCATGAGAGCGTTGCTGGTGCTGCACTCTGAGTTTGTCGTCGTTTCTTTAAGTCGCTCGTCCTCGAGTCTCAATCGCTCAATGAGAGTTTCCACGTTCTTTGTTGCTCCGGTCACATTGTCCCAGCATGTTCTGAAATGTGCCAGTTTTGGCGGTAGCACACTCATGATCCTAGTCATGATCCAACTTTCCCTCATATGATCATTTTCCGTTGACACTTCTTCGGCAAGATCCAAAATCTCCATACAATTTTCTACTGCTGACTTGCTTTCATCATATTCAAAGGTAAAGAATTTGATTCGGGACGTTTCTAAAGTTACATCAGCCTTTGTACCATATACACTAATTAATTTATCTATCATATCTTTGGCAGTTTTGCAGTTTGCAATTTTGGTCGCAATCTTACTGTTTACATTTAAACCTATCAAAATTTGAGCTTCGACATCTTTCTTTATCCAAGCTGAAACGGTTGCTTCTGACGCAGCACCTGCTGGTCTGAGCTTTGCACCTGTTACAATTTCGTGTAAGTCCTTATTCTTAAGTGCTAGGTTTAATTTAAGTCGCCATGAAATGAAATTGACATTTCCTTGACTATCTTCATTCAATATTTCTAACTGAGATTTTACAGTATCCATTTTGCTCAAAATTATACAATTCAACTGACTTCTGACAATTTTTAAATAAACAAAATGAATTTACAATCTTTCGTGGCGATTTTCTGACTTAAAGCGACTTGCGTGTTCGTTGCTCAACGTTGTCTTGCTGTGCAATGGCTGCTCCGATGTCGCTGATTTGTAGGTTATGTTGGCCGTGCCGGTTCTGACGTTCTGGACTGCTTTTCTCGACTTGCCTGTCGCTTTCCTTTCCTGACTACCAAAGAAACCCTTTTACAGCTGTCCTGGGCCCAGCACCTGTTGTTATTTTTAGTGGGTTAAGAGTTTCTAATTTAGAAAAAGTCCAAGTCCAATTTGACACAGGTTCAATTTATTGACTGTGTTTCAAGAACAGGGTTCAAAAAGGTACCTGTCGATTCACAAGAGAATTAATATCTAATTGACAAATTTTGATAAACAATATTATTTCTGGCTATATAATAACAATTAACTTGTTTGTTTACATTTCTTATAAAAGTAAAAGTGAAAATAATAAACAGAATTTTTTTGACGGAGGTATCTTTCTCCGTGTTTGGGTTCATTGAACTATGGATTTGAGCCGCTTCCGTGAATGTTTGGCTATTTTTGTCACAGGTTTCTTCCTGTGGAATGCGACTGAGGGCGTCTGCATTCGTATTATATTTCCCGGGTTTGTATTCGATTGTGTAATCGAATTCCGAAAGTTTGTGATGGAATCTCACTAAATGGGAAGTGGGGTCTTTTACATTGAATGTTCCTTTCAGAGGTTTATAATCTGTATAGACCGTAAATTTTCTACCCTGAAGGTAGCACCTGAAATTTCGTGTCGCCCAGACAATAGCAAGTAACTCCTTTTCGATTGTGGAGTACCTAATTGCGTTCGACTTTATTCAGAGTGCGGCTGGCATAAGCTATGGGCTGATCTTTTCCTACTTCTCCTTGGGAGAGGACAGCGCCTATATGCTTCTTGGCATTTTTCAGTCCAAGTAAACTTTACGTCCTTGCGGAGCAAGTTTGTTATTAGGCGTACAATTTTAGAAAAATTTAGTATAAATTTTCTATAATAATTTGCAAGTCCTAAAAATGATTGGACTCGTTCGGAGAACTGGAAAATTTTGCACGCTAGCCGTTTTACTGGGGTCGGGCAGTGCTCCTTCGGTGGATCATTTATCTCCCAGGTAGATTACCTCTTTCCGGAAAAATTGGCATTTCTCCGGCTGTAATTTCAGGTTGCTTTCGCGTAACCTGGTGAAAACTTTGCGTAGTTCATTATTGTGGTCTTTTAGATTTTTACCGTAGATGACGATATCATCTAGGTAAACAAAACATTCGAGTCCCTGCAGGCCTGTTAGAACGTAATTCATTAGGCGCTGAAAAGTGGCGGGGGCTCCTTTTCATCCGCATACGTTTGAAATCGTATTGCCCGCAATTAGTGCTGAACGCCGCCTTTGAGCGATCTTGTGGCTCAACCAGTACTTGGCGAGAACCACTAGCGAGATCGAGGGTAGAAAAATACCTCGAGTGGCCTAGTTGGTCCAAAATGTCTTCAATGCGAGGCAGAGGAAAAGCATCGCCGATAGTCTTTTCGTTTAATTTACGAAAATCGACGACTGCTTTCCATTTTTTCTCACCGTTAGGTGCCGGCTTTTTGAGGACTACGAGAAGAGGTGAATTCCATCGACTTTTGCTAGGCTGTAAGTTAATGAAATCCGGGGGAAAATTGGCTTTTTAAAAAAGGCAAACGACTTTATTCCTCGAGGTCTACAATGCAACTAACTACAGAGTTTATTTTATGACAAAAATTCTACATGTTTTCAGATTTCTTAACAAGTAAGTCGCGACGCATTGTCAGCAGGTTTCAGGTGTCTTCCGTTTTCAGTAGGCCAGGTAACTGCATGCGCCGGGGTCGATGAAATGAAGTCACGTTGCGCGGTGTTAGGCACCGCGTGAAAGATGTTGTGTTTTCCCTGCGATCGGTGATTAACTCTTCCCCTCTTGATTCATGCGTCCTCGCGTGTATGTGTTAGAAATATGGAAGGTTGTAGATGCTGCTATGATGCTGCGAATCTTTTGGGAGAATCTTCCTTGGAGGGTTGCTTCGTCCTTGGCTGGTGAAGGTAAGATTGCAATACTAGCGGTTGAAGTTTTCTTTCTAATTTGGGTGATTGTGATTAGGACTCCGGTAAGTAGGGCTGCTGCCGAAAATGCGTAATTTAGCCATAAATGGACTTCCTCTCCGTTTTGATGAGGTTGATTTGCTTGGTGTTATTTATATGCAATTCCTTCATCAGTTCCAATGAGAGTATTTCTTCCAACTGAGTTGCCCCAATGGATGGCTTGAGTAAGGGTGGAAGTTGTGTCGATTTTTAGGATGAGTTGATTCCTGAAGACGTTGATTGGTGTTTCTACGGATGGAACGAGATTATGTGACGAACTGTCGTCACTGTGCTGCGTCGTGGTCACTAAGTTGATTGTGGACTCTTGCGGCGGTCTGGAGAGCGCGTCGGCCACGATGTTGCATTTCCCCGGTTTGTAGATTATTTCGTGATTGTACTCCTCCAGGATCGCTTTCCACCTCTTCATCTTCACATTAGTGTTTTTATTGCTAAGTGCGTACGTCAGGGGTTGATGGTCGGTGAATATTTTCACCTTCCGGGATCCGTACAAGAAGTTACGCAGGCAGTTCAGTGCCCATATGATGGCGAACATCTCTTTATCGTTCGTTGCGTAGGCTTGCTCAGTTTTACTCAGAGTTCTTGACAAGAAAGTAATCGGTCTATCTCCTTGAGATAGGACCGCTCCGATTGCGTACTCGGATGCGTCGCTGGTAAGTTCGAAATCCTTTCCCAGTTCCGGATACGAGAGTACGACTTCTCGGGAGGTTAGGGCCTTTTTGATTTTATTGAAGGCTCCTAATGCTTGTTCGTCCAGTTGTATTGGGACGTTTCTCGAATCATTTTTCGACACGCGTCCTTGTCCTTCTTCCCCTCTTAGAAGGGAAGTCAGGGGGTTGACCAGCTTGGCATAGTCGCGTATGAAGCGCCGGTAATACCCTGACAGTCCTAAGAAGGACCTCAGTTCCTTCAGATTTTTCGGTGTCTGAAACTCGACTATGGCCTGTACCTTTTTGGGGTTTGTTCGGATACCGTCCTGGGAGACTATAAATCCGAGGAACTCGACGGACTTTTGGATGAACTCGCACTTGTCCATTTGTACTTTCATATTTGCCTTTTCTAGCGTATCGAAAACAAGAGCAATGTTTCGATGTACACATAGCACCTAATTCCTATGTGCGCCCTGAGGATGTCGTCTAGCGCTCGTTGGAAAATGGATGTTGCGTTCTTAAATCCCAACGGAAGACGAGTGATCTCGTACTTCCCGTGATTGACCGAAAAAGCTGTCTTCTCCACGTCAGATTCCTTCAACGGAATCTGGTGGAAACCGCTCTTCAGATCGATTATCGAGAACCATTTGTTTCTCCCTAAATTTGCCAAGACCTCATTAATCTCTGGGATAGGGTATCTGTCTGGTATTGTGACAGAGTTCAATTTTCGATAATCGATCACTAGCCTGAATTTCTTTTCTCCGGAAGCGTCCGGTTTCTTTGCTACGACCCAAACAGGGGCGTTATATGGCGATCGTGACGGCCTGATTATGCCATCCCTTAACAATTTCTCGATTTCTTTATCGAACATCGGCTTGAGAGCCATCGGGTATGGGTATGTTTTAGAGTAGACGGCGTCGTTGTTAATGGTTCGGATTTCTCCCTTGACGACGGTGGAGTACGTAAGTTTTTCATCCGGCTGGGAGAGCAGGCTGGGATAGGCTCTTAAAACGTTTTGTAATTTGGAAGTTTGCGCTTCCGTCAGATGGGCTGTCCTTACGTTGATGCTATTGACGGACTGAGAGAGGTGTTGTTTGATGGGGACTTTAATTACGTTGAGTAGTATCATGTAGCTCTCGGCTATGTAAGTAATTGCGTTAAGTTCTTTGAGGCTGTCATTACCTATGATGCCGTGAAATGATTTTAGCGTTGGTAAAATGAAGAATTTAAGGGTGGTAGTTTGAGGGCCAAATAAGTTTAGCATCACATGGTGGGTGATTTCTACATTTCCCCCTACTGAATTTGCAGAAAAGATATTCGCGTTAGGCGTAGGATCTTCCGCGCAATCTGGTTGGATATAGTTTTTATTGCTTGCGGTATCTATTAGAAATGTCAAGATGTTTCCGCTCTTCGTTCTATACTCAAGGTATGGAAGCGAAGAGCTCGTTAACCTAAAAAATGTATGTCTTGTGGTTCTTGCTCTAGTCCTGGGTTTTCGGGCTCGATCAGTTCGGGCTCTTGGTACTGGTACATGTCGGTAGGGTCGTCGTCACCTGTCCCTAAATAGTCGATAAGTGTTTGGTCGTAGTTTCCACCCTCCATGTTGATCTTCCCGTTGTATTCGGCTAGGTCGTCATTAGGTGGTGAGGTGGTTGTATGGAATGTCCTTTGGAGTTTGCTTGGGTTGTGCGCTTGGGGTTCCATCCCTTTTGCCTGATTCTCGGATTCAGATGTTTTTTGGGGGCTATTTTTCTCAGTCTCGAGAAAAATAGAGTACGAGAATTCCTCTGCATTAGTTTCCGTGCGAGGAAACCGAAGTTCTTGATTTGGACCCTCAACATTACAGTTTTGGGCAAGAAAGTCGTTGCCTAATAGGCCGTCGTGAGAGAGGCCTGAGGTATTTTCTATTACCTGGAAAGGGTGTTTTAATTACCTTGTGTTCATTTAATTTTGTAACAAGGTTTCCCTGACAGCTTCTCAGAGTGTATCCCGCGCCAAAAGGAGTTTACAGGGTAAGAATCTTCTCGGCGTTTATTAGCTAGGAAGATTTCAAAGCTTGTTTTTTAATTAAGCTTATCTCAGCGCCCATGTCCACCACTAGTTGAGTCTTTTCTTTAAGACCGAAGTCTAGGGGAGGTGTACTACAGGAGTACTTGCTTTGGGCGGCTGAGAGTACCCACATTTTTTAATTTTTGTATTTACTGTCGACCCGGGGATTTCGCGCCCGACTCGTTGTCGTTTCCCGATTTCCGGCTTTGATTTTTTTTTTCTGCTGGCACACTTTCTCTTCATGCCCGCGGCGTCCGCACCACCGCGCGGGCAGTCGCCCTAGCATGCGCTTGGGTCGATGCGCTGGCGGCTGGTCACGCAGCATAAATCGAGAAGTCGCATTATTGGTTCTGCGACTTTCGATTATTGTGAAATGCCTCAAATTTCAGACATGTTGTGTCTTGAAATTTGAAGAGTACTTCACCCCAACAATTTTTGTGATGCAATTAGTTAGAATGTGTCCAAAATCTGGGTCAGATTTTGGTACATAACACTGTTGTTGTTATATCTTCGATTTTGGCGGCACATCCGAAAAAATGACCCCTTTTGGAGCAGCCCCGGCACGTTTGACCCTTTGCCTTGCATACTTTGATGTCTTTTAGTGTCCAATGTTCACCACAATTGAAGCAAATACGATTGACAGCTTTAACAACCGGTTCCGATAATATTTCGATGCTCGCAATGGATTGCTTGCCGTCCAATAAGACCTTATTCGCATTTGCCGCTTCGAAAATTTTTCATGTGTCGATTACTTTTTGCAATGTATTGCACTGACCATCAAGCAACTTAATTTGCAATCTTTTGTCATGCACACCCGTTATGATGCGATCACGAAGCATTCGATCCTCATATGAAACGCCACACGTACATGAAAATTCACAATGACTTACTTGTATGCGAAGCTCGGTTTCAAGCTCACCACACGATTGCTTTTCTTTCTGTGCAATCATGTTGAATTTGTATGATTCCATAGCGGCATTTCTTTTCGGTAAGCAATGATCATCAAATTTCTTCAAAACCTCATCCAATTTACGATAGGTGACATCTTCAACTTCATGTGCTGCTACATCACCTGCTGCTGGAACTGCTCGTTTTGTTCGCTTAATTCCAAGCAATTTATCTTGTGTACCATCATTTGGAAATAATGTGCTATAAATTTTCGCACCCTGTGTACCAATGAGCCATAAAAATGTAGCGATTTTTGTATCTTCACCAGTGTTGGAAAGGTAAATTACGCGAAGTAATTTACGCTATTATTTACGCGTAAAGAACTGTCATAATTTACCTCTTCATTTAAACCAATGCAAGCGTAAACAACGTAAATAAATATTTTTTTAAGGATTTACTAAAAAAAGTTATGCAAAAAGCTTATAACACTTTTTTCTTCTTGAGGGGCCAAGTGATAAAGAAAGAGCCATGAAACTTTGTATATATAGATTTATTTAAAATATATGGGTTTAGGAGTCAAAATCTTCTGCACCGTCATCGTCCTCTTCAAAATATTTTTGTTTCATTCTAAGTGTTACATATAAATTCATCAGTTTCTTTGATCTTTCAAAAGACAGTTTGTTCCGGATAGGATTATGTATCAAACTCCATTTTGAGAAAAGCCGTTCCAAATCTGCAGACGAAGCAGGAATTTGAAGCAACTTTATCGCTAGCCGCGATAATTCTGGAACGTAGAATTCCGCGGTATTCCAGAAGAGAACAGGATCTTCAATACCTTTGTCATATAATGTTCTAAATATGTCCAAAGGTTTTTTAAATTTATATAATTCGTCGAGTCCATTGGCACTTAGTGTTTTAATTAAAAAATTATTAATTTCAGCCAAGTATTCTTTTGGTACTAAATCATTGTTATAGTGTGGATGCAAATAATAAGCAGATAGAGAATAAGCATTAAGTACCATACTTAATCTCTGTTTGTAGAACTGCTTATGGTTTTCGTTAACCTTTAAATTCAACCATAAGTGTACAGCGTCAGAAACGGATGTTTTCGACTCTTGACATGTATTAATAAGAGCACATACGGGTTCAAGAGATTTAAGTGAACTTTTTACGTTTATTATGAACTCCTCGTCAAAAATTAGTTGTATTATTTTGGATTTAATTTTTTTTATTGAATTTCCACTATCTTCAGCAGCGACAACTCTTATACTACTTATGTGTTCTAGGAGCCATTCGTACGCATCTCTGTGACTACACCATCTCGTCATACATGGTAGTTTGACTCTCTTTCCACCTTTTTTTATAATAGCTTTCTCTAAATCCGGTTGCTTAAAGCACTTCAAAACTTCAGCCACATTAGCGGATAATGACGAGTCTTGAATATCTTTGGCCAAAAGATTACCAGTATGACTGTTACAAGTACTATGCCAAACTATGTGCTTCAAATTCCTCCCCATTTTCATCATGTTAGATGCATTGTCCGAGACAACAGCATACACCTCGGTATTGTATGCCGTTTTGGATGTATCTATGGCTTCGCAAAGGATCTCTGCCAATCGCTCTCCAGTTTCTGCTTCTCCAGCTATGTCCCATGCGTCTACGAATATCTGAAAGCAATAATATATGCGATGTTATAAATATTCATTTTATACTTTTAGTAGGAAAAGTGCTTACAGGGTTTTCACTTTTGCTGTCACTCAGCATACACACAACAGTTCTGGAATTCGAGGATGTATTTCTCCATCCATCTATAAGAAGTACTGAGTCCCTTTGTAATGCGGATTGGGATTTTTCTTTTGATTTGTGAAATGCTTTATCAAGAAGTGTAGAAGACAATAATCTTCGATGAGGGATATTCGGTACATAAGCTGGTCTTAACTTTGCAACGAATTTGCGAAAAAGTTCCGACTCAACAACGTTAAATGGTATATTACAACCATAGAAAAAGTCGGCCAACGAAAGCGTAATTTCATCGACTTCTCTGTCAGAAACATTATCCACAAACCTCTTAATTGTAACAACTTTGTCGTTCTGTATCTTTGCTCGAGGTCGTTTGCAGCTTTTTGATGTAGATAGTGGAACTGGCGGCACATTTGTGGAGATATCATTATTTGAAGAAAACCATGGCGATGGATTCAACGGATATAATTGTGAGGAAGATGACTGTAAAGCTGATGATGACGACAATGCAAAAGAAGATGCCATTGATGACAAAGATGCGGATGAAGCACAAGGATTGATAGCTAAGTCTAAACCCTTACTACTACTTTGATCACCTTCGCCTTTGATTTCAATATGATTAAATGAATGTTGCTCGTGCCGGTGATTTATTTGGCAATTTGTATGATGGTCCTAAATATTAAAGTGTAGCTTAAAAAGCGGAAAATGTATTATAAAAAGCAAAAAACTATACTTCACGCGTGTCAACGTCCACAAGAGATATCAATGTGCTATCTTCCAATTCCGCAGATTCATTACTTTGTTGACTTTCAGAAGCGGAAAGGAGCTTGCAGATATTTCTAAAATACATTTTAAATATCTTACTGTGTATATACAAATTAAACCAATACAAACCTATGACCTTTCAGTCGCTGTTCCGCAGTGTTTTGTAGAATCTTCTGGCAAACTTTGCAAAGAACGGAGTAATTCCCATTAGACGATTTCTTGAACTCAAAACCTAGTATTTGATAATTATTTTTTTGTGGCCTTCCGCTTCCACCAACAGAGCCACCTTTCTTGTTGCTCATTTTACAAACTGGGATTGATAGTTTTCAGTGAATTTCCTCCTTTACTACATGACATCAGCACAGCACGCTTCGAAAAGTAGAATGAGGAAAGTAGCAGATTGACAGATGACGGGTGTGTTTAGAAAAGCAACCAGAAACGGAACGTACATTTGTAGGTTTGAGACGGAATGAGAGAATGTTGGTTTATTCTTAATAAAACGACCAAAAATTCAAGAGCGAGTTTTATTTATCAAGACAGCAGCGACTGGTTTGTACAAACGTTCGTATAAGAAGAAGTAAAAAAAGGTTGTGTGTTACAAGTGTCAAACATGATTTTTGTGTGTGTGAGTGTCCTTTAAAGTGGCGCTAATGTAGTTAGAGTAATATGAACTACATAGTTTGATTTCAAAATGCAAATGAGTTATTAAATAATGTTAATGATGTACAATACATCAACACTCTCCCTTATTTAATAACTTTACAGATCCCATGTCGTTACACAATTTTCGAAAACGAACTGAAAACAAAGGTTTTGTCAATATATCTGCGAGCTGACTTTCAGTGTCTACTTTTGCAATCTTAATTTCACCAGCCGTTACCAATTCGCGAACAAAGAAGTGTCTGATACGAATGTGTTTCGTTCTTCGATGGAACTCAGGATTTTGTGCCAGCCGGATAGCTGCTTCGTTGTCGACTTGTAGAATAGGAGTCGACTTTAGCTGATCCAGTTCAGTCAGGAGCCTCTTGATCCAGATGGTCTCTCTTGCAGCCTCACTGGCAGCCACAATTTCAGCCTCAGTTGTGGATATGGCAACAGATGCTTGCCTCTGGCTCATCCACGAGATGGGTGCCCCAGAGTACAGACACAGCACCCCTGAGGTTGAGCGACCCGTACCAGGGTCACCGCCATGATCTGCGTCGCTGTAACAATTAAAACCCCCTTTTCCCAGGTTGGCCTTGTAGATTAATCCGTGATCCGTCGAACCTCTCAAGTACCGCAGGATCCTCTTCACCCTGAGCACATCTCGATCCGTTGGTTTTTCCAGACTTCTGGACACCACGCTGACAGCATACGCGATGTCAGGTCGTGTACCACACATCAGGAACATGAGTGCTCCAACAGCCTGTCTGTAGGGGAACTCAGAGTTTAGAGGGCTCTCTTCTGCATCATTGTCCTTGGTAATTGGAGTAGACACAGCTTTGCAGCTGCTCATTTTAAATCTCTCCAAAATTGTTTCCGTGTAGTGAGCCTGGCTCACACGTATGGATCCATCCTGTTCTTGGTTGATTTCCAATCCCAGGAAGTAGGATGCTGGCTTCGAGGTGATCCTGAACTCGCTTTTAAGGTCGTCGATGAATTTCTGCAGTTCCTGTTCACTCTCAGCTGCAATCAGTCCATCGTCGACATAGAGAACAAAGAACATCTTTTTCTGTCCTTTTTGTCTCACAAAAAGACAAGGATCCGCTTCACTGCGCTGGAATCCTAGGCTGACGATGTGGCTGCTGAACTTCTCATTCCAGCATCGAGGGGCCTGTTTGAGCCCGTACAGGCTCTTCCTCAGGCGACATACCTTACCTGATCCGTCACCATATCCGTCGGGTTGTTGCATGTAGATGGTTTCCTGGAGGTCACCATAAAGAAATGCTGTTGACACATCGATGTGCGCCAGCTTCATTTTCTCGTTCGCAGCAACACTCAGCAAAGTTCGAATGGTTGATGTCCTGGCCACCGGACTGAAGGTCTGATCATAATCCACTCCTCTTCGCTGAGAAAAGCCTTTGATGACCAATCTGGCTTTGTATTTATCGATCGATCCATCGGGGTTCGTTTTGACTCGGTAGACCCATTTGTTTGAAATGGCCCTTTTTCCTGCAGGCAGATCAACCAGGTCCCAAGTTTTATTCTCCTCAAGAGCCCTCAGCTCACGTCTCATGGCCTCCTTCCAGTTGTCCTGTTGATCTGATCTCATGGCTTCGCTGTAGGACTCAGGCTCCCGATGAGGGCTGGAGAGATACATTACGAAGTCCCGATATTTCGATGGAGCCCTGATGGACGCACGCTCACGGAGTTGCAGACCGATGCCTTCATCCGGAAGTTGAGTTTCCTCCTTATCTTTTTGGTTTTCATCTCCATCCTCAGTACACAAATCCCAGAATTCATCCTCGTCTTCGCTCTGCGCTCCGTCGTCTGTTTGATGCTGTTCAGGAGTAGATCCCTTCGGTTGAACAGAAGAGTCGAAGCTTCCCGGAAGCGTTACATCAATCTTGTGCTCCAGCACTCTCTCCTCGAAGATGACGTCTCTAGATCGAATCAGCCTGCACTCCTCCTCGCAGAAGACTCTGTAGCCGTCGTCGTGGTCGTATCCCACTAGGATTCCCTTAGTGGCCTTTGGATCCATCTTCTTCCTTTGCTGCTTGGGAACATGCGCATAGCAAGTAGACCCGATCACCCGAAGATGTTTCAAACCTGGTTTCTTGCCGTACCACAGCTCGTAGGGAGATACTCCCTCAACGCGGGAAGGTCCTGTCCTGTTGAGAACATAGACAGCTGTTCGGATCATCTCGGCCCAAAGAAACTGTGGAATATTTCCATGAGCATGCATCATTGCTCGAGCAGTCTCAACCACGGTGCGGTTCTCTCTTTCACAACAACCATTTTGTTCTGGAGTATACGGCATCGTGAGACATTGCTCTATTCCCTCTGTTTGCAGGACTCTCTTGGTTTCATGGTTATCAAACTCTTTTCCGTTATCACTTCGCATCTCCTTGATTTTGCGTCCGATGGTCTTCACTCCTGCAACAAATTGAGACGTCTTTTCTGGAACTTCAGACTTCTCTCTCAGAAAGTAGATAGTCCTGAACTTGGTGTAATCATCCTTGAAGAGGACGAAGTACTTGTATCCTGACATTGACTCGCACCCGAACGGACCGTAAACATCTGTGTGAATCCGCTCTCCCGGTTTCGTCGCTCCAAGCCTCACTCCGAAAGACAGGCGATGAGCCTTGCCGTAGACACAGCCCTCGCACAGTTCACTGTCCATCTGAACGCGAATTCCAAGCTCTTTCAACAGAAGGGACTTCACGTGCCGCTTGTTCTGATGTCCGAATCGTTCATGGTAAAGTTGCAGAAGATCGTCTTTTCCCGCTGCGTTAACATCACTGAATGAAGCTCTGCTTACACTCCTCACGTTCAGCTTGTAGAGTCCACCGAACCGCCCACGAACTCCGACCAGCTTCACCTCGTCGTTGACTAAGAAGTTGCACACCTCTGGAGACGAGATGAATCTGCTCTTCACTTGCCGGTCCTGTGCTGCAAGGACTGAGAACAGGTTTCTATGGATCCCAGGGACACACCATACATCAGTCAACGTGAGCTTGTGCCACCCGCCGTCAACCACTGCCTCGAGGTCGACTTCACCTTTTCCAATAGCTGCAATCCTGTCACCGCTTGCTGTGGTTACCGTGTGTTCGCTAGAAAACGGCACAAGAGTTTTAAAAACATACCTGTTGTTACAAATGTGGTTCGTTGCTCCATTATCCACAAACCAGTCGCCAGAGTTGCACTCCGAGTTCATCACAGCAGCGGTGTCAACACTCAAAATCATATTTGACTCCCTCTCAGATTTTTCTTTGTTGCTGGGCTTGGCAGGTTTTCCATCAGCGATCCATTTCCTACACACCTTGATGCTGTGATTAGGCTTCTTGCAGTAAGAACAAAACAATTTCTTTTTATTGCTCTTCTGGAGATTCTGCTGGAAAGAGTTTGACTGCTGGGATCGCTGATTCGACGAACTCAAGAAGAGTGCCTCCTGTTGAGGTGATTCTCCTTTGCCTCCAAGAGCTCTCTCGTACGAACACAGCTGATTTGTCAAGCTGTCAATGGTCCTGTCATTTTTTGACATCAACATCCAGCTGGACTTGAAAGGAAAATAGTTTTCTGGCAGTGTACCCAAAATCTTACAAATCAAAAATACATCTGGCAGGTCTGAATTTATTTTGGTGTCTCTGGGCATTTCCTGTTTCAACTCGCTCCACAGATTCTTTAATTTTGAAACATGCGTTGCAATGTCATCCTCATTTGCCTTTTTGTAGCTGAAGAATTGCAGACATAAGTTGTAAACTTTATCTTCGGAGACGCCGTCAAAGAGTTTGTGGAGTTCTAACCACACTTCCCGGGCGGACGTGAGACGCATAATTTTTTGTAACGTCTCCTCTGACATGTTAGCAGTTAACACAATCAATGTGTGGCTATCAGCCCTATTGAACGTGTCTAGTTTCGTCTGATACGCAGTCGTCGCTTCAGCGGTCGCGTCATCAGGAAGTGCACTTGGCATCACTAACCTGCCTTCAATAATGTCCATACCTCTGGGGATCCCTCGTATACAAACAGAGATTTTGTACTTCCATGTGTTCCAGTTCGCTTTTCCCTCCAGAAGGCCAACGTTGATTATTCTTGTTGAATCCATTGTGAGTTCACGTGGCCCTAACCTCAAAATCAGCCTGTCGGAAATTTCGTTAAAGAATCGCTCCAAAAACACTTTTCTTTTTTTTTCCCTTTTATATCCGCGACTGGGCCCATAACCTGTTGGTTTATTCTTAATAAAACGACCAAAAATTCAAGAGCGAGTTTTATTTATCAAGACAGCAGCGACTGGTTTGTACAAACGTTCGTATAAGAAGAAGTAAAAAAAGGTTGTGTGTTACAAGTGTCAAACATGATTTTTGTGTGTGTGAGTGTCCTTTAAAGTGGCGCTAATGTAGTTAGAGTAATATGAACTACATAGTTTGATTTCAAAATGCAAATGAGTTATTAAATAATGTTAATGATGTTCAATACATCAACAGAGAATGTTCAGAAATGCAACCAAAAACGGATTTGTAATTTATAGGTTTGATTTAATGAGTGATGATGATTTCTGAACAGAGCTGATTTCTTTACATTTGTTTACGCTTCTTTATGTTGTTTACATTTCTTTACGTGTAATTTACGCCATTTGTGTAAAGAATTCAATGAGGCAGCTGTTTACGCGTAAAATGCCAACACTGATCTTCACTATCTTTTTGTTTATTGTTCGCAATCAAGTAAACCATGAAATTGCTTTTCCATGATGCCCATTCAATAGCTACATTTGAACAATCCAGTTCATTTGGAATGCGTTGATTATTTGCCATTGTAAAAAAAAAATTGCACAAAAATTCAATAAAACAATCCGATGTCAATCCGATGAAATTTGTTTTTTTTTCTGCTACCCGATGATTGCGTTACTGTGTATACAACCCGGTGAATGATGCAATATGATGAAATCGTTTTGAAATCAGCTCGATGTATGACGAAATTCGTTGAAATACGTCAAAGATATTTCTGCACAAATTTTAATTTTTCGTCACAATTTCAATGACTTATGAAAATAATTTTTCTTTTAACTATTTTTCCTTCTGACACCATGTAAAGAAGACGAGAATTCTCCTTCAATTAAAACAATTTGGTTTTATATTGCGTGTCCTTTCTATTGCATATTGATGTTTATCCTAGGGCAGCTAACGAATAACTGAAGCTCACATGTCAGTTCATACACTACTACTTATGCAAATACATTGCTGTCAAATGTCAAGTTAAGGACCGTTCATACTTATAACAACAGTCACAAATGTCAAGTTAAGGAACGTTCACACTAATTACAAGCCCAATTTCTCTTCCTGGGGAAGGTTAGGTTTTGTCTAGGGTGCCCTACAACAAGGTATAAATTAAGTTACTCTAAAATCTACGCGATTAACTCAAATTTAGACCGATACTGCAACTGGATTCGGGGCTGGATTAACGAAGACGGATCTTTGCGGAATCCCCTGCTCCGCGTTGTTTTATGTTGTCGGTTTCCTCACGTAGGTAGAAGGTAGTCCCACGTCAGACCCCAGGATGAGCTACTTTAGGGGGACGAACGTGCTGTCCGCTGCCCCGTGAGGGTGGGTGGTTGAACTCCCACTTGGTTACAGCGCTGGGTTCCCGCTGAGGGTGGATGAGTCCCAGCGAGCCTCTTAGCTCTACATCAAGAACGGTGACCCCTCCCACGTGGCCGCCGCGGGGGGATGGTAATGTGGGTGATGGCAAAATCCAGATGAATCGCCTGCTGCGTGGTGTGCGAATCCCTTTTTTTTGTTTCCAATTCCTATATTAAGTATGGGTGATGCCCTCTAAAGCGTGGATCAGTTTGACGCAAGATTGAAACTCACTGTTGGCTGCTTACCTTTAACAATGACTATGTTGTCCCTAGTTAGATGTTGGTTTTATTTTGTTGTTACTTTTATCTTTCCCTAACTATTCCTTCTCCCCTGCAATAATTACTCCGCTGCACTTGCTCTTGGGGCGGTCAGCTCCACTTTCACTTGGTCACAACTTTTTAACTTCCCTCCTTTTATTACTTTTTGGATTTTTTGATTCGCACTTTGACACTATCCGAGGTGGATCAATTTGGCTAGTGGCTCGCACCTGGCGTTTGGTGTGGTAAGTGATTTCAACGCAAAATCAGTGGACTTTCTGTGAACGCTCCCAGCCTAGGCTCGGGTCACAAATCATGACTTTTCTTTGTTTTGACGTTTGGCCGACCGTCACAGCTACATGAACTTTTCTTTGCTCAAAGTGTTTGACATCGTGCTATCTTAGCTTGTGTCTTCCGATATTGACTTCGTCTTTCTCGATCTTCGTTTGTTGTCTTCGTCGCGCAACCGATTTTTCTCGAACGTGAGAGTTAGGTTATCTCTAGAAATGGTTTCCAGAGCCGTTACCACAGAATCGTAATCACTACGCATCGAAAGTAAAAGATGACATACTATATCGGCTTCATCCAAATTTACGCCCGTAGATCTGAGATCATGTATCAGCCGATCAAATTTTTGCAAATGCATTTCCATTTCTTCCTTTGTGGGATTGAATTTTAGAGACAACAATTCCTTTTGCACAAGTATCTGTCCGGCCACGGCTTTCCTTTCGAAAGTATCCCGTAATGCTTTCCACGTGCCGCACGCCGTTAATTTGTCTTTTAAATATTCGAGATGGCTATCCGCAACACTATTTGCGATTTGCACTTACGATCGTTTCTTTTTAACGCCTACTTTTTCTTCTTCCTTTCCTTGGTTGTTGCATTCGAGTTTGCTATCTCCTGCAGGCTTTCGTTAAGCAGTTCTTTCAGAAGTTCCAGCAAATCGTGGTCATCCAAGAGAACTTCCATTCGGAATTTTCAACTATCAAAATTGGTTCCATCAAAGAGCGGCACCCTGTACTTGTCCACTATGTCCGTCATTTTATGTTCACGTGTCCAACCGCGTGTGTTCAGCAATGAACAAAAAAAAAATAAATAAATACATGACCGAAATTCGATTAGTTCCACCCTATTTTCTCTTTGTATTTTTGTATTGGGAATGCAAATCCAATCAAATCTTCTCTTAAAGGAAAGGTAGTAGGGATACACATCATAGCACAGATAAACTGCGACCCCCTCCAAATAACAGGAGGTGGTTTCCTGGAAATAACTAAAATTCCTACTATTTAAAGGCGAAATTTCAATAGTTCCACTCAATTCTCTATCAGTTTTCGTGCAAAGCAGACGACTTCAAGTGACTTTTTTTGTTCTACCTGCATCGAAAAATTACGGTAATTATATTTTGAGACCTAATTTCCTAGAATTATTTTTTATATGTACAGGTACCGAGATGGGAAAAGGGACAACACTTAATGAAAAGGAAAGGGTTCAGATTGACACACTCAAAAGTATGGGTCTGTCAAATCGGGCCCTTGCGAGGAGAATTGGCAGATCTCACCATGCCATAAATAACTACATTTCCCAGAAGGAAAATTACGGAAAAAGCCGGTTTACAAGAGGTAATACGAAGCTTACTCGACAACAAAAATCCGCAATTTTGAGAACTGCAGCGAGGGAAAATACGACGGCCAGGCAAATAAAAACGGATCTTGATCTTCTTGTGTCGACGAGGCGTGTACAACAAATTTTGACAACCAGCAATATGTTTGCATGGCAGAAACGGAAGGCAAAACCGGCTTTACTCAACAAACATAAGGAAGGTAGGCTTCGATTCTCCCAACAACATATGCATTGGAAAGAGGAATGGCACCACGTCATATTTTCTGACGAAAAGAAGTTTAATTTGGATGGCCCTGACGGTATGCAGTACTACTGGCACGATTTAAGGAAGAAGCAAGAAATTTCTATGAGCCGAAATTTTGGAGGAGGATCAGTTATGGTATGGGCGGCATTCGGATATAATGGAAAGACACCGATATGTTGGATAACGACAAGGATGAATGCGGAAAACTATGTGGACTTATTGGAGAATGTTTTGCTTGAATTTGCGGACGATATTTCATCTCCTGATTGGAAATATCAACAGGACTGCGCTGCTATCCACTGTGCTCGAGTGACAAAAAATTGGTTCACCACCAATAATATAACTATTTTGGACTGGCCACCTCGTTCACCGGATCTAAATCCTATCGAGAATCTTTGGGGAATTCTCGTCCGCCAGATTTACGCAAATGGCAAACAGTACAACAATGTACCAGATCTGAAAACAGCAATTAAAGATGCCTGGAACAACATCGATCTTTCCACGCTGCGGAAATTAATTGATTCCATGCCCAGCCGCATATTTGAAACTATAAAGAACAAAGGCGGAAATACACGTTATTAGGATTAATACACAACAGTTATATAATGTATTTTCATATTTTTAAGGAAGTGGAACTAATCGAATTTCGCACCTGTAATTAAATATTTATTTATTTGTGTTAATTACATTGAATTATTTACAAATTTGTTTTCTTATAAATACTTATTTTCGTCTTCCCTGATCGCTTCTTAATCAACATTGTTGAAAACTTTGGTTACATAAGTGTTTTCTTAATTTTTTATGGTGGAACTAATCGAATTTCGCCGGTTGACAAAGAAAGTTTTAACGTTAGATAATTCCACGAGTTTTTACCGAGCTTCTGGACCCATAACCTGTTTAAGGATGCAGCAGGGATGAATCAGTTTAACTCGCGTAAAAATAGTCCAAGTTATTTGAGTTAAGAAAATACGTTTATTCGCTTTGCAGGTTACAGCTTAACTAAACTAGGTGGTCTGTGCTCGACAGAGCGTGCATGCAGAAGAGGGATGTATATGTGACTCTATATTGCCATACCTTAACAAAAATTATTCTCGTTAACTACTGGGCTGTTTGAAACGGAAGTATTCCTGTTATTGTTGCAATTAATATTATTACTTCTGGAATTGTTATTATTTTTATTTACATTATTATTGGTTTTATTTATTTTAAAGCTTGCTTTATATTTCTTACTGTGAAGATCTACTGGATCTTCATTATCTAATAATTTAAATTTGTCGAATTTATTGAAGGTACATTTCAATAATTGAGCAATTTTCTGAAATGTGTCATCGTATCGTATCTATTAAACTTTTTTTTAAATCGTTTCTCAAAAACCGCGTAATTTTTACTCAAAACTCCCGATGTGTGGCCTTAAGATTTGTCGCCACTGGTGAAATTACCTTCTGACGCCTTGTCCCAAGGCAGCAGGTACAGATAAGAAACAAAGGGTACTCATCAGGTTGCACTCGGTGCAACCAAAGTGACACCAGTAGTAAAACAACGAGATCGGTTTAGAAAGATCTTTATTCCTCGAGTCGATTTTACAGACTGACAACCTTAAATTTTTGAATCATAGTGCCTTTGCAAAAAAAATGTCTTGGGAAACAGTTGCATGTGCAATTCTCAGAGTTGCATTTCGTAGAATTCAGACGCGACATAATGTATACGCGGTTTAGAATTTTATGCGATACTTGACTTTGACGAAATTTGAGGTTTTGGTTTTGCTTTATCAGTATTAAATTGTGGGAACTGTACTCGTTGGAATTTTCACATGTAACTCCCCCTCCCTTTCATCTAACATTACTCCTGAAATGTCCTTAGCTACATTCTTCTTATTGTGCTTAGAATTTCTTCTTCTTACTATTATTACAATTGAGATCAAAACCAAGACTGTTGCTTTATAAAGAATGAGGTATATGATATAGCTTTTGTTTCTAATTCTATGTATTTTATTAGTTCTCTGTTTTTAATCTCAGCCAAATTTAGTTTATCGATTGTAATATTTCTGACAATTTTCATTATATTGAAATTAGATGAGGGTAACACTATGTACATGCTCTCTGTGTTCCTCAACTTTATTAGTGAATTTGTTATTATTTATCTTAATTTCACAATTACTAAATTTTATAATGTTACTTCCTCTTATTGTTATGTCCTGATCAATACAATTTTGATTAATTTTTGTTGCCAATAAATTTGTGGTTACAATGATATTTTCATTTATTAAGTATACGGTTTCTGTAGAAATTTAACAGCAGGTAAAGAAGGGCAAAACTATATAAACGCCGTTTTTCAGTTGATCAAAGGTTTTTATTTTCTACGTCATTTGCTAGTGACACACACCGTGTTAATTTCTTTAGCAGAAGGAAGTTAAAAAGTAAGGAAAATGGCTGCTGTTTAGCTATAGATCAATGCACACAGCATTGCCAACATATTATAAAATCGAAGTATGAATTGTATATATAATACAAAATTAACAGTTTCTAGTTTGTTTATTTTAAACGGGCATACATATATTGCTTTCTTTTAGTAAGTTTTTATGCAATTATTTCTTGGATATTTAAGACTTTTCCTTACAATTATTTCGTCAGTAGTTTCGTATACATTATTTGCGTTTATAATAACATTTCCTACATCTGCGTCCGGTTGTCCGGTTGAGGATATTTTGGTGCAGCTGACGGGGAGGAAAGAGAAATGCTTCTTGAAGAAGCTCCGAACCCAGGAAGCGTCAGAGAAGCGCGGGGCACCACTTAAGATGAATGGCAATGGGTCACCTTGAGTGAGGATACTGTTGTTGCACAATTTGGAGATCCGCTGAGACCAGTCCTCCTTGGTCCACGTTGTGCCGAACATTTCAATCGATGGGGCCGGGGCAGAGAGAGGTCCCACATCCGGCACAGGGCAAGGCGAACGCGAAACGCGTACCGGACGGGATGTTGATTCCTGGCGGGCCACAACCGGATCTGCAGGAGGAGTAGAGACAACAGGGCGGGCTAACAGATTTTTCACATCAGCGCAGAGTGAGCGCACCAGATCCGAGTTGTGCGAGGTGGAGGAATTCCAAGAGCCAACATCAGCTTTAAGTTGCTTAATACTCCGCCGTAAATCGTCGATAACGGGCAGCAAAGTGGACGAACCAGGTGCAGTGGACTGGGTAAGGTCGGAGAGGTGTTCACGCAGGTCATCGATGAACGAGGAGACGGAAGATATCATATTATAGATGGTATGAAATTTAGAAAGAATTTCGGATGAGCTAGTGTCGAGTTGTCCAGTAGAAGCCAAAATCTTGTCTAACTTTTGATGGAGCTGGGTAATGTCATCTGATAACAGTTGAAGACCGCCGATATTGGAGAGAATAGAGTTGACTTTAGCAGCGATGATAGTTTGCTCGGAATAAATCTTAGTAGCGAAAGAAGTAATGAAATGGAGCACATGGCAAGGCTTAATGTCGGCACACTCATCACAGGTGATCAAGCCGTCAGGATTGATTATGGTACCACGTTTGATGCAAGAAGCATGGAAGGCGTGGTAACAAACACCCAAACACTGAATCTTACGATCGGTGATGGGTTCCGAGCAGATGTGACAGGTATCCATAGTGTGAAGAAGTTAAGATAAAGATGTTGAGAGCCACTGGATAGACAGAGCAGAAACCTTTTCTGGGTCGAAAAGAAAGGTTCGCGTCTTAGCTAATAAAGGAGTCGTGTAGCCGATGAATGATCAGATGATGAGGTAAACAAGCCACCTGTCAACAGTAGTCCAGCCGAGCAGCAGAAACGGGCACAGGAGCCAGGAACAGGACAGCACGGCCAAAAGACGGCGAGAGAGGCGAAGCGGGAGCGAGGAACGAGACGCCGGCGGAAAAAGCCAAGGCACACAGGCGGTCGAGCGAAGAACAAGAAAAGCCAAGGAGACAGCGAATGACACGTCAGTTCATGGTGGTGCGTACGTAGGAATATTATTATTATTATCGATTCACTCATCACGTAATTAGTATACTCAATTATAATTCTCATGCTCCTTACTGGAATTACTTTATATAACTTTAAGATCAAACTACCCACCTGGAAACTCCGTATATCACCCACTATTTCACTTTACTTTGCTCGGTTTATATTAACCCGCACTACTTCACATTCATTGACTGAATGAACTATTCTAGGGCATGCCAGATGTTAGCTACAATCAAAATGTCTACGGTTTATGGTGTTATCGTCGCCAGAAAGGAGTGAGGCACGCATCCTTTCTAAAGGTCGATTTTATTACCCGGCCTGCGCGCGACGCCTTTCTGCTGCAATTCCTTCTGGCCGCTAATTGTTAAGGTTTTACCCAGGTTAAGCAGCCAACTACATTTTCAAAAATAATTCTAAATACGCAAATTCTTAATCACTCAAATTTCCTACGTGACAACTCGGCCATCCTGTGTCGATGAACGTCCCCGTTCACTCCTCTTATAGCTGTTCTGTGGGTAATCTTCATTCTTCTCCTCGATCGCTTGTAGATATTTGAATAATTCTTTGGGGCTTTTATAGTTTCCTACCTTTGCTGTCCTCTGAATATTTTTATCGGGAATTCTTGCGAGAATACATGAAGCTGCCTTTGCTCCACAAATTTCGCACATATTCAATAATGCTAACTTCTCGTAGTAGTATGCTATCATGCTTTCATTGCTCCGCTTTGTTCTTTTCATCATTGAATCCAGGGTTGAAGCAAAATCTTCTCCGCCTGGAATGCTTCTAGTAGTTTCAATTTCCACTCATTCCATGGGTAATTTATACTTGGCAGACTATTAAACCACTTTGCTGCATAACATCGTAAACTGCTGTTAGTGTAATGGCTAGTAGTTATATCATCCCATCCATGAATCAGCTTTAATTCCTCAATCTTCTTGACCCATTTCATAATATCCTGTGCCCTATTGTCTGGGTAAAATAATGGAATGCACTCGCTGCCAGCATATCGCCGTTTCTGCACTGCTATATTACTTACATTATTTGTTAAGGTGCACATCAACTCGGCTAATTTCTCGAATTCGTTAGACGGGCCTGGCAGTTCCAAACTTTCACTTTCCGTTGTAATGCTATCACTTGAGTCCATACGAGATTTATCTCTTTTGCCCACCGTAAAGTCTTCCACTTCCCATTGGATAATGCTCCTTTTCGTCATTGTCGTTTCTTTTCACTACTACTTATTTATTAAACTACACTACACTTTGCAGGCAAAAATTGAGTCTGGGTTTATCCCACTTCTGAGTTAATAAGACCTTTAATCCTTACCAAACAAAATATTTATTCTTCACTCAAAGAAGGAACACAGGATTAAACTAGTCCAAATTTTCGGCGCTGACTCGAGTTCCACCTGCAGAATGAATAAAAGATACCTATGAGGATAATACTCAGTGGGTCGTTTAACTACTTGCGATTATATCAAGCTACCGTGATACCGTGAATAAACAAATAATGCTCGGACATACCAGAGCATACCTTGATGGAAGTCTACACGGACATACCAGTGTAGGGCACGGACCTACCAGCGCCTACCTTCGCAAGGATGACTCCGATCCACACGGACATACCAGTGAATATGGAGGAGCCCTACGCAACACGGACATACCAGAGAGTACGCAGCCGGGGATCTCCCCACATTGAACACGGACATACCAGTGATCAGTGCGGGCAGCACGAGCAGACCAGTGCAGGACACGGACATACCAGTGTCTAGATCGCTCCCCCGAAACAGGCATTATCGATTCACTCATCACGTAATTAGTATACTCAATTATAATTCTCATGCTCCGTACTGAAATTACTTTATATAACTTTAAGATCAAACTACCCACCTGGAAACTCCGTATATCACCCACTACTTCACTTTACTTTGCTCGCTTTACATTAACCCGCACTACTTCACATTGATTGACTGAATGCGGGATAAATAACGATTCTAACTATTCTAGGGCATACCAGATGTTAGCTGCAATCAAAATGTCTACAGTTTATGGTGTTATCGTCGCCAGAAAGGAGTGAGGCCCGCATCCTTTCTCTGCCTGCGCGAGATATGAACTTGCTTTGAGAGGAACGTAAAAAAATAAATTTTAACTCACACATTGAACTTTATTACGGTAAAGATAGTACAAGAATGAGCCCTGCTGGAGAGCTTTACAAATTTATTAATTATTGCAAAATGCTGACTTAAGGTATATACTGTCTCGACCGGTCACGGTAGTCACGTTGAGTCTGATTGTAGGTGAAGGTCCGGTCAGGGAAGGTGTCGAAATGATGATTTGACGGTTTGGGGCTTAAGCTAAATGCGCTACTGCTAGCGTTATTGTTTATTTAGGGTGATGCTGATATAACTCGCGCGACGCCTTTCTGCTGCAGTTTCGTCTGGACGCTAATTGTTACGGTTTTGCCCAGGTTAAGCAGGCAGCTACATTTTCAAAAATAATTCTAAATACGCAAATTCTTAATCACTCAAATTTCCTACGTGACACGTTCTATTTTATTGTTATGAATTTTTTGTTGAAATGTGTTGCATTCTAAATTGCTAAAATTAGAATGTAACAGTGTATTCGGTTTGTATTTTGTAGTTGAGTAAATTGTATCATTGTAAATTTCGACAGCTTTATGTACGAGTGTTTTCTAATCTAATCTGTATTTTCCTTGCTAAGTTTAAATAACCTCATATGCTCGTGAAGTTTAGAGTGAAATCTTTCAATATCGGAGTTTCCGGTATGGGTATTCGGAGAGGTAAAATGATATGTCATAATTTTTGAGTTCAAAAAGTCTCATATTCGCCGTATTAAATTCATTATCTGCTATTAGTTTTTGGGGTTTTCCTAAAATTGCGAATCTTTCTTGTAATACATTTACAGTGGAAATTGAATTTCTGTCTGCAATAGCATGTACAGATACATGTTTTGTGAGTTTATCTATACAGGTAAGAAACATTGAATTTTTATTAGGAAACCAGATGTCTACGTGTATCACTTGATTTGGCTTATTCGGTATTTCCGAAATCATAAATTTCAGTTTTATCGGTTTTCTATCATATTTACACATATTACAGATTATTTATTTATTTATTTGCGCTTAATACAAGCTACATACATGGGAGACTTAAAAACTAGAAATTAAACCTAAAAACTAGAGCTAATCAGGACCTAATCAGCTAATGAAGGTGGAGGGGCGGGCAAAGCGTCTAGGAGGGTATGCAAGGCTGTTCCTAACTGACGCTTTGCTCAGGTGGAAGTCAAAGGAAGGGAGGGAGTTGGCTTTACGAAGCATTCGCGTTAGGGGCTCAGAGAGGCCATAGTTGGTGCGGTGGTAAGCAGGGCGAAAGAGAGGGGCCGAACGGATGCTACGGGGATTGGTATAAATAGGGACCCGTTGAAGAAGAGAGGGGCAGTCGATCTCGCCGGTAAGCAGTTGATGGATGAAGATGATATCGGCGAGGTCGCGCCGCTTCCACAAGGGCTGCAGGTTTATAAGTAAGAGGCGGTTTTCATAGGGCGGAAGGTTATGAGGGACAGACCAGGGAAGCTCGCGAAGAGCGAAACGAAGGAACCTGCGTTGTACAGCCGCAATCCTGTTTATGCTGTTGGATTGGAAGGGAGACCAGACTTGGCTAGCGTACTCCAGGAGAGGCCTAACGAAGGTGACAAAGAGGGATTTGGCAACGTATGGGTTGAGGAACTCCTTAGACCAGCGCTTCACGAAACCAAGCGCCGAGTTGGCTCTGGCAATCGCGTTGTCAATGTGTTCACGAAAGTTGAGTTCGCTATCACAGATGACTCCAAGATCGCGAAGAGAGGATACAGAGGGGATGGGTTTGCCATACAGATGATAGACTCTGGGGGGAGAGGAGGGCCGTCTGCGGGAGTAAGTGATCGATTGGCATTTGGAGACATTGAGTTCTAGAGAGTTTTTAGTGCACCAAATACAAAATTGGTCAAGATCACTTTGAAGAAGACAGGGGTCGGAGGAAGAGGAGATCCGTTTGGAGATTTTCATATCGTCGGCGTAAATAGAGAGGTCAGAGTGCTTGATGACACACTCGACATCGTTGATGGCCAGAATGAAAAGCAACGGACCTAACCTGGGGGACACCCGAGTTGGCTACGAAAGGGCAGGAGGTGGAAGAGCAAAAAATGACCCTATACTGGCGATGTTCGAGATAGGACTTCATCCAGGAGGAAAAAAGCTGGCTGAAGCCAAGGGAGTGGAGTTTGAAGAGGATTAGGTCGTGCGGGATTTTGTCAAATGCCTTACTGAAATCGGTAGCAATGACGTCAACCTCATCACCTTTTTCAAGGGCACATAGGGTGCTTGATATGAAGTTGGTAAGGTTGGTGACAGTTGACCTGCCTCTAAGGAAGCCATGCTGGGACGGGGAGAAAATGGATTTACAGTGGAAGAAAAGGCAGTCGTAAACGATGCTTTCGAAGAGTTTAGGTATGGCGGAGAGTTTGGCTATAGGGCGGTAATTAGAAATCTCGCTCTTACAGCCCTTTTTATGGATGGGAATGATAAAGGAGTCTTTCCACCTGGCGGGAAAGACTCCTTGGGAGATGGATAGTTGAAAAATCAAGGTTAGGGGACGGATCAGATGTCGGGCACACTCTTTTAGTATGATAGCGGGAATACCATCAGGGCCAGGGTTATGGTCGGCGGGAAGGGCAGCAATGGCGGAGGCTACCATAGAAGGATCAATATTAATGGAGGCAAGGGAGGTCTGAGGACGGGAGGCCAGAAAGTGGAAATAAGTAGTATCGGGTTCAAAGATATGCTCACTGAAGGACAAACTGAAGTGATGAGCAAAGAGATTAGCTAAAGCATGAGAGTCGGAGGAAGAATTGCCGTTGAGCTTAAGAGTAGAGGGGTAACCACTGGATTTCCTCTTGATGTTGATAAATTGATAGAATCGCTTGGGGTCAGAGATGAGGGTAGACTGCATGTGACTCAGGTAGTCAAGATACGAAGATTCACTGCGAGCGGAGAAGAGGGATGCCACAGTGAGGTAATTGGAGAGGTCGCGATCGGAGCGAGAAACTAGGTACGACTGCCATAATTTGTTTCTTTTGTTCCGAAGGGATCGAAGTTCTTTATTATACCAAGGGGGAGAGGAGGAATGATCTCTGCGGGGCTGATAGGGAAATGATTGGGCGAGGCAGGCAAAAAGTTCGGAGTAAAAGACGTCGAAGGCATCAGCGACGGGGAGCTGGGGTTCAGCGGAGAGCGAAAGAAGAGATGATTGGGAGAGCAGGTAGCACAATTTACCATAGTCACCACTGCGGAAATTGAACTGGTAGGATGACTCGGAGGTGGTGTGGAGAGGAGGAGTCACGAGACCAAGAGTAAGAAAGAGGGGAGGATGATACTCGTCGAGAGTAGAGAGAAGGTGGGAGCTCTGAGAGACAACCGAGTTAACTGGATCAGAGGAAAAGACAAGGTCAAGTTGTCTACCCAGAATATTTGTTACGCCACTAACTTGATAGAGACCAGAGTCAGAGAGGCGGTCGACAAATAAAGTCTCCTTGTCGGAGAGGGCATTAGAAGGGATGAAAGAAAGGTCGTCGTCAGATCGTAGCCATGCGAGGCGGGGGAGATTGAAATTACCAAGAACGATGACTTCATCGTTGGGTCCAAGGGAACTGAAGATGGAGTCAATCGTGTCGGTGGCAAGTTGGTAGGCCTCGAGAGGTTGGGAGGGGCGAATGTATGCACAAAGTACGTACTGGGATTTGCCAGTAGTAGAGACTTTAACGCATACAAAATTGAAAAGAGAGGGATTCGAAGAAGTGAGGAGGCTGGCGCCGAAACGGGTATGGACAGCAAGAAGTACGCCGCGGTTGGAGGGGGTTGAGCCGTTGTCGCAGGCATCGGCACGGAAAACAGAAAAAGTCGCAGGGAAAAGTTCGTTGCTATAGATACAGGCAGTCAAGTTGGTCTCGGTAAGGGCAAAGATGTCAAAAGGAAAGGAGAGGGAGTTCTTGAAAACCGAGGCGGTTTTGGTACGGAGGCCTCTGACATTTTGGTAGTATAGGGAAATATGAGATAGAGCAGGGATAGGTGGGGGGGGGGCCAGAGGGTAAAGAGGGGGGTAGGTGGGGGGATAGGAGCAGTAGTAATTTTTAGAGTCATTACGACTTTTCTGCAAATGGGAAATGCGCTTGGAGTTTAGGTAAGAGGCAAAGGCGGACAGGTCGTCTGAAATTTGTTGGGGAGGGACGTTGAAAGCAGCATGAAATTTGAGGTAAAGTTGTTTAAGGACGTTGGGATCGGTCGGGAGTCCCTCTTGATGTAAGGAGACTATGACATTGGTACGTGTTTTTCCCTCAATGCAGATGTGATCTGCTTTATCGTGAAGGTAGGCAAGGAATAGACGTACGTTATCGTAAATTCTGCGCTCGCGAAGGCGGGAAAGCAAGTAGCGACAGTCAGGGGATTCAGCCGAAAGCCGAGTTAACTTCACGACTGGAGGAAGGAGAGGGTCGGTCAGAGGTGGAAGGGGGAGAGGGTGAGGGGGGAGAGATCGAGGTGATAGCGGGAGATGGGATTCGATCTGTGAGAGAGGGAGCAGAGGGTGCAAGAGCCGGGGTGTCTTTGTTGGACGTGGGAGGGGTGGGAACAGAGGAGGCGGTAGATGTGGCAGGAGGGGTTGGGGTAGAGGGGTTCAAAGTGTGGGAGTATACGAAATTAGGGTATTTAGGAGGAGTAGCATGATTAAAATTAGGGAATAAGCTGGCTTTAAGTTGCCAGTTGCTAGAATTGGAGGCAGGGGGGGAGAAGATTTTCGCTGGCGAATGCTACGAGGTTTGGAGGTTCTAGCAGAATGGGACTTAGAGGGAATGGAGGTGTTACTCACCTTAGCGGAGGAGGGGTTTGGATTAGAGGTACGTAAACTAGGTTTAGTAGAAGTTCTTGAACTATTGTTAGTGTGAATGATACAACTAGAATTAGCGGTATAGCTAGTGTTAGGCTTCGGTAAATTGGAGCTAAACTTAACAGACTTAGAGGACTTATTGCAATACTTAGAGATACGGACGTTACCTATAGCAATACTACGATTGGAGGGATCGATGAGAAGCCAGGCGTATCTTGAGGGGACCTGGACACGGAAGCTAGTTGGTTGTCCAGTTGAGGATATTTTGGTACAGCTGACGGGGAGGAAAGATAAATGTTTCCTGAAGAAGCTCCGAACCCAGGAAGCATCAGAGAAGCGCGGGGCACCACTTAAGATGAATGGCAATGAGTCGCCTTGAGCGAGGATATTGTTGTTGCGCAGTTTGGAGTTTATACAGTTATTGACATACTTGCGTATTTCTGTTTGAATGTTCGGGAATTAATATTCATTTTTCATTTCCGCATACATTTCTTGTATACGCCAATGATTTTTTGAAATATGGATGTTGTCGATAATTTCTAGGAGATCTTCTTTATTCTCGATTTCCTGGAGGAATCTTGTGCACCTTACAATTTTAATATTTGGTGAGTTTGAAAAATATTTTACAATGGTATCTTGAAATTTAATGAATACTGCATCACATGTTTTAATGGTGAATTTTCTCCCGAAGAGATACGGACGAAAGTATTTAACTGACCACACTATTGATAGTAATTTTTTTTCAATTGTGCTGTAATTGATTTCGTGATTGTTTAAGGTCCGCGATGCATAAGCGATTGGGTGGTCATTCTGTGACAGAACAGCTCCTATTGCCGCACTACTGGAGTCGGTAGTAACAGTAAATTTCTTTGAAAAATCTGGATAAGCGAGGACAGGGCTATTGGTAATGATGTCTTTCAATTTTTAAATGGCTTCAGAATATGATTTATCATTAGGATTTGTTGGATGCTTTTTATTTCAGTAAAAATTATACAATAACCGCTATGAATGTTTTAGTAGCACGCTTATTATTTTACACGAAAAATACACTCTGAATTATAATTATTTAAACTTAAACACTCTGACTTAATTCAGTTGCGTTGCTCGAATCTTGTTCCGTACACAGATTTGGGAAGAATGGTAGCAGCCGCTGACACAAGGGATATATATACATATGTAACTGAACTCTAATACACGGCATGGAGACACCTCCATCCACACAAAAGAAGCGTTTGGTATATACGAAGCCCAAACGTCTCAACAGGTTTAAACTTGTATTAAAACCCCCACTTAAAGAAGAAGAGAAAAGATACTCCTAGTCTTGTGTTTCACATACGATTCTTAATTTATAACCATTTAACATTTCTTTTATTTAATCTTAATTCATTTTGAAGATGTCGAAGCTGTTACTACCGCCTGCCCTGCAAATAAACAAAAACACATCTTGAGTACAAAACTCAGTGAGCAAAGCAGCTAATACACACACATTTCATCTTTACGGAGGTGATCCAAACCTCCCACATAAAGGGGTCACAGAGTCCCCAACCCCGGACTGCGCAGCGCGACTTACGTCTGGTGGGCGATATACGCCCCACACACACACCATGGGAACACATCCCATATGTGACGGGTCCTGGCCTTTCCTTGGAGACATACTCCGGCCGGGCACCCTTCACCATACCCTATAGGCAACACATGCCTCATGGTGAATCACAATCAAATATAATGGGTCACTCGTTCACCTACTTCGACTATTTACCAATCTGCCATAACTACATGCAAAATATAACAAAACTACTTTCACTCACAAAATAAGGCACAACACAACTTTTCCACTTTCTTTCCTTTTTAATAAGTCTCCTCTGCGCACTACTTTTCGCTTTGCAACTTCTTCCGCGAATGAAGTGGCTCGCTACCTTGCACCATGGCCGTTTTGCTCAGGCGCTTACCTCCTTTTATTACGGTGCAACTCCTTCGCGTCCCGAAGGAACCCAACGAGATAAGACTCTGGCGCACACGCTCAGACGAGCTTTATTACCCTTTGTCTCATCCCAGAGGGATCCGATCCGGCGACACCAGAAACAACAGCGCAATACCCTAAACAAACCCATGCGTCGATTTTTAGTCATTAGCCCGCAACTGTCCTAGGGCTACCCTATCAAACATTTTAATTTCTCAAACATCTTACCTTCTCGTGTAACACTTGATATTCTTTCTGAAGAATCTGGTCATTGGCAGGGCTACTTTTAAATAGTCCTTTACGAACTTTCTGTAGTAACCTGCCAATCCCAAAAACGACTTAATTTGTTTTACAGTTTTCGGTAACTCAATTTTCTTTATAATTATTAGAGTTCTAATATCAAAGTAAACTGAAGGAAGCAAGTGGATAAAAACTACAACGCCATAAAATAATAATTACACTTTATCTCTTAAAAATGACTTTATTAAACCCGTTCACTAGCAGCTCGTGGAAACGACTGACTCCAACAAAGGGAAACACAAAAGCCCCGACTATCAAAATAATATATAAGCATATAGCTTTAGCTCTCCAGGAGCTGGCCTCATCTAGTGCTTCGGAAGAACACTTCCTACACTCCCTCCTTTTCCGAGTGCTTAGGATATGATTCCTTGGGTTTCTTTCCTCGATTAGCTTAAACAGAAAAAGAATAAGTTATACATATGTTTATTTCAAATGAACAATAGTTCACTCCAATTTCTCTTAAAAATTTAAATTTAATTTGAGCCTATTTAGAACAGTTAAAGATTTTGTCTCTTAAATATGCATGAGTTTGAGAACGAAGGGGTTTAGTGAAAATATCTGCAAGATTTTTTTTAGACTCAACCCATTCAACTCTTACTTTCTCTTCCACTACGCAACTCTTAATATAGTCCCCATGCTTGTCAGACATTTTACTCTTACGTCCGGTCTGCTCTCTTTCGGAGAAGCCCTGACTGATCGTGTCAACGTCGATGTCAAAGTTTTTCAACTTATGACTTCCTTCCATTTTGGTGCACTTTATAGCAGATTGATTGTCACACCAGATTTTTACTGGGTACATTTGTGGCGCTGCTCTATACGGGTCGCTTACTAATCCAAGCGAAACGACAATTGCCACAATGAGTGGAGAAGAAGACAAAGTGGAAGACAAACGCAACTTCTACAAACTATATTCAAAAGTTTAGAATACAAAAATTCACGTATGTGCAGCAGTAGGTGCTCTCTCGTTGACGGTAGTTGTTAGAAGGCCGCTGTCAGGCTCTTCTTCTTCCTCTAACCGTGTTGTCACTTTTACCGACAGGTGGCCTCCCGTTCGCATCGTGGCGCTGCCGATTACGCCAGCTGAGTGCTGCCACAGTAGCCCCCCCCCCCGAGCGGCGCGAAGTATGATGCGCCGCGGATGTACTTGTTGATGGGGTTGAGTGCGGCGATGATGATAATGATGTCGGAAGACCAGGTTGAACCGTTGAGGCAGCTTGAGGCGGCGCCTGACTCTCCAAAAACGCTGGTTTTAACCTTTCCGTAGAAATGGTTGCAGGGACGCCATCGACGTTAACTTTAAAGACAAATTTAGATATTTTTTCAATTACCTCGTAAGGTCCCCGATAAAGCGCCTCGAGGGGTCTTTTGACCTCGTCGACCCGCACAAATACATGCGAGCAAGTATGTAGTACTTTGTGTGTGAACGCCCCTGTCCTGTTGTGATGCGAAGTGGGCGCCGACCGGATGCTTCTCATGAATCGTCGAAATCATTTCACGAAAACTTGTGGTTCTTCTTCCACCTTGTTGTCGACAAAAAACTCGCCTGGCAATCGAAGCTTTGTGCCGTATAGCATCTCTGCAGCACTAGCTTTGATGTCTTCCTTAATACTGGTCCGAAGTCCCAGGAGCACCACCGGGAGTACGCTTGTCCACTCGCTTGATGAGTGGCACATAATGGCTGCTTTTAGTGAGCGGTGCCAGCGTTCGATTATTCCATTAGATGCCGGGTGATGTGCCGTGGTGCGGATCCGGTCGCATCCCACAAGCCTCGCCAAAGAGTTAAAAAGTTTGGACTCAAACTGTGTACCTCTATCACTAGTGATCGTGATCGGCGCTCCATATCGGCTGACCCATTCCGAAAAGAAGGCTTTAGCCACGGTGTCTGCCGAAATATCCCTTAGGGGAATGGCCTCTGGCCATCGTGTGAATCGGTCGATTAATGTAAGGCAATAGCGATATCCCCGAGATGGTGGCATGACGATAATGTCCATATGAACATGTTTGAAACGCTCGCTGGGTATTGCTATGTGTTCTGGAGCATTTCTACCATGACGTTGGATCTTGCTCCTCTGGCAGTGGAGGCAGGTCCTGGCCCAATTTAAAATGTCCCGGTTCATGTGCGGCCAAACAAACCGCTGACCAATCAGTTTTTTTGTGACTCTACCATATGGATGTGAAGGATTGTGAACGTTGTCGAATATCTGCCGTCGCAGTCCCGGCGGAATGTAAGGTCTCACAATCTGACCTCTTACGTCGCAGAAAAGCGTCGAGTTCGAATTCTCAATTCCGCACCTTCTAAGCCTCAAGGATGTCGTGTCGGACTCCAACAAGTGCCGGAGTTGTGCATCGTCGCTCTGCTGCTCGGCTATCTCCTCGGACGAGACGATTACAGGCATAGTGATGGTGTTAATTCTCGACATTGCATCGGCGACTGTGTTTGTTTTCCCCGGAACGTGCACTATATTGGTCGTGAATTGACCAATGTATTGCAGATGTCGTTGTTGTCTTGGCGAGGCCTTCTCCGATTTCTGCATAAAGGCGAAGGACAGGGGTCGATGATCGATGATCACTGTCAGGTTGCGTCCTTCAATTAGATGTTTGAAAAATTTAATTCCTTTAAAAATAGCGAGAAGTTCGCGGTCATACGTACTGTAGTTTCTTTCCGTTGCGCTCAGTTTACCTGTGTAGAATCCGAGTGGTTGTCTGACTCCGTTAACAAGTTGGTCCAGGGCGGCCCCAACGGACCTGTCCGATGCATCACACCTGAGTGTTAGGGCTGAGTTTGGCGCCGGGTATGCGAGCTGCACCGCGCCAATTAAGAGTCGCTTGCAACTCTCGAAAGCTTCCGTCGTTTCGTCCGTCCAGATGACCGGTCGCTTATCGTTTTTCTTCGCCCCTGAAACGAGGTCGACCAAAGGGGCGTGCGCCTCCGCGGCGCCCGGCATATTTAAACGATAAAAATTCCATGAACCCAGAAATCGTCGCAAGTCAGAAATCGTCTGCGGTTTGGGGTAGTTCTGGATTGCTTCAATTCGCTCCCTAGGGGGACTGACCCCACTTGCATCAATCTCGTGTCCGAGGTAAATTACCCGAGGTCGAGCGAAAACACACTTGTCAATATTGATGGACAAACCATGTTGGCGCAGCTCTGCAAGAATTAGACGCAAATGTTGCTCATGCTCCTCTCGCGTCTTGGAAGCGATGAGTATGTCATCTATGTACACATGGCAGAAATCGAAACCCCGAAGGACTGAGTCCATCAATCTCTGAAATGACTGAGCCGCATTGCAGAGTCCGAAAGTCATTACATTAAACTCGAAAAGGCCGAATGGCGTTATTACGGCAGTCTTGGGACGGTCCTCAGGCGCAACCGGTATCTGGTAGTAAGCTCGTGTCAGATCAAGCGTTGTAAAAATTTTGCAGCCATGTAGTTGATATGTGAAATCACGCAAATGCGGAATCGGATATCGATCCGGTACAGTGGCTCTGTTCAGGCGGCGATAATCACCGCAAGCGCGCCAGCTCCCCGATTTTTTTTTAACCAGATGCAACGGGCTTGCCCATTCACTCTTTGAAGGCACGCAAATTCCCTGTTGCAACATGCTGTCGAACTCCTCCCTAGCAGCCTGTAATTTTTCGCCGAAAAGGCGTCGTGCCCGTTCGGCCACGGGAGGGTCGTGTGTGGTGATGTGGTGCTGGACACCGTGACCGAGCGCCCTACACTCCACCGGCCTTGTGACCTCGCTGAATTCCTTCAAAAGATAATAGTAGGGATGGTCCTTGCTAACCACCGTCACAGCTGGTTGCGCAGTGCGAACGAGGGTTGCCCTGGTCATTGAACTTGATTTTGCGTCGAGCAGTCGTTTGTTTCGCAAGTCTACGAGGAGAGCATGGTGCCTTAGAAAATCGGCGCCCAGTATCGGATGGGTCACCTCGGCCACGATGAATTTCCACAAATATCGCTTATGCAGGCCGAGGTCGAGGTTCAAGATTTTCGTACCATAAGTGTTTATTATCGAGCCATTGGCAGCGAAGAGTTTAACGCAGGGCTCTGGTCTTAGGGCATTTTTCTGTAAAATGTGTTTGGGCACAACCGAAACGTCGGCGCCCGTGTCGATCAAAAATTTGAACCCTGTAATTTTGTCTGCTATTTGCAGGCGTGAAGCTTTTTTACCCCCAGAGATGCCCGCTAATTCTCTTGAGGGCGATACGAGTTTAAAGACTTGTTCTTAAAACTACACGGGGGGCGGCAGTTCCGTGCCTTGTGGCCAAATTTGGTGTGGTAAAAACAAAAGTTATGACCAACATACCTGTCCTTCACTTGCCTTGTCAGTGCATCAACCCGCTGCGTCAATTCCTTGATCGGTGTTGCTTCGGTACTGCCCGCGGCCGTGCTGTCTAATAAAGAAATTATGCTTTCCGACGTCTCCAGAATTCTGTCGGCCTGTTTGGCCAGCTGAGTCAGGTCGGTGGCTTCGCTGATGGCCAAAACAACCCGGGCTCGTTCAGGAAGCTGCTTCATGAAGAGCACACGCAAAACCTCGTCTGGAACTCGTCCACCGGACAAGCACCTAAGCTGCTGCAGCATGTTTGACGGTCGTGCGTCCGTAAAACCGCCTCCTCGCAGTAGGCGGCGTAGCCTCGACTCGCTCGACTCGGCGAACGACGAAACCAAGCGCTCCCTGATCGTCTCGTATTTTCCCTCGTTGGGGGGCGAGGCAATGATGTCTGCGACCATGGGTAATGGTTCTGTGTCAAGGTGTGCGACTAAATATTGGTATTTTGTGGCGTCGGATGTTATCCGCGCAAGCGAAAACGCGGCCTCGACCTGGGCGAACCAAAGTGCCGGCTCCTCCTTCCAAAAAGGTGGCAGCTTTCTGAGTTGGAGTATCTCTCCAGGGTGCTCCAGCTTAGGCGCGATCCGCGGTTCCCCGTTTGGTTACTCCTGGGCCTGCTCGTCTTCCAACATCTTACCGAAAATGGCGGCTGCTGCTACAATTTCCTGCTCCACGAGGAGTCACCAATCTGTGGCGCTGCTCTATACGGGTCGCTTACTAATCCAAGCGAAACGACAATTGCCACAATGAGTGGAGAAGAAGGCAAAGTGGAAGACAAACGCAACTTCTACAAACTATATTCAAAAGTTTAGAATACAAAAATTCACGTATGTGCAGCAGTAGGTGCTCTCTCGTTGACGGTAGTTGTTAGAAGGCCGCTGTCAGGCTCTTCTTCTTCCTCTAACCGTGTTGTCACTTTTACCGACAGGTGGCCTCCCGTTCGCATCGTGGCGCTGCCGATTACGCCAGCTGAGTGTTGCCACACATTGATTTTCCAATCATGTCTCTTATTGCTTTGTCCAAGGCTACCATTTCACTGCAAGCAGTGCTCATGGCCAGATACTCAGCCTGGCATGTGGACACGGTAACTTGATTTTGCTTGCAGCTCCTCCATGCTACAGAATCTCCAAATAATCTTAAGACATATCCTCCTGTTGAAATGGAGTCTTCACGATCACCGAAGCTTGAGTCCGTATAAGTCTCGAAATCGTCAAGGGAACCTTTATAGGTTAATCATAAGTTTTTAGTACCTTTCAAGTATCGAAAGATTCTCTTAACATCTTCCCAGTCTTCATTAGATGGGTTATTTTGTTTACTGGCCTCGTTAGTCCAGACAAGTAGAGCAAACTGCCGATAGCCTCTCTATAATTTGGTACTGTCACTCTTACAAGGTCATACTCTTTCTTTTGCTCGTCTCTTCTCCTGACTTGGCGGGTTATCATTGGAGACAATTTGGCTTTGCAGTTACTCATGTTAAATTTCTCGATAACTCTTTCAGTGTAGTCAGGTTGATTAATTTTCATTATTTTGTTTGATCTGTCTCTTTCGATGTTCATTCCTAAGTACAACTTAAGCTCGTTTAGGTCTTTCATATCAAAGCATTCATGCAGGTGACTCTTGATCTCTTGTATTTTAACAGAATCTTTACCTGCCAAAAGTATGTCATCTACGTATAACACAAGAATAACAACCCTTCCATTTTCCGCCAGGTGAAAAGACATGGCTCATTCAGATCATTTTCCAATCCTATTCGTTTTGCTTCTTCAGCAAATCTTTTATTCCATCTCTTGGGACTTATTTTCAACCCATACAAAGATTTCTTTGTATCTTGTTTGGGCACTTGATTACTTCGTTTTTTGATTTAACAAAACCTCTTAAAATAACCGCTTTAATTACTATGTGCTCCGTGGCACCGGAATCAGCAATAAATAAATTATCATTAGTAGAATTAACATGCATAAATTCTTTACCTGTTTTGCAAACGTTTGGTGTCGTCTCACGCTGTTGCTGCGGGTATGGATTATGACGATAGTACTTCTTCGGTTGTTTTCTTTGGGTCGTGTTGGTGTCAGTGTTGTTATTGTTGTTGCTGCTCTTATGGTCATTTTTTGAGATGAATCTTGGCTTTCCTTTATTTGGGCAGTTATCGCTATTGGAAATATGTTCAGCATATCCCTGACAACCATAACAAAACCATAAGCCGACAGATTTCAAAGGACAATTATTGGCCTAATGACCCGCGTTGTATTTGTTACAAAGGTGACAGACACCTCTCTTATGATGGTTTTTATCTCTTGTGTCCATTTTCTTATGTTGATTTGGTCTATTATCTCTTGCAGCTAGGTTAGCTTTGGTCGGTTGTCTGGCCGCCCCGGCATTTCTTTCAGCACCGTGTTGCAGTACATAGTTTGTCATTTCATCGGGCTTGTTTTCCTGTCTCCTATTAATAGCAAAGGTTCTCAGTTCAGGACTTGTGTGGACTATGTATGGCCAAATGAAAAGCAGATTGTTTTTCTATCTCAGAGAGAGGTAGCTCATCACCACAATTATCATACTGCTTAATGATGTCTTCAAATCTCTCTCTGAATGCTCTTATATTTTCTTTAGGGTTTCTCTTAATACTGTACAGTTTTGCTCTTACTGACACGTCTGTTTGATTCATATCGGCTTTGCGAGTGTAAGAATGCAATTCAGATTTAAGATTATCTAGCCATAAATTGAAGTCCGATCTATTGCTTAGCTTGTATCTTCTTTCAACTTTTATTTTGTTTTGCATTTTATTTTCAATTGTTTTATTCAATTTGTTTATCGACTCATCCAATCTCAAATTAAGTGCCTGATTTTCAGAAATGACCGTACAATTTCCGAATGATCTTGTAGTGTTTTGTGTATTTATGTGTGAAGTAAACGGGGTGGAGGATGACGGGGAAGAAACGTTTCCTGCTAACTCCAAACCATTCTCATTCTCTAGATCTGCATCATCTCTTACACGGTTGTTATGAGCCAACAACTGAGCTTTTGTTATTGCAGTTAGCCGATCAAGTAAGGTAACTAGTTCATTGAACGTTTCTATGTTGTTGTTATGATGAGTTTTCATTTCATCTGATTGCAACTGAAACGCGTCTTTTAGTGACTTAGTAGTTTTACAGCATTCTTTCATAAATTCGGTCATATTTTCAAAAATACGATTTATTTTTCCAAACTCAAGACTAGGTGCATTTCACTGCGTACCTACTCTTATCTTTCATCAAAATTTCAATTTGGTCGATGTCTTGACATAAGGAAAATTTAAGGAAAACAAAGAAAAAAATTTCAAAATTATTTTATGAGCCTGTGAGTTTCATGTGCAATGTAGTTGGAGCGAGAAAAACAAATTAAATAAGTGGCCTGCTTTTTTAAACAAAATTCTCAACTGTTTGGATTTAATAAGTTTTATTCTTAGCAAATTTATTTGCATAAAATATTCTTATGAAAAAAAAATGGATCCCTCTTACTCATTTTTTACTTTGTTGCTTGATTGCAGAAGTTTTGTATTTCTGTGTCTGATGGTTGGGTGTGTGACTCACTAAGTATCAAGGGTAATTCAGCCGTCTTTGTAATTAAGTTTGAATTTTTATAATCTATTTTTGTAAGATAACTATAATAACTATAACGAACTTGGCAATTCGAGCGCAGTCACCAGAATGAGTCGCGCCGGCAATGGCGCTCCTTTTATAGTTGACCGAACGGTGGTGGGGATCTGGAATCCCTTCGCATGGGTTGCCAGAGGTAGGATTGAAGCCATAATGGGTTGTCCGATGGAAGGAAATTGTAGCGACGTGTTATATTTTGGTTTTGAGAGGTTTCAAAACATTATTTCCTAGCATTCCGTCGAAGTCGACTGCGCCAGTAAAAATATCGGAGGATTCAATCCCAAAAAAAAATTGGTTCAGCGAAATATTCACTTTATTGCTTTTTATGTTCACAATGTTCACAAATAGTAGATAATGGTTCTAGCAATCTTCAGACCACAACTAGCTTTACAAAATATAATTATTGGTAACTTTACAATGATTTCTTCAATAGCTTCACAAAATATTAAATGATGATTTTACAATGATTTCTTTAACAGCTTCACAAAATAATAACCAATTTAACTTTTCTTCTTGACCTTTTCACTTCGAACTTTTGGAACCGACTGCACGTGTAGAATAATTCTCACAGAAGAATAAATAGTCAGAAGACGGTGTAGGAACGGTGTAAATTGCTGACCGGCATTTTTGCCTGGGTCACCTGGATGGGATCGGGACAGACATTATTAAGCAAAAATTGTCACTGGGTACATGTACTGTGGGAAAGGCATGTGGGAAAAGGCGTGTGAACCGTGAAATGACCGAAAAAATGATAAGTAAATATTATTTTTTATATTATGTTAGGGGATGCAATCGTAACACTTAAGCACACCTCTCCAGTCCGCGGATCCACTTTTGGTGTCCGATAACCATCCGGCATTGAATCTCGAAAAATCTCCGAAACGGTTGAGGGATCATAACACTCCTCTGGTGGCAGTGGTAGCCTTCTTGGTGGAGTGTCCAACTTGATAAGCTTCCAAGGCGGGCAGCTCGCTACATCCGGGTATGCCCGCATATCCTCAGACTCGGGAATCGGTGAAGCATCCAGCTCCAAAAACCAATCCAGAAAAGGAGAGCCTTTCGGGCCCCTTGGACTGGAGGGCAGGCCTGGCCCCGAACTACCAGGTATGATTTTGTTGTTTCCCGCAGTCGCATCTGGGGTTAACGTCGCGAAACCAAAAACGCCCTGAGCCAAATTGAGCACGATACCAGCCCCTCGCAGGTAGTCCATTCAGAGTGAAGTATTAGTACTCTCCGCTGTTGGTAGTACCAAAACGTTGGTCTTTATCGTCCTGTTTCCGAGGACAATGTCCAATGCCGCTGCGAGTACTGACTGCTCTTGGGTCTTTCCATCTGCGAACGTAACATCAGCGATTAATGGTGTGAACTGGTATCTTTTTTCCTTTACACTGTTAAAAAGTGTCGTACTTATAATGCTGGTTCTTGCTGCCGTGTCTATATGTGCATAACTTTTAATACCGCCCACCTCAATCTAAACAGAGTGTGGATCCTGTCCCATTTTAATTACGCTATCCACCTTGTTAAAACTGACCTGTGATGGTGATGCTTTATTGTTTTTCTTGCACATAGGACAACTACTACAATAATAGACAAGACAAGACAATGTTGAGGGTTTGCCGTTTCTCTGTTGAGACTGAAGTCTAGCATTTTATACTTAATCTGTTTTCTCCGACTTTAAGCACTTACGACACGTACCAGCGTTATGACCGCGATAGCCACAAAACATACAGCGTTCTGGCTTTATTGGTTGCGTCCTGTCCTATATTCTTGGCCTATTTTCCTCCAGTTCTCGTTCCAAGGCTTCTATTTGCCGGGCCTTATCCAGAAGATTTACGAACGTCCTCACCCCCTCGCGTGGGATTCTGTCACGAATCCTCAAATTCAACAATCCATAATCCAGGTCCAGCTCTGTGATTTCATCATGTCGTTTAGCCGGCAGTTTGGCAAGAAGTGCCCTTTTCTTGCACACGAACACACCAGTGGGTGTATTCTTATGTTGTTTCTCAGAATACAACTCCGAATAGACCTGATAAGCTGGCTTCCTCGGAGCATAAGCCGCTCGGATCATGTCCAAAGCATCCTGCCATCCTGACACGCCGGGGCCCACTCCCTGCCACCAAATGGATGCCTCACCAGTCAGCAACAAAGGCAACCCTCTCAGAGCATCCTCATCTGTGACCCGTTCTATTTGCTTATAAATAGAAATTGTGGAAATGAAGCTTTCGACCTTCAGGTGATCCCTTTCACCATCAAACCTCGCAGTGAGGTTACTAAAACTTCCAGGTCTACCAGTTATGTCCGTTGTCGCACCTGCATCCTTAAACGCGCCCAGCAGTTGCTCAAATTGTTCCGCTGTCATTGCTATGTTAGTCACGTTTGGGTGCAATCGGGGACTCCGCCCTATAGCTAACCGCTTAATATTTATCCTGCTGAGACGCCGCAACCGCCCTTGATTGACGGGTGCTCACTACTGTATAATATATGTATACGTAAATGTGGCAAGGCCTCTGTGGAGGCGGATGCCCTTAAGCAGAAGAACCTCTATACATATATGTTACTACTACAATATATTTTTCCCCTAGCAAAGCCTCTGTGGAAACGAATGCCGTCAAAACCCACTGCAAAGCCTCAGTGGAAGCGAATCCTGTCAACTACCTTACTATATTACTGCAAAGCCTCTGTGGAAGCGAGTGCCGTCAAAATTCCACTGCAAAGCCTCTGTGGAAGCGAATGCTGTCAAAACCCACAGCAAAGCCTCTGTGGAGGCGAATGCCTAAAACAATTTCCCCCTAGCAAAGCCTCTTTGGAAGCGAATGCCAACGAAATTCTTCCCTATACAAGGCCTTTGTGGAGGCGAATCCGCGAACAATTTTCCAGAGAAGCCTCTGTGGAAGCGAACTCGGGCGAAAATAGTATTGTTTGGGATTCCAAAGCAAGTCCAGGCCACTAAGTTTGGGCGCCAAATGTAAGATAACTATAATAACTATAACGAACTTAGCAATTCGAGCGCAGTCTCCAGAATGAGTCGCGCCGGCAATGGCGCTCCTTTTATAGTTGACCGGACGGTGGTGGGGATCTGGAATCCCTTTGCATGGATTGCCAGATGTAGGGTTGAAGCCATGATGGGTTGTCCGATGGAAGGAAATTGTAGCGAAGTGTTATATTTTGGCTTTTAGAGGTTTCAAAACATTATTTCCTAGCATTCCATCGAAGTCGCTTTTTATATCTGTTTCTAGCATTTCTACTTTTGTCGAAGGGCGTTTGAATTCTTTAAATAAAGGTATATAGTAGTTATTTTAGAATCGATTTTTGCATCAGAGTTTATTGTTTTCAAGAGACCTGATTTGTCAAGAAAGGTCTTGAAAGAGTGATAGAATAATCCTTTTTGAATCAAGGAAGTTCCTGCTCCAGAGTCGATCAACAACTTAACGGGTCTCGATTTCGTTTGCGATACTATGCAGGGAAGAGCTCTGAGGCCTGAGATTGAAAATTTGTGACATTAATCGTTAACCTCCATAGGTTCAGGTGATTGTTCCTGTTTGTAAGGGTAAAGTAGAGAGAACAAAAAACACACGTCCGTTCTACTCAAGAGTTTAATCCAGAAGAAGTAAGAAAAAGAACTGTATACAAAAAAAACTTCATGTGTAATTTCAACACACGGTGTTGCCAATGTTCAACACTGCTCTCTGGAAGTATTATTTGACCTTTGATCGGTATTGTTATTTTGTCTAAAATTTCCAGAATTGCTACGTCTAGCATTTGAACTTGAATTGTCGTTTCTAAAGTTCCCAGAATTGTTGTGTGTGTAATGATTTGTGTTATTCTGCCTATAATTTGTGGAGTTATTCTGTCTAAAATTTGTTAAATCATTCTAACTTGAATTCGCGAAATTTTTGTTTGGGTTGCGGTAAGTTCTGTCTTGGTATGTCTGCGTTGGAGTTATCTTCTGTTTGTTAGGATTTCTGAATTGATTTCGTTTATTTGCAAATGCATAGTTTTTTGCTTTATAACTTTTATAAAAATAATCTGTTTCGACTAAAATTTCTTGAGCTTTCCTGAGTGATTCCGGGTTTCTAGCACTAAGGATAAATTTCGGTTCATTGGGTAATTTGTTAGTAAATATCTTTAAAACCATGCTCTCATTATTTTTGCTATTATACCAGTCAAGATTATTGCCATTTGTTTTCATATTAAGATTGCTTAAGAATTCTAAAATTTTATCATAAAATTGTTCGATTGTATCTTCTATATTTTCAAAACTGTCCTGAATACAACAATTTTCTTGCAAAATGGTTTTTACTTCGCTCCAAGATATTGGATTACCATTATTTATTAGAACAATATTTGCCTTATCTATAAACTTTTCTCTTATTTTAATGTCTACTAATGTTTCAATATTTGAAAATGTTGTCCACGTTTCCTGCAATACACAAAGCACCACTACCCAATCACCTACACTTGCCCAAAGTGTATGTATAGTAATTCTTTATATTTATCACCGTCGATACACGAAATTCACAACAAAATTACAAATTTATATGAGATAAAAGCACTACATACAAATACGAATATTCTACAAATTTACAACTTTACATTTATAAATACGTTACTTTAGTTTGAATTTACGATTCAACGAAGGAATATACGTAGACCGATAGACTGCCCATAGGACTCCGTCCGGATCCTATTGATCCATTGATCGATGTTATTGCTCTCAGCTCCGGACGTCTCCAGTCTCGCGTCGTCAGCGCTCGTGGTATCGATCAGCAAAATCAACGGATATGCAGGGGTGTGCAATCGTTTGAACTTTGATTCGGCTGACCGGTGCATTTTGCCGGGGTGCGAATTTTATTTTGGAACTTTTATTTTGTTATTTTTTTATTGCGTGGTGGTGAAGAGAGGGTGTTATTTTGAGGCTTTTTTTTATTATTAAAATTTCCTTGTTTTTTTTTATTATTTATTATTTGATTCCAATCGTCCAGTACCTTTACTTTTACATCACTTTTTACAATCACAACAAATTTTCTTTTATATGGAACTTACAAAGGTATTCCTTTTTTTTTATTATTTAACGGAACGCTATTAACCCTTCACTTTTTTATAAAAGGGTTTTACAACAATTTTCTTTTATATCAAAAATTATACTATAAAAAATATTACTTCTCTTTTTTTTTAGCAACGTTCTTACTTTTCCGTGACTGGCAACCGACTACACTCATTACCGACACCTCCTATCCGTCAAGTCCCCTTTCTTTGCTTTTCTAAGCACATTTTAAAAGATTCTAATTCGTCGTACTGCATAATTATGATGCCATTTGATATTTTATTTCCTTTACCAGGCCATTGGCTTTGGCTTGGTTTTAATTTTGTGGGTGTCCGGTAACGAGCATTTTCGACCACCTTGCATTTCCATGCCGTCTGCCTTCTCTTGGTCAGGTTACATATCTATATATGTAACTCCTCGCCTTTTTAGGTCAGAAGTCTCCGACTTCGAATTAAATATATTAATTTTATTTTTTTATTTTTTAAAAAATTGCAAAGTATAGTCACCAATACTGCGATAATCACCACACCATCCAGACCTATACTTGTTCCGTTTATAATGTTTTGACGGTGTTTTACCTTGTTAGATTTATGGGGTTTTCAAATGATAGCCAATTTAGTGATTCATATGCTCTAATGATTAATTCAATAAATTTGGATTACACAGAAAAATAGAAAGAACAAGTCCCGCGATGTCCGATTTCAATAGCATCCCGGAGAAGAAGAAGAAAAAACGAAAAAGCAGCCGCACGCAGCCAGCTGAATGAGAGGTCAATAGCCTTGCCAGATTCCAATACCCCCTCTCAACGCGATTGATCCATGACTCCTATAGAGTGAGCCAACTGAAAATGCCTTGGTCCTGGAAGGGGTTTCGTAAACGCATCTGCCAACATATCCCCTGTAGGAAGATACTTCAGTTGAATTGATCCCTTTTCGAGGTGATCCCTTATGAAATGGTGCTTAATGTCCACATGTTTTGAACGACCGTGACATGCGGGGTGGCTCGCCAGCTTTTGAGCCCCTTGGTTATCATTACAAATCGTACCATCAACCAAGTCCTGGAAACCGAGCTCCTTTAAAAACCCGCTCAAGTAGATACACTCCTTTGCAGCTTCCGAAATGCTTGAATACTCTGCCTCTGTTGATGATAGTGCAACAGTTGATTGTCTTCTAGATCCCCAGCTTATCGCAGTCCCTCCAAGTGTGAAAACAAATCCGGAATGAGATTTACGGTCCACAACGCATCCACCCCAATCTGCATCACAATATCCTATCAGGCCCCGACGATCTTCCTGACTAAACACAAGTTTGTAATTGATGGTTCCGTTCAGATACCGCAATATACGCTTAGCCGCGGACCAGTGGTCCTCGCCGTGGAAATCATTAAATTGGCTAAGTTTACTTACACAATAAGCAATGTCTGGTCTGGTGTTTATAGCGAGATACATCAATGAACCTACCAGCTCGCGGTACGGCCTATTGTCAGGACTGGTTTTCTCCAATTTTAAGTCTGGAATCATTGGGGTTGAACATGGTTTAGACTCGGACATACCATATCTCTTTAAAATATCTTTAATGTAAGTGGATTGATGCATGATGATCTTTCCCTCTTCATATTCGAATTGAATTCCTAGGCAACATTTAGGGCTTCCCATATCTTTAACTTCAAAAGCCTTGCTCAAATGTTGTACAAATTCTTCAACTATTTGCCCATTTTTGCAGGCAATTAAAATGTCGTCAACGTACACTAGAATCAACATTATTTCTTTCCCTCGCTTCAAATAATAGACACAGTTGTCATACTGTGAAACATTAGCTCCAAAGCTCAGTATCTCCTCGCTTAGACGCATGTGCCACTGTCGTCCAGCCTGTTTCAATCCGTAAAGAGCTCGTCGAAGACGACATACTTTGTTATTATCGCTCAGGCTATCAAACATTTGCTTTGCTTCCGACAAAATGGTGCTTTCGTGCGTTTCAGTCTCGATTAAATACTCCAAGCCCTTCCTTATTAAAATTGGTGGGTCTATATATACCTCTTCATTCAACTTGCTGTTCAGGAAGGCATCAGTAATGTCTATTTGACGCATGCTCATATTATGTCGACAAGCGAGCGAAACAAATAAACGGATGGAGCTAAATCTCGCTACTGGCGAAAAAGTTCTTCCTCACAAGGTTCCCATCAGTATCGAACTTGCGGGTAAAAACAAAACGACTACCTATCACGGTAGAATTTTTAGGACGATCAACAACCTCCCATGTCCCTAGCTTGATGATTGATCTTAACTCCACTGCTATGGCCTTCAGCCAATCCGGATCATTCAGCACTTCGCCGTGAGATACTTCAGCAAAATAAGATTCGACGTTCTGCATATCCTCACTCTGATCTGAGTTCTCAGAGTTAGCCTCATGTAAGTTATACCTCTTTTTTGGCCTACCACGTTCACCCGTGCGGATTAGTTTCGGTCTACCGGGCTTAATTTTGCAAACTGGCAGTGCAAACTTATTCCTCGTCTCGTGAGTAGAGCTTGATTCAATCTCATGACCACTTCCCTTGGACTCATTGCGTTCAAAACCAGCAGTAATACTGTCATCAAGTTCAGTACTAAGAAGGGGATAAATTACAGACGAATTATCATCCGAGCTCGTGACTTTTGTTTCATCACATCCTCTTTCGGATTTTGCATAATTTTGGGTAAATTTTATGTCCCTCACAATCGTAATTGTCCTGCTGCCTGGAATGTACACTCGATAGCCCTTGGTCTCGTCCGAATATCCCACAAATATGCAGCTTTCCGCTCGAGCTTCCAACTTTCCTCGTCCGGGTTCCTTTTTCAGGTAAAATGCCTCAGTCCCAAATTCTTGGAGACCAGACAGATCCGGTTTTCTGTGGAATAAAGCTTCATAGGGGGTAACTCCATTCAAGCTGGAGGTCGGACAACGATTCCTCAGGTAGTTGGATGTCAAGACGGCCTCAGCCCAGAAATTAGTAGGCAAATTTGATTGGATTAATAAGCAGCGCGCCATCTCAACCAAGGTGCGATTCCTTCTTTCAGCCGTCCCGTTCTGTTCAGGGCTATAAGCCACACTCAGCCGTCGTCGTATGCCCTTCTCCTTCAAAAAGGCATTAAACTGTGAATTCAGGTACTCGGCCCCATTATCCGACTGCAGGAACTTGACTCTTTGGCCGGTTAAATTCTCCATAACTGCAACATATTCTTTAAATTTATCGAGGACTTCAGATTTTTTATTCATGAAATATGCTTCACCCCATTTAGTGCAATGATCGATAAAAGTCACATAGTACCTGGATCTTCCCAAAGACTCGCATCGCATAGGACCACAGACATCACTATGCACAATTTCCAAAACATCAGTGTGCCTGCCTGATGATTTAGGATAAGGTGTTGAGGTCATCTTACCGCGCACGCATACATCACACTGAAAACCTGCTGGCATCTTCAAACCTTTCAAACCTATACTGTTATTGTCCTGTGACAGATTATAAACGTCCTTAATATTTAAATGTCCTAATCGACGATGCCATAATTTAAGCTTCTCTAAATCTGAGCCCTTCCAGTGTTTAATTGAGTTTAATTCAAACACGATGTCAGGTAAAAAATATAGATCGCCCAGCCTCTTTGCTTCATATATGAGCCTACCATTACCGTTCGAGATTAAGGCATTGTCCCTTTGAAATTGAACGGTATAATTTTTATCACTTATTTTTGCGATAGATAAGAGACTGTTTTTCAAACTTGGCACAAACAATACCTCGCTCAAAATTAGATTAGCGTAATCACCCTCAAACGGAATCTTAATTGTCACTGTTCCTTTTCCATGTACATTAACAAAGTCTCCGTTTGCTAACCTTATCTGTTTACACTCCGAGTCCATCAGTTTGACAATTTACTCCTGTCATTGCACAGATGTGCTGTACACCCACTGTCCAGGCACCAAAATTTTGATCCCACAGTATGGGAACCTGACTTTGAGGTAATTACCTTCTTAGGACCTTGTTCCTTACAATCCGATGCCTTGTGCCCAAACTTGTGACATCGAAAGCACTTCATGAACTTGTTGTTGCTTCTCCTCCGCTGGAACTTGCTGACCTCGGGCCCGTAGTGAGCTGCCACTAATGCGTTCGGTATTTTCTCTCCTTGAGGAACACAGCGCGACGAACTTTCCTCCAGAATTTTTATCCTTAACACATCCGGACTAGGCAAGTCGTCCCTTGCCTTTATGGCACAACGAAAATTTTCGTAAGTCGCTGGCAGGGAGTTGAGGAGCATAATAGACAGCAGATCCTTATTCACCTCGATGCCCATGTCTCCCAACTTATCCACTACATCAAAAAACTTCCCGACGTGCTCGTATACGTCATCACCCTCGGACATTTTTCGCGTTGTTAAATTTTCCATCAACGTTGCCTTCCTTACTGGCCCCTGCGATTGGTAAATTTGTTTGAGTTTATCCCAAATTTCAGCCGCAGTTCCACAATGTTTTATTTGCTTTAACTCAGTCGGCGCGATTGATAATATGATGTCTGCTTTCGCTTTTTCATCGTTTTCGTGCCAAAGCTCTAGCTCCTTTTTCGCTTCCTGTGAGGATCCCTCTTTCACCTCAGGTGCTTTTGAGGTACGGTCGACATATTTCCACATTCCGTTCTTAATAAGAACCGCCTTCATCTGAAGCGCCCATGTGTCATAGTTGTCTTTCGACAACAGCTCCAGTCTAGTTAGACCAAGCGAATTCATCCTTTCTCGATCTCAGGATGCCTCTCACAGCAAATAACCACAGATCGATCCCACAGCAAATTGCAATTGACCGCACGCACAGCAAAACACTTGCACAGCAATTATTTCAAGCCTGCTGGGCCCATAACCTGTTAGATTTATGGGGTTTTCAAATGATAGCCAATTTAGTGATTCATATGCTCTAATGATTAATTCAATAAATTTGGATTACACAGAAAAATAGAAAGAACAAGTCCCGCGATGTCCGATTTCAATAGCATCCCGGAGAAGAAGAAGAAACAACGAAAAAGCAGCCGCACGCAGCCAGCTGAATGAGAGGTCAAAAGCGTTGCCAGATTCCAATATACCTCTCTAATTTCTTTAATATTATCAAAGTTTTCCATTACAATATGTCTTAAATTAATTGGTTTTATAAATGTCTGATTTACCTCCCTTGTTGGGTAAAAGTATCTATCATGAAATTCGGTTTTTTTATTGTAAAATTTCTTATCTCTTATTCCTATGGTACAATTATTAAAATTTATCATATAATTTCCCGTTAAACTAATTTTTCGTTTGTCACAATTTTGTAGTAGATCATCGTTAAAACTGTTCTTTATCAAAAGTGTCCCTTCGTCCATTTCTTCCAAGCTGGTAATATTATTATATGTTAATTTACAATTATTTTGAACTACACTATTTTGGCTTAACTTTAACTTGTTTAGAGGAATTTCTTCTTCGTATTGATAAATTTTGTTATTTATTGTTTACTTATTCTTCTGGTTCATCTATTTCGTAATTTTCTGAATTTGGCATTGGTTTGATTAACTGAATTTCTTTTAAAATGTAACTTTTTGGAATTATTATTGCAAAAATCAAAAGATTATCTTTGTATTTCATTACTCCGGCTTTTAATAATTTAATTTTGTAAAGATCAACCTTATATGTATCCAACTCTTCTAATGTTAACATGGTTGGGTGAATCATATTATGTTTCGTTGCCCATATGTTGTCTAAAATTTGGTTTATTTTATTTTCTAGGTACCTAAGTTTGGTTTCCTGGTCTAAAACCAAGATTTTATAATGTAATTCCCTAACGTTATCTGTGATTGTATTAATTGCTTTTAAAATTTTATGTTCGTCTTCCTCTATCAGTATTTTTAAATCCGTCAGAGTCCTATTGAAATGTTCGTTGATTTTTATCTGTTTGTTTAAATTACGTATTGCTTTATGATTATTTTTGTCTATTGTTTCTAAGTGTTCTTTGATGTCTTGTCTGTCTGTGTCGTCCATTGTGCCAAATAACCATTTGCTAGCAAATCCTACGATATTTATTAGTCCTCGTTTTTTGTTTATTTGGATTTTGTATCGTTCTTAATTTACTTTTAATAATTTTAATTTCTGTAACGAGTGCCTTTCTGTCCTCTACTTTTAGATGTTCTACATTCTTCTCTAAATTTTGTAAAATCTCTGAAATTTCGGCTGGATCTATTATGTGTAATATTGTGTCCGTTTCGTTTGCTATTTCTACTTGTCTTATTTTGATTTTAACATATCAGCTCTCCTCCTTGATTGGTAGTACCTGCAGTACGCCTTGCACTGTCGTTGTCATCATTAATATTATCATGATTACCTGCAAATTTGGTTGGTCTTTTAATATTTGAACAATGAACATTATTTAAAGGATATTTTCTGAAATATGGTTCGTCCTTATGTCTCACTCTCTTGTAATTTTTAATGAATCCCCTTTCTCTATTTTCCCTATAGTTTTCTCTACTTTTATTTAATTTATTTATGTATTTTAATTTTTTTCTGTTTATTTTCTCTGCTAACTGAGTTGTATCTACCAATGCACTTGCCTTTCTTGGAGACATTTCTATTGTACTGTGGTATCTATTGTTGTAATTGCCTATTGCTTTTTGTAGTTTTTGTTCCGTCGATATATTTTCCTCTATTGCCTGTATTTTCTCTATTATTGTAGAATGTAGTCTTTCTATGTCTGCATTTCCAGTGTGACTATTCGGCTTTGTCCAGTGGACTTCTATACCTTTCTCCTTTAGATATCTTTTCACCTGTTCTGATTTAAACTCATTATCCATAACTATCTTTCTTGGTTTATCAAATGAAGCCAAATATCCTTCTAGTATTGCAATCTTTTTTACCCAATTTCTGTCGTTTATAAGGTAGGCTGCAGCGAATTTAGTTAATTTATCTATTATTGTAATAAAAGTTTGTTTTTTGTAATGGAAGGTGTCAATATGAACAACGTCATTCTTTCTCTTTGGTGTTTCTGTTATGTTTAATTTTGGTTTTATTGGATTCCTATCATATTTAATCGCCTGACATTTTTCACAATTATTGATGATCAATTGTACTTGTTCTTGTAATTTTGGATAATAAATGTTGTCTTTCAATGTTTTGTATGTTTCATTGATCCCACTATGAAGTGACTCTTTTGTATGATATAAAGAAATTTGTTTATGACATTGTTCTTCACTTTCCATTTCCCTGGCTCTTTTAGTGGCTTTTACGAACTTTAGCTTTTTATCCCCTGAAAATAACTGTATAACACATTGTTGAACTTTATTGTATTCTGTATCTTCTACCTCTGCATAAATTCCTATACGACCTGTTTTTATATGTCTTTTTAATATTTCTTTAATTGCTTGCTCTTCAATTTGGGGGTTAATTTTTATAATTTTTCTTCCATATATAGTTTCTACTTCTCTCTCTGGGTTGTACGTTAAAATAATTTGGGTTTTGTATTTATTCACTATTTCTTCTCTAATACCTATGTGGTCCAAAAGTGGCTCTTTTATTAAATGTATAGTGTCAAACAGGTCCATGTTGGATTCACTGCTGTTCCTATCATTAATTTTCGGGCTTTTCTCCAATCTACTGAGAAAATCCGCAACTTTATTTTCTTTCCCTTGAAGATAGTCGATTTCGAAATTAAACTCTTGAAGTTTTAGGATCCATCTTTGGTTCCTTTGAGAAAATTCTTTGCCTTTATATTTTGAATTGAGATACTTAATCGGTGCATGGTCGGTAACAACTTTAAATTTCTGGCCATATAAATAAGGTCTAAAGTATGTTACGGAATACACAATAGCCAAAAATTCTTTGTCCGTTACACTATAGTTCTTCTCGTGATTATTTAGTGTTCTTGACACATAGCAAACCGGATGACCGTCTTGTGAAAGAACCGCTCCTATTGCATAATCACTTGCATCTGTTGTGACAACAAATAATTTTTCATAATCAGGAAATTTTAATATTGGGTGAGATATTAACAACAATTTTAATTCTTCAAACGCTTGGATGTACTGAGGATCTTTAGTATTTATTTTCGTATCTTTCTTTAAATATTTTATTAGAGGATATGCTATTTGAGCATAATCTTTTATGAATTTTCGGTAGTATCCTGTCATACCCAGAAAGCTTCTCAATTGACTTTCTGTCTTAGGTAGTTCAACTTTCATTATGTCATTGATTTTATTAGGGTTTGGTTTTATCCCTTGATTTGTCAGTACATGTCCCAAAAATTCTGTCTCCCTATTCATAAAACTACACTTGTCAGCCTGGATTTTTAGATTATGTTCTTCCAATCGTTTAAATATTTTTTCTATTGATTTATGTTCTTCTAAAGTGGTTGAAAATATTAATATGTCATCTAGGTAGACAACACAAATTTTATTTATGTACTCTCGCAATATCTCATTAATCAACCTCTGGAAAGTGGCAGGGGCATTTTTAAGCCCGAAGGGCATCCTAACAAATTCGTAGAGACCTAAAGGGGAAGCAAAGGCTGTTTTTTCTCTTTCTCCGCGACCAAAATTTGGTGGTAGCCCTTTGCTGAATCTAAAGAGCTAAAATATTGCGCTTTCACCAACTTGTCCAATATACTTTCGATATTGGGAAGTGGGTACTTGTCGTCCACAGTAATTTGGTTTAATTTTCTATAGTCTACTACTAGCCTATACTTCTGTATTCCTGAGTTATCTTTTTTTTTGGGAATTACGAATATAGGTGAAGAGTATTTGCTGTTACTTTTCCTAATTATGCCTTGTCTCTCCATTTCGTCCAGTTGTCTTTTTATTTCTATATCATGTTGTGGTGGATAACGAAATAATTTTGAATTTATTTGTTGTGTTGTTGTTGTTTTTATTTCATGTACTATACTTTTAGTGTTTGTTAATTGGTCCCCTTCTTTAAATATCAATGATTTGAATTTTTCCAAAAGTTTTGCTATTCCCTCTTTTTCTTCTTTATTTAAATGCTTTAACTTTATATTACCTAAATCAGATTCTTCCAATAAGCTAACTTCGTCCTGAATTTTTTTATTCAAGAAAGGTATCACTGTATCGTTGTTCAGTATTATTTCTTGGTTTTTTATGTCGATATTTTTAACATTTGCTTCAATAAAATCCATGCCTATCAAAAAATCATACTTTTTGTCAAGTTGTATTTTCACCCATTTCATCCTAGCGTTATCTGGTTGCTTAAATTCTTCTGGACATTTTGTTTTTACTAATTCCTTTTCTTTTTTTTTACTTCCCCATCTATGGTATTAATTTGTATTTTATTTTCTCCTAATCCCATGGTAAATATTACTTTTAACATTTCTTGAATTTAACAAGCTAATCGTGGAACCTGTATCTATTAATGCCACATAAACATTACCATTAATAGTCACTGAAATATAGACTTTTTTGCTCTCCTAGGCTAATTGATAAAAAATTCATTACTTTCTAATTGATTATTTTCACCTGTATTCCCGGTATTTAAAGTATCCACCTCCATAGGTTCTACTTGATTGTTATTTCTTGCCTGATTATTTTGGTTGCTATTTTGTCCGTATCTTCTCGTTGTATATGATGTGGTATGGCTCTTCCGCTTGTTCTCCATAGTCCTGTAGTGTTCTTTCCACCGCTGTTATAAAAGATGGTAGGGTTCCGCTTTTTCCTTCGAAGTTGGGCAAGTACCTCAGGTCCTTTTCTATTCTTCGTCTTAGGGTTTCTGGTTGCGTTTGTCGACTTAGGATATCCGTCAGTACCGCCAGGCACTGCCTCATCAATAGATTGCCATTATCCTGCTGTTCCACTCCTCTGTTTTGGTCCACCATTCTGTTCCTTTGTTCTCTTCTTGCCAGCTTCTTCAGTGGTCGTTTCTTCGCGGCTTAGTAAATTGCACTTTAAATTACTTCGTATCACACTTTATAAAAAAAAACTGGTTAAATTAGGGTTTCTCTTTCTGAAGCCCAGTCCGACTGCGCCAATTTTATTTTGGAACTTTTATTTCGTTACTTTTTTATTGCCTGGTGGTGAAGAGAGGGTGTTATTTTGAGGCTTTTTTTTGTATTAGTAAAATTTCCTTGTTTTTTTTTATTATTTATTATTTGATTCCAATCGTCCAGTACCTTTACTTTTACATCACTTTTTACAATCACAAATATGGAACTTACAAAGGTATTCCTTTTTTTTTATTATTTAACGAAACGCTATTAACCCTTCACTTTTTTATAAATGGGTTTTACAACAATTTTCTTTTATATCAAAAATTATAAAAAATATTACTTCTCTTTTTTTTTAACAACGTTCTTACTTTTCCGTGACTGGCAACCGACTACACTCATTACCGACACCTCCTATCCGTCAAGTCCCCTATCTTTGCTTTTCTAAGCACATTTTAAAAGATTCTAATTCGTCGTACTGCATAATTATGATGCCATTTGATATTTTATTTCCTTTACCAGGCCATTGGCTTTGGCTTGGTTTTAATTTTGTGGGTGTCCGGTAACGAGCATTTTCTACCACCTTGCATTTCCTGGTTGCATATCTATATATGTAACTCGCGTGTCGTGAACAATATTATTATCCAGACTTGTGAACAGCATGATCTGGTCTACGTGTTTTGTAAATACCTCAAGCTCGTCTGGTTTTCCGGAAAACGGGAGAAGTCCCTTAAGTAAATCAAAGATATTCGTCGTTGCCATTGTAATCCTTGTTGGATGTTCCTCGTCGAAACTGGTGTGGAAATGTTCTCAAGGCCGGACACTAACTCGTCAGTTATATTCATTCACTGATAACTTCTTTCCAAAATTATTCTTAATTCTTTTACTGAGTGACTGATTTTTCAAAATCACTGTTTATTCGTTTAAAAATACTGTTAATTCTTTTAAACAGTGATTGCTTTTCAAAATCACTGTTAATTCCTTTAAAACTGAATGCAGCTAATACCGACTGCGCCAGTAAAACAACGAGATCGGTTTAGAAAGATCCTTATTCCTAGAGTCGATTTTACAGACTGACTACCTTAAATTTTTGAATCATAGTGCCTTTGCAAAAAAATGTCTTGGGAAACAGTTGCATGTGCAGATCGCAGAGTTGCATTTCTTAGAATTCAGACGCGACGTAATGTATACGCGGTTTAGAATATTATGCGATACGTGACTTTAACGAAATTTGAGGTTTTGGTTTTGCTTTATCAGTATTAAATTGTGGAAACTGTAATCGTTGAGATTTGCACATGTAACTCAGTGCGGAATTGATCGTTAAACCACCCCTGGTTTAAGCGATTTGGTATCACTTGAGAGCTCTTTCGCCTAAATTCAGGTAAAGTCTAACAAAATCAGCTCTCTCGCTCCGCAATCATTTTCGAAAGACCCATACACTCGCAAAATAGTCTCTCGAACAAATTTTTCTTACGCACGATTCAATTTGTGTGCATGTTCGAAACCAGTCATACCATCAACGAGTTGATGCACCCAATGTGGAATGGCGGTATCACCATATTTTGGTACCATTTAAAGGTTTTGCGTAAAGAATTGTAATATATAAAAGATATACTTACACCTTTTTTCGCATTGTTGCAGTCGAACAAAGCATCAAGTTTCAGTTTACCACTTGTTTCTTCAATAATAGTACAAGTATGACTATCGCAAGTAGTCAACAAATAAACAGTCCTTTTATCCGTCCATTTTGAAAATTTAACTCCTTCACGATTTTGAGCACTCAAAATATCACCTCGTTTTTCTTTTAGTTTTGCTTCTGCCAGTAGAAATTTTCTATTTGCTTTTATTGTGCCACACAAAACCGTAAATTAAATTAAAATTCTAAAGGTAAATGTTAATACTTTTAGTTTTAGGGTGCAAAAATAAAAGAAAAGTGTCAGCGATATCAATATGACTTTATTTAAGAAAAGTGTGTTTGCTTCGACGAGATGAACAAGAAGGCAGCGCCATGACAAAATAAACACACAAGCGGGGAAGGAACTTTTAATTGTTTTACTTCAACAGGAAACTTGTATAGTAACTATCTGTATACCAGTGGCGGCTCGTCAGAGGAGGCAGGGGAGGCAGTGCCTCCTCTATCAATTTTTAAATCTTCTTAAGTACTTAAATTGTAAATTAAAGTAAAAACGTTAACACAATTTTTTAAAGAACTATTGTTGTAAGTAAAGTTGCTGAAATATCAAAGAAATTCCTTGTATCCTATGGCAATATTTGTAATTTTCGCCTTGTCCTATGCCATGAAAGTTTCGCATGAAATCAACGTGAGGCTAGCCTCTAGAACCCACTCCATGCGAAAAAAAGAGCTTGAGCTCTACTAAGTCAAATCCAACAGAAAGTTCCCTTTGCGCAAGCTCTTTTCTCCGCGGCAAATCAGCTTTGCTTTCTGTGTGTGCGTGCCAGAGGAGGCAGTGCGCCGATTGCCTCAAGGAGGTTTTAAGCACAAGTCATGGAGATGCAATAAGTTGTGGTTGTGTGTGTCTATCTGAGCAGACTACAGGGCCTGAGACTTCTGCGTGTGCGTGCCCGGCGGCTAGCCTCATCTGAGCAAAAGTTTTGAGATTGAGCTTTGGTCGTTTAAAAGCGAATCTGCATAAACTTACGTGTTAAGCTTGATGAGTATGAAGTGCATTTATCGCATTCATGGAAAGTTCTCAAATTTTCTGTTTCAAAATTTTTAGTAGTATCTATATAATGACATTAGTTGAAAAAATAACGACTTTCGACTCTGTTAAACTTAAAAGTGAATTAATTGTGTTTTATAGTAAAGAAACTTTGTAGAATGATAGGGATACAGTGTCATCTTTGTTAAATAATTTAATCGAGAATAATATTACTGACGTTATGCCGGAGTTAACAAAATTATTTGAACTAATATGAACAATCCCTGCTACATCAGTTAGTACAGAAAGGAGATTTCCTGCTTTGGAAAGAATTAAAGATTATAGAACAAATACAATGGATCGAAATCGGCTATCGGATTTGGCTCTTTTGAGCATAGAAAAAACGTTGGTAAAGGAACTGGAAAAAGACCCGCTTTGGTATTACAATATTATAAATAATTTTGCGACCATTAAGAAATGTAGAGTAGATTTTATTTATAAATAGCTATAAATAGCTATACATACATAGATAGCTATAAATAGCTATCTGTAGCAAAGGGCAGTAGATAATAATACACAGGATAAGTCTGTTTAGAGTTTATTTAGCTTTCAAATCTTATACACAGAATATGGCACTGGCGTCCATTACAATATCTCAGAACAGGTGACAGACGATCAGAGAGTGCTGCCACCTTATAATTCTATTGTCAACAACAACACCCCTCCCCAATAGAATTAATCCATATCTACTACAAATGACTTATCTGATACTCTACTTTCTATCAAAACATACGATATTTCTGAACTTAATAAATGATAGCCTACCCAAAGGCTTAGTAAACAAATCCGCAACCTGCTCGCCCGTTGGGATATATTTTAAAGAAACAGTCCCATCTTCGATTTTATTTTTCACAAAATGAAACTTTATATCCAAGTGTTTCAAACGTCTATTGTTTTCAGGAAGCAGAGCCACTCTTATAGCTGACTGATTGTCCTCGTACATGATAATGTTTTTAGTAAAATTACACTTAAAATCAGAGACAACCTTTCCCAGCCAACAAGCTTCAACAACTCCAGAGCCCAAGGCTATGAACTCTGCTTCTGTAGAGGATATTGCCACAGAATTCTGCTTTCTAGAGGCCCACATTACTGGACAACCAAAAACTTTAAAACAAAATCCAGAAGTGGACTTGCGATCGATAACATCCCCTCCCCAATCTGCATCAACATAACCCTCCACTATAGTATTGCCGTTATCCTTTTGATACATTAAACACATGTTAATTGTCCCCTTTATATATCTTAGAACACGTAGCAGCATCTCATATAACAAATTGCTGGCACAATGTTGGTATCTACTTAGAATCGAAACCGTAGCACACAAGTCTGGCCTTGTCCCTTGGACCGTGTACATGAGACCACCAATCAGTTGCCTGCACTTCGTCTCTATTTCCTTAGATTCACATTTCTCTCGTCTTAGCAAGTCAAATTTAAAATTTACATCCAGAGGTGCAGCAGTAGGGCTACAATTTGACATCCCAAACTTTTCAAGAATTGTTTTTAAGTATGCAGATTGGCTTAAATAAGTTACACCCGTTTTCAAATTTTGTTCGATATGAATCCCCAGAAAATCAGACAGTTTTAAATTCTTCATTTTGAAGTTTTGTGAAAGTACACATTTTACTCTATCGACCTCTGCCTTATCTGTTCCGAACAGCAAAATATCATCCACATACAATAGCAGATAAGTTTTGTTCATCCTATTACACTTTGTATACAAACAGCTATCGTTATCTGACTGATCAAAACCTTCCTTTTTAATTAATGAATCAAATTTTTTATTCCAATATTTTGGAGATTTCTTTAAACCATAAATGGACCTTTTCAATTTCACAACCCTTTTATGACCTTTACAATCAGCGGGTAGGTACATATATACTTCTTCATTAATGTCACCATTCAGGAATGCACTACACACATCCATTTGATTTATTTCTAAGTTCAGTTTATTAGCAACTGCAATGAACACTCTCACAGTAGGCAGTTTTGCGACAGGAGCGTACAGCTCACTTAAGCTAAAATTATTTTCCTGTTCAAAGCCTCTAGCAACTAGCCTACACTTATACTTTACATTACCTAGCTCATCGATCTTTTTTTTGAAAACCCACTTGCTACTAATAACTTTCTTCTCTTTAGGAGGAGAGGTTTCAACCCAAGTTTCATTGTCTGTTAATGCCTGAAGCTCCGCTTTCACAGCCTTCTGCCAATCCTCACCAATTGCTTCCTCTTCAGATACCTGGTCACATAAAAGTCCGAGCTCATAATCACGAAAATAGTCCGGACACCGCAAGTTCCTTCTAGGTCTCAAATTACTCATCCTCTCATTTTCTTCCTCCTCCTCTTCGAGCTCGTTCTCCTCTGCATCCACAAACAGATCTTTGTCCCCTCCTTCACCATTCCCTTGATTTTCCACTTGTTGACCACTGCTTTCTCCTATGTTATGCTCTTCTTCTTCTGTTTGCTCCTCCTCTGCACATTTATGACAGGACTCGTCGTCTTTTACAAGTGTGTTTGACTTTTCAGGTGTAACACGTGGGAGAAAGATCACATCCCGAAGCACCTCAACCTTATTTGTCGGGGAGAACAAAATCCTGTATCCCTTAGTATCCTCATCATAGCCCATAAAAAGTCCGATCCTGTTCTTCGGGTCTAGTTTACGTCTTTTTTCGTAGGGCACCAAGGCAGAAACACGAGCCCCAAACACCTTCAAATCCAGCATAGACAGTTCTTTGCCATAGAACGCCTCATAAGGAGTTTTTCCGGGTACAGGGCTTGGACCAGTTCGGTTCAGTACATACGCTGCTGTATTCACGGCTTCGGCCCATAGGTGCTTTGGCATGTCTGACATCATTGAACGAGCTGCTTCAATCAAGGTACGCATTTCTCTTTCAGCTCTACCATTTTGCTGTGGCGTATAGACCGTACTTCTTTGATGTGTTATGCCTTTCTTACTAAAAAAGCACTTTAGATCTTTGTTTACGAATTCCAAGCCGTTGTCACTTCTAAGTACCTTAATCTTTGAACCAGTTTCTCTCTCAGATTTAGCAATATACTCCCTAATCAAGCCCTTAACCTCTCCTTTGTGTTTCATGAAGCATACCTTGCGATAGCCAGAGTGATCATCCTTCAAGAGCAGAAAATATTTCGCTCCTCCGAGCGACTGGGACTCCATCGGACCGCATACGTTGGCGTGGACCAGCTGCAGGGGTCCACTAGCCCTGGATGTGCTGGTGGGAAATGTGGTGTGCTTAATGGAAAAATACTTCTGTCAGGTTTGAGTACTTTATTGGAACTGCCGTCTGCAGTAGTTATAAGCTTACTCATTATTAGAGTGACGTTACCAGTTCAAATAACCTTATCTACTACATCTCCCTTATTATTTAAGAAAAACAAGATTAATTCTTACATACTATTTACAAATTCAATTTTAAACTTAAACCTTTTTTTTTTTTTTTTGTGTATAATATAATATAATTGCTGTTATTACAATATTTCTAGTACCTATTTAAATTCAGTTTTTTTTTTTTTTTTTTTTTAAAGTTTCAATTTATTCCAAGTCATTAAATTCACATTTAGGTCTCAAGTCAATTTCACAATATCAGCTGATGGTTTCTTTTTCTTTGTTTTTTTTTTTTTTTTTTTTTTTTTTTTTTTTTTTGAGTCATTTCACTTTTGGTTGTTGCAAGTATTCTTTATTCTTCTTAAGAAAAATGAATTTCTTCTGACTACTTTTCCGTTCCTTATCCCTTTAACCCAATATGACCTTGGTTCTAGGGTCTTTTCTAAAATTATAGCCTCGGTCCATGTATTACCTTCCTTGAGAAACACCTTTTCTCCTTGTATAAATTCATCTTTAACTCGAGTACCTCGATTATAAAATTTCTCATTTCTGTCTCTACTTATTTTAAAATTAGCTTTTAAATCAGGGTGAGTTTGTATTTTGAAAGAACTAGTCTTTTTAGGTACCAGAGAGCTTGTATTTCTACCCATTAGAAGCTTATTTGGCGATAGTTCAATCTCTTTTAAAGAAGTGTTCCTATATTCTAGTAAATACGTCCATAATTCATCCTTACTATCTTCTGCTTTCTTCATTAGACTTTTCGCTAGTTGAACTGCTCTTTCCGACTGGCCATTTGAACGCGCATAATGAGGGCTTGAGGTGATTAAAATTATGTCATATTTTTCGCAAAAGGATCTAAATTCAAAGCTATTAAAGGGAACGTTATCAGCCACGATTTCTCGTGGGATTCCATGGACCGCAAAAATATTTTGAAGTTTTAATATAACTGTTGTTGCATTTTTTCGCGATATATTTTTTATGTCGATGTATTTAGAGTAATAATCAATTATCACTATATAACTTTTTGCCCTGTATTCGAAAATATCCATCCCAATCTTCATAAATGGGTATTGTGGAATATCATGAGGATGCAAAGGTTCTCTTTGAGACGAAGCTCTAAATTTTTGGCATACTTTACAAGATGCTACAACTTCCTCAATATCGGAGTTAATACCCGGCCAGTAAACTGCTAGTCTAGCCTTTGCTTTAGTTTTCTCAATTCCAGAATGTGATTTATGTAATAAATCTAAAATGCTTCGTCTCATGTTAAAGGGCACTAATATTCTTTCACCTAAAAATATAATATCATTTTCCAATGTTAGTTCGTTTTTAAATTTCCAGAATACTTTAATATTATCAGGTAACTTAGACTTAGAACTTGGCCACCCTTCCAGTAGCACTATTTTTAAATTATTTAAAACGGGGTCCTTATTTGTTTCATTCTGAAATCTGATTTGCTTCTCCTCACTCACATTAATTGAGTGAACTACTTCTTTTAATCCCTTAATAGTTTCAGATGCATCGCTGTCATCACAATATCTAGATAATAAATCAGCGACATACATTTTATCTCCCGGTAAATATTGTAGATCTAAGTCATATTTCATGAGTTTAATTCTCATACGCTGAAGTTTTGCTGACGCTATTTTAGATATATCTTTTTTCATAATGCCTAAAAGGGGTTTATGATCAGTTTGAATAACAATTTTTCTACCATAGATCCATGTATGAAACTTTTTACAAGCATAGCAAATAGCCAACATTTCTTTTTCAATTTGCGCATACCTTGTTTCGGTATCTGCTAAACTCTTTGAGGCAAACGCTATTGGTCTATTTTCTTGGAGCAAACAGCACCCTACACCATTTTGGCTGCTATCTGCTTGAATTATAACAGGAGCATTGCAATCAAAATACTTAAGAACAGGAGCGTTAACTATAATTTTTTTTATTTTCTCCAGGCAAACTGAATGATGACTTTGCCATTCAAATGGGACGTTATTTTTAATAAGGCCTCTCAAAGGAGCGGAAATATCTGCCAAATTAGGAATACTTCTATGCAAATAATTTATTAAACCTAGTAATTTTTGAACATCTTTTTTATTTCGCGGTATTCCAATATCATCGATAGCTTTAATTCGACTTTTATCGAAAGATACACCCTTTTCTGAAAAAACGTGACCTAGAAAGTTTACTTGCGTAACCCGAAGCTGAATTTTATCCTTATTAAATTTAATATTCAATGCTTGAGCTCTGTCCATTACTTTTTTTAAAGTGCTATCATGTTCTTCGGCTGTTTCCGCTGCTATGAGAATATCATCAATGTAAATCACTATGTTATCAATGCCCTCAAAATTCTTTTCATTGTATTTTTGAAATAATTCTGGAGCTATTTTAATACCAAATGGGAGACGTAAGAAATGATAACATCCAAACGGTGTATTAAAAGTGCAAATTTTACTTGATTCCGGCGATAATTTAATTTGAAAAAACCCATCCTTTAAGTCAAGCACTGTAAAGAATCGTTTGTTTGCTAATTTTGGCAGCACATCTTCCACTGACGGGATAGGGTGATTCTCATTTTTAATTGATTTATTTAGATCCTGAGGATCAAGGCAAATTCGAAGATTACCATTAGCTTTTTCAACAACGACAAGGTTTGAAACCCAATCTGAAGGTTGTTTGCTTTTAGCAATTACGCCTAAAGATTCAAGTCTATCCAATTCATTTTTCAAAGCCGGACGTAAGGTTAATGGTATTTTTCGGCATGGTTTAACAACAGGACTCACATTATCTTTAAATTCAATAGTGTAATTATCCATGAAACAACCTAGTCCTTCAAAATTATTTCTCCACCTCTTCAATAATTCATCTCTGGTTTGCATTTCTACCGCATATAATCGTTTAACTAAATTAAGTTTTATACAACCCTCTAGACCCAGCAGAGGCGTAACATCTCCTTTAACAATAATAAATTTGAGCATCTCCACCTGATTTTTAACGCAACAGTTTAATAAAACTTCACCCATACTGTCCAGAGAATTACCACCGTATGCTAATAACTTTGTTTTAGTTTCCGAAATTTTAACATTTTTTAGGCATTTTACTAGTTCAAATGGTAACACATTGACCTCGGCCCCTGTATCTAATTTTACATCGAATATTTTCCCGTTTATTAACACTAACTGTGACCAAGATTTCTCGTTAGTTTTATTTGTATCAAATTCTTTTACGGAATCGATATAGAAACTGCTTTCTGAACTCGACGAATTATTCTTGCTTGTGCATGTTGCCGCGTTAACCTCTCTTATTTTTCTTGCCTTGCAAACAAAAGCGAAATGATTCTTTTTGCCACAATTCTGACATGTCTTATCAAATGCCGGACAATTTCCGTAACTATGCTTACTTCCACAGAACTTACATTTTACCGTTTTATTTAGATTATGTGAATTTATGCTTGGTTTATTTGTTGAAAAATGTTCTTTACTTGCATTATTGTTGGAGTTTTTATTTGAATTTACATAATTGCTATTTTTGGTACTTGTAGTGGAATAGTGTTGATATTTATTTTGTTTAATATTTTTATTAGTACTATTTTTAGAACTATTATTATTATTTTTATGTAAAAAGAAAACCTGTTGATTATGTCCTGACGATGCTCCCGCATGTTGAAGTGTTGATGTCTGTAGTTTTGATATTTCATCAGCTCGTGCCATTTTAATAGCGATCTCCACATTTAAATCCTTCGTTTCCAGTAACCTCTTCTGCAACTTTTTATCTGCAACTCCTAAAACAATTCGGTCCCGCAGCATTCGGTCCTCATTTCCCGCATAGCCACAGCTCTTGACCAATTTCTTAATGTCCATAAGAAAATTGTCGAACGGCTCACCCATCTTCTGATTACGGCTCCAAAAGACAAAACTTTCGTACACTTCATTCTTTTGTGGAGTACAGAAATCTTGAAAAGATTTAAAAACGGAATCGTACTTTGCTCTCTTAACTTCAGTTAGAGCAAACGTATTGTAGACTTCAACTGCTGCCGGTCCCAAAGCATTAAGGAGTACCGCTATTTGTACCGCTTCCTCTTTTTTCGTCAACTCCACAGCCGTAGCAAAAATTTTGAAATTTTGGGCAAAAATCCTCCAGTTTTCGGCTAAATTACCGTCTAATTTGAGTTCCTCAGGCTTCTTCACATAATCCATATTTTCATTAATCAGCAGCACTTCACTTATATATTTCCTGGGTCTCCCTCGTGGACGATTTGACTTTTGAATCTTCTGCAATCGGTCTTTTTCACCAAATTTTCCCATCAATTATTAAACTATTGGGTCTTCTTAATTCAAATCACTTTTTAAACTAGATTCGTCCATCTCGAATTTACGGATGATAGTCACTTCGACTGCGCCATGTGGTGTGCTTAATGGAAAAAGACTTCTGTCAGGTTTGAGTACTTTATTGGAACTGCCGTCTGCAGTAGTTATAAGCTTACTCATTATTAGAGTGACGTTACCAGTTCAAATAACCTTATCTACTACAGGAAAAGGCAAACGATGTTGCTTCCCCGCCAAACATTCCTCACAAGTCACGGAATCATCGACGAAGTTCACACCATTTCGCGACAGAAAGTCCTTGACATATCGACTGTTCTGGTGGCACAATTTACGATGCCATTCACTCAAATTTTCAACCGGTCTGGACAATAATAAACCAAAAGAGTTCGTCGACTCGCACCCATAAATGTCCAATTTACAAACGTTAACGCGTTCGGAAACACAATTTGTAGCCGATTGAGTTTCGTTTTTGCATGTCACTTTTGACAGATCTTCACGTGTTCCGTTTCGCGAAAACAACATACGGAACATTTTATTTATCTTCTTTGACACTGCGCGTACCTCACCTTTACAGTCTAGGAATTCGAAAGAGTCCCCACTTGACACCAAGCTATAACCTTTTTCTAACACAGTCCCCACCGAAAAGAGGTTGAACTTTAACTCTGGCACAAAGAGTACCCCACTAAGCACAGTTTTAATAAACCTTCTTCTATTCCATGCAAACAGTTCTATAGTTCCTCGACCAACGACGTTCAACAATTTGCCATCCCCTACTGTCACCCTTGCAGAGCTTTTCACATTGTCCAAGTGCTTGAATAATTCCTTTTCACAGCACATGTGCTCACTAGCGCCAGTGTCCATAAACCATACACTAACAGTCTGCGAAACATTTTCTCCAACATACATAAAGGCATTTACATCAGGGGATTTCTTGCCTTCCTTAGCTTTAAGCAGTCTACAATCCATTTTCAAATGGCCTTTCTTTTTACAGTAGTTACAGCTCCGAGTTTCTCTTTTATTGTTATTGTTACTTTTTACTTTACAATCCCTGGCAAAGTGGCCCTCCTTACCACAAGTGTAACACCGTAGCTGGCCAAAGTGTTTACTGTAACTGGCCAGAGCCACCTCCGGCTCGTCTGTTTGACTGCTCCTTTCTTCTTCGACTAAAAGTCTTGAAGTTAACTCTGTCAGCGTCTGCTTCTCAATAGGTGCCGATTCCCAAGCTGACCTGAAGTGCTTGAATTTATCCGGTAAGCACATAAGCACCTTGGTGATGATCATTTTCTCCGACAAGGGCTCGCCTGCCTGCTTCAATTTTGTGTTAATCTCCTCCAGTTTGGACATCACCGTCGCCACTGAGTCGTCCCCAAATTGCAGTGAAAAGAACTTCTGCTGCAATAGATGTATGCTTACAGCCGACTCCTTCTCATATACGGATTTTAGCTTAGTCCACATGCCGGTTGCGGTGGTGCATGACAATAGATGCGTGAGGGGCGCGGTATCCATTCGAGTTACTATCAACTCCTGCGCCTTAGCATCTTTTTCTACCCAAGTTTTCAGCTCTGCCTCTCTGTCATCACCCGGTTTTGGCTCCGCACCATTGACGACTTCAAGGAGGCCCTTCGCTCTAAACATGACCTCCAGCTGAAACTTCCAAACGGCCCAATTGTCTCCGCCCGATAATTTCAAGTAATGCGACGACCGCTCCATCATTGATAACGAACACGATGTTGCAGGCGAAGTCTAACCTCCAATTCACTTGCCGCGACGATATCACCGAAAAACAAAAGAAAAACTCTGTTTCGACCTGAACGAAAAAAAAAAACAGACCTATGATTCTGGGCCCATAACCTGTAGCAAAGGGCAGTAGATAATAATACACAGGATAAGTCTGTTTAGAGTTTATTTAGCTTTCAAATCTTATACACAGAATATCGCACTGGCGTCCATTACAATATCTCAGAACAGGTGACAGACGATCAGAGAGTGCTGCCACCTTATAATTCTATTGTCAACAACAACACTATCTATGTATGTATAGAATATATGCAATACCGCATAAAATTTGAATTCTTATTAGCTTTTGCTTTTTTTTTTAAATATATATGTTTATATAATGTAGTGTAGAGGCGATAATGGTAGCAAAGGTGATTGTTACTATTTTTGGCCAGCGTGGGGCCACAAATTAGATTATGGAATTTTCTGCCTCCTCTGTTTAGAATACCACGAGCCGCCACTGCTGTATACAAAGTGCGTCCCTCAAATAGCAGTCCGTTCATCAACCGCAATACAACGTCATGTGCATGTTCTGTCGTTGTGGAGTTAATATTCTTTCCAATATGAATTTGAACATTATATGTGTAGCCTCCAGGTAAACACAATTTGTATAGTTTAATACCATACTTAAAGCGTTTACCTGGAATGAATTGGCGGAAAATGAGTCGCCCTCGCCATGGAACCATGCTTTCATGTATTTCAATGTCCTTTCCAGGTTTCACAGCTGTTTTAAACGAATCAACAGTTATTTTCATAATGTTGCGGGTTTTGTTCAACCGATCGTCCATTATATCTACTTAGCTATGTTGTTATTCGAAAAGTGGAAATATTTTGTAATAGATAAATTACGATCTCGTCTCATAGTTTTCTTTATACGAGCGTTTGAATACATTTGATTTTTCGATCGTCACAACCTAATTTCTGGTAACCGCACTATACCCATAATAATGAGTATGTCAATAAACTTTTTTATTTCTTCAATTCTAACTGGTATCCAAGATTTTTAGTGTTTTCTGGTAGTGGATGAAGACCTATTTTGTGCACAAACTTCGAACTCGGGATATCTATTTGTTTCACTCACTATTAGTTCTAAAAGATTGTTTCACAAAAATAAGAGGAATAACGAAAAAGGATTATCATAATTATTTTCGAGTAGAAGTTCCTCGTCTTCCGTATATTGGTATATCATACTGCTTCTTCCCGTGGCCTGCTGCCATTCTGTCTCGTCATCACTTTTTCGCAAATCAGCTTCTAAAAACATCCGCATCGTAGTATATTTATCAGATGTGTTAAAGGAGTCCCCTTTCTCCCAATCGTAAGTTCCATAGCTATTTTCCTCTGAAGAAGATGTAAGTATCATCCGCCTTATTCTTTTTTTGTGGCATACAATTGGAGACTTATCTAACGAATTATCTATTCTCGTAAAATCCGTTTCATCCATTTTCTAGGGAGTACAAATTCTAATACATATATTAGAAATTTTATTAGCACAGTCTTATATTTCTGCTTACCAAGGAAAATCAACCTTTCATTTTTTTAAATTTACTAATTTTCAAAAGTTACACCTCAACCGCAATTCAATATCTATCACTAATCAGTAAAGACTGAAAAATTATTCATCAACACTCACCTTTATATTTCTAAAACCAACTGGATGCAAGTACTTAGAAAAATAGGATATCAGGAAAAATAAACTCATTTTGTAAAAATTCCATGTCAGCAGTTTACTGAACACAGCCGATATTAAAGGTTCAGAACCCATAAAAGTATCGAATTTTCCAAAATTATTAACTACCGCAAATTCTGATTTTGATGAATTGAAATGACAAAAAAAGGATAATTGGTACTTTCATCTGAAAACAGTATATTGTCTGGGTAATTAAATATCATACAGTGAAGGACTGAACTGAACGCGACCGATAATTTTAGTGCGATCAGTACTTATCAGATCAGATTTGCAATTACTGTTTCCAAATTTATCAAACATTTTAAAAATATTATTACGTTTTAAAAAACGTACAGTAAAAGGAAATGGCATTTTTGAATATGAAGTTTTCCTAAATAACATTTTGTGCAAGGCGCCGCCAAATTAAGGAAAATCCGACTTTTACTGATCCCCGGTGAAGTGAAATACAAAAATCTGCGCCGGCGTCAAGGTGGCCCACAGTTTGTTGAAAATCTCATTAACCGAATTCATTCAGTGTGATGAAATATGATTTATGTAGTATAGTTACTTTCTTTGTATTAATCGCTGAAATTCCCAATAACATCCGAATTTTATACTTTCTATGTAGTATATTGCCAACATTTTCAATAAAAAATTAAAACTCGGTTGTATCCCCGCCGAATTCGGGTATTGGTCGGCATGATCTTTTAGAAAGGTTAGAACTGCAATTTTGTTTAAGTCTGAAATATCACTATTTTCTGTTTGAACTGCGTTGTTTTCACCCACCCTGATATTCTTTAATTCGGAGCACAAAATGTCAATGCTCGGCTCGAAACTACTAATTTCACTAAAGGAGGCTGGCATTCTAGAGGAGTCCTCCATGGAAGTAATATTCAACTTATACATTGCAATATTTGGCGTTGGAGCGATGAACTTTTTCAACAAGACGCTTTGCAATATTTGCTAATGTTCAAATTTGTTTCAATTGAAGCAGCGGGGCTTGCTAACTTCTCCAGAATTTGAATTTTGTCGATTAAATTTAGTATAAACACTGCGAGCATTTAGGCAAGAGATTCAAATACATGTTTATACTGCAACACTTTTAAGTAGACTCAGAATCGTATCAAACTTTCGTAGCCAATAAAATTACAATTCTCGGTTGAGGTTCATGTACCTTGACTTTTGTTGTGGATGAGTCGATTCCTGGTACCAATTCAACAGATTTGAAACCGAAATGAAAAGCACAAATTAAATTTTTCTCCATGAAGACTGAACATCAACTACGGTCACTTTATTACTTGAATTAGTCCAGAAAGTTAGAACTGCTTTCTCGCGCGGTTATTGCGTTCAGGGTCACATATTGTCTGGGCATAATGGATTATCACCAGTTTAATTTGCTAAAACTTGATCATTTATGCTATTTTTTTCTTAATAAACTTTGTATTATAAACAAAAGCCAAGAATGAGAGTGAGAAATGCATAATGCAGCTAACCACACTAGAAAATTATTGGTGAGGCAAAGAAAACTGTTTAAGGCTATAGGGCATGTGTAAACAAATGCTAAGTTTAAGAATATCTTTTCGCATAAATATTTATTTGTACAAAAAGACATACAGAGCATATACTTGCACATGTGCACAAATAAAATATATAAGTTAATTTTTTATTGGTTCCGACCTTTAAAAAACAAAATTTATTTTATGGATCAGACTAAAGAATTTGATCTAAACGATTTCATTGCGAGAACAAAACTTAAATTTCAAAAAGTTCTCTATTTATTACTTAGCTTACTCACGTTGACCTGTGTCAGCACTTAGATATAGTATCACCAATTTGGGTGGCCGGCATAGAAACGCGCTAGGAAATTTCCATAAGTTTGGGGTTGTAATGCTTCCGGTGTAACTTATATGTATTTTACAAAGATAAAATAGAAGGTTTTGTCAATGTAATTGTTATTAATTTAAATAAAAATTATACCAACAGATACTTTTCTTTAAAACGAAGCAAAATACTAGAACTTTTGTACATTGTGAATCATTTAAAAATTATGTAATGTATCTTAGCTTTGTAGTGATTCTAGATGTTATATTAGTTAGTCATATTAAATTAAGTTTATTATGTTTACGTATGCAAACTATGAAAAATGTAGTCTTATTCATTTTGTATAGTTATTATTAAATGCCCCTTATAATATTATAAGAACGCACTAACACCATAACTTTTGAACACTAAGCTAAGTATAACATAAAATTATTATTGCATATTATAATAAAATAAGCAAGAGTATGTTAATAAATGCAATTTAAATTTAATAAAAACAGTGGTTTTAATTAACTATCTAAAAGATAATAAATCCAAAAATTCCAGTCTGAAAATATCATTCACGCCTATGAATTTTGTAAAATTGCCTTTTATTTTGAAAAAGTAGGGCAATTTAGAATGTAACATGGTTATATCTATAACTTATCGTATTCTACTCGTCAAAATCGTTCACCTTATACTTATACGTATCAAGGGGACTTGGAAGAAACTAATTTCAGTACCTCCGCCTTATTGAATTTAAAAAGATATTATGTAGATATAGTACATAATGTTTTGCATTGTCAAGAACTTATAAACCAATGCAAAATTTCAGCCTATTTGGATAAAAGGAACTGATTAAAAACAAGCTTTTAAAATTACTGCATAATAGGTATGTATTATTGATTTCGTAACAGATGGAAATGTATAATTCTTAATTTAACAGTTTTTTTGAATATACTAATGATATACATACATTTACATTAGGATGGCCCAAAAGATCACAACAATTTAAGTTTTATTTTCTAAAGAGGTAGCAACTAATTGTCTTAAAATATTATCTCAACTCGGTTACACATCTCTTAGAATTAGCATAGATGTTACATATATTTGCATATAATATTTATTTGTTATTCCTAAAATCGTCAAGTTTATCACTTATTTAGTGAAAACAATATTTATATGTACATTCATATACATCTATTATAGCGTTTTCAATTAGATATTTTTAACTTTCCGAAAGGAAGGTTTTGTTTTATTCTTATTCATCAATTCTAATGATTACTTTATAGATACAATTTTGAACGAATAGTTACAGTTTGAATCAATGTTGAACTTCTAAATAGTAAATTGAAAATATTGATGTTGAAACATACTGAAACAAACAATTATATACGGAATTTAATCGTGAGATACTTTTAACAATTAAGGTATTGAATTAAAATTGACGAAAATAAGACAATTAATTTAATAATATATTATGTATGTATATATATACATGTAGGTTCAAAAATTTATATAATTCAATTTATTACAAATTTAGTCTTATTAGCAATTGGGATCAATCCCAAGTGAAACAAAAACAGAAAAATCGCACAGAGCCCAATGTCCTCGTCCACCGTCTGTAGCTCTCTACCAGAGTTAGTTCTATTTTACTATCCGTTTTTCTGGCCGTCAGTTCAAGGTTTATCGGTAAGTACATTTTTCAGCAACCCACATACATACATCTTTACTTTTTAGTAATTCCATATGAAAGGTAATTTTCAAATCATAATTAATTGATTAATGGTCGCAGATCTATAAGATAGTAAAAATCGATTTGTCGGTATATGATTAAAACATTACAAAAATGCAAAAATATTGCAAACAAGCAAATTATCCTTAAAGGCATTCTTAAGGCATATAACTCTTATCAAAAAGTCGATACCTTGGCCTCTTACTACAAAACTTAGTATAAATATAGATAGCTTAAAGTTAGGTATGCTAGTCGAAAATACAGATTTATGAAAAATTATTAAAATTTATCCTTGACGAAGTTAAACATAATTTTAGCATTTTCAAATAACTGCTTTGATAACTTCTTTTTACAGCTTACGGTTGGTGATAAGTTTAAATTAAATAATTTAAATTGCGATCAAGAAAAATAATGATCATTTCTTTACCACTGCTCTGGAAAAATGCTCCACTTAAATAAAAGTAACGAGACTTTTCTTGGCCGTAAAGTTTGCTATCATTTCTCATCCAGGCTTTCACCACTCTAGCATATTGTCATAGAAAAACTAAGTATAAAGAAGTTTCACGCTGAACAAAAATTTGAAACGCGTTTCGCTGCGAGGCATCCACCGCGAGGCATCCACCAGCTTTCAGAAAGCTCTTTGATGAAAGTTTCACATCTCACACACTCATGGATTGCTCTCATTCTCATTCTCTTTGAAAGAATATCGCGTTCTGGATCAGGGCTCGCGCAGGAGAGGAAAGGCAACTGACTGTGCGCGAAGGCAACCCGAAAGGAAAAGGGGATTGTGGGGTGTGTTCCTGGAATTTCATTTCTGCTGATTGGACTGCTGTTTAGATTTTTTGGTTTCTGGCTCACTTCTGTTGAGTTGAGTTGAGCTGATCGTAATGGTGGAAAACCTCATCCTAAAGTTCAAATACTACACCAATAGTAATAAATTCGGTAAAAATTATAATACATAAATAATTAAAATTCCTTGGACCTATTTTAAATGTTACAATACGCAATGTGGGCACTAAAAAACTGTCCTAGTAAAAGAGAGGATTTTCATCAAATTTTATTTATAATTTATTAGTATCTCAAGCAAAAAAATAACGTTTTCAAATTTAAATCACAACTCCAAATTTTTTTTATCAACAAAAAAAATCATAATTGACCAATTATTGCTGAATACGAGATTTCCTTGTTTCATACGAAATAAATATATAGGCATAAACCGAACGAAAAATCTATGGGCAGAAATTATAAATTCCAGGGACACACCCCACAATCCCCTTTTCCTTTCGGGTTGCCTTCGCGCACAGTCAGTTGCCTTTCCTCTCCTGCGCGAGCCCTGATCCAGAACGCGATATTCTTTCAAAGAGAATGAGAATGAGAGCAATCCATGAGTGTGTGAGATGTGAAACTTTCATCAAAGAGCTTTCTGAAAGCTGGTGGATGCCTCGCGGTGGATGCCTCGCAGCGAAACGCGTTTCAAATTTTTGTTCAGCGTGAAACTTCTTTATACTTAGTTTTTCTATGATATTGTTTATATGTTATTTACCATACTTAGCAGCTTTTAATATAAGAATATCTACATATCGCTGTAACAAATAATATTTTATTGTCCTTGGTTGTTTTTTCATCGAGAGCAAAAAGTTATTATTGATACGTAAGTATGTATATTTATTATTAGTATTTTGGCTCTTGGACCACTGAGACTTGATAAAAAACAATATTTCTGCAATAGTATTATATGTATACACATATCAAAAATATTAAAGGATGATCCAAAAGCAAGCGTTTGAACAGTTAGAATTTCGCGAAAAATAACTCAATTTTAATGACTCAAACATTGTTTAATAGCTTTTACCAAAAACAATTATGCAGAAATAAGACGTCCCAACAGAGCAAATGTTCAGCAAAAGAAGCTTTGAGACAAGGGATCCGACTTCAGCGTATAACCAAAGGCAAAAAAGGCCTGGTTTTGCGGAAGCTGGGCCTATTGAGGCTTGGCTCGTATATATATCTCTTATTTATTCCCAGAATACTTTTTGACCTAATTTCTGCAGCTGGAGTCTTTGCGGTTTTTAGGATTCCTTAAAAGTCTCCTTAAGCATTACTAATTTTTGCTAAATATTATGCAAAAAGTGATTTTGGAAATTTGTATGTACCATATACCAAATTCTTTAATATTTGTAAAATACATATTGCTACATTTGACAAAACCTTTAAATCAAGTTTTGAAGCACATTCTATAAAGCAAAGAATTATAGAGCGATGTATTGTCGTCACAAACGAGGACCCAAATTAGGCTGACTGGTTTGTCACAGAACACCCACATTTTTAGCATAGAAGGCAAGTGTTGGAATTCTTAATTTTAGTCCTTCTGCGGAATCATTGTATTTGGATGAATAAAAAAGAATATGCTAACAAGGCTTCAAAATTACAAATTTTAACTTCCTAATACAATACATAGGATTGCAGAAGGATTAATTCATATTATTTCTATATTAACCGCCCCACAATATACCCCGCTTCGGCCTTTTCGCCTTTTCGGTGCTTTCGTAGAGTTCTCAGTCGTCCTGGCACATCTCAAACGTCTCCTCAAACTTCATCCACTGCCCTTTCATCCCGCCCTGCCGCCACCACAACGACCCACCTGAGCGTGTTGCAGAGAACAGATGCTGAGAAAATTTAAAATTGGGAGAGAGTACGTGTTTCACTAACACATCTATAGGGGCCCAGCGTAGGACCCACCCCCCCAGCACGAAGTGGATTTTAGCCCAAGTGCGACATCTTTATATTCTATAATCCTTGCCCAAATTTTTGTAGGCTACTGTAATGCTACACTTGAGCACAAATACGCTCCTGAAATGCGACTTGAAAAAGGGCGCGAATAAAAGGCAAGCAAGATGTTGCAAGGCTCTTGCCGTCTTATTTGAAGTTACATTGCAAAATGCACCAGTGACTAGTCTTACTTTAAGCCCGTATTTACCGACTCGCACTTTTTCTGTCCACTTTTCTTCACTTATTGAATTTACTCCGTTTCATTGTCACTACTATCACTTTCGATGACGTTTACTCTTTTACGCTTTTGTCTTTTGTCCTTTTGGTGAAATTTTTTGTCTTTTGACTTACTTTCTTTTCGTGACCTAGACGCGATACAAAAATGTCCTGTCCCGCCGCACTTTAAGCACTCTTTTTTATTTGCCGGACAACTTGTTGTTGATCCGTGCGTCGTATTGCACCGTCTGCACTTGAATTCTTTGTTAATTTTATTCACCCTTGCCGACTTCAGTTATATAATTAATTTGCTTATTTGCTTTTTCGGTCGCACGACAAATTTTAATTGCTTTTTCCATTGTTAATTCGTCTTCTATCCATTGCTTCTGCTGTGTATTTTCACATCGGATTCCTAGCGCGATTTGGTCGGTGATAAATTCCTCATATTGAATTCACATTTCGGCACTTGTGCGCGTATTTTTTGTAAAAAATCCTTCAATGCTCCACTTTCCTGTTGACGGATTCTGTGAAATTTGCATCGTTCGTAGGTTTTCTTACGCTTTGGCATAAAATGTTCTTTTAATGTTTTCTTTATTTCAATTAAACTTTTCTTTTCATCATCTGCTAGTCCCAAATTATTTATTAATCTTATTTCCTTACGTCCGATTACCCTTTTGAAATTCGCTAATCTTATTTCAGCTAATTCGATGTTTACTTTCGCGGCTAAGGCATAGCACTCAAATTCGTCTATCCATTCACTCCACTCACGTGCCATATCTATGTCATGTACTGACTTTGGCGGCTTAAGTGTTGAGTTTACCAATTTAGGCTCAATCTAAGTAGTCATACAATTTAGTCTCACTCACCTAAGTAGCCATATAATTTTTATATGCAGCCATACTATTTGTTCTTATGTTAGTTCTGTTCCTGTTTAGCCACATACTGGAGCACATCGCGCCCACGCTGTTATTTATAAAACTTAATAAAACCTCTATTGTTCATTTCGGTTCTTTTACTGTGTGTGCATCGCGACTTCCCTCTGCTACGTTGTTTCTGCTAATCCCAACAAGTGATCCGATTTTGCTGTATATATTATTATTAAGGGAAAAAATCTCCTATGTCCATTTAATAATATACACCAATTTCCATGATTTCACACAAAGTTATCCGCGGGTGAGTTGTCAAGTCTTTTAAGGGCCTGTCTGAATCCAAGGCTTCATCTTCGTCTATGTCTTGTTATGACAGTTTCTGACGTCAGCGAACAAGTTGAGCTAATATTACAATTCAAACGAAAGCAAAGGTAAACTGATCGAATTCGTTCCTTAGCTTGAAATTTGACGCCTACTTCACTACTTCACAAAGTCAACCTAGCCAGACGGGCACGGTCGAATGAACATTCTCGAAGAATGATCATTGCCGTCTCGTCTGTCACCAAGAATGAAGTTTGAATGAACGTTCGTAACTACATTCTCGTTCTCATCAATGAAGTTCCGGAAACTTTTTTCTCAGAGAATGAGCATGGAATTCCTGGAACAATCAGTTGGTTTCCTGTGTCAAAATGTGAATTGACAGTTGCCAGCTAACCATTTGCATTTCATTCGGTGATCATGAACGTTTTTTTCATAATTAAATGTTTTGTAGCTTGCGAACATTTTCCTAAAATTTCTATTAGTTTCAACAAGTGCGCGTTTTAAACTGTCAAAAGTTCTCGACTCGGATGAAGCTGGCCGTCTGTCATGCATGCAACGAATAAAGATTCGAAATAACGATCATTCATCGAAGATTCATTCGACCGTGCTCGTCTCCCTGGGGTATAACTCTTGACTCGCTCATCAACCAAACACTTTGCTAAACTGTTATACTTCGCAGCCAAGTACACAATCATGAATTCGGACAGAGCTTACCTTGGTGTGACGTCACGAACTGTCATAACAAGACGTAGACGAAGACTTGGATTCGGACAGGCCTTAAATTCATATTTTTTTAGAGAATTTCGAACATTATCTCCTTTTTGATCCTTCTTCTAAGGTTCGTTGACATTTGTAAATTTCCAAAGCGCACCCAACTTCGGACAGCGACAGCGATTGTAGTTTTACCTTTTATTGTTTCATTCTATTTATTTATATCGTATAAATTTCTATTATTTTTACTACATTTCCCGGAATTTCGCATAATCACCTTTGAGCGGCTTTTCTTCTACATATTTATGATGCTGTTTCTCACAGTTTGCACAAAGCCTTACTTTCTTTTTCCAATTTTTTTGATTAAATTCACTTAATTCATCTTTCTTTTTTGTTTTCTGTTCTAATATACAATTTCTATTATTATTTCATTGGCACTTTTAAAACGAAATTTACCGCCTTTTTATAAATTTTTATTTTTTAGCACAACTTTCACTGGGAGTCTCACTTTTATTGTGTTTAATGTTTTTATGCAGCAAAATTTTTGATCATTGTCACTATATTTTAATTTGATTAAACCAGTTTCGGCACCATGTAATGATAGTATGTCAATAAGGACGTGCTAAAGGTTCAATGGTAAGTACAAGACTGCTTTATTGACCTTCATGGTTTACAGGTGTAAATATGTATTGGTAAGTATTAATTGCAAGTTCATGTTCACGTGACAGTTTTGTGATTTTCTCAATCGAATTCTTAGCTGTAAGTTAAATTTTTAAAATAAAATTTTGACTCACAAAGATGCCCGAAGTGTTGGTAAAATACTCGACTAAACTGCTTCTAAATACAATTGTGTATACAAATTTTTGTTCCTTTACATTTACATTTATTTATTTATGTATAGATTCATCAAATAGCTGACTAATTAATAATATACACATACATTTAACATTGACCCCAACGAAGCCGACCTTTAACTTGATCTCGTGTTAAGTTGAAGTCGATATTAGGGTAACTAGCGTTGAAAGAGCGCGACATTGAAGATTTAGGCTCGTTAAAACCATAATTGGTTCGGTGGTGAGGAACATGGAGGAAGTTGTGGGTCCTCAGAGAGCGCGGAGGAACTGAGATGCGAAATTCGCTAAGTAACTCAGGAGAGTTAATAGCACCATGAATACAATCGAACGCAAAGACAGTTCTGGCGGTACTACGCCTATTCTCCAAGGCATGGAGACCAAAAAGATTAAGGAGGCCAGGAGACGAAGGAAGATGGCGGCTATGCTCCCAAGGAAGACCACGTAGAGCGAACCGCAGGAACCTGCGTTAAACCGCTTCAATTCGATCAATATGACATACGTAGAAAGGAGACCAGATAGGGCTTGCATATTCTAGAATTGGTCTGACAAACGTACAGTAAAGCAGTCGAGAGACATATGGGTCACCAAACTCCTTAGACCATCGTTTTATTAAACCCAGTGCAGCGTTAGCTTTGCTGACTATTAGGTCGATGTGACCCTCGAAAGAGAATTTGGGATTGAGCACGACACCTAAGTCTCTCACTTTGTCAAGCCTATCGAGTGGTTGCCCATCAATAGAGTAGTCGAAGACCAAAGGATTCATTTTGCGTGAGAAAGTCATAGAAGTACATTTACTTACATTCAGCGGAAGATTAATAATAGAACACCATTTGTGAACGGCATCTAAGTCAGAGTTTAAAAAATCACAGTCACTATAGTCCGAAATAACACGAAAAATTTTCGCGTCGTCAGCATAACAAAGAATTCTCGAGTGGGTCATGGCGAAGGAAAGGTCGTTAATGAAGATTATAAATAGTAGTGGGCAAAGGTGACTACCGTGGGAGACCTCAGAAGTATTTGTGATAGGATTGGAGATGCGTCCGCGGAAACAGACACTTTGGAAGCGATCAGACAGATAAGAAGAGATCCAGTCAACAACACGGGAGGGGAAATCAAGGAGCAACAATTTATGGAGCAGGATGCGATGATCGATCTTATCGAAGGCTTTAGTGAAATCTGTGAAGACACAATCGATCTGCTTCCCAGATTCAATGGCGGTTAAGCAGTAATTGGAAAATTCCAACAGACTGGTAACGGTGGACTTACCTTTCATAAAACCGTGTTGAAAAGGCAACAGGAAGGGTTTACAGTGGAAATAAAGTACTTCGCAGACTAGGGCCTCGAAAAGCTTGCCAATGTGACATAGCTTCGCAGTAGGTCTATAATTGGAAATATCTGATTTATTACCCTTCTTATGTAGGGGGATAATGGTCGAGAATTTCCAAAGTTTAGGAAAGACACCAGAACGCAGAGATAAATTAAATAAATAACAGAGAAGAGGAACAATAACAGAATCAGATCTCTTCAAGAAACAGGACGGAATACCATCAGGGCCACTCGAGAAGTTGTCAGAAAGACTAGAGATATGCTTAAAAATAATAGTATCCTCCAAGAAGAGGTCGTTAAGATGAAGAGAGGTTGGCGGAAGCTTCGTCAGATGAGCAAAATCCTTAGAACTAATATCACAGATAGAGTTGCTGAATGCAGTTTTGAAAAAATCGGCAAAAAGGTTGGAAATAGTCGCAGGATCACTGCTAGTAACGGAGCCGTAGGAGAAGGAAGATGGGTAACCGTCAGAATTGCGTTTAGAGTTGACAGTAATAAATTGATTACGCAGTTCGCAGTATGATACAAAATCGCAATCACTCCGAGAGCAACAAAACCTCCTCCAAGCCTTACTTTTCAGGTTCTTTACATGTCTGACAGCGCTATTGAGCCACGGCTGATGACCGTTAGAGTTATCAAACCTTTTAACGGGAACACAAACCGCAAAGCACGATGAGATTTTGTCGTAAAAAATTTTAACAGCTTTTTCAATATCGCGCTCATTCAGGACACCACTCCAGTCACAATTGGAGAGCCATTGATTAAGAAGGGAAAAGTCGGCTTTTTTAAAGTCATAAGAAAAATTACATGGTGCAGCAGAATTAACAATAGTAGGGTCAAAGGAGTATAAAACGACGATCGCTGGGTGATGAACAGACTCCGGTAGTAATGGCGCAGAGCAAAGTTTAGTCAATGTCCCATCAGAGTCACTGGAGAAGACGAGGTCCAAAAATCTGTTGTTGTCGTTGGCAATGGCGTTGCATTGGGATAAACCAGCGGATGCGATGTTATCAAGGAAAGTTGAAATAGTTGCGACGTTGACATTATAATTGGAAGAAGGGAATGGTCCTCCGAGCGCAGCCAAGTAACAGTAGGCAAATTAAAATCGCCAAGTAGCAAAAGCTCGTCAGAAAAAGGTAAATCACCGGAAAGCTCGTCAATAAAAGATGAAAGTCGTTCAAACACATCGGAAGGAGAATTTGGAGAACGTAGACGGTGATAATGATGATGCTTTTATGAGGAAGGCGTACAGCGACACACAACAGTTCCAGGCCGGTGAGATGTGTGGTATCGATGATTTCGCAGGGCAGGCTGCAGCGGACAGCGCATAAAACACCACCTCTCACAGGAGCATCATCTGTTTGATGGAGATCACGTCTAAACACTACTAAAAAATATAATACTACTTCCTGTTTTCAATTTGGTTTTAAAAGCATGTCGAAAATGGTATTTTCTACCATATGTTTAAAAATACTAATTAAATTAAAAATTTAAAAAACTCCCGACACAAAATAATAAAAAAATAATTTGAAAGTTTTCATTTCGTTAGTTAATATTCGTCATTCCCTTTCAATATAGTGTACATTATTCTACTAGTCAAGCCCTTTCAATGGATACCCATATTTATGGAGTTGTGAAAGAAAAACGTTATTCGCCATTTTGTAGTGGTGGTCATCTTGCATTTGAAATTTGTCATAGTGTAGCCCTTTTATTTGATACCTATATTGAGGGAGTTTTGAAAAGATATGTAATCCGTCATTTTGCCATCTCTCAAACATAGCTAAAAACACTCCCGACTAATTCACCTTTCAAAGTTTCAAACAAAATCAAAATCGGTTCACGCGCGTGGGAGCTACGATGCCACAGACAGGCACACACACACAGCCACAGACACGTCAAACTTATAACACCCCATCGTTTTTGCGTCGGGGGTTAAAAATGACAAAAAGTACTCTTAAACTTCGTAAAGAAGATCAGCACTATATCACCCCCAGTGCATAAAAAACACAATTAGGTTTTCTCAAGTTTGTTTATAATTTGCAATTGCCAGTCATTTTCAAACGCATTAGCACATTATACTGATATTCCCAAACATTATAAAAACATTTTAATATCATAAAATGAATTAAAGGAAAACGTACTTTTAGTGACTCATCTTCGGTTAATTAATTTTTAATCTGCATATCCATAATTTTACATTTTCATAAATATTTCTCACAGCTAATTTGATCAAAATATATATATAATAAACATATATATAATAGACAAGAATCGGTATTTTCAGCGTAGTATGGTCGTTGCTTATAAATATATAATAGATTAGACATCCACTTGAATAAAATTTAGGTAATCATTTGAGTAACAATAAATGAAAAGTATAGGAGCCTTTGCATTCCCGCGTAATTATTTGGCAATTCCTATAAATATTTTCCCACAAGCTTTGTTGTTTTTAAAAATTGAAAATGAATTTATTTTAAATCTTTGTAACGAAATATTTGCGGTTCTTCTGCCTTGAGAAGTTAGATGTCAACGGCGCTAAGTAAGAAGGTTGTAGTCTCCAATATGAATCAAAAAAACCACCAACATGACAAGAAGACGATTGCTCAAGAGTTGACGTTTAGAGGAGAAGAGGAAAAACTCAAAATGGCAGCGACACGAAGGTTGCAAAAGGTAAAATTCCCGAATTTCTGGGTAAACTAAAGCATTTCGCATTAGTTAACCACTGAAATATTCTTTTGTTCAAGTGCGAAGAGATTTTCCATATTTTGCTTGTTATTTGGTGAAGTAATTTGGTTTGAATTTGAGGTTATAGTCGGGGTATCAATACTCATTAAAATTTGTTTCTAGTTCTGCGAAAAGAATGACTGGATTTTTTTCTCTTCCAGGAGCTGGCTGATCTAAAGTCATCGGGTCTAAAATCCTTTAGAGATATTGTTGTCGATGAGCAGAATTTACTTTTCTGGACTGGCTTAATTGTTCCGGTAAGTGTTCGGCTGAAGGCATTTCTTATTTCGTAAAATTAGGTAAACTTTACCTTTTCTGAGTGTTATCACCCATTCAAATAATTGCATTTTACTTGCAGAGCTTAATTTATCAGAAATCTCCGTAATTCATTTTTACATGTTATGAAAAGCGATAATTGCGGTTGAACATTAAGATTTTGAAACAATATTTTATCTTTCTCACAATCAGATTCTATTACAAAAAAATTTAATAATTAGGTTTAATAAAAACGTTTCAGTTAAAGGATCTTAGTCAATAAAAAAGCCTAAATACATAAGCATGAGCCCCAATTAAAGGAATATTAAAACTCCTTTATAAAATATACCATCGATAGTGGAAATTCAATTTCATGAATTAAACCTTGATAAATTGTAGCTAATTATGCAGTCTTTTTAAATGATATATGTATATAATAAATTACGGTTTATATACAATGTAGGTACTTACAAGTTTATTCCCTTTTTAATCCATTGTTTCATTTCACTTTTTAATACATTTTAGTAGAATATTTCAAAATCTATAAATCTACTTTTTACTTCTGCAATTCATATTTGATTGCATTTTCCTTTTTTAAGGAGGAAATTATTTTCACGCCTTCGGTCGATGTTGATATCCTCGTTTAACTAAGAGCACCGCACAGTCAGAAATTAGCGATTTTTACATTTAAATGTCATTGTTTATTGCACATCGAACCACCCATGAGATTCTAGGCATTTTATTACGAATATCAGTAGTCAAATATTCATAACTATATAATAATAAAGCAAAGAATGAAAAAAATATTAAAACTTAAAACTGAAAACAAATTATTAGTAACAATTTTGCAACTATGTCAACTTAGATTAGGATAGATTAAAATTAATCTAATCTGAATTCCTGAAAGAATTCTTCAAAATCAACTGCATTGGTATTTAAAAAGAAATTATTCAGCATGTAATTTTATGAGTCTAGATAAGTTTTACCACAAAAGTAATTTTAAACATTTTAGAGAAAAGCAGAAAAAATTATGCTATTATAAAGGGAATTAATTGATGATGACACTACACTTCCTTGGTTGACCTGTTTCAATCAAATATGATAGAAACTTGTCTATTTCTCATGGTTTTTATTTATTTTGAAATTAATATTATATAAATACAATGCTAAATAAAATATTGTACTTCAGTTCTAGCGATTCAAGTTAGTACGGAAAGACTTTAAAATGCTTTTGTGGATAAAACCATAGACAAATAATTATAAAGCTTCCGTATTGCAAACAAGTAAAATGCGTCCAAAAATTCTGAGAGCTCCGCATCCGGCGAGTTCGACGACGCAAAAGTCGCATTTGTTCGGCGCACGTTTTTCTTGTGGGCATGCGATGCTGTGACCGGTCAACACTGATGCCCTTTTCAGTTCACGAAAATGTATCTAAAATCGACAGTAAATATATCCCCTTGAAGAAAAATTAAACTCACACATGAAATTCAACAAAATAAACATATAATTCTTCAAGAAATTTGAAAATAAAAACGATTCTTAAAAAATATAACAGATATTAGAAATTGAAAACAGACTTATAAAATTAACTTAGCACAATAGTACTTATTAATAAAAATTAAAAGAAAATACCGATTCCAAAAAATCACAAGCCCTAAAAAGTATAAAATAATTATATTAAAAGTCCTCTGCTACTACTTTCAACATTAAAAACAAGACCTTCCTAGATTTTTAAAGTCGATGTGAAAACCTGATTTATGTATGTATGTACATATATTAATCCAATACTAAATAATTCCGGCAACCAGATTGGCTTGATTACCTAGCATTGGATTAATATTAGTCAGGTTTTTGCTTCACCATAAGGTGAAAGCAATAAACGAACAAACGGATGGGGTTGGTGGTAAAGGGCTATATAGCTGCAGTGAGCGAAATACATTTAAACCCACTTAAAATTTTCTAAATGTTGTATCACAAATTAAGTTAAATATTCAGTAATGTCGTTAAAGGGGAATTTAATGTTTCCTTCTTTTATTTATTTTGTTTGTGAAGAAGACTCAATTTAAAATTAAGGGATTTAAATTTCGACCTTCTTATTTCAAGTGACACAGAAGGAGAAAATCAATGCAATACAAACACTATTTGTGTCCTGGAATGATTTTTCCCTTTGTCCATCATAATAAGCAAATGTATTTAAAAAAGATAGAAGTCCGTTTATGACTAGGCCTAAATTAAATTGCTGTGAGAGTCCATATCTGCGTTCATAGCGCTCAAAAGGTTAAAGTAGTCCTAAAATTGATCTAAGTACTGTATTTGACAGTAAAGGAATAGAAGTAATTTTATTTTGATTATATTGGATTACGATTAAAAATTACTTTACTTGGGATCACCTCTGATTACAAATTATGTTGTATTTGTTATCACCCTCTTTGGTAGATTACATTATATGCTGTAATTGATATTGAGATTTTTGCTACAGTCCGCTAAGCAGCTGGTGAACTTTTTTATGTTCTTTCCCCTTTTTAAATTGCAGTTTGTTTATATCAGTATTTTTATTTACAGGAAAATCCTCCATATAACAAAGGTGCCTTTCGTATCGAAATTAATTTTCCTGCTGAATACCCCTTCAAACCACCGAAAATAAATTTCAAAACAAAAATTTACCATCCGAACATTGACGAGAAGGGTCAGGTGTGTCTGCCTATTATTAGTACAGAAAACTGGAAGCCCGCAACTAAAACAGATCAAGGTAAGTCGTTGGAGGCCGCATTCGTTACCTCATAACATTAACATATTTCAAGAAAAACGTATAGTTTTACGAAGATGCAGAAAGTGAATTTTTGTCAATTTTTAAAAGCAATATGTTTTTTGCGAGAGACAAATATAATTTCATAAAGGGTCATTAAATCACGTATTGGAAAGTAATAATAACAATATAAAGTGGTGGAATAAATAATAGTAACGCACAAAAATTTCATATTTTTGAAAATAAATGCATAATTCAGCAAACAAATAACGAAAAAATAATCCTGTAGAATTACGTGGATGTACTTTATAAAATGTGTGCATTTCATTGACCAACAGTTTTGGAAAAAGGGAGATTTTGAGAATCTTGCCAGTTCATCCTGAAAAAAAAATAAAAACAAAATTAAAATTAAATTAAACTTAGTTTGCACATTTTTGCCAGATAAATGCAATTGCCAATCCTGGCCTTATGCTGGGGTTTAGTATTTTGTGGTGGCTCCTTTATTCCGTATCACTTCCTTGCATCTCCGTTCCATGGATCCAGCAAAATTGGCACAAGTTTCCACAGGTATAGAGTACCATGCCTCTTAGATTTTCGCCCACAATACTTCCTTTTTTTGTTTTTAGGCCACCAATTCGTCTTTTAAGAATCCCCCACAGGTGCTCAATAGGATTTAAATCGGGTGACTGCGAAGGCCATTCCATGACAGGGACTTTATTGATATTAAACCACGCATGAAGTCCCATTTTAGATGTATTTCTTCTTCTGTGTAGGGGAGCATGACCATGTTCAGAATATCTACATAATCCACTGCACACATTTTGCCCTTATGCCCTATTGCCATGATGCGTCCTCCGCCATGCTTTACAGTTTTTTGTGTGTATTTTGGATCGAATTCACATTTCTTACGCCGCCTTACTTAATTTTACTACCAGATCCAAACAAATTAAGTTTTGTTTCGTCTGACCAAAGGACATTTTGCCATTTTTCGTGAAACAAATGTTTATGGGCAAAAGTCGGTCTTTGTTGGATGTTTTTTGGACTTCGGTGTGGTACTTTTCTTGGACTTCTTTCCATCAATCCCGCTTCTTTCAACCTATAACGTATTGTACGGCTTGTTACATCTGCATTTAGCTCCTTTTTTAGTTCTACCGATGAAAGAAATGGGATTTAAAGTGTCGATCTAATAATTTGTCAAACCGTGAGGAAGTTTTACGTTTTCTCCCTCTCGTTTCTGCTTTGGGTAAATGATGCAGAGCATTAAAGACTTTTTTTTTTAGAGCACTTAATCATCGAAGCAATTTCATTCATGGTTTTTCCTTTCTCTTTTAATATTTTTATTAATTTTATCTCGGATTCAGTACAATGAACTCCTCGACCCATATTTAAATTATTTTGACCCAATTGATTAAAACAAATTATTTATATTTCACTTAGTTGCCTAATTAAACAATAAACAATTAATTAATTTCGATTTGAAAATCCAATCACACAGTTCTTACGTACGTCTACAAACCTCGAATATAATTTGGTTTTATTATTTTTTCCAGTACCGTCTGCACTTTTTTACAAATTTAAACAAAACTGAGTACTTTACAAAGCAAAAGTTACTCGCATCGAAAAGAACCGTTATCCATCAGTAATTCATATGGACAATTTTTTGAAATACTTTTCCTGAGAAGTTTATTGTGCAGAGGCGTACCATTGCAAAATTTGTTTCTATTATTTTTTCCACCATTGTTTATGTATGTATAATATGTATGTATGTATATAAACAAACAACTTTGAGGTTAGCTATTTTCAGCATTTCAATCGAAAAATTAGAAGTCACATTTTAAAGATTATAATATGTATGATAGAAAGTAAATCATTTAATTTCTGCTGCCCAATATTGAAGTGTTTTATAAAAGTACTGATGCCTTTTTTTTATCACAAAATCACATAATTATACCAGGCGCATTCAGAGAGATAAATGCGTACTAATCTCAGGACATGTTCGAGCACTTCGAACCTTTCCAAAGTTACTTATGCACGCACTGTGTGGCGACCTTTGTGAATACGTGTCGTTAAGTCTGTCTGTAGCACTTGGCCGTCTGGACTCGCGTACAAGATTCCACCGATATATCAAATTTATCTATTTTAATGATCTTTCCGGAAGTGTTTGTAAGGGAAAAAAGGTCAAAAATTTCGATTAAAATGTGTTTGAAGTGCACTCCTTTTATTTTCAAATGAGCCCTGGAAGAGTCCAAAGGGATCAAGTACATCAAAGTTGTTAAATTCATGCGCATATTGTTTTTTTAGAGTTCCGCACCCACAGTTTCATGCTCATGTCGCTGAGCACAAGTGAATTTGTGTAAAACCGCTGACCTTTTATAAACAAAACAAAACTACGTTTTCAATTAAATAAATTTATATTTTCATCTAATATAACATCGAAAATTTACACACGCAAGCAAGAGTTCAGTAGTTTAACCAATTTTTACTTTAAAATCGTTTGGTAAAATTTAGCAAATATTTAATCCAGAAAATTAGATCCAAAAGTTGTCAGTCAGACTATTGTTTACTGGTAATTTTACACAATTGTCATAAATGGACGTGTGTAATTTGTTCATTATTATATGTGCTTTAATATTGATTATTCTTTAACCTGATTGAGTTCGAGTAACTGCAAAGGTAATGCAAGTGCGGAAACGAATTAACTTGTGAGCTGTCAATAATGCATTGAATAATTAGGCTCTGGAATTGTGGAAGCATTATTTATTTACATTGATATACTCTACACATAAAAATAAAACATACATAAATTATTTTGCTGAAACATTTGCAGGACATAATCCAATTTAGAGTTTCAGAAAAAAATTATATAAAAGTTGTGAGAATTGCAACCCTTAAATCTTTTCTCTTGTACTTTCTTTCAAATTTTCAAACAAATCTTAACCTAACTTTTTATGGAAGAAAATCGAATGTAATTTTATCTTAATAGTTAGTTATATATGAAATTCACCCAGCAGGATTAGTATCAGTGGATTTTTATTGATACTATAAAATGAATTTGTGAATTTGGCCCGACATATTAATTTATGCTAAATAATTTTTTACGTTTTCAACAGTAATTCAAGCACTGATAGCGCTTGTGAATGATCCCGAGCCGGAGCACCCACTACGTGCGGATTTAGCTGAAGAATTCTTAAAGGATCGCAAGAAATTCCTGAAGAATGCGGAAGATTTCACAAGGAAAAACAGTGAAAAGCGACCAACTGATTAAAATTTACTGAATAAGAAACTAAAATAAACTAAACAGGTTAAAAGAAACTATATAAGAGTTACAAAAAAAGAAAAAAAAACCTCAGAAATTTTTTCTCCTGGGAAGAAAGCTAAAATACATATTTATTTATGAAATCATTGTTTGTTTTGTGGACCTCTTGCTTCTTACGTTGCTATTGCGCTAAGTCTAACTTTACCGAAAATATTACTTTAATAAAGCATTATAAGTCTTCAGATTAATTAAGATACGAAGGATGTTAACAGATAATGTGCAAATAAAATTATTTGGCTCTAAAATGTGGCAAACGAATTACTAACAACTATCCTTGAATGGCTGCCGCCGATTGCCCGAATGCTCAGCATGACGAAGTGCTGCGAGAGTGGAAAACCATAGCTTGCTTTTTATTTGGTTAATAGTAAGTTCGGATTGTAGCCAGCTTTATGGTAGCCGCTTAATAAGCTTGAGACATTCCTCATTAGCGTGATTTTGTAATATATGTATATTTGATTTTTGCTCAATTATTTTTCATCAACTTGTATATACGTTGTCTATTTTCTATTTGCTTTTTGCTTTAATTTTAGTTCATAGCTGTGCCTGTTTTAATTAGGATTAATAGTTTTTGTGAATAATTTAAAATGAAAATCCAATAAAGTTCGAAATTTAATTTCATTAAAATCTTTTATTTTAAATAGAGGTTTTTATTTACATAAAATGAATGAGTGAATATATTGATTCCACTTAATACAATTTTTCATGTTCAGTGAATCATTATATAAAAAAGAATGAATTCTTTTATCGTGTAAAACAAATTTAATAGGGTACAACATTGGGGTCATCTTTACAACAAACATTAAATCTAATAATCTGCTAATTAAATTATGGGTTATTCACATGCTACTTATACATACAAATAAAACTTGGGTCCAAACGATGTTCTAGTGCTAAAACAATTCTTTAAATAAAAATTAAAACAGGTTACATTTTACAGTTACATAATATTGTTCCAACATGTACCAACATAAAATTATTTTGAGAATCAGTAGTGTCCTTGGAACATGCACACATGCATCTGAAATGAGATGCAGAATTCTCAGGGTTAAAATTTTGAATTTCCTTATGCAGAAGATACAATAAAGAAAATACATTTAAAAATTTGGCATACAATTTTTATTCAGGAATTAAATGCCATCATATGAAGAAGGAGGAAAATAAATACATATTAGAAAAATCTAAGTATAAATATCACAAAAATCTAACAATAATGAGGCAATTCTATAATCAGTTTTTGTACCTGTTGCATTTTATCGGCCTGTGTAATTGACACTTGAATAGATTTCCACAATATCTCTGTACTAAGACTTTAAAATTAAAACAGATGAAAGTGGAAATTCAGCAGAAGAGTTATGTAAGTATTCAAAAGTATATTTTTTATAAAATAAAATAAAATATTACCTAGAAAATAACTATTATTTTGCTTTTATTATCTTTAGAAAAACCAAAACTTTTACATTACTATTAAGGAAAGTGGACCGAACAAATCTCATTCGCCTGAAATACATATCTTAATTTGCTGGCGACTTGGAATACTGATAACATTCGGTTCACACAACACCGAATCTAATTATAGATTTGAAGTTAATCCGCAATAGACTCTCGCAATAAGAGCCTCCACAAAAATGTAAGTAGAAAAAATATATATTTAAGTTAATATTACTTTTGAAATATTAAATAATTCAAAATAAAACTATCGGTTACAATTAATTATCTAATAATCTTCTCCTATGATTTGGCACATTTTTATTTACTTGAAGTGAGTTTTGGAACTACATTTTTTGTGAAACCTGTATTTTGGAAGATTGAGGTTTCATAACTATGGTTTTTTATTGCATTGTAGTTATATAAAAATTAACCTGAGATGCCTAGGAAATAACATGAATCCATTACATTAACTTTTTTCAAAAATGGATTTTAATCCAATCAGTCAAAAAGTACAGCATTAAGAATATTTGTTGTTAAATATACATACATACTTATAAAAAACCTAAATATTCATATTAATTATATGAAAATTAGTAGTTATATCAATAAATTTGAAGTTTTTCCTATTTCTACATAAAGTTTTCGAAACTATATTATCTTCCGCGAGATATTCGAACTAATAAATAAATTCTTGCATTATGGTAAGAGTGCATTTATTTAAAATTTTAAATTCTCCAAGAACCTCGAAATTGCTACTGTTGAATATTTATAAAACTATTTTTACTAATCACGTGAAAACGATATTATGGTAAATTTTATGTGTGAATAGTTTATTGAATTTGCTTTATGTTTTACAAATTAAACAATCTTGTGATTATACTTATAATATATTTTTTTAAATAATTGATCATTTAATTTATTCCATTTTTGAATAATGACCTGCTGTAGCACTCAGTCCGAGTAATTTACACAAACGGCAAATAAAACAGTTAAAATTGTCGTTTAAAATATAAATTTGTCTGAGTCAAAAGTTTTTGAATGCACCTTTGCTTTTGTAAAAGATGAAATGTTATAAAAAGTAAATATAATTAATAAAATATGTATATGTAAATATAATAAAGCAAATGAAAAAATTTTGTTCTTCAAGAACTTTCAAAAGGAGTTATTACTAGTGTGGTTGTTTCTTAAGTAAACGAACAAGCACCAGCGCTACACAACTTTGCACAAAAAGCCCTTTTACCACATAAAAATCATTAAATACAGATACCTTTCATTGTTTTACTTTCGATACTTAATATATAGTAATACAAGTTAGTACGATTTCGCGCAACTTCCGGAATTTAATTTTTTTAACAATAACTTCAATCCCGAATTTTTTCTTCCTTAATAATACTAAAGTTGTCCTGTGTTTGTACAGCTCCGATCACTTCGAAGAATAGCACTCCTACCTGCCAGGCCCAATTCCATTTTGCGTCGCAGTATGTATTTTAATGTAATGTGTTTATAGCCTAATGCAGTTGAGATTTGTATATCGACCGTCAGGCATGTATACACTTTTTCATACATATATATAATTCAAAATAAGTTTGAATACATTTACCTTTAAACAAGGCGAGTCCAACTGTTCAAGTATTTAAAGCTCCAAATTTGTGCATTTGTGGGATTGAAAAGACTAAAGAGTCATATAAATGTATTGTATATGAATTCCATTTTACAATTTTTGTACTATCCATTGGAGAAATTATTTTTATGAATTTAGAGATCTATTCTTCTGCATTGTGAAACTGCCTCAACATGATGGATTTCATGAGTGGTAGAAGTAGTTATAGATATAAGTTTAAAATTCTTGATTTTGCAATTAGTGTAATACTCCTTGAGTGTTCCTTACATACTGACTTTTCACAAATTTTCAGTGTTAAAAACTGAAAGTAATTTCTGTGTTGCGTAGCGGTATCGATTAGAATCGATAATTGTAAAATCGATACCGCTAGGCAACCAAAACCCCTTAGCCGGCAGTTGAATGGCCGGAAATGCAACACGGGCGGCCGCTCGAGTTTCGGCTAGCCCGTGCAAAAATGTGCAAGGCCAGCGGGGTCAACCGCTGAGCCGATAGAGGTTGCGCGTGCAAGCGCAAGGCAAAAAACGTGCACTTAGCGCGTCTGCCAAAAAGTTCCGACCGGGAACCTTAAGTTCTCGGCGGCGAAGTGGACAGTTGCAAAAAGTCCGTTACAAGGGAAAGACCTCGAGTTGTCGCCCGTCCTCCCGTCTTTTAAAGAAATTGTAAGAAGTTAGTTAAAATAAAATCGGGATTACCCGGGAAAGTAAAAATAAAAAGCGGAGTGTTCATCATTATTTTACGTATATGTATATATATATAATATATATATAAACGTATTTTGTTATAAAAATATATAACATCTGCTAAACTAAAAAACCATCGTAAATGCATGAAGCCAGATTCCAGTCTTAACCAACCATAAGTCTCTTAATGTATTTATATAATACATGATTGCATCTTTTGCATTTTTCTATCTGGTTTAGGTTATATAGGAAACTAGCTGGGTTACCCGGTTTCACCCGGTGTACGAATATTTTGGCCGCGCACCGTATTGTGTCCGCAATAAGGACAACTAAAATCCCCCAAAATAACAATTTTCCTGCCAATCCCTTGATATTTTCAATTTTAGGGCGTCATCTTGGATCTGCTAATTTTCAAACTGGGAAAAATAGTAACCTATATGTTGGACCGGAATATATGTACCTAACTTAAGAAATGAATATGATCGGATCCAGAGTTAGGCGTGATGGGTTGCCCAGTTTTACCCCGTGCATAAAAATTTTGGGCGCCATATTGGATCCGCCATCTTGAATTTGAAAGTTTCGAATATATATTCGCAATAAGAAATTCTAAAACCCCAAATACCAATTTTCACGTCAATCCCGTACTATTTAACATTTTTGGCCACCGTCTTGGTTCTGTCATTTTCAAATTAGCGAATAAAAGGCAGCCTATAAATATGGTAGGCCGCAGTATGAAGTAAGTTCACCCCAAAAATAAATATAGTCCGATCCAATATTCAGGCGTTATAGGTTACCCGGTTTCACCCAGTGTACCCAAATCGTCATCGTGTAGGGTCCGCCATTCTGAATTTCCAAACTTTGATAGTAAATTCGAATTTACCTCAAAATATCCATAGTACTACTTTTCATTTAAATTCCCTGAAGTTCGAAAATAAGTCTACTCCATATTGAACCCGCTACCTCTCAGTGCAAATTTCGAACATAGATTCGCAAAAAGGGTATCAAAAATCCCCCAAACACCAATTTTATGGCAATCCCTCCATATTTTCAAATTTTTGCCATCATCTTAGGTCCAACATTTTGAAATTCGTGAATAAAAAGTAGCCTTTATTTTGGGCCAGAATATGTGGTACTTTCACCCAAAAAATGAGTAAGCTCGGATTCAGTGTCTAGGCGTGACGGGCTACCCAGTTTCACCCGATGTACCAAAATTTTGGCCGCCATATTGAATAGATTCGCAATAAGGACAACTAAATACCCCCAAATACCAATTTCCATGCCAATCTGTTGATATTTTCAATTTTGGACCGCCATCTAGGGTCCGCCATTTTGAAAATCATGAATAAAAATAAACCCATATGTTGGGCCGGAACATGCAGTACCTTTATCCAAAAAATGAAAATGATCGGACTCGGCGTTTAGACGTAATTGAGCAACAAACAAACAAACCAACTTTCGATTTTATATATATACATGATTTTGCATAAAATTGGTATACATAAAAATCAAAATTTTAAACTTTGTGAAATGTACATGAAATTGCCACCCTAATCTCAAACCTTGAAGTAGATAAATTTTTGACGCGGGTGTAAATGCAGGCAGTTTGATTTTATTTTTGCGAAATTTTTTGATATGAATTGATAAATTTCGATTCAGTGGAAAATTAGAATCGGCATCGGCACCGATTTGAAGAAAGCCCAGCTAACGTTTATATATCATCTTTGAAATACATACATATATGTCTATTTTTTTCCAGCTTTATCAACATCTGCAATCACATTGTCTTGATTACCTAGTATTGAATTAATAACGTTCAGATTTTCACACCGACTTCAAAATTCTACGAAAGTCTTGTATTTAATGTTGAAACAAGTAGCAAATTACCTTTACTATAATTATTTTATACTTTTTAGGACTTAGCATTTTTTGGAATCGGTTTTATTTATTATTTTTACAATTTTTACACACTCTAAGGTTCAGCATAGATTCATTTACACTCAGACGTGCATATTATGTTATTTTAAGGTTCTTAGATTAATTTGAATTTTGTTTATTCGCTATTGTCTACTTCTTACAATTGGATAACATTACTTGCAAATTAGGAAGTTTTTAGTTAGAGAGTAGTAAATAATAATTAATTTTAAGTTAATCGAATTATACTTCAGCGTAGTAAGCAAATTTAGCAAGTTTATTTTGCTGGATTTAAGGCAACGAAAATTAGTTCTCTTGACCATTGAAAGATAAGTTGGTAGTTAAAGCGATTGACCGTTTAGCCCCCATATAAACGTTATTGAGTTTTGTTTTGACTGAAAAATTCATAGTAAACATTACAGAAGCGGCAATTATTTATAAAGCTTTCGACACGAGGCTTCTATTTTCAAAATATTGACATACCGGCCCAGCCAATCTATCATAAACAATAATTTAAAATTACCAAAAGTTTTGAAAATTTAAAAATTTTCCAGACATCTGCGCACGTTTCGTTCAAGTTCACTTGTTTATCGAAAATGCGCTACTTGAAAAAACGTTATGAATAAGCATTTTAAATTTTGTTAGCATCTTAACTAGAAATCTTATAAACAGTTTAATTGCACTTAACCTCGTCGTGAGCTTCGCTGATAAGACCGTAGCACAAGCCACTCCATCTCAGCAGTTAATGCGAGGCAAACTTACTTTCCCACACAGTAAAAACATTAAATAAATAAATGAAGATCAGTTGGTGAGCATACCTGAAGTGGACGATAAACTGAGATTCTTCTGTTCCGTCTAGTGGCCGACGAAGAGTGCGTCTAAGTCTGCGACTTGTTATCAGAAACAAATTCATCGTCGTCGCTTCGAAAATACTCACACGGGCTGAAATGGAATTGGTGCAGACATCGCAGTAAAAAAGGTCATACTCATAAAGCTGATAACGGCGGACCACTATCTAAGCAGCTGACTGATAAAACTCCAATTCAGCCCGCGAATTTCTCTGTATTTCCATTATCTGGGAATTAAAAATGAAGTCACTTGATTGGGACGATCCTCGGAGTGGAGATCTTTTAAGACCGCGCTAGCTCGATCCGAACTTCATTCTGGTTCAGACAACTTGAGCGTGCCGTGAGCAAACGCAAATGTCGGCGGTTAATTGCTAAACGAGCAGCCAGTGCGCGACTACTTGTTCACTATCGACACGACGGCTTCGGTGATCTTTCGTGTGATGTAAAATTTATTCGAACGACCTTACCCCAATTAGTCGCGTCGAAAGACTTTTGAGTTGATGCAGTGGATTAAGAAGTAATAAATATTAAAACAAGAAGTTCGTGGATATAAACGCTAAACTCATTAATTATGGAAGTGTACACGTCCGACAGCAGCGACACTGATGCAAGGGAGTACAAGACTTTAGACTATGCCCGACAAAATCTAAGTCTGGCTTCGGTGGACGATGGATTTCAGGTTATGTCCAAAACGGACAGGGAATCAAGCGACATTGAGACTATCCTGCTCCACCACAACCGTTTGGCGTCGGTTCCAGTGTCCATAAAGAAGTTCATCAACCTGAAAGTATTAGATCTTAGCTCCAATTGTTTAACATCCCTGCCCGAGGCGATCTGCACCCTCCCACTGGTCACTCTAATTGCAAAAAACAACTTGTTAACGAACAAATCACTGCCAAAAACCCTCCTGACGAAAAATGGCTCTCTAAAGGAGTTGAATCTGAGCGGCAACATGCTCACGCACTTTCCGGAACAGGTCATTGAGCTCAAAAGTCTCAGATACTTGTATTTGGGTGCCAATAAAATCTCAAATATCTCCAAGGACATCTGGAAAATGAACGGGTGAGTAAAGATAAAGAGATCACAGACGTTAGCTAAGCAGTTGATCGTCGTCGTTGTCATGCAGTGCGAAGAGATTGAAATACGCGGCCACTTGCTAAGTCTACATAGTAAGAAGTTTATTCTATCGCATATGTGTGCAAGATCAATCAGCGTAGTTTATTTTTGCTAAAATGCACTAAACTCTTCTGTATTTTATGTTGCTGTCCAAATTGTTTGAGCTTTCAATTATGGGCTGCCCAAGGCTGCTATCTTATCTACCACGAGCCCCAGAGTATCATTCTTTTTGAAAACAAGACGAGTACCGGAATTGAACATATTTTCTCGCAATAAAAATTGTATACACGATTTTTGCACCAGTATTACATTTTTTAGAGACCCCTGATATGTGTATACACACATAAACTGCTTAAAGAATCCTTAAAGATACTTTTAAGTTAGCTCTACCTAAACTTAGTCAATCTAGCTAAAACACGATTTAGCCGGTTTCACATTACCCCATTCCGAAATTTATCAGTTCCAAAGCGGAGAACTTTAAGAAAGTTTTATATAAGAATATGAACATTTTTGATTTCTATTGAAGGACACCAAAAAAACATTTATAAAATATTGTTTCTCAAACCTTTTTGGCCTAAGGAACTTACTACATCCTAATATTAAAGCATTCCATTTGGTTAACTGGGATTTTAAGTGGAATTCATTGAAAAACTCAAGAAATACATAGATCAGAATTGTTTAAAATTTGTGTTGTATTTTAATTATAGTTTAACTAGAATTGTGTCTCCACGCATCAAGCAAAAACTACTAAACAGATTTTAATGAAACTACGTCATTTCGTACCTTAGAGGTTTTTCTATTCCTGATGGGACCTAAGAATAATGTCTGGTTGATGAGGTTAAAGGATGAATGCATTAAGACTGTTTTTGAAATGTTTGTTTGCGTTTTATTGGTGCACATATTTAGAAAAACCTACTGAGCCAATTCAAATGAACTTATTAGGAAAAACGTGGGGTTCAACTAGAAGTAACTTTTAATGTTTATTTAATCACAAGATATGCGAATTTCATGTTTTCTAAGATTCACTTAAATTAAAAGACAACTGCTGTTATTTGAGTCGTTATTTTTGAAAGTAGTATAAGTCTAATTTTATAATATATTAATTTCAAAATTCCTCTAATTAAATCTTATCGTTTAGATAGCCCTCATGTGAATTTTTCAAAAAATTGAATTAGACCACTTTCAAAAATAACGTTTCAGTTATCTTTCTTTGCACTGTATTTTGAGTATGGTGCAAGACTAGAAATATACTGACATAAATAAATAAAATTGAACTCACTAAATCAATTTGTTACGATACAATTACATTGATCTTCCAAGTTCAAAAATCTTTGGGTAATGCACTCTATGAAGTCGTGAATTTAGCTTTGCGCCACTGTCCATCTACTTTAAAATAAATATACTCTGTTTCATTGAGTCCCTGTATTTAATTAAACGCAAATTGTTAAATTTATTGTGAAGTACATTTAGGACTGTTCAATCATTTAATACTTATTTGCTATAATTTAATCTTTTAAAAAGAGTTTCGCGAAAATCCATTTACTGTAACCCACTTTTTTAGAGGACTTTATTGCCTAAAATTCCTGTTGTCGAAAAATATAGAATTATTATCATAATATTGCGGTGAATCGGATTGCGGCGAAAAATTAGAAATAGGGAAACGGAAAATACATTCTTGAGAGATTTTTATTGAAGTAAAGGAATTTTAACATCAATAATATTGAGATTTTTTTTATGAACACCACATGCTAGAAAGAAAGAGTTCTGGGTAAATTATGAATTTTAGGTAAAACATAAATTAATAACAAATAAATAAAGTTTATTATATGCCCAGAAAAAAATGGTTTGTTGTTCACAACAAGCAATGAGTTTTGTTGGTATAAATACGATGGTTTTTTCTGAAACGTTAGCTAATAGTCGGTTATATTGAAAAGACCCCAATTACGGTCAGTAATGAGTTTGAGATGAGATAGATTGAAAGGTCACTGCAACACTATGTTAAATTTATTTTTAGTATTCAATAAAAGCCTTTTGTACATATAATTTTAAACAATACAGTGCAACCTCTTTAATTCGGACGCGCAATTTACAGACTGATAGTCCGGACACTTCTCTTTAATCCCGGCGAGCTTCGCAACAAAGCTATCGATGAAGAGGTGATTTCGAAGCCACAAAAATCGATTACAAATTTCTATTCGATTTTGTAAAGTTACATATGCATTACATTATAATTACTTATACGGTATATAATATTTATGTTACATTATTTCATAGATTTATTTTTTTTTGTCGAAAACAAATTTTATTTAAATATGTATATAAATGTGTTACATAAAAATGTCTAAGTTGTTAACGTCGTGTCGTTTAAATACTACATATTACATATAATGTACATCATTCACTTTTAGCTTAGTATCCAGTAATTCGGACGCACCTCTTGCATTTAATTGTCCGGATTAAAAAGGTTGTACTGTAGTTACATGCTATATTTGTTAGCAGTAACATAAACAAAATATCGCTTTAAAAACTTAGATCTTGCTCCTTTCTCAAAGTGAAAGACTCATTATAAAATGCATACAACAAATATTTGTGAATATTGTGTTATAAGTAATTTGGACAAATAAAAATTGTTTCATACGGATAACTGCTCATGAAGTTCTACTCAATGCAAATGACAATGGGAAACCTTAAGCCTACCCCTCAAAAGAAATAATTAACACACGAATGAATAGGTATTTTTAAAAACTAATGTCAATTTATGTACGTACATTATGTTCGGAATTATACTGTCTTGAAAGTGAAATGCTCTATCCCGTGGTATATCAGCTATAACTATTAAAAAGTAGTTTTTTTGTATGGGTGGTCTTTTAACTTCCTCTTGACTTTTAACTTCTTTAAACTTGAATGGTTTAGGATTTATCTCTTTCCTTTTCTTATTACAATAAATATTTGATAGTTTATATTTTAACTAAACACTTTTTGTATTTTTTGGAAGTATTTACATATTATTTTCCTTTTATTGTACAAAGTTTTGAAAAGCAATCTCCAAAGACAAAAGTAAAAATGTTTTCTTAAACTTTCTTCGACCTCCACTTTTTATTAAAACTACTACTACAATAATTTAAAGGTGGTTCTTGTCTCTACTGCCTCAACCGACACAATATCAATAATTTTTGCAATATAGTAAAAGATTCTATAAGTTTAGTTCTGGCATGAGCAAATTTAGTTCTTTTATTTTCCGGACATCTGATATTGTGAAAATATATTTATGTAGTCCGTCGAACTATGCAGAATTACTCAGTTTTAAGTTCTCCGAACCAGAAATGATGTATCCTTGCAGACTGACAAAGTTTTTATTATTCAACTTATAAATCGAACTAAATTGACTGACAAATCAACGTCGAGTATTCGATTTAACACTTCAATTATCAAAATGATGATGAAAACACAAACCAAATCGTAAATAAAAGGCAAAAACAAAACGAATAATTCAATTTTTAGAATAACTAGAAGGTAGGTAGAAAGTTGGTTGCTTAACGGACTTTTCAAGATATATTGTATTATTTTGTAACAAAGCAAATGGACTTTAATTTGACGCCCTGTGTATTATTTTTTGTCATTTATATTGATGAACTGGCCAGAAACATCCACAAAGTTTCCGTTGCATTATTTTCTCATTTTGAGCCAAAACTTGGTAAAATAATGATATAATGATATTATGTTGGTATGAAGGAAAATGTTTTTTTTTCGTAAAACGGTTACAAAGAAGAATATGTGGTATAAATAAATTTTTAACAAACAACTCTTAAAAGAAAGGTAGATATGTTATGTCTAATAAAAACAAAGGATTCTGCAAAATTATATTATTATAACCAAATTATTTCTCAAATACATATACATATAAAGTTAAATGGATGAGATGATGAAACTAAATAAATATAAATTCAATTAAAATGTTTTGAGTGGTGCGACATAAGATAACGTGAAGCGTCAGGTCAAGAGTTTAACTGCGCTACTCACTAGTATCGAAATTAATATGTAATTTAATAAAAACAAAAATGAAAATATTTAATACGACAAATACGCTAAGTATTGAAAATTGCAAATTCATGACATAGCATCATTTTGGGGCACAATTAACAAGATGATAAGCGAGTTTTGTGATTTTGATTACAAATTAACATTATCGCTTTATTAGTTTTCAAAATTCATCTTTTGTTACACTCTATCTCATTTTTGAAGATATCATTAAACTCTATTCCATAATTCAATGCGATTTCTCTTTTAATGATGAATTGTAGAATTATATAAAAATTATACTTAGGTACAGTTTTGTTTTCCCCAAATAAATGTACATGTGATTTTTATTATTTTATATCTTATCGCTTCTAGACATCTGGGAGTTCAGTGATGAACTCAGGGAACAATGGCCTAAAAAATGTTTTAGCATCTTGAAACGATAATATTTATGAACATTTAATTTTATCTTGATTTTTTTCTCTTTAAGTTTGCAGATATTATCCATGGGAGGAAATCTTTTAACAGAAGTTCCTGAAGCCGTCGGTAGCCTACTTCAGCTTCAGGCTTTAGTATTGTGCGATAATTTAATAGAACATCTGCCCTCTGGCATTGCGATGCTCAAGAATTTGAAATCCCTTCTTTTACACAAAAATCGATTGCGCCACCTTCCGAGGGACATAATTACACTCAAAAATCTAACAGAGGTACTATATTTGCACCCTATTTATACCAGCATTCACTATTTCTCCCTCTAGCTGAGTTTGCGAGACAACCCCCTGGTGGTTCGGTTTGTCCAGGACATGGCCTTAAATCCTGCGAGTCTCATGGAGTTGGCGGCAAGAGTGGTCAAGACCTCCTCAGTCCAGTACGGCCCCGGAGACGTCCCGACGACGGTGCTCGACTACCTGCAGAGCGCTAACTGCTGCGTGAACCCCAACTGCAAGGGTGTGTTCTTCGACAACCGAGTGGAGCACATTAAATTTGTCGACTTTTGCGGGAAGTATCGCATCCCGCTGCTGCAATACCTGTGCTCCTCGAAATGCATCGAGCCTGACCGGACTCGGGGGACCAACGAACCGGGGGCGAGCGGCTATATGATGCGGAAAGTACTCTTAGGATAAAATACTCTTAGCTCCTCGCATTGTTCTTGGCTGTTATTTTCATTATTAAAATCGACAATATTTCGTTTTAGTTATAAACAAAAATTAAATTTTCTTATTGTCCAATGCTTAAAATTAGGGATCTGTATTAAATACTATTTGCCCCGCACACCTCTTTTCATTACTTGCATTTACTCATATTGACCTTTTAAGATCAATTCAGTATAATACTATAAGTACATATTTCCGCCATTTTAAATACTCTGCCATCGTGGAATACGGAAAGGCTAAAATTTTTATACCAATATCTCACGACTTTAACAGCAATTATACTAAAAATATCTACAACATTGTAGCTCTGGGGTCTCTGAGGCGACAGAGTCGACATTCAAAACAGTGTTTCCTGTTCAAAGCAGATATTTTGTAAAAATACTCGTATACCTTTTCGAAAATCAAAAGTTGATTAGTGTCGTGTACATTTGTATGGGAAAACTAAAAATTAAGAATGATACAAAAATAATCGGTTCAATTATTTATTATTTACTTGTATTTAAACACAATTGTCCAGGATTTTTCAATATTTTAAATCGCCCGACTTACCTTAAAGTTTTGAATCTAGCTAAAAATTGACCCGTATTTCAGCCTTAAGCTCTTTAACCTGCATTGCAATTATGTCAGCTTTCTCGCTCATTCCGATGATGATATACTGGCTTTTTAATCTATGCGAGTTAACCATTTTGAGCTGCCAGGTCATTGATCTGGAAAATGATGCACTTTTAGCTCGAAAGAACGAATGAATATGGAGTTGCAATAAGCCGAAAAAGTGAAGCCATTTCAAAGATGTGTGAGTAAAACTACTAACCCATAGCAAAGCCTACGGAACCTACGTTACAAAGACTGTTCACTCCGGTAATATAGCTTCTCATTTTTCGTGACCTTCGTACCGTTATTTCTCCCAACCCCACGATCTTGCTAGAAGTCGATAGCATGCTTACGCATTGTGGTGAAAACGAGTAGAACAATGCTGACCCGGGGCTTGGAATTTAGAGGAAAACAGAGGCTACAGAGTGCCGACAGGCGATCACTTAAAACTGAAAGAAAACGTTCATTGAATTAAATAAATGCATGAGCTTTACTAAATTGTTTTTATTGTAAAATAGTTGAATATTTCTATTGCAATTTCTAAGAATATAATATATTCTTTGTATACACGTTTATTTTTTCTTTTTCCTGAATTATACGTATTCTCAGAGATTAAAATGTCTAATAAAATATACTGAGTAGTTCTCTGTTGGCTTTAGATATAAGTTCCCTTTAATGTTTGAAGTGAAAACAGTGTAATTTTTTCTAAGGAGGAAGAAGCTCATGGCATAAAAAACCTCCTTATTTATTTCAACAACAATAATGTTAATAGGGGTACCGGTTAATTCGTGCGGTTTTTTTTTCGAAAATTGAAGCTTTATTGTGAAAAAATGGTTACAAATTTAATATTCGAAGTATTGTCCATCGCTAGCTATAACCTTTTCGCATTTTTCTGGCAATTCACGAATACCCTTTCTGAAAAATTCGGCCGGCTTCTCCGCTATCCACGAATCGATCCAATTTTTGACTTCTTCATAACTGGAGAAGTGCTGGTCAGCCAGGCCATGTTGCATTGATCGGAAGAGATAGTAATCGGATGGCGCAAGGTCTGGACTATACGGCGGGTGGGGTAGGACATCCCATTTGAGCGTTTCAAGGTAGGTTTTGACGACCTGTGCAACATGTGGCCGAGCATTGTTCTGTTGCAAAATTACCTTGCTGTGCCTTTGTTCATATTCCGGCCGTTCCCATTGCTTTTAGACGATCGGAAATGGTTTGTTGAGCGACGCCAAGTGATTTTGCAAGTTCTTCTTGCGTTTGGGATGGATCTTGGTCGAGCAGTGTCTCCAATTCGTGGTCTTCAAACTTTTTTGGCTGTCCGGGCCGTTAATCGTCCTCCAAGTCAAAATTGCCACTTTTAAACCGTGCAAACCACTTCTGGCACGTACGCTCAGCTAGAGCATGCACACCATACACTTCCACCAAAATACGATGACTTTCGGCAGCCTTTTTCTTCATATTGAAGTAATGAAGAAGTACTCCCCGCAAAAACACTTTATTCGGCACAAAATTCGACATTTTCAGAGTAAAAAAAAGTATTGTTGTTTACGCTTCAGCTAAATGACACATACTGATTCTGAAACTATATGACAGTAGCTTTCCATCACATATTTGGAAAGGTGAATCACTGGAATATAAAACAAGTTACGCCATCTGTTAGAAAAACGCACGAATTAACCGGTACCCCTATTATTATACAAATTTAACAATGATCAATCTTAAAATACATCAAAAAGGTTTGACTAAAACTCATAATAAATATTTAAGTCTACGCGTAATATTTTAAAAGAACAAATAAGTTGAATTAAAATTATGAATCACAAATACCTCATATTTATTTTTACTGTCAAATTTTTTAAACTTTTTATTGTAATCTTTGATAATATAATATATTCTCACTCTAATATGTAGTTTTACAAGAAATTCCAATGGAAACATCTTATAAAAACAATATTTGACAAGGAATTTCCTGAGTGTCTATAATATGTGTTAACAATTAATTTCTGTAACCCTTAATTTATACTGATCCTTAAAATATTTAAAATCCGCTAATATACATATAAATTTTAAAACATTATGTGCGGAATAATAACTTAAAACAAAGTTAAAGTAAAATTGATTTTTCTAAAGGTTGGTAAAGTTATTACTGAATTTGAATTTAAACTTTAGTTTTATATATTATTTCCGATTCGTTTAGAACATATTAAAGATAAATCAATGTGAATTAATAAAAATAACATAAATATTTTAAATGGCAGGCTCACGTAATGATGATACACGAAAAAAACTTTTTATATTAAATACCTCTACATAATTATTTTATATAGTTTACCTGTCATTACCCATTGGTACATTGAAAAAATTAAGTTGAGGATGATCGTCATTTTTAAGGCCACACGCTAAACACTTCACAAGACGTTTTCCTCCCATCTTTCACTCGCACAGCAATTATTAATTAATACCACAAGAAACTGTTTTATAATTGGTCTCTTATACCAAAATATCAGTTTTAATGCACAAACAATTTCAACACAAAATATTACAATTTTCAAAATCACGCGCGTAATTTCAAAAATTGCACAGAAAATCGAGTAAGACACAATCCAAAACAGTCACCCTGTCCTTTGAAGCGAACGAGCTACCGCTGCGTATCGGCACACATTAGCATTCGCCGTCGATACGCATAAGTAAAACCTATGATGAAAAAACGTAAACAAACTTATATGTGAACCTCTTCAATGTGTGAGGCAGGACTTCGAATTTCGGCAGTTCCTATCTGAAAAGCCTTGCGTGTCGGCACCAATACAATGACAGGGAAACCCAGTGCTTCGCCGATACGCAAAGTACTAGGTGAGCTCTTGTTGCGTAGTGTTTGTCGGTACTTGTACCTGCTGCCGTCGTTCTTGCGTATTAGGCAATTTAAACGAGAATTTGGAACTGGAACCAGCTCTCTTTTCGACTAATAGGTAAATTTTTTGTTTTATTTCGCTGAAAAGTGACCATAGAGGGAGTAAACTGCGTCGCAATATTAGAGTGAACATTCTTTGTAACTAGGTTGCATATTCTTTGCCCATACATATTAGTCAGCACAGGCGTAAAATTTTTGCTCATACTTCAGAGCGGTAGACTTGTCAAGTGCAGTGAGCAAACGAGCAAAGAGCTAATTTTGTGATTGTTTCGTGTTTTATTTCCATTAAATGTGGGTTATAAGGCGTAATTTTGATGATTTAAAATGTTTTTAATTTGCGGAACGTGCTAATTACATCTATTGCGGGTTATTTTAAAGAACAATTTTTTTCTGGCACTGCGGAGCGGCATAGAAGTGTTATCAAATTAGTCTCTTGGAGGCACCTGCTGCACATATGGACATCGTTCGGGAACTTAAAATCCAATAAAAAGTAAAGTAATATATCTATCGATATATGAATTTATGCTTTATCGTTTCCAAACAAATTTTTATGGTGACGTCTTTGTCTGCCATTTGCACATATCTGACAATTTTTCTGCAGAGAAAACCACTTCAGTTACGAATCAATATCTTTAGATAAAATTCAATCATTTACACAAATGAAAGCACTAAGTTTAATTTCTTTAAATCTATAAATCTGCGCATTTTTGCAGCCAGGAAGAAAACAATTCCCATACATGTGTTATCAATGTGTGTTAAAATAACACTCAAAAGATATAATTAGCACTCACAAATTACAAACATAAAAATTACACCTTATAACCCATATTTAAGGCGGGATCCCAATGTATCCGATCCGATCCGTTTCGACGAGCTGTCAAAGTTGAACACACGTAGTGCTATGGAAGTGGACACAATGAGCGATGAGCAAATTTCAACTTTTGCCGGAACGACGGGAAGCATAACCTCACAAATGAATTACCGCACACTCAGTTTGTTTTCACAGACAATTGCCAAACAACGATTTGGGTCGGAAACATTGTAACCACATGTCCGTCGGGTCGAAACAGAGCAGACCGGATCTGATTGGATCGGAACGGTGCGGATACATTGGGATTCAGCCTTTAATAAAAACAAGCACAAAATTACCTCTTTTCTCGTTTGACAACCAATACCTCTTTTTGACATTCAGTAGCCCGATTTTTGAGTCCACTCGTGTATAGGGATTTTGCACGGTTCGTCGACTCCAAGTCACAAATTGTTTGATTAAGCAGTTCGCGCAAAATAAATAAATCGCAATTTAGTTAAAAAAATTAAAGGAAGTGAATTTTAATGAACGGGTTGGACAGAAAGTGGAATTTAATGAGCATGTGATTGAATTGGAATGTGTACAGAACAAATGTTATTTGTCAGCAAATTTAAACAAATTCTAACTATCGCGTTCGTATATGTTTACCAGGGAGTGTTGGGGAATGCAGATGGTTTCTCTTTGTTCAGCCCTGCCGAGTCTTAAACCTGAAGAAGGTTGCATTTTATTGCGGTCAAGTTGTCAACTATAATATGTAAGTCAAATATGTTTCTAGTTTTTCGGTTGTTCCTCGCCGTCAAAGTTTTCGGATAGTAAATAACTAATTTTATAAAAGTATGCAAGTTCAAAAATGTTCACAACTCGAAAACAATAGGTGAGAAAAGTCTGTCGTGCTCTCACACTTTAAAACACGATCCAATTAAGTAACTCTTTGCCTCGTATTGCAGCTTTCTGAATTAACCTTCTCAGCAAATTTGCAGATTTTGTTAATTGCTTTCATTTCACTCTTTAACTCTTACGTAGAATTAAAAGACTAAGTCTCGAAATGTCAGAAGAAATAAGAATTAAGAATGAACCAGTGGATCCAGAGTACGACAGAATACTAGCAGAAATTAAGCCCGACCCTGATGAGATTCCAGATGGGTTTTTCGATGATATCGTCAACGACAAGGGTCTGGACGATCTAATTAACAATGATAATGATCAATTGGAGGACACCAAGCCCATAATTCCTCCCGTGGAGGTAGCGCGAAGCGCGGATCCAAGTTCCGACACAGATAGCTACGTCGATATGGAATTATGCAGAGAACGGATTAAGGAATTAAAACAGCTTTTGAAGTACAGGAAGAAAAAGAAACGAAAACACCACTCGTCTAACTATGATAAATCACCCAGCCGAAAAAAAATGCGAAGTACTTCGCGGCATTCGAGGGATAAGAGCCGTTCTAGAAAACGATCCAGATCAAGTAGTGATGGTGGACACCGGCATCGCAAAAAATGCTATAGCACCGAGACGGAAGACATAGAACCACCAAGAGTACAGAAAATTAAGGGTAAAAGTATTGATTTTTTGTAATAATATTTGAACATACAAGCCTCCTTTTATTTTAGAGGAACAAACAGAAGAGAACGTTACTGTGGATAATGCTGCAGAGGAAAATTTTGAAGAAACTGAAGAAACCCGTCGTGAAAGAGGTAAGTGATCCACGATCCACGTTATTTGCTGGAAAACGCTTATCATAGAGTACTGAAATCTGAACCGCAAAGCAAAAAAAGCTCTCTAACACAAACATTAACTTTTTCCTGTAAGGGGAGGTCAAAGTATTTAATCGAATTTTTTGATCATTTTTCTTTTTATTTTTTAATTTCAATGTATAACATCTCAAAAATATTGTGTCCAAATTTCAAGACGATCCGAGCAAAATTGGCAAACTTATGAGCATTTGAGCGACCGTTGCTCTTAACCGATTTTCTCTATACCTGCGGGGCCGCACTTACCTGGCGTGCGATTCTTTCCCTTTATAATTCCTAAATTTAAGAGTTTTGAGTAGACAAGAACAAAAAGATGCTTTAGATCTTCTTGATGAAATCTCATTGCTCTATGGACGTGGCATTAATGACTCTGTGTGAATTTAAAAGAATCATCGAGTTTTATTTCGAATTTTTTAGTGTGCAAAACTTTAAAGCGTTTTACTGAAACTGGTCTTTTGTGAAGTCCGTGTTCATCATAACTCAAAATCTACGGAATCGATCGTTATGAAGTTTTGCACAGTACTTCCTCACATTATTCACCAGGTAATGCTGGGGGCTTTTTTGTTTTAATAATCATTTTACAACAACAAATGAGCCGATTTGTTTTTTTAGCAAAAATCAGCATTTTGGCTTCCACTTACTCCCAATATTTTTAAAAATCAAAAACACAGGAAAACCTCCCAGGGTTACCTCGAGAAACATCTTGTTTAAAAATTTATTTTGATTTTTTGGTTTCTGATAATTCTGTTGCGAGTTATGATGAACACCATAAAACACCTTTTTTTCGAGGCGCTTCCTGAAATTTACCATTATTCGGTTATGGATATCTATTTTACAATACAAAAAATTATACACATATTTTGCACATATTGTTTTATTATGTGTAAATTGAATTCATAAATTAGCACTGCCCGTATCGCCAAAAAAAATGCTTGAAAACATGCCATTTTTTCACCGAATTAACTTTAACCTCCCCGTAAGGGCAATCATCTCACCATTGCGATTATTTTGAGAAATAAAACAAAAAATGGTACATTAATTACGAAGAGCATATAGGCTTAGCTCCGAATTCTTCCACATAATTTACACTTCATATAAATGCATTCCACAATTTAAGTAAATCGAAAGGAACTGTTTCACTTAAAACAACGGAAATTAAAACTTGTATATTCCTATTTATTAAACAACTTTTTATTTCTTTAAAAACATGAAGTTTCAAGTTGTGTTTCGGTTCACGATCAAGCGACGATAGTAACTGATTTATTGTGTTATCTAGAATTTAAATAGTAACTGTGAGTTGGTGATTTTAAACTGTATTATTTATTTAAAATCATTTTGTATTTGCAGTGAAAGTGTAGACGTACTTTTAATCAGATTTGCTTGCATTTGAATATTTTCCATTAAAGCTGAACAATCTCAGCGTATAGAAGGAGTGGCAGTTTTTTCGTGTTTCCTTAAAAATTGTCGATGAATATTTCAATAAATTTTGAACTTTAACCGTCATTTACACTGCTGTGCAAAACATTTAGGTCACATATCAAGCTAGGAAATCACTTGATGTTTTGCCTTCTAAAGGTCAACGGAAATTCTTAGTCAAAGATCAATTTATTTGGACCAGATATCAAAAACAAGTTCGTTAGAAGGTTGGCAGGAAAGGAATTCGACCCTAGATTTACAGTTAAGACCATTAAACATGGGGCGGGAACATAATGGTCTGGGGATGTTCCTCGTATTATGGTGTTGGGCCCATTCATTGGATACAAGATGTTCTAACTAAAGAAAAATACATTGAAATCCTTCAAACCATTATGCATCCATTTACAGATAATAATCTACCCTTGTTTTGGCAGTTTCAACAGGAAAATGATCCTAAACATACTGCCAAAGTAACGGAAAAATGCTTTCAATGGTATTAAACTTCTTGAATGACCCATACAGTCTCCAGACCTGAATCCCATAGAACATCTTTGGGACATGTTAAAAGGGCACTCAGTAATACACCCAAGCCACAAAATAAAATCGCACTCTGGGAAAATGTTCAAAAAATTTGGTATGAAATATAAACTTCATTATGCCAAAGTTATGCCAGGAAGGTATAGAGCAGTTTTAGAAAATAAGGGCAGTACTACTAAATTGTAACATTGTTATTTTTTTGCACAGCTAAAATCGTAGAAACTTTGAAGTTTTTGTTTTACTTCTTAACATTGTTACTTGAATTCTATAGTTGTGTTTGTTTTTCTTAATTGTATTTTACCGTATTAGAAATGGGAATAGATTACAAACACACAAATTATTCTCTTCAACTTTATTTTATTTATGAACCGATCTTTGCTCAGAAAGAGTTGCATCTAAACTGAACGTAAAACGTCGCATCAAGAAGATATCCTAGGTAGCACCGACCGTAGTCTACAGTCTGCAGGCCACATGTTCAAAGCACTTAAACTTAAGTGGGTGCAATAAAATAATCTTCCTGGGAAAAACCTATGCATAAAGTGCTAATTTGTTTATGCTTACATTCTACCTAAATCTAAGTCCTTATACCTGCATACTGACAAACATATAATGAGGAAAATTTATTTTTGGAATTTCAACATACCGGTATTGAAAACAATTAATTGCTTTGACATAACTCCTCGCTTTTTTGTACAATTTGAAAAATAAAGTTTTTAGGTATGTCTGTGCTTATTATTTTGCACACCAGTGTACATAGGTTAGGTTAGGTTCAAGTGGCTGCCAAAAAGAGGCCCATTGTGATACCACGTGGGACGAAACCCCGTAATAACTAACCTTCAAACCATTTGGAATCTTTAATGAACTGCTCCAGGCTTTTAATCCTGACGGAGCTCAGTTCCGACAGATCATTAAAGAAAATGGAGCCCAGGCTCCGATTTCTCCGTACTGCTAATGCTAGGCATTGAGACAGGAAGTGAAGGATATTCTCTTCCTCTTCCTTGACCAGACTGATTTCATTTCGAGCAGCCATGCGGCTGAGCTCCGAGGGGCAGTCCGCAACGACCTTGGATGTCCTGTGAACTGTTAAAGCCGTTCTCCAATGCTCAACTACGAACCAACCAAAATCGCCCTATCGCGTCCCACATTCATATCGGCCTCATATTCCCTTTCACTCGTGTTTTGGTCGACCGGGCTAACTTTTTCATGTGTGCGTTCTAACCACACAGTACTAGTCGCCCATTCAGCAAATTATTGTACTAGATGTAGTGACAGCATTAAAATTTCACAAATCACAACATTTTGTAATTAATGACTTAAAGGTATAGTGATTCTATGCAAAATTACTTAGTCTAATACTTACGGTAAATATTTCGAACTACTTCAATAATTGCGCTATATTCGACTTCAATATTGAGAAATGAAAATTAAGTGAACCCTACGTCATGACGCGCATCAAGCTTAAAATGGCGCTGGGGATTAAAGGATTATCTTACCTTGAAGACGGTTTTGTCGCATTTTTTAGCATAACTACAGGCAAGGATATGTGTTTTACACGATAATTTCCCCATTTCACTGCTTTCGTTGGTTGATTCGTGCATTGGAGAACGGCCTTTACTAGCGATTTAATCGCAGGTTGACTATCGCTAAAGATACGTATGTTGACCAAGGGCTTCACTGTAGCCCTCAGTCGCGCGATTGCCTGTGAAATGGCCATGACCTAAGCTTGGAATACGCTGCAATGGTCTGGCAGTCGGAAGGAGATTTCTATACGCATTTGTTCAGAGTATTACCTCCACCCACTTTGCCGTGCTTCTTGGAGCCGTCAGTGAAAACCTGAATCGACCCTGGTTGCAAAACCAGACCCTCCTCCCATTCTTGCCTCGAGGGAAAGGAGGCAGTATTACCGGTGCCGAATGATGGCTTGGGAACCATGTAGTCCACCGTCAGTACGTGGCCCTAGAATCCTAGCATGCCCGTAATCTGTGCGTGTCGAGCTGTGAACCGCGTTGAGCCTTGAGGCCGAGGATGCTGCCGTTTGCTTGCCAAACAGGTCCAGGTGAATGAAGTGGAGCATAGTGTTTAGGGCCTTAGTGGGGGTGGATCTGAGGGCGCCTGTAATGAGCAGGGACGCAAACCTCTGCACCTTCTCAAAGCCTGCCCGGTTGCAAGCCTTATCAAGGGCCGGCCACCAGACTAACACTCCATACCCAAGTTTAGGTCTAATAACGGCCAGTGGATGATACGGGGCCCCGACCTCCATTTCCTTCCGACAGCTTTCCTACAAGAGTACAGAGCCGTGGTGGCCTTGCGCACTCTTTCCTTAATGTTGGCTTTCCAATTCAACTTTCTATCAATGATCAGGCCCAGCTACCTGATTTGATCTGAAAGTTGAAGGTTGACACCCTTTAGTGTTGGTGTGACAAAGGGGGGAGTTCAGTGTTTCCTGGTAAACAACACTAGCGCGGTCTTATCCGGATTGACCCCCAAGCCGCATCTGTCGCACCACCGTGCAAACTTAGCCAGAGCACGTTGAAGCACCTCCGCCAAGGTGTTCACATGTTTGCCCGAGACTGCCATCGCAATGTTGTTGGCACAAGCGACCACTTTGCACTCGGAACCGTCTAATGCGAAAGAACCAGAGAGGCAAAAAAGATGTGAACTGTAGTTTCCTCATCCTCTAAGCATAGTCCACATTCAGTCTCAGCTTATAAATGTCTTGTCTAGGCAACTTCTACCTTTTTACTAGGCAAATGGTATTCTATGGAGCGATATGGATTTCTCCAAACAATGTCTAATAATGGAGGTCCAACAGTCTCTCCATTGTTTTCAAGAGAAATGAAGTTAAACTAATTGGTAATGGGATTGTGGCAGCTCCAGCGGTCTATTGCACTGCGTGGAGATGAAGTCTACCACTGCCTTCCTCCATAAGAGGTATTGTACATACACAAAGTGACCAAAGAGTCCATAATCGTAGGATGTTCTGTAAGAGAACTGGAGAAGTCCTAAGACCTCTAAAGGGTTTAAATGGTGGCAAGGAGGTCACTGCCTACCTAACTCTGTCTATGTCAAAAATTATACTGGTCTTACAAAAAGCTCTGTGATTGAGGTCGATCCCGTGAACGGTAACTGCGGGAGGAGCAGTGCGCTACATTCCGGCCTACCTGGCATTTATGTACGTTTTATTTTCTCCTAGCATTTGATCTTTGGCGTTCGATGCGATTAGGAAGCATTACAGAAATTCTGGAATTTTTTAAGAAAAAATCTTCCAGGTGTATGTATATATTGTAACCATAATGTTTTATATATTATATTTTGCGCCACTTATTAATACTTCTCTGTACTATTATTCTTGTAATACTTTCTATTGAATTATTTACTCTATATTTATCATAATTCTTAACTTCTGCTTTTATATTGTTGTATTTGTTTACGTTCACTTTTTATAAACATTATTTATAGCTTTCTTTGCATTATTTATTCTCGTCATGTATTATATTTTAATATTCCTATTGTTACAAACTATTTTAGAATTACGTTTGAAGTATTTTTCACTTAATTGTAGCAGCTTCAAAAAGACCTAGTGGTCGAAAGTGTTCAATTCGGCATTGTCAAAAATCGAAAAGAACCCATCCTTGGATTAAAATCTTTTCCTGCCCATCTAATGAATCTCTTCTTGGACAAATGTGGAGAAATCGATGTGGCTTTGAAACCGACAACCGCAATATTTGGATTTGTGAAGAGCATTTTCGTCCAGAGCAAATTGGAAAAAGGCATTTAAGGAAAGAATCAATTCCTTCATTGAATTTAAATCCTAGTCCAGAAAAAGCGGACGTTTTTATATTAAAAATGCCTTCTCAAAAGCGTAGGCAAAGTTTCGATGTGGGAGAAAAGAGTTTACAAGGACATGCACCAAGCAAGCGAAATCGATCTTCATCTCCAAAGAGCAAATGTAACAATTGCTATAGGAATATTAAAATTTCTAAATTTTACAAGAATAAATACTTAATTATAAAAAAAAAACTAGCCGATCTGGAAAAAACGGTAAAAAGTTTTAAAGCAAAATATAGAAAACTTAATGTAATTCATAAAAATTCATTAAAAATAAAAGAATGTAAAGAGAAATGTCAATAAACAATTAAGTGAAACTGGAAAATTTAATTCATCTGAAAATTGAAAAAGTGTTAATGAACACAGATAAATCAGTACGGTCACCAGAAAAAAAATTGCTTTGCCAAAATATATTTTACAGAATGAGTCAACAACCTACAGTGACGAGTAAAATAGATCACATGTTTTCTTCGTATGCGTTCTTTTCTCAATTATAACAAAACTATAAGTCTTTCTTCTATAATAATACCGAGAAAGTGTTTTTCTTTACCATCATTTTGCTATGCTACAAAAGTTCGTGTCTGTACATCATGTCATCAGTTTTGTGCGCTCTCTGGAAAATAACATAAACAAAGTTTTCTCAATAATTTATCCAAAGGCCCCTATTTTATTAAGCTCACTTATTCTTTTAAGCATAAATAAGCCCACAAATTCTCGATGGGACTTACATCTGAGGACTGTGCGGGCCACTTTAAAACAGAAAATGTTTGAGTCCCAAGCCATTCTGACGCAATTTTTGCAGTGTGTTTGGGATCTCCGTCATGTTAGAAAATGACTTGCTTTTCTTTGATTTGAATTATCCTTAAAGCTGAGCGTAAGTTCGCTTGCAAAATTTGAAGGTAATGCTCCTTTCGCTTTATACCGTCAATTCTCACCAAAGACCCCACTCCATTTGCTGTGATGCAACCCCAAAGGAGAATGGAGTCCTTCCATGCTTCATGGTCTGTTTGACTATGCCTATAGTTGAAGTTGGGGAGTTTTGGTCCAGTGCCAGGAACAAAACGACCATCCGGCTCACTGTTTTACCTTCGTTTCATTGGACCAAATAACCTGATAATTCACTATCACCTAATAATTTAACCGGTTTTTTGTTTTTATTTTACCTGTTTCCAATCATCCATTGACCATTCTCCGTGCGACGCGAAGGCTTTACGCGCAGCAACATTTTTTCTTGTTAAAGCGCAGGTTTTTGTTTCTTCTCCGCTGCCACTATATTTCTTAAAGCACGCCGTTCTTTTCATTCGCAAATGTTACTATTTATTGCGGCAACTGCTTCTTTAGGTGTTTTTACTTTGGCGATTTTAAGCAAACGAGCCATTTCCCTACTTTGCCGCAATGATGTTCGCGGTCTACCCGCTTTCTTGCCGTATGTGTTTCTATTAAACTCCTTTTGTATTTTAATACCCATTGGTTGGCTAATACCACATTTTTAAACTACTTCACTTGTTGAAAGACCACTATTTAACATTTCCAATGCCTTTGTGTTAATTTCTAGCCTTATTGCATGCATTTTGCTTTAATAAAGTGAAAAAAGATCTACCAACAGCGCCGGAATATAACGTAAAACGTAAGTGAGTGACAAATTTTTGCTAGAAAAACAAATAAATAAAACCGATTTAAAAAATCCCAAGCTCTGAAAAATATCAAATAGTTATATTAACAATCCGCTGCCACCACTCTCAACATTAAACACAAGACTTTCCTAGATTTTTGAAGTCGGTTTGAAAACCTGGCTCATGCATATTAATTCAATAACTACTAAAAAATTAAGGCAATCAGATTGTCTTGATTACCTAGTATTGTATTAATATCAGTCAGGTTTTGATTTCGCAATCCGTCACTTTGTGGCGGCGGCCATCTTGGACCGATTTCCATCAAACATAGCTAAGAACACTCCCGACTAATTCACCTTTCAAACAAAAAAAAACAAAATCAAAATCTGTTCATGCGTTCGGGAGCTACGATGCCACAGCCAGACAGACACGTCAAAATTATAACACCCCGTCGTTTTTGCGTCGGGGGTTAAAAATGGGGTTCAAAGAAAAGGTTCGGGTTTGTGCCCAAGGTTCCAAGAACCATAAATATTTTTTACTTTTGGATATGATGCTGGAAAAGACTTCAGAAACGTTTGTATGAAAACAGCTATAAAGACTCTTGGTGAAGTAGTTTCTTGTTTTTTTTTGTGTGCAGGAGAGTTATGTGACTAAAGTGACGAAAATGTGTACAAAATTAACAGAGAAACATATAAACCCGAAGATTTTTGAAAAATCTCGCTCAGGTATTTAGCAAAAATTTAGCAGGTGAAATTAAAGTAGCTGTAGAGCTTAACAAAGTTCAGAAAATTTGCAGCGAAACAACGATTTGCACAGCTAAATTTATAGAAAAAATTGACCGATAATGCGATTGTATCGTAATAACGAAGATATGAAGATGTACGTACACACGTAAGCAAAATGCGGAAATATACAACAAATGTGAAGAAATAATTACGAAAGACATTTTCGATGCCGAAGCCAATATTGAATTCACCTCGATGAGATGTTTTAGGGGCTCTTTACTTTATAAAATGAAATGTTGCCTAACTTCCGAACTCCTCCATTTTCAACTGTCCAAGGAAACCGCTGAATATAACTCTGGTAGGAAAAGTAAGAGCATCACTATTATAAAGTTCATGAATGGTGTAATTTATAAAAAATAAAAATACCAAAGGCTTCATTGAAATTTCAATTTAAAAATATTCTGTAAATAATTTGTCTCATATAAAATTATGCGCTAATATTATGTTTTTTGTTTACTTTGCAGTTATAAATATGTGTGTAACTTTTATTAATACATTCGTGAAGCCCAGGGAACGACCTATAAAAACAAGGTTCTTCTACACGCCTTCTGTGATACAGGTCAGTGATGACGGTCATTTGCTAGAATATCGATCACCACTGAACCACATTACCAATGTCCAACATAAATTTAATTCACTATCTGCCTACGTAGACATACAACAGTTTGGTCTTAGAACTTTCACGGATCCTGTTACGAATGTATGTAAAGAAATTGGATTTGATGTGCCACAATTAATGGATAAGTTAACTATGAACGAGCTACCGCAAGCACTTAAGCCTGAAAAGACCAGTGACACTCTGTTCAAGGATGGAAAATTCCACACCCCATTTTTCACAGACGCAGCTACGCAAACCGAAGAGTTGTCCTGCATTTCTTGTGTCCAACGGAAATTGAAGACGTTTGCGGAGCGAGGAGTTATGGCGATCCCTATGAGAGCGTATAAAGGGATTCAAACAGAAAGTGAGGAGGTGCTCCCCATCATGAATACAATATCTTTGCTGAACTCGTCCCAATTACAAGCACTAAAGGATTTCTCAGAAATAATAAGAGCTCCGGCCCCAACATATCCTAACGATATTTTCAGACTAAGAGAGAAATTAATGGAGATATTTAATGTGTCCCAGCAATCCTGTGTCATGGCTGCAAATGTGACACCAACAGGAAGTGCACAACTTTCAACAGCGCAACAAAGGAGATATAATACTCCGATGCAAACGCAAGCTCAAACCCAATATAATATAAATAATCCTGCAAATAGTTCGCAAATTTCACAGCCAAATTATAGTGGATTGATAGGGCACCCACAAAAGCCAACTCAGTTTTTCAACATGAACCCACAGATGCAGCAAAATCAAACCTTCCCTACACAACTTGCGCATACGAGCATGAATGCACAATACCAATATCAGTTGCAAGACGAACAAAACCAACACCATTATCCACAGCATACCATGTCGATGAGCTCGCAGTACCACACCCCACAACCTGTCGCTCCACCCAACGTTCGGAGGGAGGATCCTCGTCATCGTGGAAAAGAAATTAATGCCAATAACGGTTCAGCTCCACCGCGAGCCAATGACGTGGCGACAGCACCAAGCTTGGGTCGCGAGCCAAGGAATTTCAAAAGTCGTCGGAAATAGAAGTCGAGCTTGTTATATTGCTTACTGATATCAATGTGGGAATGGTTATTTGATTGTATTATTTCTACAGCTCCTGAATTTGATTACTATAGAGACGAAATAAATTGATTTATAAGAGAGTTTTTGGAAGCAATAAACAATATATCCCTCTACGTCTTGTTTGTGGGACTCTCCTTGAATGCGTCAGCCAAGTTTGGTCTCCCTCTCAACCCATCACCATCAACAGAATTGAAGCAGTCCAGCACAAGTTCCCCCTCTTGCCTTGCGTGAGCTGGTCTGATCATCATCATCTTCCCTTTTAAGAAAACTTGCAAAAAACTTACTGTTTAAGTTCAATTATTAGTGGCATGTAACTTTTATTTATCCAAAGAAATAAATAAATAAAAGGTCTGTACTGATCAAAGCTCACTCTAGACTTAGTACTATTACGCCCGTTCTCCAATGTACAAAGCAGCCAACGAAAGTGCTGAATTGGCTGAATCCAGTATAAAGTAGAAATCACGTAGTTGTGCCTGCTACTTCCAAAAAACACTTTTGAGCGGTAAGGCTGCTGAATTTAACGTTTTTTTCTGTGCTGAAGTTATCGCAAACATTTTTATAAGTGCTTCGTATTATAATCAGTGATGTTTTGACAATATGTGGAACAAATGCTGCGCTTTACTATTCTAGTTCAAAATCGTTACTGAATGAGTGACTGTTCTTTTTGTTTAAGACGCACACATGTAAAGCGTTAGCCGATTTGACCAAAACAAAAACGGCTAAGACCATAATTCAAATAAAAATATGGCACGGGATGACACGATTTTGGTTGCTTGATCGATGCATTTATTTTTTTCTAGACTTGAACGGTTGTTGTAAACAGAATATAAAAATAATTTTTAAGTTGACACAATTGTTAATGCTGAAAAAGCAATTAGGATTAGAATATTTTATATCCTATACCATGTTTATACATATGTATGTTTGTATATAAAATCGAAAGTTGGTTTGTTTGTTGCTCAATCACGCTTAAACGCTGTATCCGATTAGTTTCATTTTTTGGCTAAAGATACTACAAGTTCCGTCGCAACATATAGGCTACTTTTTACACGCGAATTTCAAAATGGCGGGCCCAAGATGGCGGTCAAAAATTGCAAATATCAACGGATTGGTATTTGGGAGTTTTTAAATAACCTTACTGCAAATCTATTTTCGAAATTTGGAAATTCAATATGACGGCCAAAATTTTTGTACATCGGATGAAACCGGGTAACCCGTCACGCCTAGACGTTGGATCCGAGCTTTTTCAGTTTTTGGGTGAAGGTACAACATATTCTGGCATAAAATATAGGCTACTTTTTACTCACGAATTTCAAAATGGTGGACCTAAGGTGATGGCAAAAATTTGAAAATATCAACGGATTGCCATCAAAATTGGTGTTTGGGAGTTTTTGGATACCCTTCTCGCGAATCCATGTTCGAAATTTGCAGTTAGAGGTGGCGTATTCAAGCTGCCTTTTTTTCGCTAATTTCAAAATGACGGACCAAAGATGGTGGAAGAAAATGTAAAGTAGTAAGGGATAGACGTGAAAATTGGTATTTATTGCGAATATATGCTCGAAACTTGGAAATTCAAGATGGCGGATCCAATATGGCGCCCAAAATTTTTGTACTCCAGGTAAAATCGGGCAACACATCACGCTTAGACGCTGGATTCGATCAAATTTATTTTTTAAGTTAAGGTACTACATATTCCGGCCCAACATATAGATTACTGTTTTTGCAAATTTGAAAATGGCAGATCCAAGATGGCGCCCTAAAATTTAAAATTATCAATGGATTGGCAGAAAAATTGGTATTTTGGGGGTTTTTAGATGTCCTTATTGCAAAGCTAAGTTCAAAATTTGAGAATCAAGATGACGGACCCAACACGGCGCGCGGCCCACATATTTGTACACCGGGTGAAACTGGGTAACCCAGCTAGTCATATAATAAAACAACAAACATTGATAGGAAGAATTTCAAATTCTGGAGAAGAATTTAAAGACTTACCTTTTTTAGAAAATTATTAAAAATTTTATTTTCCGCGTTAACGTGCTCAAATATTATTTTTTGTCCAAAGTTGACCCACTCATTTTTAAAATTTATTAAAAAGATTGAAATCGCCAAAAAAGTTTCACTTCTGTCTCATGTACTGAGTTACAAACACGCATGCTCTTTTTTATACAACCGCAAATGAGTTACGAATTTTTGAAAAAATCGAACGTAAATTTTAAAAATGGTAATAAATACCTTGCCAAATTTACCAAAAAGCTTTTTATGTTTCTTGACTCTCGTAAATTCACTCCTTCTTCCTCAAAATAAACCTCAATTTTTTTAGTACATCAAGCGGAAAAGGAATAAAAATACCTTTCTAACGATTTCTCACTTATTAGGCTCCCTTTCAACATATAGGAATTGTCGAAATTTAAATTCAGTATTTATAGCTCGATAATAAGTGTGAATCCTTTTTCCATAGAAGTATGTATATATACTCCTAAAAGATATCCCGTAAATACCACTACAAACTTATGGAGAAGATAGATTGGGAGATGACCTACATATATAAAAACTAAATAAAAGTTTTACTATTTTTGAGATATTGATAATCCTAGAATCAGTTTCTTTGACCTAAAAAAGTAATTTTTGTTTAATGAAAAATTAGACCGTGTTTCATCTTTCTAGCGCAATAGTAGTCCAGCACAACTTTTGGTCCACCAACGAATTTCAGTAAGACAATTTTCAAACTAAAAACTCCCGAAGAGTACTTCGTAAAAAAGATTTTAGTAAAACATGTCAAACAAATAGATCAGAAAGCACAATTTTTTGAAAATATTAATCCGAAAATTGTGGTTTTTAATAAGGTATTATTATTATTTTTTGTTTTTGATTTTATCCGATAAGTATTTCCTCATATTTAAGAGTATACCGATGGATTTTTTTTTAATTTTGCAAGGGTAAAATTAAATATCAAGCACTTTCAATAAAAAGAAGAAACCTGTTAACAATATTGTAAAATTTAATGATAATACAAAAATCGTTTATAAAACTCTTGATCTACATATTTCTTATTTAATTATGAGACACATCAGAAAAATTGCCGAACATTGAAGCAGATGGAGCCCGATTTTCGTTGTGATTGTTTGAAATGCTTTCTTCGGCTTCTGCTTGAAGAATTTGAAGTTGTATGCTCCTCTGCACTTCTTCACGTTTGGCGTCATCTAATTTCCTCAAGCGACTTGCAATAAAATCGGCGAAGATTTGGCAGTCGTCAGTGCATTTCTCCACTAAGCACAGCGCCCTCTCTAAAACTGAGTTTTTCGCAATTCGCGATTTATACGTTCTTTTAGATTGTTTTCTAAGTGAAACGTGTTTCATTGTTTTTCTTCTCTTGAAGCACGAAGAATTGTATTCCTCCAAATTGTCCGCAGTTGTTTCTGTGAAATTTGGTGTGGGTTTACTAAACGACTGATTACATTTTGATGAATTTTCGACCTGAAAAAAAAAACAATAGATACGTCAATAACTACTTATACCCACTTTCTTTCTCCTACCCCAAAGACTTAATTCAAAAATATTAACAAAATTTGAGACATGTTCAGCGATTGGGAGAAGAACGAAAAGTCCCGCCTCAGGTTGAATGAGCAAATTTTTCTCGCAAATCAAATTTACGATGCTATAAGTTTAGATTTATCATAATTTCATCCAAATTATCAAGGAATTTGCTATAACAGTCGAATTTATAAAAATATTCTGTCTACTTTTTAACTGACAACAACTTAAAGTCCAGATCTAATTCATACTTAGAGATTAAGTGAAAATTTGTGCAATAGTTAATTGAAGTTTGGTAGCTTTATTCACTTTCTCATCTGTCGATACAAAATTATGAAACTTTGCAGAGACCTTGCTTTTCGACAAAATTACAATAATCCATGGTAATTTTTTATCTATCCGGGTCACAGGATGACCACGGTATGTACCAAGATTATCTCCGAGAAATCGGACCGAATATCTCAGGGAAATAGTAGGCGTTAATCAGCCGGATTCGGCGAGAGGAGACTGACAATTTGTTCAAAATATACATGCGCATTATGAAAAAACGACAGGTTTCGGTTCGTGAATGCGTCTGCAGTCAGTGCCATTTGAACTTGAAGAAAATTCAAGCCAATACATATTTTTGAACACACATAAGGAACGATTAGAATACTGAAATTTGACGCAGCTAGTCTCAACCGACGAAATTTTCGTAAACTTCTTCCAAAGTTGTGAGAATCGGCCACTCAAGATTTAAATGATTACAATTGTAATTTAAGTGTAAAAAAAAGAATATTGACAATTTGCATTTTGTCATGTTGAACAAAGAAACTAAATTTTATTACTTATAATACCGGCTTTATATTAATAAATCTTCATTGGATTTTTTATGCTGTTTTTAAATTTTGATTAAAAATGCTATAAAATATTATTAAAAATTCAATTTATAACTAGTAGAAAATAAAAATAAAACAACATTTCTAAAAACAGACTTGTCTAAAAAGTATACCAAAAAAATTCACTTAAAAGAATAAAGTAAATTGTTTTGTGCATATAACTTGAAACAATTTTTTCCACAAATTTAATAACTCGTTAAAAAATTAAAATGATAAAAGTGGGTGATAACATGTAATTCGTAGATACCCTTCTTCTCGATAAAATCTTACAAAATGAAATGCTACATGAATATGCAACGTGTACTTATTGTATCAGGTGTAATAATGAATATGATCGGATCCAGCGTTTAGGCTTGATGAGTTACCCGGTTTCACTCAGTGTACAAAAATTTTGGTCGCCATATTGAACCCACCATCTTGAATTTCCAAATTTCGAACATAGATTCGCAATAAGGACATCTAAAAACACCCGAATACTAATTTTCATGCCAGCCCGCTGGTAATTTCAATTTCCGGCCGCCATTTTGAAATTCAAATGCATTATAAAGTAGCCTATATGTGGGTCCGGAATATGTAGTGCCTTCACCCAAAAAATGAAATTAATTGGATCTAGCGTTTAGGCGTGATTGAGCAACAAACAAAGAAAATTTCGATTTTATGATTTTTATCAGAAAGCTGGCACATGTGTCATATGATGTAAGTTGTAGCGAGAGTATAACAAGAGTATGTACCATTAACAGAATTTTCAAGAATAATCTCCTAAGTTCCCTTACATCGTCCAAACTTATATAAAAAATGCATATGCTCGAAAAGACGGTAACAATTATTACATAGGAAACTTCCTACAACAATTTGGCCTATTTACACAATATATTGTATTCGTTTTGTGGAGATGTTGCATATGCTAGCGACCCCGAAGATTCCCAAGAGATTCTACCGGAATGTTGGGCTTAACGGGCAACGTCGTATTTTTATGAAAGTTAAGCTTTATTATAGGATTACGTGCGTCCGGGCGGTGGTTACAAATCAACTAGTAATATATAAAATGGCTTTTCAAATCCAATACGGCGGCCCTTTCCAAAATCGCGGAAATCTTTTTCTTCACTGTACCCCTTGTCATGGGAATCAAATGGAAGGTTTTAACCGTTGAAATACAATAAGCTTTGTAAAGTTATAAACCAAATATCGCAGATGTCACAAGATCGCAAATTTTACTTTTAAGTACATTCTTTTAAGTAAAAGCTTATTTAAAAAAATGTTTGTTCATGTATACAATTTTATTTTCCGAAATCATCCTTCAGCAAGTACAAATTTTTATTAACTACGCCTGTAACTGGCCCAAATTGGTACAAAATATACTCGCAACAGGCCCACAGTTTCTATATTTTCATCACCCACACGCACGTGCATTATCATTATTATTATGTTTCATTGTAAAACTAAATGAAAACATATCGTAGAACCAGTTAAGAGTACATATACAGTAGAATATTGTGATATGAATAAACATTGAAAATTAATTCTTAAAAAATTATTTTACAAAAATATTTAAATCTAATTTGAGATTTAATTCTTCATTTACAAATCCCTTTTTAGTAATATACATATACCAATAATTTTAATACAGATAACGGAAGGCATTACATACATACATACATACATAACTATTGCTTTGATAAAATCCGAACATTAAACTTTTATTTCAAACAGATGACACAACCGTTTGGCGTCTCTATGATTTTATTTCTCTTCAAAATTCAGGTGTTTCCTCAATTTCGATCATGTTGTGGGCTCATTTTGCGCCTATTATTTTTACTCGGTATTATTTGCTTATGGGTAAATCTAAATAACTACATATACATATGTCGATAGAAATGGTTTTAGCTACATACATGGTACTTATGGAGGTCATAGGCAATTAAATTACGAATTTTTGAATTTTAGTCTTGAAAGCGTGTAACGTTTTCTGGGGCTTTTTGATGTACAAATGTATGTAATGTAGGTAAAAGATATCAAGGTTCAGATAACTATAGTATATATTTAGAAATATGCTAAAAAGATAGGTTAAATACAATATAACAATTAAATAATATTAAAATAAAAACAAATTTCTACGTTGAATTTTTGTTTAGAACCTCTTGGATATTGTCACGCGAAATAGATCGAAAAGCTTACTTTTAATAGAATTTAAAGCTAATAGAAGGCATCTTTAATAAACAATCTAATTTTAACTCATACTTTTTTGAAAATTTTAAAACATTTAAACGTACCAAATTGTCTACGAAGGCAACATGGTCGCCTTGTTTTGAACTCAATGACGTAAATCGCATTGCATCCATATACATACATACTCCTATCTGCTTATGTAACCTCTCGTCGCGAAATTGACAACATAAATTCGCAAATTTTACTTTTATTGCAGACTCACTCCGGTTTGGTTTCCCTGAAATCTGTTGTACCGATTTTTTTTTTTGTTTTCTATATCCTTATGCAGTGGATTTGAGATTTCCCATAATTGAGGGCAATTTTTAAAGCATTTAATCAACTCAATAGTTTCTTTAAAAGACCAATGAAGTCCTTTTTATAACCCCTCCGACGTATCGATTGCTTTGCTCATGTTGGTTAACTCAAATTTTATAATTCTAGGTAGACCCGACTCGACTTCGACCGCAAAAATTTGCTACAGAGAATAAACTTTTTATAAATATTTCGAAGATAAAAAATAATATATAACACAGAGAATTTCACACTCAGTAGAACTAAGAATTCACACTAATTCATCAATAGTCTTGCAGTTAAAAATCTGGGGATACTTAAAAATATCTCCTCTATTCGTAAGGCTTCTTTGTCCAAAAATGCCACGCTTCTTAAGGGGTTACATGGGTTTCCTGGAGGAAAAAACGGCATATTTTCAACATTTTTTTTCATATAAAAAATAAAATATTTCACTCAAACTTTATATTGTCCTAACGATACGTCTTTTTCAAAGAATTCCTGAAATTTTCATCAAAAAATATTTAAAACTTTGTCATCACGACGACATTTCCAGCGACCCCACGGTAAAAAGGTGCGATTGCGTTGATAGCGGAACTCCTTACAGGATCATTTGAACTGAAAAAAAAATTAGGTTTCAGTTAATATTATAAACTAGAAATTGGACGAAGGAAAAAAAATTGAAAATTAGATTTTTGGCAGACCTTTTTACAAAAAAATGACAATTTTGGTGCAAATTTCTCTATATTTTATGTTTTTTTAAATAGTTGTAAACGAAAAAAATAAAAATCCTTCGTCCAACTTCTTGTGAATTGTATCTCGAAGACCTGTGTAAAATTTCATCAAGATCGGTTGAGTAGTTCTCAAGAAATCTTCACAACCAACTTTGAAAACACAGTTTCGAGAAAAACGTGTTTAAAGCTTTGAGTGATAATAAAACTGGAAAAAATGTATTTTTTTCAACTTACATTGAATCGTCGATTCGTGGACCGTATAGTAAAGAACCTACTGCAGCTGCAATGTCCAGGGCATCCTTTTGCTCCTGCCTATGACGAATCCTGGCTTCGCGAGTCTCGGTTGCAGATTTTTTCTCGGCTGCGCATACACGGTTTTCATCAGCTTTTCGGGCAAATTCATGGGAATTTCGCCCAAGTTTTAAATCCATACCGTGCATAATTAATAATATCTTCGAAACTATTACTCGGATCAACTTGAAAATTTAGGACAATATTCCAGAGATGTTGTAAAATTTAATAAGACAATGAAATAAAATTCGATTTTTTAAAGCCGTGAAACCCATGTAACCCTTTAACACTTTCGCGTTCGGTGACACCATAATGGTGCCATTATCAACCCTTCGTGATTTGCCGGTGACAATTGGCAAACCTCGATAAATCACATTTATTTGCACGTACAATATGTACCTGTATATCATTTCATAAAAAGCAACTAATTTATAAAGTTTAATGAATTTTGTGTTTTATGTTTGTACATTTTAGCGAACAACTTTGCAAGAAATTCCGGCGACAGAGAAGAAAATGTTTGTGAGCCGTGTGTACGTGAAAGTATTAAGATGTATATATACATATACACTTTTACAATTTTCTATCTAAAGAGAGATTTCTTTGTAACGCCCAAAGTATTTACAAAAGTAATATCGCGAATTACATGCATAGAAAGGAGTAGAAACGACGTCCCTATGTCTTCCTATATGTATGAAGATGAAAACTATTTCAAATCCGAATAGCAGAGTTCTCTTGCATTACTTTAGCCAGTTATTTTTGAATTGACAACAATACTCCAAACTAATTTACATACTGTATATAACAGTCACCGTGCATCGATTATGTTTTCATATTTCAATCAATACAACAGGGTTGTTTGCTATTTTCACACTCACTCACCGACGATCGCGGAATACAGAGTCATTTGGAAATATTGTGTAAAAAAGAATATTTTATATGTAAATAACCGTTTCAAAACTGCATACTTCCTACAAATCGATTGATTTTCAGTACTCCATAAAGTATTCTACATAAGAGTAATAAAAAAGGAAGTTGATTTAAAAAAACAAAGAACCCGACTATGTATTTGTAGAAGGAGAACTGAAAAGATATAAAAAATGAAAAGGCATTTGTACGAATCCGCCGCACCTTTAAATTATCTCCTTACCTCCATGACTTAATTAACGTTTATTAGCTAAAAAGCGGAGCATTATTTTTGCTTTAGTTACAAGATATGTATATGCTTCCTCACCTCAATTCTGAAAACGGGCAGCAGAATTGAGATCAACAATTTATCGATGCACTGCGATTACTTCCACTCCTGCTGCCAATTATAAATGGCTTGCGGATGCACTCATGTTGTTATTAATAAGTGTCTCCGAACATTTCATTTCAATTACGTAATTGCTATGGACATAATATTTTAATTATGAAATTGCATTTAATATTCCTTGAAACTTTAGAGATACAGCTTAACGACGTGCTGCGTGTTCTTGGGAAATTTTTGTTGCATTTATTTTATTCCTTTACATTTTGCAGCACCAAAATGTTGCACTTTGTATATTGAGACTTAATTCTTGTACTTTTATCAAATTTCATAATAGTTGTGCAAGCAATATCTTAGAATAAAAGAAAATGGAAAAGCAATATCACTTTTTCTTTACATGTTATAAAAACGAAAGCTAATACCACTCTCTTTCTAATAACTGAAATTGTGTTTTTCTTAAAGTAAAACGTTATCTTTGACCTATCCGCAAGTCTAAATAGAATTTTAGAATGATTGCCTCAAATCGTAAATCCTTTGTACTAACTAATAAGTAACGGTAGATGACACTTACATACATACATACATCAACCAAAGCTGGTACTTTGTTATTTTGTGTATGTACTGGGTGTAACAAATAATTGGAACAGAGGAATATCTTGAGAAACACACATCAAATCGAAATAAAAAAGGATTTAATATTCATTTTTTTCCTGGGGTGAAAGTCAAGGTAACTTTACAATTTTAATTAGGGAACAACAATTATTATTGCAGATTCGGATTCCAAAACATTTTTTTTTCTCCTCGTTACAGAAAGACGGGAGAACTTGCCAATATTTCAATTCTAAAGCTATGTTGACATATTTTATCTTAAGGTGAAAGCGCATTTTAAAAAATTGTAAAACGTGATTTTCGCGATCTTAGCATGATCTCAATGTAACAGTCCGGATATTTAAAAACGCTGCTCAATTAATGACTTCATATTGTTTTTCGAATAGTTAAAACCATTCAGTCGAAATACACTATAAATCTATATATCAGATACCGAAAATTGATATTATTCTTTTTATCTGAAATTTAGCAGAAATGTTAGCTTTGGTCAGACATACAAAAACCCGTTTTCAAACCCCACGTTTTTCGTTTAAAATTTTGTAAACATTTTCGTAGCTATTTCAAATTCCCAATCACAAATTTTCAGGACTATCTGAACGAGGTTAGGAGGTTATAAATTTGCATAGAGCTAGAAGAAATTATTTTATTCTTTTTTGTTCGTTTTAAAAACGTGGTATTATAAAAATGTTTTTTTATTTAAATAATTATTTCAAATAGAAAATCGTTTTTGTTTCACTTTCAAACACACATCATCCATTGTTGCGTTTATTGCTGCCAACATACGCAATCGACTACTTTCCACCCTTGTTGCACAATATACTATAACATGTTATTGCTGTATGTTTATTTAAATGAGGCATGGGTTAAGTAACATTAACGTAAGATAAGTGAATTGAGGAGAGTTTATAAACAAATTGTTTTGATGAATCTACTTTCAGCGTTTATACCTATTATTTTGACCAGCACTGCATGTAATGTCCGTATATATGTATGTAAATATACCTTATATTATTTATTGTAGTATTATTATTCGTATTTCATGGTTTGCAGTTAGTTATGGATCCTGACACTAAGCATGGCCCGATACAGATTTGACCGTTTTTTTTGTTAGATTGTTTGCTCGTTCAAGGGATATGCAAACTACAGAAGGTAAATAACGGACATTCGCTGAAAACCGTTACATTCATTGGGGAAAAAGGGTGGTATTTTCCCGCAGAGGTTATTGGAACTCATCAATGGTAATACCATTTAAATAGAGGGGGTTTAGGGCTCCACCTAAAGCGTTTAAACTTGTGCCACTTACCACTGCATCCGTTAATGAAAGACTCTTTGACTCCGCCAAGGAGTGATCCCTCAAGAACAATAATTGCAACAATTTTCCCAACCGTGCCCATTCAAGTGGAGTCTCGTCGTCATTTGCATACTTCCATGCTGTCATGTCGCAGCTCCTTTCGCTACTCCGCTGATAATTATTATCTACCCAGAGGGGGGGGTGTAGTGTTAGCGTGGCAAGTTGACAATAAAATCAACGGTGGCGGCGGCAAAGCGCATTCAAGCTCCCGAAACGGAATGATACAAATTGCCAAAATTTACTGAACCTCACGTCGCCTGCTTTTTAGATCGGACTGAACGGCTTCGGCTTCCTACAAGGATCCAGGGGGCGCTACTTGAAACTTTAAAGCCCTGTGCCCCGGCCCTCGAGGTTCGCTCGCCTCGCCAGGACGAGGTGCAGTGCCCTAAAGTGGACTGTGGACCGTTCCGGTGATAAGAACGGAGTGCCGTGCCCATACCGTTGCAAATGTCGCCTAGATAACGGTCCGTGCAGAGTGAGGAAACTCCTTCAAACAACTCGCGCGCCCTCTGCGCCTCCCGGATCCCAGCCATGTCTTCAGCTTGGTCTTATTGATACCTGTGAGCTCCTCGGAGCTGTGCACAATCAACTTTAACCTGAGAAGAAAGGTAAGAGACATTTGCATTTCCTTTTCCTGTCTATTTCCGTCGTCCCTGCGTTTGCATTTTCGGTGCAAGGACTCCTCTGGATGGCGGATAAGAACTATCTGCAGGAAACGCCCATGCGAAGAGTTGCCATGAAAGTGGCTGTACTTCCTTGCAGAAATTTCACCTTCGAAAACTTTCCAGCTGAATCCCGAGCTAGGATCTGTGTTGCATTATTTTAGTTGGTTACCTCACAACAGAGCCGACTTTAATATGTACCACTGACATCCTGGGCCAGGCGCTCATGCCATCCCCAAAATCTTTGAAATAAAATATACACAGTGGTTAAGAAGTAATGAACAATTTCAGAGCTACAGTGGCTCCAAAAAGTATTCGCTCACTGCAGTATCCAGGTAAACTTTTATTAATAACTTTCATGGCATGAATGATAGCACAACAAAATGTTAAGTATGTTAATTCGGTTTATTCCTATCTTAATATCAAAAGTAAAAAATTTAGAATTTATTTATTTAACATTACGCTTTGTATTCATCAAAATACTAACAGGCTCCTGAATCCAGCAAAAGTAAATAAACATTTTTGATTCTTATTTTAAAAATTAAAAAAAAGAAAATGATTTTTATTATTAAAATGAAAAACTAAACTCCGGAAGTAATACATACCAAAAGAAAGGGTTGTTTTCCACAAAGATGAAGTAATAATATGAATGAATAATATGATTTTTTGGTTGAACAATTTAAAAATAATTGTTTTTTTCGGTTCCTGTTTAACTCAACTATATAAGTGAGCTTTGTTGGGTTAGTGCCGATACATATGTGTGGTGATCTTTACTTTTATGTTTCAGGGTAAAAGAAAAATTGTCAGAGTCTACGACATTTATGCCCTATCGAAAATACCAACTCTAAGTTCCCTGAAGTATATTGTAACTATATACATATGTAAGCTAAAATTTGAAACGAAATAAAGTCTGTTGTAAATTCATACATAATAATAATAAAGTGTACAACATTTAATACAATCGCTAATTGCATTTTTCTACAATAAACTCCCAAAGTGATATTTTTTGTTGAAGGTCTAACACAGACGAAACCGAAATAACGACAATATTTAAATTCAACACTTATTGCCACAATTAATATAATTACTGCCCATTTATTCATTTCATTATCAGATCAAATTTTCTGTGATCCAAGTACCGAGCTATGTACGTTTTCCATTATTTTTGAAAGTGGAATAAGTACATATGTTCATTTGGCATTTTCTTAACATATCATTTTAAGAAGCTCTAGAGTTAGATCTTAAGTAGTAGCCTTCACGTGAATTTTCGTAAGAACAGACGTGTATTGGTTTTAAAAATAATGACTTATATAAATTTATGTATATTACTCCTCGTTTCGTTATTGAACATGTAATTTGTTTTTACATACATACTAACCCCAATACTTTTCGCGTTTAGTTTTATTTAAATTTTATTTTTTTCAGAAATATCTTCAATGGACCGACTGTTGCATTGTTTTATTGTACACGTATGTAAAGATTTTTAACCGTGCATCACTCCTTCTCATAACTTTTACTTACAATAAAGAGGTTTTCGGTGGGAAATTCGGAAATTTGGCCGAGGCGAACAGCTTAGAGCATGAGCATCGCTGGTGCCGGGGCTGCTCATCCCCAACAGCCACTCAGTCCCCGTGGCATGAAGTCATGTTATTAACAGAGCATCCACCCAACAATGCTCAGCACATCCCGGCCTGTCTCGGGGAGCCTCCGATATAATTTTTCGTCCTTAACGTCCTGGCACAATTGCGAGCACACCACGGAGCTGCGCTGGAGCGTCGGGACGTCGACGGCGACGACAAGGAGGAGGACGAGACGGCGATGGTGAGCTCATCTGGGCCGCAATCCGGTGGGTTCTTGTGGGGCCCCCTCAACTATTCAAGTCATCTACATTCTTTACAAAGTAGCAGGCACTACAGGACGAGATCCGGGAACCTGGAGCCGGGACCGATATCAGCAACAGCGACGAGAAAAGCGGCGCGACGCCGCTCCTGTAGCTGCTCTCCCAGCCATTTGCATCGGCGCTGAAATCTTGACCACAGCAGGTGGCGCGACAACATACACTTAACGTCCCTTCCCAAGGATTCGTGTCATCTGTGAAGGGCAATGGTATCCCTAATCGAATGGTGCTTGGGTCGTCCGCTTAGAACAGGCCAACAGGGCTCTAACAGCAGCAGCCACCGCTGGAGCAGCCCCAACCATCCCTTGGGGTAGTCAAGGAGTTCGAGAATTTCGCTCCCTTTCTAGCCAATGCCATCTGACGGTGTCCATCGCAATCGCTGAGAAGTTTTTTTCATGCAGCCCCACAGCAACCGGCGCACCCACGAAACGTCCCACCCCCACACGTTATTTGGCGCTCCTCATTTTCTACGCGAACTTTTCTTTATCCCAGGGTAGAATTTTCTGCTGTAAACGAGGACTCCAAGATAAACCCGGGTATTGACTTTATCTCGGGAATAGTACAGCGAGGAAGTTGCCAATTGCGATTCCTCCCTTATTTCGCCGGAATCGCAAGTCGTTACTCATTGCAGGAATGACACGATAAACGAGCAAGGTTAAGTGGATCTTAAAAAAGGGAAAAACTTTTGGAAAAAAGCATCTGCATAGCGGATTTCACCTCCTGCCTTCAGTCCTGCAGGTATTTAGACTGAAACTTTAGTTCGTCAGGAGGACACGGACGTTTTGAAAAAGCCCCAGCCGCACTTCAGCCGCGCAGTCGGCCGTAACCATCTCCGATATCTCATCTCATTGTTAGCGCAAGGCTAAGGGATGCTATCCGCGCACTCTTCACGACTTCCTGGCTTCCCAGTTGTACCCTTCCCGAAGTGGCTTGTCCCTTTTAAACTATACATTTTTTACAACCCAACTTTTTGGGAGCAGTAGATAAATCTTGAGCTTCCAAATGTCTGCATTCTTTCTGAATTCATAAATAAAAATGTTCAACAACAGGATTACGTGTATTAAGACGATGTAGACGTATTTCCGCGCGACCTAGAGGTAGTTCGATGCAGTCCTAGCTCCCGGCCCGGGACTTCTTCGACTGCGGCTCTCTGTGGCCAAACATGGCACAGAAGGAAGAAAATGACGACAGCTGGGATCTGGGTGTAAACTTTTCTGGAGGGTGCGGATTTTCTGAAATCAGCGCCAACATGAACTAAGCATGCTGGGGGAATCTCAGCATTAGACAATATCTGTCCCCAGGGATCTTTACAACTTTCATTTTGCTTCATATGTACCTGCATCCACGTTCAGTATTAAAAAAGCAAAGTAAGTGCATACAATAAAAATGTTCTAAAAACAAAAAAAAACGATTCTAAAAAATCCCAAACCCTAAATCGTATAAAATAATTATATTGAAAGTACTCAGCTACTACTTTTAATATTACATACAAGATTTTCCCAGATTTTTGTAGCCGGTGTGAAAACCTCACTGATATTAATACAATACGAGGTAATCAAGACAATCTGATTGCCTTAATTTTTTAGTAATTATTGAATCAATATGCATAAGTCAGGTTTTCACACCGACTTCAAAAATCTACGAAAGTCTTGTATTTAATTTTGAAAGTACATAGTAACACAGGACTTTTAGTATAATTATTTTATACTTTTTAGGGCTTGGCATTTTTTGGAATCAGGGTGGAATTGATAACCTCTCCCTTTTTCAGAAGTCGGTTAAGAATACATAGTAAGTATATTAAGGCAAGTAGCAATTGACCGATTTAAAAGAACCGCCAAGCACAAGCATAAATGCACTAAACTATTGTAGAAACACAAATTTCATAGAATAATTAATGAATGAAAACACAGTATGCAAAGCTTACCTGACTCAGACGTGATTCGAGAGCGGTTCACATCCATAGAGATACTAAAAATGTGTTAAAACTTGACGCTTTATGAACATTTTAGAATAAATAGTCTAAAAAATGAAATTAAGAACATTCACAATAAACGAAAGAAAATGATTTCTATGTAGTTCAAAAACGTTCAAAATTGCAATGAAATTTTGTAGCAATACATCAAAAGATAATTTTCTATTTACTATATAATTACTTTTTAGCTTTTAATTGTCAGTGATTGTATGTGCAATAAAACCGGTTGGCTTAAAAACTTATTTACGCATTATATTTTTGACGTAATTTATATGTTTAAAATAAAATAATCACAATTTTTAAACAACGCTTTTATAAATGTAGTTAGAAGAACGCCAAATAGCTTATCGAATTCTTCTCGTGAAACTCTTGCATTTGATACCCTTGTTAAAGAGGATGTCAAAAAGGTAATGTGGCTTCTAGGAACGTCCACCATATTGGATTTAGAACGATATTATATTTATTACATTGTCAACGGACTTAGATACGTATGCACAATTTCAAAACTATAATAGTTTAATTAGAACTAGTTGAAATGTTGACTGCAAAATTCCACCCGGACAGAAAAAGTGTAAAATTATTTTTATTTGAATTAAAAATTGATAAACTGCCATCTTTAATCAACGTAATCCAAACCAAGGAAAGTTTTAAAAACATGGACATTTACCTCGCACTTACTTTAAAGTCAATAAAATTATGTATTATCACTTCTTTTACCAATAATAGTCAAAATGACGGATACTTTCAAAATGTTAATATTTACGAAAACCGAAGTAACCAGCATTTTATTTGGATTATGATCTCAGATGGGCTGATAATACCAAAAAGCGGTCAAGAGCATGTTAGGAGATGATTGCGAAGGGTTCCGTAACTGCAGCAAAGGATACAATTTATACAATGCTGAATAAAATAATAATGTAAACACATGTACATATACACACCCATGCATACATATGTATCTCTATATGTATATAGTTACGCGCTCAAGCATATAAACACACGCAGGATTTTTCCCGAACAGTTGTTGAGTGCAAGTAAGCATAATTTAGATGGCAATATCTCAAACTATTTAATTTAATTCGTTATATTAACCGCTTTTATCTAACTTGATCGATGTGCTTGTTTGGTTGTGGATTCATTCAGAATTTGAAATTTAACTTTAGCAATGTTCAGATAAAGCTAGCGCCTTGGAATGTTACACAACTAGCCATCTTTGATGGCACTGCAATGTACAAACATTTTGAACCTACTACAATTTTAATCCATTTACCATTTTTGTAATGATAAAAACCCCATTAAACCCCGTTTTTGTTTTCTTACATTTGTTTTCAATTTATACCTACTTATTTTGCGCTTAAAATGTAATTTTTCTATGTGTATTTATTTCTAAAAGATAATTTCAGTATACATACGTGCTAGTATTTTAAATTTTTTCAGATTTTTGTGAATTTACATGCAGGGTGATATCTTAGCCAAACCTAATCGAAAATGTCCACTTTGGAGACAAATATTTAAAAACCGGGGCTTAATTTTGAAAAACGGTTGAAGAAACTTTATAATGATTTTAAATTACCTTTTCAACGATTCCCCAGGGGTAAGTAAACATTTTTTATTATCTCCACTTTGCATCTAAAGGAGGTGGCCTTAACTTGCTAAAAATTGTAATACCTAGTCTTATAGCGGATATAATTATCTATACGTGTACCAAATTTCAGTACTATAGTCTTAATAGTCTCTAAATAACTGTGACAAACGAACGGATCGACAGACATGGCGGAACTATCAGGGTTTCTTTTTTTGGTTACGGGACCAGAAACGCCTGCACCAAACAAAACTAATGTGATTTCATACGTTTTCTGTTTTGTCGATTTCGATGCGGAACACATAAATAAAAAATATGTGAATTAAATTTGAAAAGTTGAACTAGAAGAACTCTCGTAAACTAATCTAGACTGCACTAGATAACACATTTTGCAGGTCTTGTAAATTTGTATATATGTATGTATTGTAAAATATTGTGCATGTGTACTTACCACGTTGGCAGTAGTTTCATTTAATTTTGATTCTGCAATAAGAAATCGAAGTGGCGCAAAGTATTCCCACTTGCTTTCCCAAACCTCATCAGCACTCTGGTCAATTTGTTTTTGTTTTATTTTCCTCATTTCACTATTCAGCTGACAACGGAGATTGTGCAATTTCCTGGAAACTTCGTTTTCATCCATTTCTACTATCAGCGACAGCTGCGTCATCGCCTCTGCCCTCTGTTTTCTATCGCGGTAACCTTTCAAGCTAGTATCCCACAGTTGAGGGAATCTTTCGAAATTCTCAATTAATTGCATTGTTTTGTCATAATTCCACCTTGTAAAATTGTTTTTTGCCGCCGTCTGATCGCTCATTTTTGTTTAAAACAATTTACACACAGTACTTGCTCTACGTAGAGCAGAAAGCTCGCGACTAATGCGAGTAGACTCGAGGTTTGGTCAGCAGCTGCGAGCGAGATACACGAAACACATAAAGCGCAGCTGGAGATCGAACGTCAGGCGAGACCTCTGTATGGGTGCGGTGCGGCTGGCCAATTGAGCTCTAGCTAGAGCGCTCTTGCAACTCTAGCTGGGAGCTCCAGTTCTCGTTCTGGGTTATGTAAAAAGAACGATCCGGGTTAGTCATTCATTTGTGATTTAGAAGTTGGTATGCCTGCCTGTCTGTTCCTTTCCACTGGGTTATATATACTAGACTGCTACCACGCGTCTGAAAAACGGCACGAGTTTTAACTTTGGTTCAAGCCTTTTCGTAAATTATGCCAATTAAAATGCTCCCAAACCCCGCATAATTATGATTAAGCATACTTAAATAACAAATAATTCAATAGTCACTAACCGATTTCTATTATATCTCGCTCAATTTTTAGTTTTTTCATAAAAACTTCACAAGCATTAACAATTATTGTTGCTACATTTGTTTAACCTTGATATTTCACGTATATGCCAACGTAATATAAAAGTTTCAACAAAATATGCCGTAGCCCCCTGTCGGTCATCGTTAAACTATCGTAACAGCTGAATCTAACCGAAAATAAATTAAGACATCTAGTGACCGTTATTCTTGGGAATTGGCGCACTTTTTGTAAACAGTGTTATTGCCAGCGTGTGTACAAATAGCAAATAAAGTTGTTTGTGCGTTATTTGTATATAACAATTAAATCTGTTTTTTTTCAAAACAAATTAATTAAACAATGCATTGAAAAAACAGTGTTGTGTGGAAGATTTCATTTATAATGCAGGCTGTAAGGAAAGACAAATAAAATTTGTCAGGTATGTTAATGTACTTAGTTCCTAAAATATTGAGATAAGGATTTAGAGATAAAAAGCTAATTCTAAGGTTTCCTACGAACGTAAGGAATCGGAAAGAATAGTGCACAGCACTTAAAATAAACTTAAGTGAAATAATTGGCAAAGAATATGTATATGTTAGTAAGATGGATTGAATTTTGGATTGAATAGAAATTCTAAAAGCCGTCGTGTATATAAAGATTTTAAAATTTGCGAAAGTCGCATCAAATAGACATGATATTTACCTATTCAAGGTTCTAAGCTTGAGCTATGATTAAGTTTTGGATTAAATTCTTGACTCATAAGTGGGTATAAATCCAGGCTATTTGATTTTTTTTTTAGAAATAAAATTTGTTTGATGTGGTTGTTGTTGATAAAATTCAATTCAATCCAAAATTCCCTGCAAAACCTGGACCTAAATCCGATGTGAAAAGAGCACGGCTATTTATACATGTAAGAACTCTATGAAAAGAATGCAGCTTCTCTTTAGAATTTTAGGAGCGAGACATCCCTGGACGTATGCTGAGACGCATATGCAGCTAGAAAAGCAGAATTTATGAGTAGATAGGCTATGAGAGTTCGGGCGCAATTTTCCCATAAGAAATGTACAGGGCCAAAAAATGCTCACTTTTGCTTCAAAAGCTCTCGGTCTGGACGTGGAGGAGCGTTTGAAAGCTTCTTCTGGTCTTGGACGAGCAGTTTTGAGGTGTGTGACGTCATGAAAGCTTCTTCTGGTCTTGGACGATCAGCTGAAAGCTCTTTTGTGCGTGTTTGGGGTTGCATCAGGTGGTAGGGGTGGCATCAGGCGCTAGGGGTTGTGTTTGGGGTGGCATTTTTACCCCTCCCCCTCCCCCGCTGAGATCTGTTCCCCTCTCCCTCCCGCGCTGAGATCGGTCCCCCGTCCCCTCCCCCGCTGAGATCGGTCCCCCGTCCCCTCCCCCGCTGAGATCGGTCCCCCGCCTCCCTCTGCAGTAAGATGAATTTTACATATTAGAAGTATAATTAACGTTAATAATAGTATATATTTTTTGAGCTCTATGGATTCGAGATGATGTTTCCAGTTAGGGTATTGGTACTGTTGGGGGAACAAATTTTAATCAAAAATCGTCTACGAGCAACGGTTTCCGAGATATTAGCATATTATTTTTATTATTTTTTGCTAGGAAAACATTTTTCTTCAATATACTTCACACTTAACCTTGTAAATGAGCCTATACATATATGGTGAATACACACGCAATATTTTCACTCGTTTGACAATTTTTATTTTAATATTTACTTGTAATGGAATTGTTGTTATTGGATAAGGTCTCCTAGAGATTTCGGATAGTTTATACTTTTCCTTCTCACTCTTTAGGAGGACTTTATCTCCTATGTGGAATGATATTAGCTTGGCACTTTTGTAATAGCGTTCTATAGATTCTTGTGATATTGCGAAATAATCGGGAGAAATGAGCAGATTGTGAGGCTTTTGGTTTTGTTTCTTATTTCTAGCTTTGGACGATGCGATCGCTGAATTGCAATATTTTTGAGTTGCGGGTGGCTTTGTTTACATTAGATTAGAATGGATTGAATTATTTTATTAATAATAATATTGCATAATGTAGATCTTGTCTGAGTATATTTAAATCTATGAGGATGCTTGATGCAGATTTTCTCAGGAGGCAATTATCAATCGCACGATCATATTTTCTTAACAAATTGGATTTAATTTTGTCTAATTAAGGATATTCATAAAACCCTACATACAATTTTCCTTCGATATACATCACACTTAGCCTTGTAAATGAGACTATACATATATGGTGAATACACACGGCGAATTTATTGCTCTAGTATTCTGTAGTTCCATGAGTTAAAACGCTGTTAATACGCATTATTGTCGCTCGTTTGACAATTTTTATTTTAGTATTTACTTGTAATGGAATTGTTGTTATTGTATAAGGTCTTATAGAGATTTGGGATGTTTTATACTTTTCCTTCTTACTCTTTAATGGGACTTTATCTCCTATGTGGAATGATATTAGCTTGGCACTTTTGTAATAGCGTTCTTTAGATTTTTGTTCTTGCTTGTTATGTTATTTATTCATGACAGCTTGCCGTTTACAATTTTTCTTATTAATAGCAAGGTGAGGGAAACATTTTTCACTGGAATTTAGACCTTAATGTTCATTACAGTGCGCTCGATATAGAATTAAGCTTATGGTTGAATCAATTTTAAAAATCTAGATTGAGAAATAAAACGCTGAATTAAACTTTTTCGCAAAAATTATTTTTATTTTAAATTATAATACTACATCTTTAGCATTTAACCAAGAGCTTTGCTTTGAAGAGAGTCCCAGCCATTTCACGTAAACTTTATCGCCATTCGTTTTTTAGAATTTGTTCAACAAGTTAGAGGTGGGGATGTTTCACTTTCAGTAACTCCATTTCGTAAAATCCTCCTTTTATAGGGTTACCCTCGTAGTGCTCTAGCAGATATGTTACAGGATTAGTCACTTGAAAATTTCCGATGTCCAGTTTGGTGTATAGCCTTTCTCAAATACATGCTTATATTTGCTTATACGGGCATAGTCTCCTTCTTTATATTTAGCTGAATCAGCAATCTTTATGTGATTATACACTGTACCGAGAAGGTGCTTTTCATTGTATGTATTTACATTGCAAGGGCGCATCCTAATTGTTTCATGTGTTTTTATGTTTTATTGAGATAGTAATCCTTTTAGCAATTCAAACCATTTGTAAGAACCATTCATGTTGAACTCCTTCTACATCATGCTCTTTAAAGCTCATTTGAATTATCCCACTATCGATGCTTTGGGCGTATTAAACGTCAAGTAGTGATTAATTTTATGCTTGTTCATCAACCTTTTAAAGTGATCGAGCTTGCCGTCATCCAACGTTTTATCATTTCTCTGATTAGTTTGTAGAGATAGGATATGACAAAATGAATGTATTCATCGTATATGCCAATATTTATGTAATTATTTCAGCCTCCCGTAGCTCCTCAACGATTGATATAATTTCATTAGTATGACTATAATTTCCAGCTTGTTGGGATGCTATTAATATACGAAGTCTATCAACAAGTTCATTAGGATCATCCCAATAGAGGCAATCAATGTTTTTTTTAGGAATTCTCATGACTCCTGTTCCAGTACGCAGTGTAGGAGTGTTCACTAACTTTTTTATAATTTTTTTATATTTATAGGTATTTGTTCCTTTTATTTGTTTATTTTCATTAAAATCACGCCTGTGCGCGCTTGAATCGTTTAAAATTGATCGATAATTGTACAAGTCTTCCCTATTGTAACCGGTAGGATGTTTCATAAAAATCAGATCAAATAAACCTTTGGTTATCTTATATGGCCTGCCTCCAATATCAACATTATCATCTTCAACTTTTAGCGATGAATTGCCAATCCTCCACCCATCGCTGTAGTACACTCCATAGGTTTTATCAATTTTTGTACTGTTCTGACTAACCAGCTGCTTATATTTTTTTAATATTAGGCCTGGTGATTCTAATATCCGTGAACTATGTTCTTTTAATGTTGTTGATTGTATTGGTGTAGCAAACTCATCATCATCATCGTCATCCTGAAGATCATCAACATCGTCACCACTACCACTACCACCTCTTTCATCCAATGAATAATCTTCAAAGTGGAAAGGTGTGCTGGTTGATTCCATCTTTAAGTGTTTACGGGCAGGTGGTGTGTATACATCATCATAGCTTTGACTCTTCTCTTGCTCGGGCTCTGTCTTAATTTGTTCTTTAGGCTCAAGCTTTACCGTTGTCGATAGCTCTTTTAGCGTGCTGGTAATTGGCTTAAAGGTTTCCTCCAATTGAGCTTCTGTGTCCATTTTACCAATCTTGAAAGCTTTGTACTTTTTTCGTATAGCATCGCTCGTCTTTATAATATCCCTCGTGAGCTTTTCATCCATGTTGTTGACGTGATGGCAGTTACAGCTATACTGATGGACAGCTATACAGACCTGTATAGTTGCCTGTACAGACCTGTATAGACCTGTATAGACCTGTATAGTTGCCTGTACAGACCTGTATAGACCTGTATAGACCTGCACAGACCTGTATAGACCTGTACAGACCTGCACAGACCTGCACAGACCTGTATAGACCTGTACAGACCTGCACAGACCTGTATAGACCTGTACAGACCTGCACAGACAGGTCTGTGCAGGTCTGTGCAGGTCTGTACAGGTCTATACAGGTCTGTGCAGGTCTGTACAGGTCTATACAGGTCTGTGCAGGTCTGTACAGGTCTATACAGGTCTGTGCAGGTCTATACAGGTCTATACAGGTCTGTACAGGCAACTATACAGGTCTATACAGGTCTATACAGGTCTGTACAGGCAACTATACAGGTCTGTATAGCTGTCCATCAGTATAGCTGTAACTGCCATCACGTCAACAACATGGATGAAAAGCTCACGAGGGATATTATAAAGACGAGCGATGCTATACGAAAAAAGTACAAAGCTTTCAAGATTGGTAAAATGGACACAGAAGCTCAATTGGAGGAAACCTTTAAGCCAATTACCAGCACGCTAAAAGAGCTATCGACAACGGTAAAGCTTGAGCCTAAAGAACAAATTAAGACAGAGCCCGAGCAAGAGAAGAGTCAAAGCTATGATGATGTATACACACCACCTGCCCGTAAACACTTAAAGATGGAATCAACCAGCACACCTTTCCACTTTGAAGATTATTCATTGGATGAAAGAGGTGGTAGTGGTAGTGGTGACGATGTTGATGATCTTCAGGATGACGATGATGATGATGAGTTTGCTACACCAATACAATCAACAACATTAAAAGAACATAGTTCACGGATATTAGAATCACCAGGCCTAATATTAAAAAAATATAAGCAGCTGGTTAGTCAGAACAGTACAAAAATTGATAAAACCTATGGAGTGTACTACAGCGATGGGTGGAGGATTGGCAATTCATCGCTAAAAGTTGAAGATGATAATGTTGATATTGGAGGCAGGCCATATAAGATAACCAAAGGTTTATTTGATCTGATTTTTATGAAACATCCTACCGGTTACAATAGGGAAGACTTGTACAATTATCGATCAATTTTAAACGATTCAAGCGCGCACAGGCGTGATTTTAATGAAAATAAACAAATAAAAGGAACAAATACCTATAAATATAAAAAAATTATAAAAAAGTTAGTGAACACTCCTACACTGCGTACTGGAACAGGAGTCATGAGAATTCCTAAAAAAAACATTGATTGCCTCTATTGGGATGATCCTAATGAACTTGTTGATAGACTTCGTATATTAATAGCATCCCAACAAGCTGGAAATTATAGTCATACTAATGAAATTATATCAATCGTTGAGGAGCTACGGGAGGCTGAAATAATTACATAAATATTGGCATATACGATGAATACATTCATTTTGTCATATCCTATCTCTACAAACTAATCAGAGAAATGATAAAACGTTGGATGACGGCAAGCTCGATCACTTTAAAAGGTTGATGAACAAGCATAAAATTAATCACTACTTGACGTTTAATACGCCCAAAGCATCGATAGTGGGATAATTCAAATGAGCTTTAAAGAGCATGATGTAGAAGGAGTTCAACATGAATGGTTCTTACAAATGGTTTGAATTGCTAAAAGGATTACTATCTCAATAAAACATAAAAACACATGAAACAATTAGGATGCGCCCTTGCAATGTAAATACATACAATGAAAAGCACCTTCTCGGTACAGTGTATAATCACATAAAGATTGCTGATTCAGCTAAATATAAAGAAGGAGACTATGCCCGTATAAGCAAATATAAGCATGTATTTGAGAAAGGCTATACACCAAACTGGACATCGGAAATTTTCAAGTGACTAATCCTGTAACATATCTGCTAGAGCACTACGAGGGTAACCCTATAAAAGGAGGATTTTACGAAATGGAGTTACTGAAAGTGAAACATCCCCACCTCTAACTTGTTGAACAAATTCTAAAAAACGAATGGCGATAAAGTTTACGTGAAATGGCTGGGACTCTCTTCAAAGCAAAGCTCTTGGTTAAATGCTAAAGATGTAGTATTATAATTTAAAATAAAAATAATTTTTGCGAAAAAGTTTAATTCAGCGTTTTATTTCTCAATCTAGATTTTTAAAATTGATTCAACCATAAGCTTAATTCTATATCGAGCGCACTGTAATGAACATTAAGGTCTAAATTCCAGTGAAAAATGTTTCCCTCACCTTGCTATTAATAAGAAAAATTGTAAACGGCAAGCTGTCATGAATAAATAACATAACAAGCAAGAACAAAAATCTAAAGAACGCTATTACAAAAGTGCCAAGCTAATATCATTCCACATAGGAGATAAAGTCCCATTAAAGAGTAAGAAGGAAAAGTATAAAACATCCCAAATCTCTATAAGACCTTATACAATAACAACAATTCCATTACAAGTAAATACTAAAATAAAAATTGTCAAACGAGCGACAATAATGCGTATTAACAGCGTTTTAACTCATGGAACTACAGAATACTAGAGCAATAAATTCGCCGTGTGTATTCACCATATATGTATAGTCTCATTTACAAGGCTAAGTGTGATGTATATCGAAGGAAAATTGTATGTAGGGTTTTATGAATATCCTTAATTAGACAAAATTAAATCCAATTTGTTAAGAAAATATGATCGTGCGATTGATAATTGCCTCCTGAGAAAATCTGCATCAAGCATCCTCATAGATTTAAATATACTCAGACAAGATCTACATTATGCAATATTATTATTAATAAAATAATTCAATCCATTCTAATCTAATGTAAACAAAGCCACCCGCAACTCAAAAATATTGCAATTCAGCGATCGCATCGTCCAAAGCTAGAAATAAGAAACAAAACCAAAAGCCTCACAATCTGCTCATTTCTCCCGATTATTTCGCAATATCACAAGAATCTATAGAACGCTATTACAAAAGTGCCAAGCTAATATCATTCCACATAGGAGATAAAGTCCTCCTAAAGAGTGAGAAGGAAAAGTATAAACTATCCGAAATCTCTAGGAGACCTTATCCAATAACAACAATTCCATTACAAGTAAATATTAAAATAAAAATTGTCAAACGAGTGAAAATATTGCGTGTGTATTCACCATATATGTATAGGCTCATTTACAAGGTTAAGTGTGAAGTATATTGAAGAAAAATGTTTTCCTAGCAAAAAATAATAAAAATAATATGCTAATATCTCGGAAACCGTTGCTCGTAGACGATTTTTGATTAAAATTTGTTCCCCCAACAGTACCAATACCCTAACTGGAAACATCATCTCGAATCCATAGAGCTCAAAAAATATATACTATTATTAACGTTAATTATACTTCTAATATGTAAAATTCATCTTACTGCAGAGGGAGGCGGGGGACCGATCTCAGCGGGGGAGGGGACGGGGGACCGATCTCAGCGGGGGAGGGGACGGGGGACCGATCTCAGCGCGGGAGGGAGAGGGGAACAGATCTCAGCGGGGGAGGGGGAGGGGTAAAAATGCCACCCCAAACACAACCCCTAGCGCCTGATGCCACCCCTACCACCTGATGCAACCCCAAACACGCACAAAAGAGCTTTCAGCTGATCGTCCAAGACCAGAAGAAGCTTTCATGACGTCACACACCTCAAAACTGCTCGTCCAAGACCAGAAGAAGCTTTCAAACGCTCCTCCACGTCCAGACCGAGAGCTTTTGAAGCAAAAGTGAGCATTTTTTGGCCCTGTACATTTCTTATGGGAAAATTGCGCCCGAACTCTCATAGCCTATCTACTTTTATGGATCCTTCGAAAAGGAAATTTGCCTTCGAAAATGTGCTGAAACATTTGGTGTGCCAGAATATATTGGTATGTTAAAAAAACATAACTAAATTACAAATTCTTTATAATTTTTTAGTCAGAACCCATTACGGCAGAGTGTCTGCGCAACAAGTTAAAAATATCCTGCGGGCATTTAAGGCGGCAAAAGATAGGAGGAAATTGACGGGAAGCCACCCAATTCCCATCGCGTTTGAGAGTGAATTGGAGGACATATTTGACACTCAGCCAAATATCTCCAATTCGGATATAATCAATTTAAGAGGACATCCTGTCAGGGCTATCGATGTGTCAGAAACTCCAGAAGCCTTAAATTCTTTCGCTCCTGAGGATCACCGTCTCCATCGCCTCCTGTAGAGGTCCATCGACAATCCTAGCTTCAACTCCAAGCGCTCCTCCCCAGACTCCTCACCACTCTTCTCTATCCAACCTTGACCAGATAGAAGGAATAAAAGGACCAGAAAGGATGTCAGGTCGGGATACTTGAAAACGAACGATGAATCGCAGGAGTTTCCGAAGAATGTGGAGAAGGCGAAAAGGGAGAGGTTTAATCTTTTCATGGAACAAAGAGAAAGGCCCACAAAGAGAAGATGGAGCTGTTAAGAGCAATAATGGATGAAGAGAGTATGTTAACATATGTATATACTGAAATTAAAATATTTTATTAATGGTGTGTTGTATTTTCAGATTTCAAAGATCACCATAAAAAAACAAAAATTATTAAAGACACGCAATAAAAGGTTTATTAAAATATAGACATTTTTTATTTACAATTTACAATGTTATAAGGGTGTTATACTATTTACTGAAGAATTTGAAACTTGTTGCCTTCTTTTACTTGGTTGCCTTGAACTTTGCATAATAACATCTTTATTAAAATCGTTTTCCTCCGGTTTTTGAAAAATATAGAATTCATCATTTTCGCTTAAACAGATGTTGTGTAAAATGCAACCCGAAACGAAAACATTCACTGCAAGTTTAACATTTGTTTGCTCAGTGAAGTGCAGTAGCCGCCTAAAACGAATTTTGAGCATATCGAATGCGTTTTTCATACCAGTCCTTGCTGAGGAATGCAAAACATTAAACTGCATTGCCTCACGCGGAAGATGTCCATGATCTCTAAATGGAGGTATAAGCCAATCTAAGAGAGGGTATGCGGAATCTCCGGGCAAAAGTGAATTGTAAGAAAATAATTGATCCTTATTTTCATGCGCTTCATGAAATAATTCGGATTTTCTCAGGACTCTACTCTCAGTCAAGGAACCTGGCTCACCAACAAAAATACCTACAAACTTCTTATTTACATCAACAACTGCTTGTAAATGTATGTATGCTATAGTAATGCTTTCTATTAAAATAACAACAATTCCACTGATTAGATTCGCATACATAAAAAATAATAATCAACTAAATAAAACCTTTCAACTGGTTTACGATGGACCGATTAAGGCGGAAGTGTTTTTTTAAGCCACCATCACTATATTTTTCATTTTAAATTTATATTACACCATATTAGAATATAAATATTTTACTCGATCATTCACAAATTACTCATTTTCAAAACAATCTTTTCTTATTTCTAAAAAGCATTATTTATATAATTTGTAACAAATTATTGAAATACCCGAGTCATACATTGCTTATTTTTTTAATTCTCAACATGCTCCTTTTTATATAATATTTCGTAATAAATTTTTTAAAAAAAATATTTAATCACCCTTTTCCTAAAACTTTACATTTCAATTTTTTGTTCGGCACTAATAGGGAATATTTATAGAATTAGCTTACAATGTCTTCTTACGATCTAAAAGAAGTCCTAGAACTCACTGCCTGCGAGGATATTATATAATTGTTCCTAGCTTAACCTCCTGGAGTCTTTCCTAATATGTGCCGAATTTTTGAATTATATATGTATGTATATGATATTATATATTTGCATGTTCATTTATTTTATTCCAGATTTCCACAGACCAAAACGTTAATTTTCAACTTTCAAAAAAACAGGGTAAGAGCGAGCGACAAAAGAAAATATTTTTACAGAAGGCAGTCGAGCATTTGGACAGAAATAACGATGAAGGTGAATTATACCGAAGAGCCTGACCTTCAAAACATAGGAAGCTGATCAGCAATTATATGCTAAGAAGCATATAGACGATATTTTATTTAAAGGTCGGTTGGGAAAATTAACCGAAAACTGGCCACCATAACGGCCGTCAAGCTTTGGGTCTTCAACACCACTGTCTTTACTTAGTGCAATATATGTATCTCTCCACAGAAAATCTACCGGCAACAACACCATAATTGAAAACAGTATATTTTATTATGGACAAAAGTATCAAAATGTTTCGTATTGATGATATTTTGTATGTCTATTATGGAACTTTGTCTTCTTCGCATGGGTTTGCGAAGGCTCTGCTTTTGCCCCAAATCACGTCATACATTCCTGTTATTGGTGGGGTTGACTTTGATTTGGTTTTCTTTTTTGTGTTTTGTTAACGTCTTTAATTTTTAAACTTTTGTACATTCGTTACGTGAGATCCCATGAGAGCCCATTACATTTGGAACGCAAAGGATTATATATTCTCATGTACTATCTTTGCTACTAAACAATACAATACAATAATTCGTGGTCTTCAAACCTATACATATTTTCCTCGACTACATACATAACGTGATGGAGCATTTTCATTTATGAATTCGGAATCTATAAAAAAAATCATGTATCAAAAAATTAAGGCATAATTAGTGTAAGCCAATAAATCGTTCACCGATTTAACTTGTTCATGTCCAAATTCATACAAAGCTTAATCCTATTTTTACGACTCCATATCCTTCTTCTAATTCTTCTTTCATTTAACAGCAGTCCAATTATTGAAGCGAAATAATACAGTTTTCGCTTATATTTATTTTATATCAAACTTTATTACACATAAAAAGCCTATAGACTATTTAATACCACTTTTTCCATAAAAGTGAGAATTGACTGACTGCATGATCACTAATAGTAAAATACTATTCTTGCATTACACGGAAAATTGATAGTAGATGGTCAGTTTTGCATTAACAACGCAAAATCAAAAATGTAGTTTGCTTTCGTTGTTATAAAACGTTTTCTCGTTTACTACTACTCGTAAAGTAACAATTACGAGTACGAGTACGAACCTGCAAACCACAGGACACAAATTCGTGATTAAATCGTTGGACATATTTTGATACAATGCCTGAAGCATGTTATACATATATATGTAGAAGCGAGGTATAATAGGGGTTAGAATGACAACAAGATTATTATCATCAGTTCAAAAAATGTTTTTATTATGTTTTACTATGGTTCTTAAAAATAAAAAATAAATGTACAAGTTTTAAAGAAATAATGAGTAATTTAAACAAAATATCAATAAATCAAAAAGGTAATTCTAACATAAACTTATTCAACTAAATGATTAATGTTCATTCATTAAGCTATTCATTTATTAATGATAATTAATAAATGAATAGCTGGAAAGAGAAAGAGAGAAAAAACAGGTGGAGTTAGAGAGGTTATAGTTGAGGTTTCGATATTGTTTTTATAATATACAATCTTCAATATGTCTGTTATGAGTACGTATAGTACGGCAGACGAAAAGGAACGCAGGGAGAAGGTAGTATTTATTAATCTCGAGGAAATCCTGCCGATAATAAACTTATGGGATTGCACGTAGGAACACTTTGTGTAGGATATTTTAGGAAAACCTAAACAGAACAGGAAAGCCTACGGTTAAGTAAAAGATAACTCTTACTTACTAAATACATATATGGATATGCTGGAAAGCCAGCTAGTTTATGTGCGGTATTGGCTCCTAGCTACCGTATTTATATCATTTCGGTGGACGATACAAGAGTGCATTTAACTGTGTAGAAGGCTCTGTATAAATATGGCGACCAATATGAAGGACACCAGTCAGTGTTTACAATGACTGAGTTTGCCATGATAAACCAGCTTATGTCTGTCATGACAGATAAGCTGGTGGCTGCCTTGAAAAGTTTGACTAGTGTCAATAGTGCCGTGTTGTGGTAATAGCATATATCTTTATTTATCTACCCATCAGAAATAATCCAGTTATCGGTGACTGCTTCTAAGTCATTCAACGATGATCTCCAAATAGTTTAGGAAGGGCTTTTGCACCTTTTGGCCAATTAAAACTGAAGAAAACCATGATGTCAATTGTCAGTAATGGCACAGCCGGTAAGATTTAAAAGTGCTTGTAAATAATAATAATAACTACATGTGAGTGCTATTAAAAACTTTTTAATTTTTGGGATACAATCATAAAAGTTCCAGATTTTTACAAGCGTACCCAATTCATAAACATTTAGGCCTTTGAAGGGCATTTCGGGCCTGTTGCAGGCGCGCTTCGAACGGAATGTAGGCGTCATTTTTCGTCAACGATATTTCTTGTGGGCTTGAAAATGAAGGGTGTTTGGATGGATGGATCCATTGGGCACTTTGCGACCGTGTTATAAACTTTCAATATTTTTACTTGTGTAAAATTTTGTTACTACAAATCGGTGAATGTGTTTCAAACCAAACTGTAGTTGTACAAACATAGTACAAATTTTTTGCTTGCTATCTACTTGTAACATCTAACAAATCCGTATAAGTTGTCTTTAGACCTGCTTATATAAAAACATCAACATTAATATGTAAATTATTTAGCATATAATATGTATGTTACAACCTTCTAAGGATTTAACTGAAAGTGTCACGGTATAGTTTCCTTACCAGAAACAAATAAAGATTTACTTCATGCAACAAAAAGTTGGAAAATATGATACAGAGCTGGTAAAATAACTACTAAATTTATTAGCATATTTTGATGAATTGTTGAAAGAAAAAAAAAACCTTCATCTTGAAATTTAAATCTCTTATTATTTAAGTAATTACATCATTTTAGGAACAGTCTCTGTATATGCAAAATACTTATTGTACATATCATATAAACTTAATTTATTTAATTAAATATTAATAGTTTATTAAGTGCATGATTTTTGTAAAAAATATGTGGCATGTTTAAAGCGAAAATACTACTACTAATTTTGCTTTTTTTTTTAACAGAACAAAAGGCTCATTAAACAACTTCTTGTTCAACAAAGCGTAAGTAAATTTTCCTGTTTTGTTCTAACCAAATTGTCAATTAGGTGCATTCGTGCAAAACAATATACTTTTTATAAAAATTTATCTCTTTATTTACATCGTTCAATATAACACTTTTACTAATATAGGTAGAGTTTGAGAAAAATAAGAAGGTTGTCGTCAATAGTAACAATTTACATATAAGAATGCAATAATGTTTCCACTAATATGGTTGTTAAATAGTTTGTGTAAGCGATTGTTAGGGCTATTTGCAACGGTTGGTCGAAATTTAAACAAAATTTCATTGCTATTTCAGTGGTAAAGTTTAACTGGGATGAAAACTTAATTTCAGAGTTTTGTATCCCATTAGCTTGTTTTTGTTTTAACTGTTTCGTCTTGCGTAGTAGTTTTTAGTTTCTTCAACAGTTGTGTATGTCTGTTTCGCCGACAATCATTTTAATATATTTTTTGTGGCATAAGTGACAGCATTGCTGTTGAAGGTCCTTAGGCTGAGGAAGAACTTTTTAGAGCATTATTGTTGTAAAACTGTGTGGCCTTTTTCATTCGAATTGTCAGCAGTTTTATTAAGCGGACTAACTGAAATTTCAAAGGCTTTTGCATAAATAAAGTGCATTACTCAAAATTTGATAAAAACTAAACTTATTGTTATCGGAAGTCGACTATTGGCGCGCACATTCTTTTTGGATGTGAATAAAAATATATTGCTTTATTTTTTAAGTGCCGGCGATTTTGAACAGCAATTAAATTTTTAATTTCAACAGTTTTTTGCATTTGGGTACATAAATTAACGGAATCCTAAAAACGCAGTAACTGCCAACGCCATTCGTTTCTTAATATTCCGTATGTATCAGGATTGGCTATAGTAGTAACAAGCGCGGTCAGATGATGAGCCCCGCCCAACTTTATAGTTGTTCTACCTTTATTATTGTTTCTCTAAATGTACGGATAACTGTAAAAAATATATTTTTCGGTAGTTTTTAAGACAAATATTGTGAAAAAATAAAAATATTTTAATGCCCATATACTTATGACGTTATGAAAATATTTCATCAAAATCCGTGACGAGGCTACAAACGCAAATTGATGGCAAATCGGATGCAGTGGCAACCCTCCCTGCAACTGATTGGTCAAAATGATGTGAGCTTTTTATAACGGACTCATTTTAACTTTTTGAGGAAAACACCCCAAAATCGAGGCCCCATTTTGCAGCGCCAAGCGCCCCGTTATGTCGCATGCCACTGCGGAGAATCGAACTGTTCCGAAGATTCCTCAAGCTCCAAATTCCCTGAAAAAAATCTCTGAACCACACTGGCGCTCTGCAATAAATTTCAATTTGGAAAGTTCGCCACTTATGGTTGCAGTTACCCGAGGACGTCATCGAACGTGCTATAAATTTCTACACATGTAAAACGAGAGCGGGCCATCGCCCTAAATTATGCAAAATAATTCCCCCATACCGTTGCTGGCTTGTAGGTCCCGCTGCCATTGGAATTTTTCAATGTTCTCATCAATTATTAATTCAATTGACAATATCCGGGAATAATGCTCCGGAGGGGTCACCGATCTTAGCGGTAATCTGCAACACGGTTTCCCTGCGACCCGCCATTGTTCCTGCCGCAGCGAAAAGAAACTGAATTTCATGCACGCCTGATCGGTATGCAAACCGTGCCAAAGCGCTGCCTTCAATAATTCCCCTCTCCTCGCATTAAATAAAACAAAAGCTGCACGCACACCACCGCGCCGATGGATACTCACCCCGCAGCCCCACAAACGTTGGGTTCTTGGGTGTGTGTGTGCGGGACACAGCGAAAGGCCACGCCTGGGAGTGCACAGCGGTCCTCAAACTCGTCGGCCGCCCACCCACCCGGCCTAATAACGGGCACCGGCATGCAACGCACCACAACGCACCGCCACCTAGCGCAGCGTAGCTTCTCCCGGACCCGGCGTGCGTGCGGTGCGTACGGCGCGACACACGCACTCCGACAAGGCGACGCGCCAAATGCGGCTTGCGGAGCGGAGCCGTCCACTTCCTCTCCGCGCTTCTTTTGTTTTGGTCAACCCTTCGCTCATCGATGTGTCAAATTAAGCCGAAGAGGGCGGCGTCGACCGGGGCGGGGGTGAAGCGAAGCCGCCCGGGGTCGTTATCTCATGACTTTCGCCTCACTCAGGTGGCGGTGCACTTTGTCCGGGGCGAAACCACTCAATTTCGCCTCGATACTGGCGGCAGGCTGGTGCTATTACTTTCGTAATTATTCCCCTGATTAATTGCAATCTAATTTCCCCTCGATTTAATTACTGTTAATTAGAATTTTTGAAAATTGTTTGTGTTGCTATGCGCGCAATTTATGTATATTCAATTTATGTCCGACGTTGGCTAGACTGAGACCGGGGGTGTGTATATAAACATCTTGGTGTGCGAGCGAGACGGAATGAGTGGCTGGAATAAATTTTGGTCGATTTTTCTGCTTCTTTTCGCACGCCAACGTCGCCCACAGTGGACGGTCCTCGAAGCTGCGGGAATTGCAAAGCGGTTGAAAGGTGTCGTTGCTAAACGCAGTTTGAACCGATTCGAATCATTTGAACATTTCGAAAGTGGCTGGGAAAATATTGCAGACAGTAAAGTTTTACGTTAAAATACTTCGCATTGCAGCAGCTTTGAATTCAATAACTCGAGCATCATTTTGAGAAAAGCTTTAAAAATATTCTCGGCTCTATTTAGAAAATTTATTGAATATCAGAAGTTCCAGAGTGCAATTTATTTATGCAATTATGTATGTATTCTGAAATCCTGGGTCCTATCGTCTATTGCATAGTACTTACTACTACTGTTGTAAGCTTAATTTGCTGTTCGAAATTTCTTGGCCACAGTATACCGGACTATAAGATTTAAATATAATTCAAATTTCAAACTCTTAGGGCCTCTTTCACGAACTCCAAGTAAAGTAGCAAGTAGGCTAACCGCCAGTTAAAGTCACCAGTAACTACGCCTACGAATTTCACAATCATCGAGTAACATTAGCCGATGAATAAAGTAGCCAGTAACTTACTTGGCAGTCCGTCTGCCAAGTAGCGTATTTAACTGACGAGTAGCAGTTGTCATTTGTGTATTATTAAATATTTATCCATGAATATTTTTAATCACCGTAACACGAAAATTAATAATACGCGAGTCAAAACTCTAAAACTGGACGTAATACTGAACGAATTAACGCCTGGTTTCTTACGATATTTCACTTAACGAATAAATCGTTACTTGAAACCATGATTTCGTTTGTGAAATTGATAGAAGTTACCCGTGACTTTTACTTGCCAATTAGCGTTACTTGAAAAGTAACTAACCAACACTTTACTTGAAGTTCGTGAAAGAGGCCCTTAGCGTACTTTTATTTTAACTAGAAAATAAATTAAAATCTGTTAAAGAACTACTCACTAGATTAAATTTCAAAAATATAACCAAAAACATATAGATAGCATTTTATTCTACATGAAATTAACTGCTTTCAAAATATTTCAAAGCTGCCTCTAATTATTGCAAGATTTATTTTGAGTTTATTGAAAAAATATCGTAAATCTTTGATAAATAAATTATCCATTGTAAACAAATTGATCCATTTTAATGAGTACTTTATTTTAAAGGCATTATTTGTAAAATGAGATATTTTAATTTTTTTTTACTAATAGTACGTTACTGTCAAATATGTAGCTCAGTCTCTTTTTTTATATCAAGTAACAGTTTTCTTAAATATTTTTTACTTACTGAATACCTGCCCATAAAAAATAAGAAGTAATCAAGTAAAACATTTAACTAACTTTTCCACCTTTAAGGGGTTTCGTGGGTTTCGAAAGCCACAAAAAAAACACAATTTCTCGATTTTTTTTTTCAATGTTAGAAAAATATTTTTTTTATTTTCGACGGTGATACCTATGTAAATACACAATAGTTAAACTGTATTCTGTCAAATTTTCAAGTAAAAATATTCAAAATTCCGCCGATGGCGCCCTATCTTCTGAGACAACAAAAACATGGTGGACATGATAACTCCTTACTGCTGTATCTAAAATAAAAAAATTAAAAATATTTTATTAGTTGATGAGTATAGTTAGTGCTTGAGCGAAGGGTTTTGAAATGAATTAAAATTTGGAATTTTGATAGAGTTTTGAAACAAAACAGAACGATTTTAGCTAAAATTTCCGGTTTCTATGACCTTGAAAAATTACTTGTTTTTGAAAAAACAAAAAATCCTTCTTTCAAGCACTAGTCAAACCTATCTAGAAGATGTGTACAAAACAGCAATCAGATCGATGCTGTAATTTTTGAGAAATTGTGTCCACCGTCTTTGAAAACATAGTTTCGACGATTCCAGCTCCATAAAGTAAAACAAAAAAGTTTTTTTAAAATCGCGAAACCCGTGTAATCCCTTAAAAGATTCTCCACTGAAGGAGTTAATCAACAGATTTTGAATGAAGAAATAACTCTGTAGATAATTATAATAAAAATGGTAATATCGCAATAAGAATTTATTCACTTAATATTTATAAATATGTGAGAACAAAATATTGTATTGTAAAAGTAAATAAAAAAAAATTTAAGTTTCGGAATACCAAAAATCATGTATTAAAATTATCTTGAACGCAAGAAAGTAGAAGACTGGTACTAAAAATATCAATAGTGACAAAACTAGTATTGTTATATTAGTCAATTTGGTCAATCAAAGACGTATTGAAATATCTCTGTTAAACAAGAAAATGTTGTCGAGAAATCTCGATGATCTGGTAAAAATAGGTTATATTTTCAAAAAATTGAAGACGATGTCTTCAAATAAATTTGTGAATTTTCTCTGACCTGCTTCAGTTTGCTCAGAGTACGTAGTATAAAAAAACCGGACAAACCAAACTTCGTAAATAAACGAAAAGTCGTTTTTCATACCAGTTTGATACTAAGTCTATAGCAATATGATTTGAAAATAAAACAAACATTATGCTTGAAAGGGGACATAAAGCCCTTCCACAGGATACCTCTCTCGACTATGTTGCATCACTTTAACATTTGGGCCCCACATTTCGGACCTCATTTTCAATAGTAATAAAAATATTTTGAATTCTGATGGATGTGGGTAAAGTAAGTTCTAGGACTGTGCCAATACATATTTATGTATACATGTAATAATTCCTGGGACAACAAGTTGCGACAGACAGACGGGCGAAGTTGCACCGTATAATGCCTAATGTCCATAGAAAATCAGACCAACCAACCAAACCAAAAATATCTGCAGCTCTTTCATTAACATTAGAATTTGATCACCTTAGCTTTTTTCTCTGTGTGAGTTAAACCATTTGGCGTTGCCACATCCAATTCAGCGCAGTTAGTACCGCTGACAATTCACAACTACATTGCTATTATGTGTACAGACTTGATTTGTCAGCAAATGGTTTTTGGTTTGGTTTGGTTTTGGTTTTCTATGAAGATTAGGTATAACTTTTCATTTTTACCATACATTACTACCGAACCTTAAAAATGCTTCACACTTAACTTGATCCAAACCCAATCAACTTAAAATTGTTTGTCACCATTGAAGCTAGGTGAAGTATTAAAAAGTAAAGTAAATACCGAAGGCCTTAACATGAGAAATGTTATTAATTTTATGTTCAAAATTAATGGCGTTCAGATTTTGGAAATTATATTACTTCAATTTTGTTCGTATTTATTTCAAGAAGGATTTGTGCACTCTAAGAATTCAATATAAATTAATCGAGTGATTGATTAATCGATTAATTTTCGATTTTAATTATCAGGTTATGTTACAGATAACAATTCAAAGAGTTTATTTAATATTCCAAATCAAATATGGTGGGTGCGAATTTTTTAACTGAGAGAAAATAACGATTAAAGTATACAATACAGGTTCATTATTGACTGTTGGCCCCAGGAAACCGAAGTCCATCAGTAAAAAACATGCTTGCCGTGCAACGCACGAGTATCTACCATGAGTTCGATTTTCAATGATATTGAACACCTACTTTTAATTATTCTATTTAGTTTTATAATATTGTAGTAACTCTTCGTAAACTACGGATTTTCTTACTTAAACAATTTACACACTCATATGGATTTTATATTTAAAAATAATAATTTTAATTTCCAGTCAGTAAAAGTAACAGAAGAAACATTTCCAGGCTAGTTTTATAAGATAATAATAAAGATTAGATTCTACATTTGGCAATCATTTACGAACAACCATCGAAACGAGTAATCGAGAATTATTAAAACTAAGCGTTTGGTTTTGCAACATTTTCTTAACTGTTGTATAAAATAATTTTTACTTTAGGATATTTTTGAGTTTTAACGATCGTAAAATCAGAGATCACAAAACATTGCGACTGGCCAGTTTCTATATATGTATCACACAAAATTTGAATAACATTAGAATTAATGTTAAATTATATACGTTCCAGGAAACTTTCCTCAAATTGACTCATTCAATAATCCCGCCAAAAGCAGAACCGCTTCGTTGCACCGGTTGCATTCTTCACAAACCAACTGCAGCGCCACGCGACCAACAACGGCGGTCCCAAGTACTAGAAAATCGACACACTCGCATACCCAGCCTCTCTCGCTCGCCTCCTCCCGAGTATTTTTATTTTTGTGTGCGATAGAAAATTTCTTGATCCGTTCCATTTCATGGCGACGACGACAGCAACGGCGATATATTTACAGTCGAACGAGAGAGCGAGACGGTTTATGTTGTATTTTTCAGCCAGTAGGAAAAAACGCGACCAGACTTCACACAGAAAATTTTTATGTTGAGCGATTTTAATGGGAAATTGATAAAAACAAATGGTGAAATCAATTAAAAATTGTTCACCAGAGTGCGTAACGTCTGTTGCAATTCGAATTTCGTGAAAATCTGACGAATTGCGTGTAAAAAACGCGCCTGGAGCTCAGCAAAGAAAAAGATTCTTCTCTTGTTCTGTGTGTTCCGTGGTTGATTTTGGTGAGGAGGGTTTCTTTCGCCTTCTTTTCCTTCTTTTTTTGCTTCTTGTGTTGTATATTTCACTTCGCCCTCGACAATCGGTTTGTGTATCCGACGTCGACGTCGAGTTTCGAGGCGGAGAACAAGTTCTCAGTAGACGACGACGGCAAAAACGAAACGATTAAAAAATAAATAAAATTGAAAGGTATAAAATAAAAAAGGGGAATTTGCGAGGATTGCGAGCTTGAGGCACTCCAGCCCTCCGACAGTGGTGCAAGGAAGGAAATTTTATGAAAGGAAAATACAAATGAAAAGTCGGTGATAATTACCTTGTGATTTCCAGTGCAGTGGGGCTCCGCACGGCTGAACCGCGGTAATTTTGTTTAATATTGTTTTTTTTTGTTTTAAGATTTTGGCGAACTGTGAAATCGCTGTCGTCGGTGTCTCGACCACCAAAAACAAAAAAAAATTAAAAGTTTATTCAACAAAAATTCCCTCTCCTCCGGTCGTCGCCAGTGTTGGTTGGTGGTGTATGCGAGTTCTCACATATTATTATTTATTTTTTTTATTGCGCTGGGAAACGAAGAAATTTGGAGCAGCAGTGTGGTGGTGTATGTGCGTGCATGTATAGAATCATATAATTTTTATAATAAATAACATTGTGTAAATTTGTTTGTATTATATTCGGAGGAAGAAGAAGACCAAGAAGAAGAAAAAGAACGAGTTCAACAAACATCACAGAGCCGCCGCGCCGTCATCTTTGTCCGTCGCCCTCGCTGCCATGTCGTCGTCGCCGCGTCTTCTCTCCTTTGACTGTGTGTTTTGTCAGTGTTGCGCCGCGCGCTCCGCTCAGCTCATTTACTGCGTTTTGTTCCTGTTATAAAAATAAAAAATAAATAAATAATAAAAGTCCCCGACGATTAGCCAAAAATTAAGTGAAAAATCGCGGGCATCGGGAACTAATTCCGGGAAACGCGAACAGGGCCAGTGTCAGAGCATCGTCGGGCCCAATTCGCCGGAATCGGGGGGGGTGTTTATAATTGCAAAGTGTTTTGAAATTGCCCAGCCTGCCTGTCAACATCCCGAACTCAGGAAATTAGAGTATGGCACAGACAGAGGGGGATGCATGACCGCATCAGGCCGTGTGCGGAAGCGAGATGTGAGTAGTGCAATGATTCTTTCTCCCCAATTCAATTATCGCGAGGAGACCATGGACGAGTGTTTGTTGTGTGTTTGACGTTTCTTTGGGTTTACCTCCGCTAACTTCATTTTCCCTGCGCCCGCCTGTCATAATCGTCAATAACGCATAGATTTCGCGCTCGGCCCACAATTCATAATTGAGGGAAATAATTTTCTCCCCAATAGCCCGGTGGGACGAGTCGCTGTTGTGTGGCGCGGTGCATTCGCCTGTCTCTCCGCCGCCGGTGCTGGTGATGACCGCGTTTTGTATCCATCTCGTTTGTCCCAACGCGACTGCCGCCAATCGAGGAGGAACCGCCGCTCGGGACACGGCGCGGCCCGAATTGGTACACTTGACTCTTTTGGGCAAAAATCTGAGCACCGCCGTGATTGTGAATTACCTTTTTGCAGCTTGCTGACTGTGCATTCGCGGCGATCGTTGCTCGTCTGAAGGTATCGCAAGAATTCTGCATGAATCGAAAGAATTGTTCGCCCCGAAAAAATATATATGCATATATATATCGTGAGCAGAAAGGAAAAAGAGAAAACGAGAGATTCGCTGGCCGGCTCGATGGATTATATTCTGTGCTGTTCTATTTAAAACAGTGTTGGAAGCTACTTTAAAAGAAAATTCCCCGTTTCGATGGCGTAGCTGCAAAAACATCAAAATATAAATTCGTTGAATACTTCAAGTATTGTGACAATATGCAATAATTATTTGAAGTTACTTGTTTACCAACCAATGTGCGTAATACTCGGCTCAAATTTAAGCGGGTCGATGACTCGTTCGCTTCGCTGTGCTGTTGCTTCGCAGAAAAGTTATTACGTCAGTAAAAAACTGATGTGAGATTAGGTGTCTCAAAACATTTGAGTCGGCTGGCTGTAGGCGCAATAATGCGACTCAGAAACAACTCAGTGGGTATTTGCACTACTTCCGCCAAAAATTTGTGGTTTGGGTTATTTTTATGCGTTTATCATTCACTGAGTACGTGGCCGCAGAATAAGAAAAGGAGTGTCATAGTCTCTAAGTAAATCAGTAATTAGTAAGACTGTGGAAGGTTAATCCTTGCAAATTGACTAGCCCCTTTTTCGGAATGATACAAAAAAGTAGGGCATGTCTAACATTTCCAAGCCACCCCCATGGTTTTTTGAGAGTCCAGTGAACTTTTTATACCAAGGTTGGGCATTGAAAACTAAAAATTATCAGTTTTTCTTATATTATACATACATTCAGTCATTATTGTGCACATCCGTTATCTTTGATCTGCAGGTTATTCAATATCTATTCTGCAACGACGAATTTGAAGTCTTTATACGGTTTACCACTTACAGAGATGAACATTAAAAATTATAACTATTGTAGGTATATCCCATTTTGCGCAAAATTAAATTAAAGTTAAACAAAAACTAAATACAGATCAAAATGTCATAATATCCATTTATTTTTAGTGCTACATGCCTCATAATGGAAAAGTGGAACTCCTATATTTAGGACCAGAAGTTAGGGTGCTTCACTGTGCCAAGACACTGAATTTAGCAGCCGATGCGCGAAACCAATCAAATAGAAAAAAAATAAATAAAACCGATTCCAAAAAATCCCAAGCCTTACAAAGTATAAAACAATTATACTAAAAGTCCTCTGCCACTACTTTCAACATTAAATCAAAGACTTTCCTTAATTTTTGCAGTCGCTGTGAAAACGTAACTTATGCATATTAATTCAATAATTTCTAAATAATAAAGGCAATCAGGTTGTCTTGATCAACTAATAAGGGATTAATATCGGTCAGATTTTCACACTGACTTGGAAAGGAAAATCTTGTATTTAATGTTTGAAAGTAGTATCAGAGGACTTTTAATATAATTATTTTATACTTTTTAGGGCTTGTGATGTTTTGGAATCGGTTTTATTATTTTTTTAAACATTTTGTTCATATAATTTCATCGATATTTATTACAAATAAACCGCCATTTTGAATTCGGGCATCGTATGCACAATCAATGACCCTTAAATCACGCACATTGTCATTTCGTTTATGAATTCTAGGACATTTATCATTTTTATTTTGATTTACCCCTGTTGTGGCGCCCCTTGGCCCTTCATGTTTTTCATACATATCGTACTACCCGGAGAATCTTAGACTATCCAAAAAGAAAAGAACCATCTAAATCGATTTATGCGTCCAATAGTTATGCGCAAACAGACATTTAAAAAAAAAATACATACGGGTTGAATTAATAACATCCTCTTTTTTTGGAAATCGGTTAAATATGATAATAATGTGATATTATTTTAAGAAATAGATGATTCCTGCATTAGAAAAGAGAAAGTGGATAATTACTCTGATTAATTATATAGTTTTTGTCACAAAAGGAATAGTAAATATTGAAAAAGCACTTAAAATGAAAGTAACATTTAGGACATGACATGAAACATCATTTGTTTATTGTGAAGATTCCATTTTTTTTGATGAAAAAATTATTTAAGGTTAAACTTCCGCTAAAGCATCCTAAGCAACTTTTATTTATTGCTTATGAAATTGGCAAATGATTGCGAATCATTTTTTTTTTTACATTTCATTACTAGTTTTTTAGAAGTATAAATACCTACGAACTTTAAAATTTGACTAAATGGTTACTTAAAACCAAGCAGTAATGCTGCTGGTGCCACCATGTTTCACAACGAATTTTTAATCATTCAAGAAATTGTACACTTAGTTCTTTAAATACCAATAAGATGCAGATTTCCATTGCCTATTATTCCATATATAGAATTTCACTTATGAATTCACGTCGCAGGGTAAACGCCAAAAATATGCATCTATGTAAGTATTTCTATTATTAGCGTTTCCTAAATGAGGAGTTACATGCTGCCAATTAAAATTATATAGCACTTATTCTTTGACCTTAAAGGAAAAAAACAGTGGGTTGATTGCTATTATTTTATTAAATGTCACTTTATTTTCCTTTCATAGATTTTATTAAAATTTAAATTATTTAGACATGATCGCTCTGAGTTCCGACGAGTTCGATATTTTTTTTCTGACTCCCCATTTTTATTTCTTTCATACGCATACTACTAATTTTTCAAGGCATGCCTAATAAAGTTATATAAAACAAAGTGTTTCAAATACTAATACAATTTTAAGATAGATTACTGCCATGCCGAACAGTACTAAATAAATTCTTTGTAAACTACAAGAAGCTACTCTACTGAAAGTAACAGCTTTTCCAATTCTCACGATTGACAGACAGAACATTGAGACGGTCGGTCCCCACAACCTTAACCCTGATCAAGAGGCAAAACTGAATATAAGTAATGTTTTGGATTTTAAAATCAAAGTTGAATTCAAATAAGTGCGCTTCCGATTACTAAGTTATTTTGCATGAGTAACTGTCCTATTTTTATTATTTTTAGTTTATTTGATTAACTACCAAAGTATTTATAAATGACTATAAAACCGTCAATTGATAAATTTTACCCGTGTACATACATATGTAGTTTAACAAACATTATTAAACTGCATATCTTTTTCATTGGGGTTTTGCGGTGTGTATGTGATGTGAATAAATTTATGTTAAACTAATTGAATTGCGACAAGTCCTTCGAGTTAAGAAAATCCCTTTTGCGAAACGAATTTTAATGCATGTCAGTTCTGATATCATGACTCATTCGATTTTTCCCCAATGCCTAATTGCCAAATGATGTCATTTCACATGTTCGACTTGGCTTTCACCTCAATTGTTTTTGCGCGCTCACATGAGTGAGTTCAGCCCTTCCTCGCCTTTAATAACCACAAATAACCCGTTTCCAACCCCTAATGGCAGGGTAATGGGTGTCTGTGCTGGAGACTTTGTAATTAATTTTTAAGTTGGCAGCCTGCTTGTCTGCTTCCGAACGGACCCTATAGAGTGACATTTTCGTAGTTGGCCGCCTCCTGCGGTCCAGTTCACCTGTTTATATTTCCGCATGTGCCCGCTCGCTGGGGTAAACAAACGGGGATGAGCCCTACTTACGCAAGTCGTTGACGAATTGTTTTTCCCCTGTAACTTCAAAAACATGTTTGTTTGTCAAGTCCAGTCGACTCTTTCCCCGGGCGAAATTAGTCCTCTTTGACCTATCTATAGGAAAATCAACGACTTTTCTATCATCACCCAAGAAATATAGACGACATATTTGTGAGGGATTCATTTGACCCCTTTTTATTTTATATCATATTATACAAATGTGCGGTAACTAATTTAAGATCGGAAGCTACTTAATCGAATGATGAATAGTTAATGATAATTTTGTTCAATAATCGTAAAGCATAACCAATTTTTTTTGATTATACATTTTCGTTTATGCTGGTCGGGACCAAATATTTATTTTTTGTTTCAATTTTTACGGAAACTAAACTTTACAAAAACCAAACACTTTTCCTAAAAACAGTTTTCAACAACTCCTCCGCTATTTCGAATTTTGGATAATAGACCTCAGAGTCCAAAAACGTACTTAAATTATAATCATTCCTATAAACATTAAAAGATCTATTCAAAATCGCATACACAAGTTTTCATTCCCTATTTTGAATTTTATAAATCTAACCTTAGATTGTTCTTTATCCGTGACGGCAAAAATTTGCACAAGAATGTTTTTTTAAAATTCATCCTTTGTGTGATGACTGGGAAAATTGTATGAAATTCCATTGTATTTTCGTCAGTTGATTTTTTGTAAATACAAATTAAAAAAACGAGTTCTAAGTTGCTTCATACTTTCTGGAAATTGTTTGCCTATTAAGGAGCATTTAGATATTTTGAGAAATGTTTGGTATATAGTAAGTGCTTCAGGAAACGAAGTTTTTAAAAAAGTGAAAAAGCCTTACTTAAGGCGCTCCTCTACGGGTAAGGAAATGTCCAGAAGTCGCTTGCAAGAGTGATTTGATAAGAATATTTTCAACTTGTAGTCGATGTTACACGGAGAATATTCGTTTGAAGTCACTTCTGCCAGCGACTTCTGGAAGTTTACTTGCCATGGAAGAGCGCCTGTAAATCGTATAAGAGATGTCATATGTTGTGGAATTTCCGCTTGACGTGTTAAACTTTAAAATAAATTATTTAATTAATTAAATCTTACTTAATCCGTTTGTATTATTCTAAGTAAAATAGCATGTTAATATCCAAAAGGTTGTTTCTTCAAACGTTTTATTTGCTGATGAAAGTAAATGCAACTTGTTTGGTCTTAGAGGTAGGCGATTTGCATGGCGGTGAAAAGACGAAAAGTACTCAAAAAACGGTAAAGGACAACACGATGATGGCTAGGTAATGGTTAGGGTTGTGTTTCAGCTTCAGGTGCTAGGAATCAACATTTTATTGACGACAGCATGGACAAGAATCAACACTTTATCTGCTGACGTTGAAAAATTAGCAAATTCATAAAAATTTTATCTTTTATCAGGATAATGACCCTAAACACATTGACGCAATAGTGAGGGAATAGCTCTTGCATAATTGCCTGAAAGTTTTCGACACTTGTCCGCAGTGCTCAGAACTGCATATTATCGAGTATGGGAAGAACTAAAGAGATAAGTTCGTAACCGTCTTTTAGTAATATAGCAGAAATCAAAATAGTTCTTGAGGAAAAGTGGCAGAAAAAGAGTTATTCTATTGCCAAAGCTTGTACAATTATAGCCATAACGGTTACAAGTTTTTGAAGCACACTTAAATTGTATGTCCGATTCTTCGTCTAAGTATTTGAAATAATTTTGTTGTGTGACATTATTTTGTACATATACTTATTTAAATAGCTTGGTTTCTACATTCGCTAAGCTGAAGAGGCAAAAGTAGTTTTTAAGAGTTGTCCGCTTTTTCGTGGTATTCATTATACGTTATAGGTTTGAAAGTGTACATACTTATTTAAAATTTGACATTTTAAATTTAAAACTTCAGGTATTAACATTTGCGATTTTTTATCAACTTTTGAGAATCCAAAGTAGGTTCTCAGGAGATTTTATGGAATAGTTATTGCAAAAGAATTTATACTGCTTCTGATGCAAAGCCACTATACAAGTTCGATAATCCAAAATTGTGAAATGATTATAACGACCTAAAGTTCCTAAAATAAAGAGATCTTAATGAATCTGTGTAAAAGGGACAAGAACATCTAACAAGGTCCACAATCGCATCAATCAACTGATGTTCTCGAAAAACTGAAATTACATGCAGGGGGATTTTGACGCAATAACTCCTTTAACGCTATGCAGTCACTTTGACGGTTTTAGTTTTAAAAAGATTTGATCCCATTGCTCCATCAGTCCAAAAACCACAGCGTGGTATCACTCGTTGTCGATGAAAAAATTTTACTACAATTTCTCTTGGGTTTTCAAAGCCTCAGAAGCGCCGTTTTTTCTGTTTACTTACCCATAAATGTGAAAGTGAGCTACGTCGTTTGGGATCTCCTTTACGCATATTAAGATCAAATCAACAAAACCACTACGTTGTAAATGCTCGGAAGGGGTTAATTCTTGCTCCAATTGAACTTTATGAGCGCTCAGGCCGAGATCTTTGTGCAAAATATGGTGCACAATATTAAAGAAATGCTTCAAATTAGTCAAAAACTCTTCATGAATCAAAAAGCCAAACCTCTTTTAGTTATAGGTAATTTGTTGCTAAGTTGTAGGAAGAATTTGACTTCTTTTTACTTTTGTAAAAAAAACGAGTGTTCTGCTAAGGTCAACTGGAATTAGCAAAATACTTTCATCAAAAATGAATGCAGAACTTTGGGAAGGTGCCTTAATTATTCTATGAATTTGTTACTAATTAAATAGTTGCGCACAAAAAATTCCCATGACGAGTTTTCAACCAAAAATGATAAATAGCCAGATGTTTTGCCAGACACATTGAACAAATTTCAATTAATGATAAATATATACATACATATATGTTTTTTTAGCTAAATAATACTTTTCCTGATTCATATTCAAATCAGATGGAATGCCAGGTATGTCTACCCGAATTTTGGCACTTGTCGCAAAATTAACTTGAAAAATTGTATTGTTAATAATTATAGCAATAATACGATATATTACTGCCAGTATAATCATAGGAATGAAAATTTTTCATTTTTTAAGGTAGTTATTGAATCCGTGGAAATAATGGTATTCTCAGAGAGGGATTTATTTATACTATATATACTATACTAATTGATTCCTTGGCGATACATCCTTAATAAATTTTTGTTGTTAACCTTCCTTCCTCCTAAAATCTATGTACAAATTTCGACAAATTTCGCATCAACAATGCCATATTATTTATTCATGTAGGTAGAACTTCAAATTTTGGACTGAAATTTAATTAATTAATTTTCCGATTAATGTTTGATCTGAAAGTGCAAGTCATTACAATTTGAAAGTATTTTTAGAAAACTTCTACTATTTCCTATTAGATTACTCAAGAATAATTTCAAATCTAAACAAAATGCACCTTGGTCTTGGTAGTCGAAAAAATACAGACTTCCAATGCATATTGTATTATTAAATCCTTAAAAAAAAACTTGTGAGATAGTTTCTGTAGCCAATATTGTTATCGAAAAATTCACGGTTTCGAGGCATGTATTTGCAAAATATCATTTTTCATAATTTTTGATTTTGTAACTAACCATGTGGGTGTTGAATCAAAGAGGAACTTGCATAGTATTTAAAATACGAATTGCAACCCAGCCTGTTACAAATTATGTGCATGCTGGACATTGTTGAACGGCAATTTTAAACAAAAGCGACTTCATGACAACGGCTATTATTTCGTAATTAAATGTGATATTAAAACAATCTAAACCTTCAATAAACTTTATTTATATTTTACCTACATATTGAATTGAAATGAAATATTTTACATGTACATATCTCGTACATAATTTAAACATTTTTTATTCGCCCTGGGTTTCACTGAAATAATGGGTAATGCAGGTGCAAACACGAGTTTACTCGTGACGGTCAACGTTTGGGCATGAAAACGCGACTTGACTCGTGACCGGTGAACAAAGTGTTAAATATTATTTATGAACTAGTTATTATACAAAAGTTGCCATTATTGAAAGGAAATCCTACAGCCTTACATATTTTATATTAGTCTTAAATTTATGTACATTTTTGTTTTATTTATTTATATTTTGAATGTAAATATTTTTTTTGTAAACATAAGTAGTTCGTCAAATTTGGTGTAAATCCTACCTGAAATGAATTATTCAAGCAATTCTCAGTTCGTCTTTCAGTACGAGAAAGATTCTTCCCGCGAGACGGGGAATTCCCCTGAAGTCTGTAACACTGTTCGGTTGAAAATCCTCGGGTGCCACCTCATCCTGCGTGCGAGCGATTCCCGAGCTTTCGACGACAATCCTCTGGACAACTGGGGCAGGGGCTGCTTGGGCTTGCGGGAGTGTCCCACCAATCCCGAAATTCCCGAAAATTAATTCCTTAACAATATAATTCTTCGCTAACGATCCCGGAGCAAAAAATATAGAGCGCAGCATGTGCGCGATTTGAAGTGCACACATGCAAATAATAATAATAAAAAACAACTTTTCGGCGGCCCGAGCCGGAGAGCCGCGCCGAGCCGTGCGCCCGTGCGGCTGTTTGCGTCTCGCCGCGCCGATGTGTTGGTCGTGTCTGCCGAACAAAAGTACCAAAGGTGAATGCTCGCTTCGGTTTGATTTTTCCTCCCTTCTTCGAGTTCTTGGCATCGCACACACACGGGCGCGAGTGGAACGGAGTCGGAGACATAATTTTATTTTGTTTTCTCCTTTTTTGTTGAACGTTTTGCTCTTCTCGCGGCCGAGCATAATTCCTCGCTTTTCGATTTTTAATTTATTTAATTTTTTCCCTCGATGCTTTTGCCGGTGGATTATAAATTAATTTTTTCTCAATCGTTTGCTTTTTCTGCCAGCCTGGCCGGAGGAGCGTCATCAGCCCATGCCATGGAAATTTTTCGTAATTTTAGCCGCCATAATCAGCTGTCAGGTGACGACTAAGAATTCGTTCAATGTGACAAAATTCGAGGACCGCTTCCTTCAGCCTCCCGGTCGAGATCAAGTGGACGCTTATTTTGTTGCTATGCTCCCATGCCGCCGCCACTTTGGGGCTTAATGTGGGGACGGGATGGGGGCCCCAAATGGCGATGATGCCGCCCAAAAAACCCATGTCCCAATGCTTCTGATCTTAGGAGGGGACACCTCGGCGTCGGAGGTGTTTTGATTCTGTTTCCCTCCATTTGCGCATTATGGTGTTTATCAAAAATGGATCAAGGGTGGAATTTTGCCGGCACTGATACCTACATTTAATATCTACTTTGCTCTTTCCTGGCTTGAGGACTCCGGGGAACGTCCTTAAAGACAATTTTCAATTTTTTTTTTTTTGTACAACACTTCTTAGATCTGTTCAACATCTTCGTTGAAAAACACGAATTTCTGTTTTAATGTTTTTGTATTTTCTCACTTGAACGTTAATTTTCACTCCAATCGTTATATTAGTTTTTTTTTCTGAGTTGGAAACCCCCTTTCGACCATTTTATTAGGCTAAAATAAAATAGTAGAGTGTTCTAATTTGATATTTGAGCAGTTTATTTTGGAAGTGGTCTAGTTCTATTTATGTTAAAAACGAGACATTTAAAGGTTTGCGTTTTCAAAATAAATAATTTGTCATTTTATTAATCAACTAATATGTGTTATAAAGGAATCTTAATGATTTTAAACAAATTTGGTACAATTAGCTGCAAAATGTCAAGATAACGTACAAATGTAATTATTTAAAAAGTTAGCTTAATTTTTTTGGAAAATGAAATTAGGCCACTTTCAAAATAAACGGTTCATTTGAGTTTAAAACAATTAATTAGTTTTTGATTTGTGCAACAATATTTATGAAAGGTAAACTACGTTTAAATTTAATGCAAGTAATTTGAAAAAAATGTGTTTATTATCCATCATCCATCAGACGAAAACAATGCAAATAGATGAACTTAACCATGACATAAATCTGTTGACATTTATTATTGTACCAGATAACAACAAAATAATACAAAAACGGTGGTATGTACATATATATGGTTATGTATATGTATTTCTTATCCAGTTTTCTACTTGTCTCATTTCGACACCAATTAATAAAAGTAAGCTGACATTAATAAATAACAGAAATTATGAATTGAATTAACCGTCTGTAAAAACTCTAGACGCGTACATCTCTACTACGCAGTGCTCTTATAAGCAAGAATACCTTTAAATTCAACTATAAGATGTTGCAAAGACTTGATCTTTCTTTATATACATAAAGTATTATAGACATGTGTAAGACTATAAATAAAATCGATATATTTCGGAGCAAACCTCACCTCCCACTCTAACGTAAATTATTATTTTCCTAGGGAGTTTTTAATGTTTTCTATTTCAATTTTTGAAACTCCAATTGACGTGTATTTATTTGATTTACCATATATTGATTTTGACATACATAATTAACTATTGATCAAAAGACATAAAAACAATGATTTATTGGTTCTTTAAAAGACAACCCTATGTTCGAAATTTTTGATTTTGTCAAAAAAAGTCATACAAAATTGTTAAGCAATCAAAGAGTTTGTCCAAACGATGTTTAATTTTACGTTATTTTTCACGTTTACACTTTTTCTTTATCGGTGATGTCTAAAGAAGAGCGCTAGATTTCGATGGAATTATGTTGTTGTTTTCAAATCTTAAAATATATAGTGAGTCCGGGGTAAAAGGGTTAAGGTGTGTAACATAACCACGTACCTAACATAGCCAGGTTTTTAACAAATCATGTGATTTTCAGAACGGTTCTACGAATTATAGTTCTTATTTTAATTAAATGCTTGTCCATAGAGAAACAAGCTCTTGGTGTCGCCGTATTGACGTCTTCATTAGTTATTTAAAGGCTCTTGCGGCGCCCAATACTCCCCGAAAATGTTTGAACTGATTCGCTTGAAATTTTAATTGCGAACAAAAAATATATATTGCTTGACGTAGGGGTTTTTAAAATTAGTTGGTTTTTAAGATAGAAAGAGTACCTTTGGAATTTCAAATTAAGATAGAAAAGGTTTTGTAATTCAATTTATGTCTAAACTCTAATCGAATTCGAGAAAAATGATATCATTTAGTTAGGTGTTTTTGATTATACTTGCAGATACGATAAAAATAAGAGAAAAATCAAATTTATCTATTAGTATCCAACGCCGCCGGGCCCGGGTGATCTATTATTTTACTTAAATAAAATCTCAAGACGTATTCCAACTAATATTATAATTGTGAGGAGTAATGAATTATTGCGGGCGTTCCTTTGTTGAAATGGTTAAACATCAGTTATTCAGGATATTTCTCTAGGATCTAAGTAGGGATTCTATTTCCCTGTAACTATATTCTTATACATTACACAATATTAGAATTTTTGCAATAGTAAGATTACCTGGTAAATATTCCGAGAACTTTAATTGAACGTCAAAATTATATGAGTTTTTACTTTGAAAGCGGCCTAATTGCATTTTTCAAGAAAATTAAGCTAGCTAGTTAAATAATTACATTTTTACGTTCTCTTTACATTTTTCAGCAAATTGTACAAAATTTGTTTAAAATCATTAAGATTTTGTTATAACAAATATTAGTTGATTAATAAAATGATAAATTATTTATTTTGAAAACGTAAACCGTTAAATATCTCGATTTTAACATATACATGAAATTTGGTAACTTTCAAAATAAGCGGCTCATATTAATCTATTGCTCACCGGTCTCAATATTCGCAATTTATTAAAATGTCGTAGCAACCACAGTTTGCAACATATCTCGCACATTTTTTTAATACTTTTATTTATTAATGGCGGATACAGGTGTGTTAAAATAAAGAATACACCCAGAGAAATAATCAGTTGTCACAACTTCCTAAATTGCCCTACTATACATTTCAGTGCTCTGAAATATATCTGTTTCGTTTGCAGTTACTTGGTTTTCTCTTTTGCGACGAGTACTTTTGTGGTTGCGGGGACGTAATATTTGTTGCCATAAGCAAAAAAATTTGTTGTCGCTAACGATAACTAACTAACAATAAATGTTGTCAGAAACAATATTTGGTAGCTGTAATGAAATCGTTTGGTTGCATCGATTGAATTTGGAGTGTTAATTCGGTTGCAGGAAATTAAGTTGCTCTGTTATCTCAACTGAAATTAATGTTTGCTTGAATTATCATGATTTTGTCAATAAAATCATAATTCGTGTTCCTTGAATTTTCAATACACTTCTAAAAATCATTAAATGCGACTTTTTTAGAAATGTATTGTAAATTAAAGGAACACGATTTATGATTTTATTGACAAAATAATGATAATACAAACAAACATTAATTTCAGTTGTGACTCATTACAATTTCATAGTATAGGATTTATATTTAAAACAATGCATTGTTTTGTATATTGACATTTGTTTATTGATATTTCTACATAAGTAGGTACACTTTATTTACAGATCTTAGTTATTGTGTTTTTTGGTTGGCTGTCTAATAGTCCCAAACTATTATATTTTTATTTCCGCACTTACTGATATATGAAGTATGAAAAATTTTAAGAAAAAGTAAATTGTATCCTTTATAAAATTCTGTAACATTAACGTCGTGTCCAAAATAATGAGTATTAAAAATAATACTTTCAACTAACTGAATACAAATGAAGAAATTAGAATCTAGTTTAATTAAATTATGAATTAATCAAAATCAGAGCACAACACACGATTTGCGACTGCTCTAAACCAAAGAACTAGACTGACTGAAAACACAAAGGAGCCCTGTCAACTCTGGTTTATCAAACGATTATATTTTAATACAAACATTCATTTAATTGTGACAGCAACCCTTCGGTTGTGACAACTACTCTTGAGGTCTTGAATTATTTCATTCGTTTGTGGTAACTGACTAAAGGTTTCGATGTTATTAGGATAATAAAATTTCGTTTGACTGTTGCTTTAGTTGACTTTATAAAATAATTCTTTTACAGTGAATAAATAATGTTGTTGCTATAGCAATTAATCCTTTACGATAACTTCGCAATGTGTTTTGTAGAAAGAACTACTTTGAATAACAAATTGTTTTGTTCAGACAACCTAATTTCGTCCGTGCTAATCAGCAAGTCGTCGAAGGAATAGATAAAATTCGGTTGCCATGAACAATTGTTCTCATGAACGATAAATAAAATATAAATCAGTTATTGCGATTGAAAAATATTTGATTTATTTACGAAAACGGAACGTTATGTTGCATCAAGTAAATTTAGATTGTCATTAACAATTTTTGATTGATTTAACTAATTTTTGTTTTCGGTGAACAGTTTATAGTTCCCAGGACCGTTTCCAGATTTGATTATTTTCTCAGTGTACGATTCGAGTTAGTTGTGTGCGGCATTCCTGGTTCAAAATATCTCGTATCACTTGTATTCACCGTGCATTCTTATTCCAGTCCGACTGCTTAAGGAATTTTTGCAATAACTGCTTTAAAAAAATCTGCGATATCTCATAAAGCACTTAGAACTTATCCTGAAAGCTCTTCAGATTCGCACGTTACAAAAGTGTGCCCTATAGTGTTCGGTTTAAAGAAAAGTATTTTGTTAAGATAAATGAAAGCTGTAATTCCATGAAGAAATGAAACACTGCAGTTTGCATATTTTAATTATTTTATTTTAGTGTGTATAAAAAATTATAAAAGTAATGATTAAAGTGAAAATTACATACTTAATAATCGTTTGCTGAACGAAGCGTTTTCGAACATTTGGAGTTTTTCTTTAAGCCGATTTTCCCTCCTGAACTTTTAGCCACAGAAACATTTTCCTCTTTACTGTTGTTTATTTATTTCACATGCGAGTCATTTTTTCGAATACTATATGAGATGTTGAAGAATAAGAAAATCTGACGATTTTTCAGCGTCTATTTTGATCAGCTGCCAAATATACACCAACACACACCGGCCCCAACGGACCTAAACTTGAGATGCAAATTTTAATTTCCTCGAATTTAGTGCGGTTTATTAGTGCGCAGGGCGCACTTCAAGGGTTAAGTAAGATTTTAACTAACTTTCGGCAGATTACAGTTAAAAATTATGTTAACTATTAACTTTTATATAATAAAAAAGTACTTTGTTCCGAATTATCAGACATAAAATATCAACATCAGTGTGTTGGTGTAACCTATGTGTTTTATTAACGTTTATTTTTAAGGGAATATGTCGGGCTTTTGATACTCTTGAAACGAAAAATACAATAACGATTGAATAATTGCGGCTCGAATCAGTTAGGGTTCTCAACTCCACTCGGCTGATTTGTCACCACCGCTGCTAATATGTATGTCCGGCGACAAATAATTAGAGGTGTACGTGTTAAATGGGCAGTTTGTGGCGCGTTATCAGCTGGGTCAACCGAGTTATTACTGCAATGCACGCACCTTTCATGGCGATTAGATCGAGTCCTCCACAGTTCAATTATCGGCTTGCAGAATGGAAAAAAAGCGATTGGACTGTATCCTCCCCAGGGCGTTCGTTGAACTTTTAAAAATAGCCCGGTTGTAATGCTCACCGTTCAATTACTTAGCAAGGAGCCATGTTTAGGATAAACCCGATAAAGGTAGCTTTAGTCAATATAGGTGTAAACAGAGCTAGTATGCATCGCGAAATTCGAATGATTTACGACACAAAATGCATTCTGTTGTCGACTCAAAACAAACTCCTTTCTAACAGAATGTGTGAAGCTTTGCGCCAAATTCTTGCTGATGATACACGTGAAGATACAATATGTTCTTTTTAAATGTTTATCAAATATAATATCAAAAATAACTTTTGATATGTAAGGGAACAATTTGTAATATTGATTCGCATTAGTTTCGAATTGTGTTATTTAAATTTTCTTTAAATAATCATGTATCACCAAAATAAATTTAAGCCTTTCAAACAAATTTAAAAAGCAGACTTAATTTTCATTGTGTGCATTCTACTATGTGTGGATGTACAATTTTGTAAAATAATATTGAATGAATCTGAATTTTAAATATAGACCTAATTGAGCTGCTTTAGATACGTAAATATAATCGATTCGTTTTGGGTTCATTGTGCCTAGGGTTAGGTTTGGAAATAAAATTCTCGAATCGATTACCACTCCATACATAAAATAAGTCAATGCAATTTGATAATGTTTTAAAACAGTTTTGAAGTTTTGCTGGGAGTTACTATTTGAAAATTTCAATTTCATACAAAATTTGCTGGGAAATCTGATCTGGATCAAATTGTCGAAAAAACACAGACTCATGGCTTCTTAAAGGCACTAACTTAAAAAACATCATAAATCAGTTGGTCAGAAGCATGAAATTTTGCGCAAAGGTTTCTTATTCAAAGCATGTGAGCACTAAGAAAGGATTTTTGAAATTTCGTCGCTTAAGAAGGTTAAATATGGGATGAAACCTTCGAAGGTCTTCATTGTTTCGAGGAAATCGCGTTTAAAACTTTGGGACCCGACGCGTGATCACGTTTAATGCAATCGCATTAATGAAGAGGAATTACAAAAAATAAAGATAACACAATACTATAGTGAAATTGAATATTTGTAAATTGCAGAGATAGATAATTGCTTACTGCACTTTAATCTCCATAGAAAATCAGACCAACCAACCAAGCCAAAAATATCTTCAGCTCTTTCATTCGCATTGGAAATCGATCACCTATCTCGCTCATTTTGGTCATCACCCACTAGCTTTTTTCTCTGTGTAAGTTAAACCATTTGGCGTTGCCACATCCAATTCAGCGCAGTTAGTACAGCTGACATTTCACAACTACATTGCTATTATGTGTACAGACTTGATTTGTCAGCAAATTGTTTTTTGGTTTGGTTTGCATTGTTTCTTTATGGAGATTAGGCATAATCCTCTCGCCAAGGTGTTAAACTGTTGTCAGGTCAGGCAATGACGAAAACTTGGCTTAATAAGGGTTGATATGCAAAATCCTCTTGAGGACAAAATTTGGATTGAAACGATGTAATCCCTGTCTGAGGTTATAAATCTCCTCATCTGTGAATCAAAATTCAATGTTTGGATTCTATGTGCGTAGGCAAAAGCTAATAATAACATGAATGTAAAGAGACAAGTGCTAATTCAATATGCAGTGGTGTGTTCTAGATAAACAAAAAATATTCGCGGATTTCGCCAGGGTTTCCCCCGCCTTGGGTGGCCGTGTCTCTGGTGAAAAGCGCCCCCACGAATTGCGCCTAAACCGTGAGCCCCCAACGAGGTAGGAGTCCGTCGAGTGCTGATGACGCTGGCGCGCATTCGGCTTTCCAGCGAAGAATGCGATAAACAATAATTTCCCCATAAACAGTTCAATTTAATCGCAAACAATTTTATTGCTTCATTTCCTGATTCGTGTCATATGCCATTGATATCACGCGGTGGATAAAATTCTTGGGAATTCAGTTGATGTGTCGCTCAACTGATTCATCAGTGGCTCTGATTGCGCGACCGCTCGGGCGTCATGGCCGACTTGTCGAGAATTTTTGAATGCGCCACTTATGACCCGAATCCGCTTGAAGTGGGGGGTTTAGTGGAACTTGGCGGTTTATGATTACCCCAGGTAACTCGCGGGTTTCCGCGGATTTTGATCCACAATATCCTGACTTGCAGGGCCAAAATTGAAAGCGATTGGTTGTGACGTCAGAGCGCTCGATCGATTGCAGTTTTGTAAACAACAGCGTTGTTACCCCATATTTCCGCGAAGGGTGGGGGAACGGAAATGACCGTGTTTTGCGGTGCTCTCCAAACGGCCTTTAGCACTCAATTCCACTCGATTTGGTTTTGGTTGTGCGGAGGACGGATGTGCGGTCCTCGGCTTTTTAATACTTGGTGACAGTGTGGTATCTGCCTTACTGCGGCGGGCGTGGATTTTCGCAATCCGTTCGGTTGTCGCTCTGCTTCGTTTTCATGCAGGCTTCTTCTGAATTTCTTCTTTGAAGAGTTTCCTAAAGCACATTTGCGCTGGTGCTCCCAACAATTGCGTTTCGCAATCTTCACTAGACCAGCAGGCTTCAAACAGTTTTACATTATTCACGAAAATAACATTTTGGAATTCTGTCGTTTTTAGGCCAGGTAAAAAAAAGTGGCGAAGCCATTTAGTGACTCCGGAAATGAGATTATTCGGTAGTAAGTCAATTTATATTTCGATATTCAGCCAACGTGGTACAGGTAGGAACACTGTCATATATTAGGGTCTGTCAAATGTTGAAATTTCACGTAACTGTCAAATTTAGTTAGCGAAAATTTTATATTTCATTATAGCAATTAAGTTAACTTGGTTCAATGGAAGTAGGTACGCTATTGCTTATCTGTATTCGACAGTCTGGAACTGTCAAAAACTACATTTTAGTCATGATTCACACATTCTCTAAGATTCTTCGTTCTGCAGGCAGTCAGATCTCCATGTCGGACTAGCACCTTGGGATAAAAGTTTCCTATATGCGCGCTTACGTTCACAGATAATTATCATCGTCGAACCAAACAAATTAACATTTATTAATAAGAAAAAATAATGTATACGGCGTGTGCTTTCGGCGTGCATGTTTACAAATCTTCCCCATAGTAATAGTAAGATTGTCCTAATTTTATACGAAAGAGTAAAAGTTTAATTGTCCTAGGAAAATGTTACTTTTGGTTTTTTAAATATGCGGAAACAAGGATGCTATAATGCCGGATAGCGGTTACCGACAAATATCACTTGAAGAATCTTCTGGTGTATGAATATAAGTTACTTAAGCTGAGAGCTGTGATACTTTGCATAGGAAAATTTCACTTACAGGAGTGCATGTGTTCTCCGAGCTATGAAGCCATTATATAAAAATACTAGTTTTCTGCGCGCGACTTTTCCGCGTGGATCGCAAAAAAGAAAGAGAGTAGTGGGAAAATGGAAAGTAGTAGAGGTGTATTTGGTAGATATATTTAGACTATTGGTTTGAAATTAAGTACTACATACCTATGTTATAGGGTTAGGTATAGTATCTAATAGGTACTAATATTCATGGTTTTAACCTTTGAAATGGCGGAACTCCCATAATTTTATCCCCTTAGAGGATGCTTTTTCGAAAACATTGAATTACGTCATTCTTAGTATCTAACTTAAACTCCAAATACCAATTTTCATGAATTACTTTTTCGCAAAATTCATAATGGGTGTAAATTTCATGTAATTTAGCTTCAGCAGTTTCAGCTCGTCGTTGAGGAATGGAATGGAACAGTCAGGACATGTTATTTTATGTTGGTATTAGCGCGCTTGATCTCTACAAAAAGAAAATCATACATATAATTTAAAAATGTCACCTTTTCGGAAACCCAAGATCAGTGTTGACCCGCTGAGTCAACCTGGAAGAAGGAGTTACTGTATAACAGGCAGCCGTCACAAACTGACTGAGCTGCTAAAAAATGGCTGCTTCCTTTAAGATTCAATAAATCAAAATAAAACAAGGCGACCCAGTCCTTCAAAATTGATTTTCGCATAAACACAAAGACAATCGGGGCAATAAACAAGTTGTTCCGCAATAAATCCTTGATAGTCACGGGCCGACACGTGATCACCATCGGTAATTACGCCGTTGTTTAACTGAACCGTGTGACATCACTGGCTCGAGGTGCGATGCGAGCATGCACGGCAGTCAGAAATTCATGATTGCAGCAATCGCGCGAGTGAATAATCAGTTATCGCGAGCCGGACTCAGCTTGACCCGCCCGTTTTCCAGCAACACTCAATATTTATTTTTTAGCAAGCAGGTAAGCACCATCTTGCGGGGAGATCTTGGGAAAAACACACTTTTAAAAATAGACGGGCACATAAAATTCCCCTGCATCTGGCGCTTCGAGTATTTGCAATAGCAAACAAATCGAGAGCCGCAAATGTTTACAAAGTGATTTTCTTGGCCAACAAAGATGTACAATGTATGCTACAATGATGGCCGATCGTTCTCGAAAGTAGTCTTAATATGGATAATTAATTTTCTCATTAGAGTGGGCTGTGAAAAGTTTTATTCTCCAGAATTACGCGAATTGTAAAGGCTCGATAGCAATGGTTACTTAATTTGATCGCTTTACCCGATTACTTAGGTACTGCCAAGCACAAAGTAGAGCACGAGTTTTTCATATTTATGTTACTATAAATTTAGTGCATACAATTCAGGTTGCACTCTTGTTTATTGTCTGATGCACCTTTGTAAGTGTAAGTAAAATTAATTCCAAAAGTTTGTATTAATACTAAAATATGTTGAGTTTAATTTATGTGTGATATATTTAGCTGTTATATACAGTATTTATTTTTCTATCCATGACATTTATGTTATACATAACCAGGTGTAAAACTACGGTTTCGAAAAAAAATTATTTAAAGTTTTCCAAAAAATCCTTTTGTAGTAGTTATGATTATTTATGTATATACATACATTTGGAATTAAATACCCGGATCTCCATTATTATAATTCAGCGACATCCAATAACATTTTAACTTTAGCAAAATACGAATCTCGTTTTGATTAATCGTTTTCAATAAATTTTTATATCAGGTTTTACTACCATGTACCTAAATTTAAAGCTTTGGATCTTCAGTTATTTTTTTGAATTCATGAATATTTTCAACTTTCTGAATTCTAAGTACTTATATTACATTCACCATAATTATTATATATTATACCAAATCTTATTTTTAGGAATAGCAAATTCGCTATTAGTTACTAAATTTGCTTAGTGATTGACAAACTCACTGTTACTAAATGGTCATTGTTTTGCAGTTTTAGTGACGAATTATTCTCATCGGCATTTGGTCCATTATTGTAGTTTATTGATTCAATTGATATCAGGTTTTTGTACCTGAAGGAGAAAATGGAATTCAATTATTTCCTCTTAGTTGTCTCTCTGTCTGTTATTGTTCTCTAACTCCAAATTCTAAATGCGATTTTTGTATTATTTGGGCAGACTAAGGAAGTGACGCCCTCCGGACCGAAAAATCCATTTGTGTAATTTGTTAGAATAAGTTTTGGAAAGTATTTTTAAACAATTCGAAGGATTCTCAAAGTTATCAACGCTTATAGCCAAAGCAGCAGTCACAGAAAAAGAACTGGTTGTAATACTACCAAATCAGCACTGTTACATGTAATAACTACATATTTAATATCGTTTAAGATATTGGATTTATTTGTGATATACAACAAACCACTAACTTTCAATTCATATATATATATATACTATATAATATATGCCATTTTATTATTCTATTAACACAATTATCCGAAATTGATTAATTGAAGAATGAATGGCATGAATGAACGTTTTACCCCGTATCAGGGGCTAGTTTTTACACTATGAGTATTCAGGGGAAATTGCGAAGGTGGAAGTATAATTTCTCATCCTAAAATGTCGAGCTATTTACATCATCCATCGATCACATCATAATGTTATAACTTTTAGCCCCAACAGCACAAATTACTTAACATTCAAAATTCCGGGATATTTTTTTAAGTTATATTAACTGCACAATTTTAGTTTAATCCATATTATTATTTTCAGTATTTCATTGTTTAAGGTCAGAAGTTATAATAAACCTGATGAAAAACAAAATTTTGTTTTAAAGTATGCAATTTTATCTTTATTTGAAAATATTTCTACTCATGCACTTAAATATTAGTTTTCTCAAAAATGGCTTAAGGATTTTAGGAGTGAATGAAAAAATGAGTGTGATTTTGTATTTTTAATATTGAATAGCAAATTTAAAACAGAAACAATTTAAACCAAATTTTTTTTTTCTTTTCAGACGCAGTAGTAGAGACAATTTCCTGCGCGAGAGATTTAATTTTAAAATTAGTCCGAGATCTCCTTGTCACATTGTCGCGAAATACATAAAGGGTTTACCTCCTTGTAACTGAGCAGTTTTTGTTCTTATTTTTCAGATATTGTACAAAAACTTACGTAAAGTATAGCGAAGTGGAGTGAAATTGAAGATAAAAATTTTAAGAAACAGCGTAAAACCAAAAGCTAAAGCATAAGGAGGCAAGTGATTTTGCTGCGACAAGTACATGAAAATGATAGGAGCAGTGGAGTATACTAGGAAAAGATAAACCGAAAGTTACGATCAGCATAAACAATGTGTCGTCATAGCAGTTTCCTTTATTTGTTTTTGTTAAAAAATCCCGATGGGATTTCGCGCTGTAAGTTTGGTTTAATTTTAACAACAAACAAGTGCAATGTTTAATTGGTTTAACTTTATATCCTCTGATTTATTATGGATGTATTTGTAAACAGAGAAAAACGCCTATATTTTTTATAAAAAGTTAAGCGATTAGAGATTGCCACAAGTTTCAGTTAGTGAATGTTTTTAAATACGAAAAAGAGTGGTAACCATATTGTGAAGCAAATAGTGCCGCAGAAAATCATATTGAAATTGTTTTGCAGTTTTTTCATTTAATTGAACATTATCGTTTTGTGTGGAGACTACTATTGGTCGAGCAATTCACGAGCGAACTTCCCATCGTTCTTTTATTTCGCTTTACTTTTTTTATCCAGAGATTGAAGGGAGTTAGCATGCTAATGGACAAAACTAAACAAAAATGTGAGTACGACTTTTCTTTTATAGATCAATATTTTTTAAGTGGGAAAAAGGTTCCCGACATTTATTACAATAAAGTCTCTGTGACGCAATCATTATCCTTTATCCTTCTTTTGTTTCCCACCAGGACAATGACCAAATACAATTTAAGCTAAAACTATAACTGACATATTACGGCGGATTTCAATTTATAACCTATAGCTAACTTAATTCTGTATCTATCAGGCATATTTAGTAAACTTCATAAACACCTCAGATTTTTTCGTTTTTTTCAGTGTACAAATTAACAAATATATTTGATTGAAAACACTTTAATTTCACAAGCGTACGATAGTTCTTAACAGCATTCATTCAGCGGCCAAACAACTTGACTCATTTTTACAGGACATGATTATGGCACTATTTGTGCAATACCTAATAGTTATATTTATTTAATTAAGTGTAAAGTGTTCATTTACCAATATTTGACAAACTTTTCGTTGTAATGATGAAAATTATGAGAGATTAAGCAGCTATAATCGGTTTAAAAAACCAAATTTTAATTACCCAATTAATTGTCTTTAACTACATGGTGCGACAAAATAACGTTGATCAGTATTTTACAATGTATATGCACGTGGATCTCAAAATAAATAGAAATAAAAAACAGAATAGTGGTAAAATGGCGATAAATGTTTGTGTAGAACACCCTTATTTTAAAAACTACAAACATATGGTATAATTTGCTATTTCTGAACTATTTGTTCGAAATTAAGTAACTATGTTTCAAAGTTTGTGGAAAATCAACTATAACTTAACCAATACTAATTTTCATGATTTTAACCTTAGTAGGGATGGAACATTTAAATTTCATACCCGTTTTTAGTTCTTTAGGGGATGATTTTCCAAATACGTTCAAACGCGTCATTCTTAATTTCTTACCAAAGGCTAAATACAAATCTGAATGGTATTAACTACAAAATTACAAGATTTCCGTACAAAACCTTTATCCACTATTTTAACCTTTTAAGGAATAAATTTCCAAAAATCCTGAAATGCCTACCTACGTGTTTCTTTATTTCTAACTTGAAAGCCAATTTTTATATACCACACATAAGTCTTTAAAAATGAGGGCTTTTCATACAAGCAAACTTGTACCCTCCGTTTTACCCCTTTAGTATAAGAATGAATGAGTGCTTATGTCACAAAAGAAGAAAACTGCCGTCCAATTTTCACGTATTTGCTTCACCGGTTTCGGCTTGGTATTCTATATTTATATGTAGGAAAATAAATATTATATTCTAACATTTCTTGCTATTACATATTAAGACATATTATGTAGGTATCGTTATAAAGTTTTCATAAACAAAATAACTGGTCAATGTTATTTTATTTTTATGGCAACCTGTATAGCAAATATTCTGTTTTAGGGTTTTGTTGCGTCATTTTGATTGCTCCAACCTAATTTTGGTTTAATACAACCAAACCCAACCACCTTTTGGTAGAAGAGCGAAGAAATTGACTAGTGCTTCCTTTATCAGTGCAGTAGCTCGCGTTATCACCACATCAATTCAAATTCTATTTGCTGGACCAATGTAGGGTCTTGCAAAGGGTCACCCTGTGAGAAGTTCGTTCGGGCCTTTTCATTTCCCGCCGCACACGAAGGCAGCAGCTGGACCTCCCAGATTTCTCGCATGAATTCTGCTTACCTGAAAAAGTGCCTGGATAATCAAAATAATGGCGAGGGCATATTAGTCGCCGGGAGGAGATGTTAGAGGGCGGGGGAAGGCGGTGGTGGTGGTCAGTAGTCTGCCATTGCAGAGGAAGAGCAGCACCAGCAGCAGTGACAACAGAACAGAACGGTCCCACCTTCAGGCGGCATATGTTGTGAAAAACGATCCTTCCGGTGTCAACATGACCGTGGTCAAGCAAAAGCTATCGGATTGCATCACATGAACATGATGGCGTCCTTTGCATTGGCTTTAAATGGGGTAGTGGCCCGCCGGATCTAATCATCATAAAAGGCTTCCCCCATCCCCCTGTGAGGGCAGGGGGTGCTATCCCGGGGCTGCAGGGCAGAATTCGAATTTCTCCTGTCCACGCCCGCCGCAAAAGTCCGTCCGTGCAGCACCGGGGCTGATTGCTTGCTGCTGCCGCTGGTGTTGCGCTGACCGGTGGCGGCGGCACCAAATTTACCACTTTGGCAGACACTGACTCACTGGCATTTCGCATTTCGCGTTTCCACTCCGTCCCACTTTATCATCGATGTCAGGGCTCAATAGCCCCATTCCACCATTCCACTCCATTCCGACTAAACGTGTTCTGTTCGAAGCGGGCTGAGGTGTGCTGCTGCGAGCGACTTGGCCGCGCGGCGCGGGAACGGGTCAGGGGTTGGTTCTGCGGCAGCGGCGAGGCGGTAGGGCGACGTCTGAGGTGCACACCCACCGCGCGACACGCACACACATGAGAGTGCTTTTTTTCCTCCTTTTCAATTACATCATCAGTCGCGGATAATGGATCGTGGGCGGTCGGGTGGTGGTGACATGTTCAAAATATGCGCCCAGCCACACAAGTACCGAAACGAAACGGCTGTGACTTCCTCCTAGCCGAAGTGGCTCAGGGCTAACGCAAGCTTCTTGGAAGTTGCTCCATTGTTGCTTACTTTGGCCCACGATGTTGTCGGTCGTGCGGCGGGGCTGGTGGAGCAGGGGCCCGCACACATTCCGAGAAGTGCTTGGTTTGGTTTCCACCACGTCAAACTTCTGCTCCAAGGAAATCCACTTTTCCAAAGAGCAGGAAACCTAATGGGTGGTATTTCATGAAATTTCTTATTCGGCCCCCAGAAATTCTCGTTTTCTTCTTGGCTCGACTACACCGCGAAAATCTTAAAAGACGGAAACTTTCTTTGCCGTGCGAACCGGTGTGTGTCGCCCGCTACTGCCGCCGGCGCGGCCCGGCCTCAATCCCAGCCGCTCGCTTGCACAGTTGCCGGGTGAGGGAGTGGGCGGCCAGACCGCCACCAGATAATCAGAAGCAGAACTTGGACGCTAATAAAGCACGCAGGAATGCGCCGTCGCCGCGGCGGGCACCGTCACCACCGCCCTCGGTCTAAAAGTAGTGATTTTTGGGCCATTTCGCGACAATCCCGCGACTATCGACGCCCAGTCAGGGACTGGGTGTGTAGTGCATCTTAATCAGAATTCGATTTGAATACGTAATTCTCTTCTAATCCGGTTTTCTCAACAATTTACAGTTACCCCAAGATCTCCCGATAATTAGTCATTTGAAAATCGGCGGATTTGCTTGATGAGGATGCTAATCCGGCTATGCTCGCGGGGACCGCTAATACGTTCTAGCAGACTTTTGTATCTTTGGAATGGCTGCTTAAATTTATGTTTTATACATATTATAATTTTTCTTTTGCAACGCGTTTGGAAAGCAAAATCATCTACTATATTGTTGCTATCTGCTACGAGTTCTACGTATTTTTTTAATTGATAGATGTTTTGTTTGAAGTCTTATTTAATGTTAACAACCTTGTAAATAATCGAATCGATATAATAAAATTTATTCAGTTCCCTTCTTAACGCAAGCAAATTAATTGTTTAAAAAGTAAAAAGTGAAAAATAATTAAAATTAAACATTATGTTTATTGAGATTTATGGAAGCGCGAATACGTTCAAACACATTGAGTAATTGACATAGACTGACTGATTTTTATTAGGTGGGATATATGTATATTACAGTTTAAAATTCATTACGCCAGATAGTAGGATTAAATAATACTTTGATATTCCCAACAGTATTCTCTAAAAGAATAAAAAACATTTATAGAACAAAGATAAATGTATTGACAATAAATATGATGTCTTAGTCACTATTAACTTTTGTCTTACCTTACTTAATAAAACAAAGTTACTTACAAGCTTATTTTCTTTTCTCTTACTGCTTTTACAGCTTCAATCATATTATTCCTGGTTCAATTTTTTCTTTTCGACTTCACTTTAGTGGCAATTGAGTTCGAGGCATGACTGGAACTAGGAAAAAAAATGATGGCATTCCATTCGGGTAATTTGGTACCCGGTCCCAAATTGAATAACTTACTATGTTAGCAAATAATCAGGAGAACTAAACCTGGTTAAAATAAACCTTAAAACTTATTTGTGTCAATCTGAACTTATGCGTATAGACTTCCTTTAACACCCACTGTATTAGTTTTAGACTAAAATAAAAACTTTTGACAATATCAGTGAATGAAAGAAAAAAGCATTTACGGGTGACATAACATTTCAACGTTGTATGTCAGGATCAAACTCGTTGCAAAATCGGCGCTAATGGCGGTGAATACGTTCTATGATATCAGTTCAACGTGATTACATAGGGCTTTGACAGATCTCGCTATTTATTTCTGAGATATTAAGGGATTCCAAATTATCAGTGGGTTCCATATTACCACCCCTTCCTCTACTTTTCGGATATGTGAAAAAAAAGTTAGGGCTGGAAACTGCATCTGATGAAATTAACTTAAAACCACTCTGAGGGATTCAGTTACGCACAAAAAATATGATTCTTTAATAACATGTTAAAACAGTAGTATTTTGTACTCAACCAGATAATCTTCTAAGCTAATTCAAGAGATTGTTGACAAAAAAGAGGAGATTATGTCCAGACAAGGGAACAGACAGATTTCCTGAAAACCGTCCAGAGATTGTGTACCACGAAAAGACTGGAACACATTGTTTTTTTCGAAATTTTTTACAAAGAGAGCTTCTTCATTCAAGGCCATGGTTTTAAGTAGTTGTTCCAAAAAACACCTCAACGAATCTCGAGTGCGCCTTAATGACTTGTTTCAATTAAGGCGCTCGCAACGACTGAAATTCGAGATCACGCTTTCATGCACCTAGGCACTGTTCCCCTTCGTAGTGCCGTTAAATTTTCATTTTCTTGAACAAAAGCCGCCGCGAAGTCCACTTTTCTACTTACGGCTGCATTACACGCCGCAAATTAGCGAAATCACTGAACCATTGTCTTTAACAGCTGGTTGAGGCGAATTAAAGAATTTCCCTGCGCTTGGGGCACCCTTCGCGGGGCCTCTTTCACCCCCACGCCCACTCCCGGTGTGTCACTGGAGGATCTCCTCTGTATTTGCGGGGCGCAGCGTCCACCTCGCCGCCCGGCCGCTAAACTTGACAGGCGACGACGAGACATTTCCAAGGCGTGTCGTGGCTGCTGCGTCGCGGTGCCTGCCGCCTTGAGAAACTACTTGAAGTCCATCGGCACTCGAGCATTGTTGTTCTTACACGGCGTAAGTTCATTGCGTTGCATATTTTTCTTATTGCCCAAGTGGTAGGTAGGTGGGCAGAAGCGCGTCGCCGCCACCTGGGCCTGGTGTGCCCATTGTCAGGGCCCTCCGCCCCCGCCCCCACCCCCACTCCCGCCCACCGCCTCATTTTCCCATCCCCCGGTGGTGCGTTGTCCTGGGCCGTTGTCGTCGTCTCCGTCTGAAGTGCTGCACACGCCTTCCACCTGCGTGAAGTGAGGAATCTTTGTTTATTACCGAGTGGTTCCGCATTGTGCGGTGGAAGCTATTTGCGATTGTTGCACTGTATCTGCTTACTTAACACTTTCCTTGTTCGCGGCGACAAGTCAGCGGGCGTAAATTCAAGACATTTTCTCACCTTGTGACGAGTGGCTTGACCTCATTGGCGACCCATTCGCCGTTTCAGAACGAGATGAAGAACGACCCCCAGCGGGCGTTTCTGAAAAGGGTAAATGCGCCAAAAATAAGTCAATGCACTAAAAAGGCACAACTATGTTACAAAAACAGATAAAAAATGAGGATGAATTTAGTTAATATATAATATTTATAACTAACTATAGTCCTCGTTTTGGTTTACTAAACTGTGTCTGCAAGATCTGTTTCAGTAAATTGTAAAAGAGTGTCTTGATTGTACATTCAAATTGGTGAAGAGCGACGCCAGTGGTTCAACCGTTTTTTTGTTGTTTTTTGCAAATTTCAACTATTGCAATGATAAAAATGTTTATAAGGTAATATTTTATCTCAGGATCACCAGTTTAGGCGGTATATAACAAGATTCGAATACAAGATGGCGAATTACGAATTCGAATTTGCAATAACAATATTCTGAAAGAAGGTCTCGTAATTTGAATTATTTTCTTCCACAAGTGTACCTGAACTAAATAATTACACTTATTCCTCTATTCACACGGTATTTCATTTAAACGATATCCTTTAACAATATTTTCCAAAATAACGAATTATTTAAGGAAACTGGGTAAAAGGGAACATTTTCGCCGCATACATAATTATGCGCTCATCAAGGGTAGAAAAAAATCCCCAATTCACGCGAAATCTCTTAAACTAACCTCAAGCATCAAATTTCACAATAAAAATGAGAAATCCGTGTTAATTTTGCACTTAGCCCGCGCAACGCCATTAGGTCCAGGTTCAAGCAACTCACCTGGATCATGGTGCTGACTGACCCACTGTAGGCACGAATAACGTCGGAACGCGACATAAGATTCAAATGTGTTTTTGTTTTCCGCGAAAGGCCACAAGATAGGGAAACTTTTTCTCAGAAAATATTTCTATCTTTCCATACATAAAATGAATGTAGGGTCATGTTCAAATTTTGGGGTTTGAAATTGTCATTTTCGAAGTTTTACTTGGCCTTTCCCGCTTGTTTGTTGATGGATTGGATTGTTTTGGGGATCTTCAAGGCCCAGCTTTCTAACACGTACGCAACTAATATCCTGCGATGTCGCTGAAAGTATTTTGTCTAAATTCATCCCTCCCTATTTTCAATTGCAATATTCGGGGTTAAGGACCGAACAAACGTTGATCAAGAGACCATACCGCTCTTACTCCAGCAAAACACGCTAAGCTTTTCTGTAGCTAAATAGGTCAACTTTTTTTGCAAACCTGTGATCTTAAACTAGTGTCAACTTTTAGTTTCTGTACATTCTTATTACCTTTATCATGGTTCTTTTCATATTTATATAGTTAAAGCTGTTATTTCGAATAAAATTGAATGCAAAAGTGCATTAATATGAAAATGTGTTATCATTTTTGAGCCACTTTTGTCCTTAGCTGTCAATTTGTAAGGAGAAAAAGGAAGTCATTCTTTCATAGGTGTCCTACTTGTGCTACGATGAAAATTTAAGATTCTTCAAGCATTTAATTTGTAACCATTTGAGTCAGGGACAGTTATATTTAAAGTTCTCATTTCTATCTGAATCAATAGAGCCCAAATTGCTGGAGAAATCTTATCAATAAAAAAAACAATCGTTTCAAAGTAAACTTTTCCCATTTCCAACGCGACGCGGCAACAGTAAGGTCGTTGTCATCTGTTGGTCACAAATTCTTTGATTTCCTCGCTCTCGCAACAGCTGCTGCCACCAAGCGGCAACATATCGCAACTCTCCTTCTAAAGCCAGATTTCGCACAACTTCTCCAGACACTGGCGCGAGGCCACTTGCGATTTAGCAACAGGGGCTTGCGCAATGCCGTCACCACTTCCGTATTTGCATGATACGGCAGAAAAGCGGTGCTTCGCAGAAAAGCTCGCTTGCGTCACGAGCCCCACCGTAAACAAATGCAGCCTTGAGTCGCTGGCCTAGCTTCAATGAAGAGGCTAGGTGTGCTCCTCTCGCGGGGTCTGGGATCTGTGATAAGGGGCGAAGTTATCAGGTGCGCGCGAATTGGCGAAACACCGATAAAAAACTAAAAAAATCAAATATCGGAGTAAGCATGAGTGGCGGCGCCACACGAGCCTAGAAAGAGTGTTGCCATCCGGAAAGAGAGGCCAGTCCGATGAACGAAGGTAGTTTCGCAACCGAACGACCCGGGGGCGACGGCGGTCGCAGCGGTAGGTGGCGCTGCTGACCAGTAATAACTTTTGCACCGTTTGTTTCCAACGCGGGAAAATTGAGCGGACCTATACACATGCGTACGTGCCGCGCAGTGCACGGGAGCAGGCAGCGAGACGAAATTTAGCGTTATTAGTGCACGTTAGCGAAGAAAGCTCGAGAAATTGGCGCCGCGAACCCGTGTGCGGCCATGTGTAAGCAGCGGCGTTATGTAAAGCAGACAGAAAATAACAATGGGGAATTCTGACGCAAAAACGAACGGTAGGACGCAGCCCGAACTACTTATTTGCCTTGCAATGACGTCGATGGCATCACTCCCTGAGTTGCCACGACCCTTGTGGAACTTCACCGTCTCCCTATTTTTGCACTGAGGGCGGGGGTGGGAAGAAATCCTTTTCGCCAGAGGTAGCTCTCCCCCATGAAGCCGTGATTAATGCGAGATTTCGAATTCTGCGAAAAAAAACCGCTCTAGTGACATAACCAATAATACACCAATTCAACTGCTCTCGGGACGCCTCCCTATTTTTGCATATGCCTAAAAAAAGTTAGGTTAAGGGAGGAGATAATTATTAGATTACATATTTTTGTTTGTTGCTTGAAGAATTTGTAGGTCAAATACTTGAGGTTGAAAATGGGTTTTATGAAATATGTCGTTCAAATCCTTTTATTAGCTCAATTTTCTTTCGAAGTAATAGGTCAAAACATCGATTTCATTCATACCTCATTTTATATATACACTCGTAATTAGTCTTTAAGGTACAGTAACAGTTGCTGGCCTACACTACAAAATGTGAAGAAAAATTGCTTTAAAAAAAGTTGGTTTTTCATAAATATCTTTTAGTCTTTGGCAAATGGCATATGAATAGTTGTAGCAATGATATAGGGAATCCAGTCCAGAGATATTCTATGAGCATAAGCGAAGCTCTTAAAATGTTATCCACATATGGTATATGTACATATACATATGTATGTACATATACATATGTATGTATTAACAAAACAAGATAAGTTTCTGTTCTTGGTAGCTCAGCCCTAATGAATGAATAATAAAACACTTTGTTGCAGTTCTAAATTATCCCGCCTCGGAGATCTACCAATTAGTAAAGCCAATACTTTTCAAAATTCGATTTTTAGATTTTGTTGTTTATGTACGTAAATTTTCATTTGTTGCAATTGATCTGTATTTAAAAAAACATATATGTATGTATATCGAATATCTCGAAAAATACGTTTGATTAATTGAGACGAATTGCAGATGACGATAAACTTTGAGACAGCTGTTTAAGACCAATAATTCACAAGAAATTAATTTCCCCTTCCAGATAATAATTTCTCCAAAAATTTGTCTTAATCTGTGATTAACATTTGCGGAAAAAAAGCAAGAAAATTATACCAGTAGAATATTTTTTTAGAGTGTTTTTTGTTTATTTGCGAAAAATGGCCTCAAGAAATGCTGATACAAGGCCGACTCAGAGCTAATCAAGTTATGCCACTGTCTATAAGTTCAATGCAATTATACAATTAGAAAATCACAAGATTTTCTAAAAAAAGGGGGCAAGCTTTTTACCTGACTGCGACGGAGTCCAATAATATTGGAATTCCGAAGTAGAAGTACATCCATTAGTTGAAATTGATGGGTTCCGACTATTCAACATATTTGGAGTCATATATTGAACAGAATGTATAAAAGATGATTATAAGCTATAATATTGTTTGCCTTGTTGAATAAAATCTTTAAAGTGAGTGTGCTTTTATAGCTAATTTGAAATCACTACAGTCAGGTTTTTTTTGCATATATTATGTACCTCGTATGTACATTACATACCTGCATAAATATATATTTTATGTATCTCAAAAATTCTTATATTACAGAAAAACGAAAAGTGTTGTTCCGCAATTAATGCCAAGAATTCGAAAAAAATTCAAACAGAAAAATTTAGTACGATTTTGTGTGCCTTCTACTCCATTTCGTGTTATATTTTTCATAGTTTGACGATTTTATTAGAAGAACGAGACTTTATAATTATACATAAACCTATTTTGAAGCACAAATTAGTGGTAATTTTTTATGTTTTAATGTAAATAACACAGGTTTTATTTCTGTGCTGCTTTGATGAGTTCAATGTATGGATTAAGATTTTTAATTTGGATAATTTCACACTCCTAACAACAGTTTTCGGGACCTGTGCGCAAGCTGTGTGTTAATAGTGAAAAAATATATTGTAGAGTTTTTACAGGAGAAACTATGCTCCTAGGAAGAAAGTAGGAAGACGTACCTACATACTTAATACTTGTAATAGTTTCTATGAAGCGTTAGTCGTGCTCAACAAATAGTTTTAGAACACATACATTTTAGGTAAAGGAAAGGATTTTCTCACGCATCTCTGAATTGTCATTTTTGTATTTCTTAAAAGTTGTTGAATTTCGCGATATTTTTTTTTTCAATGTCCTCACTGACTTACCAACTTCTTACCCAGAACCTCTAAAGCTACACTATACATATACTTCGAAATTCAATCATGAAATGCGTAAGGCTTGTACAGAATTGTTGGGAAACAATTATTAAACTAAGAATATTAATCTGAAGCACTGTTTTAAATGTTCTATTTTAATCATATAAGCAGACACCTATTTTAGCAATTGGTGCAATTTAATGCGAATTCTTATTCATCAATATTCAATCGATATTAGTTTTGCAAAAATCAGATGTGGCAGTTTGCTTATGTTGTACATCTCAAATTTTTTTAATAAGGCTTGATTTTATGTTAATTCAACTTTTGGTATTGATGTGTTCATTTGCTTACTTTTAGTTACTGTTGATTGGAACAATAATTTTATACAATAGCATTATCGATTGTAAATAGTTGAAAAAGCCCACTGTAAAGTATGTACATAAGTGTCATATGTATTTAGTTGTTTTTTTCTTCATCCAGATTTGTGTGATTTTCGACAACATTTGTTTGAGCATGTTTGGAATCAAAAGTGATTGTAATAATATTTTAAACTTCCTAGGGAATGTTTTTTTTCCCACATCACCGTCGAAAGTTCATTTTTTTACCCTACTTTTAGGGAACAAAGTAGCGTTTTTTTGCCCTGAAAAATGGTTTACCACGGGAGTAAAAAAGTACATTTTTACCCGGGTGTTTGCCAACCTCGCCTACGGCTCGGGTGGCAATTTTACACCCGGGTAAAAATGTACTACTTTACTCCCTTGGTGAACAATGTACTATTTCTCTCATAATAAGTTCGATGAGTCGTAATAAATCGAGTTTACAGGGGTTCAAAAACTCCCTGGGAACAAAGCTGCTAAAAAAGTAGGCTTGATTTTAATTTGGAAAACAGTGGGAACATTTTACGATACAAACATGAATGGCCCCGAATTTTTTAATGTATAGTACACATCTTCAAATATCAACAAGTTGCGCCTCACAACGTTAAAAGTCAATGATTCGCCAGGAACATTGAGTTGTAAACTAATCCAAGGGACTCCATTGAACCTCCTTTTGTTGAACTTTCTTGAACGCCGACGTTGCAGCTGTCTATTAATAAATAGATAACGCAGGAGTTTGTTAAAAGAATAATCCTGTTTAAAAGGATCCACTGATTTTGACCTATACTTGCATGATGATTTTTAAGCTGTGGGTTGGAGACCCGGGATGGCTTCCTCTGGCTTTATTCCGAAATGCGGGGGCAGGACCTACTTTTAACTGTATATGCGTGGGTGTGTTTGTGTTCGCTAGTATTTCCAATTATCCGTGGGAGGAATCATCTTTCACAAGTAGTGACGTCGCAATTAATCAAAGTACCTACTTGTTTACCTGGGTACAGACGTCCTTTGGGTAAAAATAGAAATTTTAATTTGTTTTCAGTTGGCGTGACAACGAAAATGAAGTTGAAGGAAGCGATACTCCTATTTTGAGGTGGGGGATGTTTAAATCCAAAAATAGAAGAAAACTAAAATTTTTATCGAAGCTTCTGAACAGTAATAAGTATTTCTAAATATCCGTAATTTTGTTCTTGTTGATATTATAAAGGTATGCTTAGATATGCTTACTTTCTGCTTTTTACACGAAATTCTAGACGAAATAAACATGTTCGGTTTTCTTTGTCCGATCTCACCATGATAAATATAAAGGTAAGATTGGGACAGATAGTATAAATAAAAACGAAAGTTACAGCTTTGACTTTTATGTAAAAATATTAAATATTTATAAGCTCGTACTCGTAGTAGAAGAAAAATGTCTTCTTTGCTCCATAGCATCATAATAGATTTGAGGGTGGGCTGGAGAATTTCATCTTAACTCATAAATAATATGTAAATATCCTAATTATTTTCTCTTTTTTAAGTTGCATATTCATATTCTTGTTTGTAATAAAATCGGTAAAAATTTTAATTTTAGTTCGATTTTATGTATGGGGAGTACCTTCATATAACTTAATGATAATTTCAAAGCAGATTATTAATTCTGGATCAAGCTATTTGTGGATTGCTGGATTGTTGACCGGTATTTTACAAATAGTGCTTTGTGGTTATTAAATATTTAGGTTTAATGTAGTGCTCCATTGGATCTTTTGTTTCTTTAAATTGAACAAAATTGCAATCGGCACTATATTTTAATGCCTTGAATATGTTGTATAAATATCATTTTGTGATTAACCTCTTCAAAAATACAGTTTTGAGAAGCATGTATAAAATATTTATATCTTTGTACGTACATATATACAATTCCACTATTTGTCGTCAATAGTGTGAATGTCCTGGTTTTATTCGAAAGAATGCCAACTGCTTAATATGCATTTATGTTTTAAAAAAATGAAGTTATTGAACATTAAAAGATAACAAATTCCAAAAAGACGTCCCTATACTGGGACTTGTCTGCAGAATGGAATGCCCCTTAACTATCGTGTTATTTCAAAAAGATAGTAGTTTTCCAATTTGCAAGGCAATTTAGAGTACACTCCAATGGTTAGTCGAGCAGAAATCCGTTTTGTAGCTAGTTCGATTTTTGATCGTGTTGAGGTTATTTTGTCCACGTGTAACGTGGAAAAATTTGATTATAGACGGGAAGGTTAAACGCGTTTAAGCAATAAATTAATTAACTAATTAATTTAATACAAAGCCGAATTTTTTGATTTGTCGAAAATGAGGTGTCGTGACGTGTGTACGCTTATTTTTAAAACGTCAATTCTGACATGAAAAGTTTTCCTAACTATTTGAACACGGGATTTGTGTTTATTTTTAAATTAATTCCGGCGCCTTTCTAGCTGCCATAAAATTCTGCCCAGATTTAGGGGTGTGCCCCAGCAGTGCAGTCGTCTACGCTTGTCGTTTGATTGTATGACTCAGTGCGCTGTTTTACAGCCCGGATCTGAGTCGTGGAGCCGCTTGTAATTTGTTTAATGCCGCAACCTTGCTTGGAAGGTTGAAGCTGGACCACACCGACTAATTAAGGTAGCAAAAAGTGGCGGCAACATGAACTCGGTTCTGCTCCGTGTCTAATTTTTACGGCATTTTTCTGGCTTTGCAATTTGCTCGAGCCATTGTCAGTCGCTTTGTCTTATTGCGCGTGTAACACAATATTGCGATGGCGCCTTTTTATAACTCAGGTTACACTGAGCACGGCAACATCCGTGCGCACCTACCCCCGGGTGTTGTCGGGTTTCTCTAAATTACGCACAGCAGCAGTTCTTGAGGGTTCTTGTTTTTATTTTTTTCGCAGCCGCACTAATCAGACTTGGTCGTCGGGTACCACTGACATGACGCCACGCCGCGCTACAACCTCAGCACCACCATCGCGGGGAGAAAGGTTCCCGGGTTCCAGCAGCTCTCTGCTCCCAGGCCCCAGATAGACTCAGCTAAATTTATTACGAGCTGAGATTCGCCGAGGTAGGGCTGCACTGGCTGTGTGGGGCTCCCCAGCTCCAATAGTGCGGAGACCCCCAGTAGACGTATTGATTGACGTGACACAGTCATATTTTCTGTTTGTCTACACTGCTGCACTTGGAGCACGGAGCGATGCGGTTGAGTACGTCTTCAACCAGACGTGATAAACAAAGGAACATCGACTGCCATTTGCGGGAGGGGGAGGTGTCCTCCCGAGCCAAAGTCCAAGGAGCAGCGCCGCACAGCCGGGCTCCGCTGGCTTGACACACGTTTGCAGCGCTGGAAAGAGCCAGCTGCGGAGGCCTGGAGTGGCCCCAGCGGATCAGAGTGCGACTCGGGTCCGGGTCCGGGTCTGGGTCCGGGTCCGGGTCCGGGACCCGGGGGCAGAATGGCGCTGCGCTGGGGGTGTTCGATTCGAATTGGGTGCAGCCGAAAATACTGCAGAGCCGGGGCTTAGGTGGCTGTCTTATCAACGGCCATTAACCGACGGAGCGTTGCAGTTTCATTAATTCCTCCGGAGGCGCACAGCAGTCCGTCTTTATCGGGTCATCATTCAGCCGTCTGTGCTGCCGCCTGCCGCTCCGAGTCAACACTTTATCTTGTTGTGTGTGCGCTCGGCGGCTCCTCGGGCTTTTCTTAGGGCACTCGTAGTTGGCGACTGGGGCGCCCATTACCCGTCCGGCGCCCCACGCCCCACGGCGACTGGTGTCACCCTGCACTCGGCTGCAACATCGAGGCGCACTTGTGATTATTGGTTTCCGCTGGTTAATGCGCCCGTCCACCGTGTCCGCTCTGCTCTCTGTGTACAAATTGGAAATGGAAATTTCGCAACATGGAAAAACAAATCCCAAGGTCAGTTATTTTAGTTTGTTTATAATTGCGCTCATAGGCGTCCCGCAGCCGCTTAGTGGTGTGAAGGTGAGCATTTGCATGCACAGGGCACACACGTGCGCCGATCACGGTGCAGCCGACCGATTACTGGCTCGGTTCACTCATTCCCCTCGTCCTCCTGGAGGAGTTCGGTGAGGTCAGGTTGAAGGAAGGGCGCTGGGCACCTGGAAGTAATTAGGCGCTTTTGGGCAGTTAAGTAAATTCTATTATCGATTCTCAGGTCCTGAGTGTCAACTTACGGCGTCGATTGCATTAGTTTTGGCGACGTTATTGCTCAGAAATGGTCGGGGTTCATATAAAATTCACCTGTTATATTTACAATCATAAACCTCTTTGTTGAGCTCTAATATTATAATAGCGAACCAAAAGCCTAATTAGTTTTATGTTAGCTTTATTTGGTGAAAGAAGACGAGGTATTTGGGTGTCATGATTAATAGAACTTTGTTGTATAGTTAGCATTTACTTGTGTAAAATATGGCAAATAACTTCCCCTTTTTGTAAAACAAAAATTTTGAAAAAATATCACGAGTAAAGTAATAAATAAAACGTCAAAATGTAAGTGGAATATTCCATTGTTTTTTTAAATAATCAAAAACCCGTTAACTTTATTACTACTTTTACAAAAATAGCTTAACCCAAAAAGTAGAAATTCTGGAAATATATTTTTGGGCACCTAATTACGTCCCGGGACGATATTGAGATCAAAATAATCAGTACGTAAATGTAAATTGTATTTGCAACAATAATTATTAATAATCATAATTATAATATCTAATCAGACTTTTATTAATCATTGGTATAGTTTAAGTAATTTTAATTCTCCAAACAAATTGCACAGATAAAATTAGGTCCTGGATTTTTAACACAATCCTCATGCATCCCGGGGACGATATTAAAAATTTGCCAATTGTGTTGGTAATCGCCATTAAAAACAAACACATGTCATAACCTTAATGAAATTACAATTGATTTAAATCTAAGCCATGTCAACAAATTTTGTAAAAAATTTCATTTCAATAAACAATACCGATAATATTTCAATCAACAACTCACTTTGAGCAGTTGTTTTTTTTTGCAAATATTTTAATACAGGTGCAATATTTCACCGCCAAGCTTTTGCAATGGCCGACTGACTCAATTAACTTTAGATTAGAAGCATAAAAACTAAATGGTGTTATGTAGAAAAGAAGAAACCGATGGGGGCGAAATTTGGAGACTGTACCTTACAGGAAATTAACAAGATAGGGCAGGGCGGAGATAGTTGAGTAATTTTTCAGCAAATGAATCATAAGTCGCAGGCAAAAATCTTTTAGGTCCAGTCTAGTCTATACGAAATTCTTCGGTATAATTCCGTTCAAACTAATAGACATTTTCAGTATACTATTATCATCACACATCATCATGAATTTTCTATGTTTGTGTAATTAGTTGTTCATATTTCGTGTTAAGAGATCATATTTATCGTGCTAAAATAACAAAGCTCTATTAAAACTAATTAAAAGGACTTCTTGGTTTTTTTTTACACTAGCGAAATAAGTATTAAAATAACTCTAATTAATGGCAGTGAAGTCATGGAAATAAGTACAAATCTTAATTCGATCTTCTGCTAAAATTATTGCAAATGCCTTAAAATGAGAAATAAACCTAAAAATCGTGGTAGAAAATATGTTACGTTTAGTTAATGAAAATAAATAATAATACCGTCAATACCGGCTATAATTTTCAAAAATGTTCCTAATTGTCCCGTGAGCATAATACCATTGGATGACATGGACGCATCCCACAGCACCAAATATCCCTACTCTCCCCCATCGTCATCAGCTGAGAACGACCAGCTTAGAGAGAGCCTTGAAAAATTACCCGAATCTTTTTTGGAGTTGGGAAATTTCGAGCTGAGGCAAAAACGATCATAGTTTCTTGTATGGGATACAGAATGTTTTTGTTATTTCTTAGTCGATGGTATTATTCTATAGTTAACTAGATACTTAATTTTCGAATGTCTGAACAATGCTTATTTCATCAGTAAGCAAAGAGCTGTTTTCGGTAGTTAGGCCTTAAATTAAATTTTTAAAAATAATGATTAAACCGCTATTTATTTATTGTAAAAATCTAGTTTTGAAGACAATTTTTTGGCGTAGAAAATGAACGAAGAATTTCGAAGAAACGGTTAATAAGATTCAGAAATATTCCACACGGTTGTTTACTAGACGCGCTAGAATAAGATTTGCAGTAACTCAAATGTACTGGGTGTGTTCTCAAAAAGTTAAAAACTCGATTTTATTCGAATTAACACGTTTTTTTTAATTGAGGAGGAAACAAATAAAATGATAAAATGTCAACAGAGGTCAAAATAATATAATTTTTATCTGTAGGTGTCTATAATAGACTTTAATCTAACAAAACCACAATGCTCATTTTATTGTGTAGGGAGAATAATACGTGGAACCATTGATAACAGCGCAGCCGTATTAGAATTGCAACGTGATTGGTATTATGCATTTGAACTGCAGAGAAACAGACCCATTCTGAGAATGACCTTACTGGGGTGCAAGATAGTGATCCAAAACACAGCGAGCCCAAATACTGGCGTGAACCTCAGCTCGCGGTATCACTCACCGGATACTACGCGAAGAGGCGTCACTATCTTCAAGATCTACACTTCGAGTGCGCGCCATAATTTCACTTTGAGACAGACGTGGAAACAACTCGGGGTCAGTGGGGAAAAAGTGTTAAGCAGAGATCCATTTGATTATGTTTGGAGTATTTTTTGTCGCGGGAATTGTGAGCTGGCCGCTAAACAGCCTTGGGGTGGCCAGCGTCCACTTTGAGAATATGCAGCGGTCACAAGACCGGGCAATTAGTCATAGATATGAACCCCCTGGACCTTGCAGACTCCGCGACTTTGTTTCATCTCTTTATTTGCTGAATGTTGCTCTGTGGCCGGCTTGTGACTTTCGCTTCGATCCACGCCTTTCGACAGGCTCTGCGGCGAATTGGCGTGCTGTGGAACTCGCCCGCTTGTTACCATGCAGCAACAGGGAGCAATGAAACGAGCCAATTTGCGAGTGACAAAACAAAAGTCGAATTTGTTCCAAATTTTTATGAACTCGCGAAGAAAGCTAGATGACGTCGGCAAATTTTGGGCGTCTTTGTCCCACATTTCGCACGCACCCAGTACCATTTCGCGAGAAAGTGGCGGTTCAGAAAGGTTCTTTCCTCGGTCGTGCAGGCACTCGAAAAGCAAGAGCCGAGCGTAGCCGAATTTCGTGAAATTATCGCGACATTTTGAATGAAGTGCAAACAAAACGGCGTTTTACGTGCACAGATAAACGCCCGAGATAAAAAATGTCTATAAAGCTCCCTCCGTCCGCGATTCCTGGGCTTTTATCAGTGTGATGCAAAATACGCCGACCGATGAACTTCGTCGCTGCTTTCTTTTCTATTTTTTCGTTTTCTTGTTCAATTTCGTGACTTTTGTTTGTTGATAAACAAATCAAGTAAAATTATTGGCAACACAAAAAGCAAATCCGCCGCGTTTTCATGAATGACTTGCAGTCTTCTGCCGGTGATTTCTCCACCCTTTTTCATGCCACATCAAATCTCTGATAAATTGCTTTACGTGCACGGAATAGCAATGCTGAGGTGAAGACAATATAATTTTTTCCATAAAATAGTCACAAATTTAACCCTTCGAGGGGTAAGGTGCGCAAGAATGAAACTTTTTCAGTTTGGGTCTATTACAGGCCTATAAACTAATAGAGGGGATGTCTTAAGAGCCAAAAATGGGTTTGCAGGATTATAATTTACAATTTTCGTTTATATTGAAAAACAGAAACCATTAAAAAGGAATCCATATAGATAATAAACATTGCTCCTTTTCAAACATAAAAATTCAAAGCAATATATACATAACATTTATTTATTCTTCTCATGTTTTCTATATTAAATATCAGACCATACTCTGCAATGCGGCTCGATCCCAACGTGAATGTGGACCATCAACTCGAATTGAACGAGATTTGCGGCCCGTTTTTGAATATACTGAGAAACATGACTTTATTGATTTTTGTAATACAGGGTCTTGTGCTAGAGTCTGAACAGGGGCATACCAATCCATTCTTCATAGTGTCCTGATCAAAGTTTGTTAGGAGACATCAACATTGAATTTCGCATTTTAAAGTTTTTAAATTATGATTAGTTACTGCAATACGTAGAAAGTTTAGGGAAAGCTCCAAAATGTGGTAAATAACTATAGTATAGCTTGGATCTACCGATACCGGCTTGCGCATTTCTACTGGTATAAGGAAGTGAACATTAAAATTCTTAAGTCAGAAGGGCTATTAAACGTCAAAATTAATTCTATTGGATTTTTCCAATCGATTTGCTTTAACCACTTTGAATGAAAATACTTTTACTGGTCAACAGTTACAGAAATGAATTTGTGAGTATTCTAGGATCTTTGTTCAAGAATTTTTATCCAAAAAGGGATTTTCCTAACCACGTGGTTGCAGAAATGACGATATTCCCAATACGTCCCAGATTTTTATATTTTTAAACTTTATTTTATGTTTTAAAATACTTTTAGGGAAACGTTTTCTGGTGAAAAAATATATAACTATAGGAAAATTAGAAAAGCGTGTGCTGCTTGTGGATGAGCATTCTTATGTCGCCAAAGGCGCAATTGAAGAGACCTCAACCAATTTCGCCTTTTTGCGAATAGTTCTTAAGACTTTTGCATTTGTCTTATAGTCACTTTAATCTTCAAGGACAACGCTCATATTTGTAAATAAAAATAATAACCAATCAATAAATAGTAAAGGAGCGGTTATACCGTCTACTTGTAGTCTTTGCAAATGAGGTATTTCTGTCAGGAAAGATTCCAGGGGAATTAAGCCTTAAGTACAAAGAACTTATAAGCTTATGATTTTAAGGGATCATAACATTTTTAAATAATGTTTTGAATTAATTGTGTAGATATTACTACATAGTGAAGGTCTAGCGCAAAATTGCCGCGAAAAGAGGCGTTAACAAAAAAAAGCAGTTTCTTTTCACCGACTTACACAATACCAATATTTCCTGCGGTAGACTTCAAAAAGTCGGGTGGATAACTTGGCAAGTCGACTCTTGCTTCTATATTTTATATGTGCTGTACGAACTTTAATCCATATAATGATTTTTTCATTTTTACTTGTTCATTGAATGAACTGCCAGATTAAATTTTGAATGTTAAGTTTTCAGACTAAAAAACATTTTCTGAAATATTTTAAACAAAAACTTCATGGTTTTTTCTGTTCACAAATTCTCGCGTCTGTAGCAGAAGGGAACTTGTGGTACGCAAAGGGTGGGAGCTCAACCGTTCCGGGCCGAAAGGTCTATCCCTTTGCAAGTAGAAATACAAACTTTCTAATTGCAAAACCAGTTCACAGAATATAAAGAACAATAACTTAATTTTTACCCTTTCACGGCCAATTACGAGATGTGGCATACATATATGCTCTCGGCAACGAACGTGCTAATCTCTGCATCCATTTTTCATTTTATTTCACAAAATATGTATACATATGTATATCTATGTTTATATAATAAAGTTTAAATCAAAATGAAAATGACATCTTATGTTCAAAATTTTCTTTGATTCTTCCAATGATTCTACGAGAAGAGGGATCTTTTTACTATGATTAATTTATCATGGATGAAGTACTTCTGAGTGACGGTGGTAGTTGGGTAATTCAAATTTCGGATGTCAAAATTTATGAATTTAGGGTGGCGGAATTGCAAATTCTAAAAGTTTTGTAAATATCACGATAGTGGGTGCAAGCTGGCTTTGTCAAATTTATCGAATTCAAAATTCAACGGGGGCACTGCACTGGATTTTGGCTTTTCGAGTCAACCCCTACAGTTTGCGTATTTTGTAAAAGCAAATGTCGCGAATTCTGCCATTAAAAAACATTAGTGACTAGGTCGAAAATAGGGCGACAATAATCACTAAGGGGTTGTAGGTGGTTTTGAAAGATGACTCTGGGTTGTAATCTAAGCACCGGCGACGCACCTGTCGCCCAGTTAATTAACCAACCATCGACCTGACTTGGCAGCATCTGCCAGCGATGGTCCCCGCGAAATCCGAATTTGCTCGCACCGCCCCCGCGTGATATGCGCGCAAGGACTGGTGACGGATTGCCGTCGCTGCAAGTGAGGACGGAACGGATCTCGCCGAAAATCATCTTGCAGCTGGCGGTGGCACTTCGCGGCTGCATAGTCGGGCGATGAGTTTCTTGGGTGCAGCGTCATGCCGAGGGTGGTTCTGTTCACTGCTGGCACTTTTCAGAAGTTTCTTTATTATCAGCTGCGAAGGTGGTGGGTGCCTGGTGTACTTTCCGCCCCCGCCCGCCCCGCGGCGGCGTGTCACGCTGTCTTGCCAAAAATACGCGCTTTGAACTCGATTTTTGGCACAATAAACTTTGCTGAATTCATTAGTGAGGTGCGATCCGAGCCAGCGTCTTCGAAATTACAGCGCCGAGAAAGTCGGCGGGGTAATTGCTTTTTTCTCCCGCAGGACGAATCCCTCTAAATTCAGGCTCGACAACAGGCTCGGGTGCACGAAGGGCGGTGTGCGAAGTGGGCGGGCGGGCGGAATGCCCTCGACAAGCTGTTTTGCTGGGAGCGCCTATCTGCTTCTTATTGCATTCCTCTTCCGCATTTCTCGCCTATTCATTTGCCGGCGAATTCCCGTCTGCCTTCCTCTTAATTTTCCGCTTTGAGACTATTCTTTCGCTGTATCCAAGACACTTCTGGTTCGGTTCGATTAGAATGCCGCCATCGCCGTTCGCATGCCGGAAATTCAATGGCGGACCATGCAGGCTTTGTATAATTATAAATAGGTAAATCGCAGAATAGTCCATTTCTTCAGTCAAAGTGAAGACCGGCCGTAACTATCGAAACTCGATTTGCTTTACCAGTTTGTACATATTTGCTTAGAAGTAGTCAACTGCTTAAGACTTTTTATTCTGATCTTTAATCGGCTTCAATTAATGTGGTGGGGGGTGGGTTTGATTCTGTTGGGTAGCTAATTGTGGATGGTAATGCTTTTTATCAGAATTATAAAAAATGTTTTTTTTTATCCATGTAGTTTTAAAACAATTACCTAAACTAGTTATAATGAAAAGGAACATCCTATAGAAATTCATCCTCGTGTCCGTAATTTTGTCCAAATTATGTATCATAGGTAGTTTTATTATTTTGTGTACGCATGCGCAAAAGCTTACGTAGCTACATATGTGCTTGTGTCAAGATATGAACTCTCAATCATCGTCCTATTTTTGTTGTAGATATTTGGCGTGCGTTGTATGGCTCTGCTTTGAGTATATCAGAGATAAAAATCCAATAGTGATGTGCTACCATGAAAAATTCGAATTTGCGCACCATTCTCTAGCTACCAAACGCCTCCCCTCCCAGAAAATGATGGATTTGCCTACGTTAGATCTTTCAACCTACTCATTTTGGCATTAAGAAACACCCTGTGTTACCCATAATCTGGACCGCCAGTTCCATTCGTGATATTCATGCGATTGTACCGAAAGGGCTATTCTAAGTCGGTCTTGTCATTGACTTTTACCCGGAATACCTGGAATTGCCTTAAGATAACAACAGATTTTTGTGTTTTTGTTTCAGAAATAATTTACTGATACATGTATTACATATGCATACATGCAGGATCGAATCTAAATTGAATTCGGATTCAATCCCATGTTCGAGCAGCCGTCTAATTTGAAGAAAAGAAGTTTCTCACAAAATTGTTAATAATAATTTTCCCGTAACTTCGATATTTGTGGAATTATTTGGAGGATAAAAGTAGTGACATTTGATAATTTTATTTCTTAAATAACTTATAAGTGGTCAATCGGGCGTCAAAATGTATATGGACATTTCTGCAGAGAATTGAATCCTCCACAAAATTAATTATAACCATTTTTACGATGTCTGCTAAAGTTAATGGCAAAAAACCGTAAGATCATTATTGGTTTACTTTTGCACCTCACCGTATACGCAGATTGGATTGTAATCGGAACGAGTGGGTTCAATTTCACGTAGCTAACTGGATTGAATTGAAATAACTGCTACAAACAGATTGAATAATCGGTTTGACAATTGCCACTAATAGCATTCAGTTTTTTGTCGGATTGCATTTGGCTGCAAAAATTGTTTTATTTAAATAAAAAATATCGAAGGGAAACTTTTGGCAACAAGAGCAAAATGTCATTTCAATCTCAATTGGATTCGTTTTCGACACAATGCCTTAATCCCAAGTCGCATAAAATATTTCATCCAAACCTATTATAAAAATTTTCCCATTTTATTGAGCTGTTTTTTCGAAACATCAATTGAATTTGTGCATACATATATATGTATATGCGTTCTTATCACATCGGATCCGGTTCCAGGTTTTAGAAGAAACTTTGCCCTAAATGGGCACTTTACAAACCATCATGTAATATAAAGATTTTCTATTTTACAAAAATAAAATCAAAATTGCCTGAAATTATACCCACATTGCGTCACAACCCAAGAATTTATCTGGTTCAAGATTTGAAGTTCGGATAGGTAAACATCATGTCAATTAGATACATTTTTTAAAAATTTTAAAATCCAAATATGCATATGTACGTGAGGGCTTTTAAAATTCAGTTCAATGCAAATTTTCCTGCAAAACTTAGAACCGGATTCGAAATAAAAAGAACACTGCTTTTAATGTTTTAAATAACACATTCAAACGAAAAATTAGACATTGACAGGGTAAACTATAGTTAAAATGACCCACATACTTTCTGCAAATGAACTTTCTCTGGATGATAGGATAAATAACGAGATCAGAATCGTTAGTTAAATTTACATTTTAATATTTTTTGTTTTTTACATAGTTTCATAATATTTTCAATTTGGAAGCTGACAGGATTTTCAATTTTGAAGCCTGGGTAAAATGAAATCCTGGATTTGTGCCGATCTGCGATAATAAGAATTTCTTATTATTTTGCATGAGCCATTCCATCAATCAGAAATTGCGCGCTTTTCGCGATATTCGCCTTTTGGCGATTTTAATTGCTCTGAATAGCGTTCTTTGTGTTTTATGGCTGCACAGAGCTGGCACAAGGAAACCAATCTCATTTTAAAATTTTATTTTTCTGGGGTTCACTGGCGCGAACCTGTCCAAGTCCAGATTGTCTTCTGGTTGCTGCACCTCAGCCCCCCTCGTGAGCTACGCGAGTGACCCAGTTTTTCACTCCAGTAACTTTTATATCACTTTTTGGTAGTCGAGTCCGATTTGTTTCGCCCAGGGCCCCACGGAGGATATTTGGTGTGTGTTTGTGTGTGTTTGTGTGTGTTTGTGTGTTTCGAAGCTTTTGGAGCACCGAGTGGTGTCAACATGATTTTTGCCAACTAACCGGGGGGTCCTTGTAGTTCCCATCGGCGGTAAACAACACGAAAATTTGGGGCTCTCGTAGTGGTTTCGGGTGAGGGTGGTGGTGCACGCAAGGAACAGATTTTTGATAAAGGAGTTTGCGGGGAACCGCGGGAAGCGCAGAAAAGGAGGTGCTAAACCGTTGCCATGTTATGCTAATATCGCACAAGTGTAGCCGGCAAATATGACACACGACAAATAAATAAATAGGGCCGAGCTCGGAAGGAGTCCTGACGCTGCCGTCTGCCGTGACTCCGGCGAAATCACAATTTGTCAATCAATCAATTTGGATGCGTCATTTTTAGTTTTGCTGGGCTAGGCGACGGGCTGAGGATATTTCCCCCTCCACCCTCCTTCTCATGCAAAGTTCCGTCTCCATTACAGCGTGTTCCAGTTATTTACGTGTATGTGCGCGCATACATTATGGATGGATGTGCCGTTATTTCGCTGACTTTGACTTTATTGAACTTGACGGTCCTGTTACTGTTACTGTTACCATGAAGGAGATCGGCCCTTCTCCGGCGGGGGCTGATCCCCCCGCTCATCGAATATTTATAGGCGACAGGAAAAGTGAATTGATCTAAGCGGCCCGCCCAAGGAGGTTGGCGTTCCGAAGGGCCGGCGGCGGTTAGGGAAATCATGACATAAACAGAAAAATTTACAAAAGCACGAAATTGCTCGTACTTCGGTCCTCAGACGGCTCGAAACGCGGAAAAATGATTTATTGTTTGGCGAGATGGCACACAATATTTCTTGTGCCGTTAGGAAAAGTCAAGTCGCAGAATCGTATAAAAAAATAAGGAATTCCAGATTATTGGTATTAAATCGGACGAAAATAGTTTCCCTGGCTGCTGCTCCTTTCCCTTTTTGTATTTGCGCTAAACAAATATTGATCCGGAGGCACCTCCCTCGCCCCAAAAAAGGAGGCTTTAAGGAACGGTGGTGAATATATCTTTGCTTGCCTCTAAAATTAGACTCCGAAGTGGGTCACGAGATTTTCATTTGAATTTCTTGAGGTATAAGATATTGTCGTCTAGGCTTAGCTCAGGTCGCCTCCTCTTACCTTTTGTGTGCTCTGCTGTGTATCTCCGTTTCTTGTGGTCTCGCATTCAAATTTTCCTCAATTCGCGAAAATACACGCCTTTCGTTGTTTACGCGAAATTAATATTTGCTTAGCCCAAAGGGCTCTGCAAACCTCTCCCTCGATTGTTATCCTCGAAAATTGAAATTTTTACGAAATCGAATATTCTGCTAAAATTTACCATTTTACTTTTTCTCTTTTCAGGTATGTATTGTCGGGACACGGCTTTTCAAACAGCAGTTTGGTAACGTATTTTTTACTTTTATTTCCATAACACGAATGGCAATCTCTTTTGTGTTGATCTATACAAAAACACGTAATTTGTGTTAAAAGAGTTAACTTTATTTGAAATGCTTCCAAATTAAATTAAATTAAATTTTTACATTATGCACTCTTATGCGCAAAGAATTAGCTCCTTTTGACGATTCTTTAATATAGTGTCTTTTTAATTACAAATTAAATTGAGTAAAATAGTAAATAATACATTTTATTCGATCGTTCATAAGTTATATACAAAATTATTTTAAAAGTCCTTAAAACGCTTCTGCAAGTAATAAAACTATATTAAGTTATCTTCAATAATGCGGGTGTGGTAACATTTTCTGCTGGTTACTTCAGGACATCTACGTGGCATAGAATGCAAATAGCAGTGGCCAAGTGGCATTTGCTTTCATTTCTTTTAGTGACTTTAAACCGCCTAAACTAATTGGAACAGCTTAATTTTTGTTTAATAATGCTCCACAATTTATCTATTAGGTTTAAATCCCGCGCTTTTGCGGGTCAGTTCACGGCACGAACTGCTTTGCTTGAACAGCTTATTTCAAAGTGTATATTGTATCGGTATCATGTTTGAAGACTCAAAAAAGTGATATTACATTTCATGGACATATTTTGGTCCGAAATTTAAATAAATTTTGAATTTGAAACGCCATAATTTCAACATTTCGAAATTGTTCCTAATAAATGACGTACCGTTAGAATGGTACTTGTAGGAATAAGCCAATATATGTATGTAAGTATACTTATAAAATCTATGGGGACTTTTCTTTTTTTTTCTTTTGGAATTGTGTTTAAAAAGAAACCAAAAACTTTCTTAGTATCGGATTTTTGCCCAGTATTTATTTATAACATAACAAATTAAACAAAAATGTCGACAATTTACAAAAATACAGGCTGGTGAAGTAAGGCGTTGAAAAGAAACCGTGTGTCCTGGTTGACACGATTTTGATTCTTCTAATTATCCGAAAAAAGAACAAAAATGGATTCTTAATCAATGAAGGTGTTGTTATCTTCCGAACCTCGAAGAAAAAAAAGATTGTTTTCTCGCAAAATTACAACTGTTTGAAAGAAATTTTGAGTTTTCTCATTATTTATTTCCGGTTATTAATTTTTTTTAAATAGTACGTTTTTTCTTTAACAAGCGTGGTACAGACCATAAAGCGTTATATCAAGAAGGTGTGTACCGAATTTGAAGTCAATCGGTTCATTAGAACTTGAGATATCGTGTCAATAGGCTTGAAAAAGTGGTTTCGAGAAAAACGCGTTTGAACATTTCAGGGTATAGTAGTTCCGGCAGGACCGTTCTAGTTGCCGCGTCACTAAGGTAGCTGTAACTTCTCCAATTATTGGAATTTTAAAATTTCCTTTGGACATGATATTCTTAAAAGTATAAACTATAAAAAATAAAAAAAATCGAATTTGTTCAAAATTCTAGTCCAGAATACCCCCTTAAGTGAACACATCTCCTAAAAAACGTCAATTTTGAGGGGGAAGGAGTAGTTGTGGGAGGGCGAATCATATAATAAACATGCGTATAGTTCTTGGATAGCTTATACGGTTATTTCCGAATGTTTTAGTTTTAAAACGTTCATTCGAAACAGTGTATACAGGCTGTTTTGCTAAGGTCTGAACAGGGGTCTACTGATCAATGTTTGTTCGGTTCAGCCGTGGTGCAACCGAGCTGCAAACATTTTTGTTTCAACTTGAGCTTAGTCTTTTTAAAGCCGTGCGAGTACCCGTTTTCGATTTAGCCGAGTTCGGCTCTCCTATGACCGAGCGTTGCATTTGCCATAAGTTGCGTATTCTATGCGGTCGTAGCTGCAGCCAATGCAAATTTTTCAAAACCACAACAAAATGTTGTGTCATGTCTTTTTCCCGTAAGATTGTGGATTTTAGTTTTAATTTTTGCCTCTCTAACTCGTTTTTATCTTATACTGACCATGTTTCTGATCTTGGTGTTCTTCTTGACAATAAACTCGATTTCGGACTTCATATTGATTCCCTTATAAACAAAAGTAATTCGGTTTTAGGCTTCATTAGACGTTGTTTAAGGGAAGGGATGATCCTTATATTTTAAATATGCTTGTGTGGTTTGGGCTCCTTATTCTGTCAGCCATATTTCTCAAATCGAAGCAGTTCAAAATCGCTTCCTTCGTATTGCTTTGCGCGGTTTACCTTGGGACAATCCCCAAGAGCTTCTACCGTACTTGAATAGGCTCAAATTGTTGAACTTGCAGACATTGGAGTACCGACGTGAGACTTCCAGTACCCAATTTATGCATCAATTGTTGATTGGTAAAATTGATTGTCCTTTACTGATTTCTTCGCTTTACATTAATATTAAACCTTGTAATAATGACTTTTTACTAAACCCCTAACCCATCGAACCACTACGACAGGTGTGGTCGGCTTAATTCGTTAATAACTCTGCATAACAACAGAAACATTTGTTAATTGACTTTAACCTGAAGAAACCGCAAACTAAGAATAGGCTTAATAATAATAAGTAATAGTTTTAAGTTTTATTGTATTACAATTATACAGTCAGGGCGGTTAGCTATTAACTATTAATAATAAAAAAATCCTGTTAAGCCGTACTATCGCCGTCTCAAACCCATAAGATACGGTCGCCGGGCAGTCGGATTGGTATATAATAGATATTATGACGATTTCTTTTAATAAAATATTGCTATGTCGGTTTATAACGGAAACTTGTTTGCACCTTGTTATCTAATCGAACTTTTAAAACTACCGCCTCCGTGAAAGGTGATCTTATACATAATTTACGACCTTTTGTTCATTATATTTAGTTTGAATCAGCTGAAGATCTTCGAATGATGTAACTCGCAAAGTTGCAGAATCTGAATCTGGCGAATCACGCAATCAATCTCCTCGCTGCGATCAGAGGGCAGAGCCGTTCATTTTGCGCGATCGGCCATTAATTCTTGGCACCTACCAACTGAGGACCAGAGAAGTCGTCTCAGTTGTCGCCTCGTTAAAAATATTCCTTAAGCGTCAATCACGGGCTTATCTAAAATTATCTAGCAGCTGAATTTGTGACGAGATCATCGCCGCTATAAAAGCCGCCGTACGGCATTTCCGCTTGTCTCTTAAATAAACTAATCGCCCTGGTCCGTCTTTGATAGGGCAGGGCACGCAGCCTCAGCCGGGAACCGCTCCGAGTTGATTCACCTTCCTGCGCGCATCTTTCCGCGGTGAACGATTCGTTTATTGCCCCGCCTGACAGATCGACACAAAAGGAAAGTCAAAAGGGAACAAAGCTGAAATTGATTTTCGCGTCGCGAAATCGACGCATGGCATGGGTGGCACTGCAAGTCGCGTACAAGAAATAAAAAATGGAGTTTTGTGGATTGCCGCGAATTTAATTATCGGACTCCCAGTTTGCGCACAAATTTCGCTATTTGTGTAAAACTGTGTGCGCGGATTAATCTTTCTATTTCAAGACTGGACTCCAGCTTAACCGCCGCCTTAAATTCCAAGCTTGCACTTTGAACTCTGCGCTGCGCTGCTTTGCTGCCGCCTCGATGTGTTTCCCACGAAAATGAGTCATTGATTGGAATTTGTGGTAACTATGGTCCAGCGCTCACTGTAGTCAAGACTGTCTTGGGACAAACTTGTCTTTGACGTGAAAATTACGTTCACTTAAGTCTAGTCAGACCACTCAGCTGGTACAATCAATTTCCACTGGATTTTATTAATCAAATTCATTTACTTCCACCCGTAATCCGATAATTAAAGCGAATGTGTCCGAATAATTTAGGTCCTCTTGATACAGTTATTAAAAAAGAAGAATTATAATTAAATTACTTGCGGTGATAATTAATTAATTCAATTGGAGAAATCTGAAAAATGCATCATCAATTGGTGTCCCGTTGGCCCAACGGTATTGATTTCATTGCACAAAAGTCCTACTGCGTTAAACGGTTTTGTCGCTGGTATGCGCGTTCAATAACTGTGACCCACAGCGTGTCACGGGAAAAATTTGAAGTTATTTTACATTTCAAATTTCGGCTTCTGGTGAGAATATGATATAAATGTATGCATGTGTACGAATATGTGTTATAGGTATTATAAGGCCAAATGCACACTGGGGTCAAAACAGTATTGAAACTGATTTTTCTTTTGTAATAAATTATATAGTCAATAGAAAAAAGACCCGTCTATTTTAAGTTTTTCTATATTTTGTTTACATTGTTAGGATATCATTTCAGAAATATTGAAATGAACATTAGAAACTTATAACAATCTTTCTTATTTTTATGTTATTATGTTAATTTTAAGGAAAACTGAGTCGGCTAAATCGGGCGAAGCAAGAATGAATGTGTATTTACGTTTTTTTCTCAAAACACTATTTGTGCGCCGTGTAATGAAACTAAAATTGGGTTTCCAATCATTAATGTTTTGCTGCAAACAATAATTAATTATTAAAAATAAGAGTAGTTATTTTTGAAAGTAGCGTAGTTTCAGTTTTTGACAAATTCACCTGAGAGCTATTTGCATGTTACGTTTTATTTGGACCAGTTTGAAATGATGTGCTAAAAAAGTCAAGTAACATCACATAAAAGATTTTGGTTAGTGTTGCTATTCTGTTCCATTTTATGAAGTGTTAATTATGCAGAATTTTTGTTTTACATCCACCATATTTGCTTTAGTTTTTGCTTAATCTTATGACCTTGTCGTTGCCCATCCGAAATCCAACAAGCCAATGTCAAGTAGCTGCTATGCCGCTATTTGCAAATTTGTCAACATCAAAAACATTTTTTTAATTAGCTTAACATATGTAGTGAATATTATCTTACCTATAATTTATTTAGATTCAATTAATGTTGTAATTCTGTTTTATAAAAACATAAATGGGTGATGGTTGTGATGATTTATTTAAAAGATTATAGGGTGTATTATTGAATATTATCTCAATTATATTTTTTTATACTGGTCAGAAATTCAATAATTCTTATCATAAAGACGTTGGATCAAAATGAGGAAATCGACCCACTTGTTGCGTTGTTCAATTTTGCTGTTTTTGTTGTTTCATATCTGTTTTATTATTGATTATAATCACAATCAACGTAATTTTAAGCTTTTCAAATGGTATCTTTTCCTTTTAGTGTTGTATGTCAAAATGAACAAAATGCACTCCTAAAATAATTTGAAAATCAAGAGAATCATGTAGAGTTTAAAAAGAGAGCTTATTGAAGCATAAATTCATAATTAATGATGTATTTTATCAATTTTTTTTGGAAAAATTATTGCTGTTTTTCCTAGTAATTTATTATTTTGTTCATTTTAATACCAGGGCCCATACCATACCAGTACTTACAGTCCGTCTGTATAAAAAATGTCATTCATCCAATAATTTGTTTAGATCAAACAATTCTTCGTTTATGGAAGATTAATCTGAAATATTCTTCCAAACATTGTGACAATGTCACATCGTTCTTCGGAATTGTAGCCGTTCTAACACCATGTTTTTCATGCCCAAGTCTGTAATTTTTTAGTTGACATTTAGTGTTTATTATTTCTTTCTCGTTTGCAAGGTGCAAAGGTTGTAAGTCAAGCATTTCGTTAAAACTGTCGCACTAGGTCCCGTGTTGAAAGTCACTGTTTATACAATATTAAATTATTGTTGTGCTCTATTAAGAACAGATAATTTTTGAGGCGTATGCGATAGGTCTAGTGATAGTTATGTATATTCAGTGCACTACAACAGATGTTTAAACTATTGCAAAGTTTTGGGATTATTTTCTTTCGATATGAACTATCCAAGTTCCTCCATCTTACAAGATCTACATATGTACATATATAGTCAATACGTGATATACGCACGAAAGTTTCCTTAATGTCAACAAAAACCTGCAATAGTTTAATACTCCGCATCTGTCGTTTATTTAATATCTTAAGACTAATAGTACATTGCGGATACGCAGGATCTGACACTTCTGTAAGCATACTAGTGCTCACTAAGCAGACGTCTTCGCTCAACGAAGACATGCTCTTGTAAGTTATTGTTTTTAGGCTTTTTCTACATAAATAATTCTCGTTTTCAAATCCATTCTCTTAGTTGATAACGTCGAATGAATTGCAATAGGAATGCTGGAATGACAGTCATTGCGCTTTAGGAGTCAGTGAAAGTGACGTAATAGTTTACTTCGCAAAAATTTACTAACTCTGCCTTTATCTTTGGCATATTTTCGTTGTTTTGTCAAAACAATTTCATATTCATCCGAAAAGCAAGCGTCTTAGCGTGTATTGCGCAGCATTCCTGAAACTTATTGTCACGTATGCAAAGAAATACGGAAAATGTGAAAATTTCAAAACGTGGAACTAGTGCTTGACGTATGGACTTTCACGTTTGACGGCCCGTGGACAGTTTTTGGCGAAACAGAATTTCAAACCTTCATCCAGTCGAACGCGCGCCTGTCGTTTGGTCATGGCTGCCGTGAGGTCGATCCCCTGCCTCGCGAAATGAAATGAAAAATATTTTCGCGAGTCATCCCCTTGTTTGATCCGCGCCGGCAGACGCGCTCCTCTCGCCCAGGAGCAGACTCCTTGAACGCTGGCGAATCCTTGACTGGGGTGATTTAAGAAAGGCGGCGAAGATGCAGATCTCGTTCCGTGTTTCGCGCCCCCCTCACTTTCTCTCCTCCCTGGCGATGTCTCGTGATCGGTCGCTTCTTACTCGCCTATTTTCGTCTCAAGGCCTTTCAGTAATGGATTTAGCGACAGACGCGGACGCGGTACGCTTTTATTTATTTATAATGCACTCCGAGTGACGGGCGCATGCGCTCCAAGACGGACGGCTAATCTTTCGCGGACGAACTCGCGTCTCTTTGTGCTTTCGACTCCTGGGCTGTTGCTGCTGCCGCGGCTGTGGCTGTTTAACAAATTTCTCAGTCGATTTGTTTGTTGTCAACAGATCGGGCGTGAGGATTTCCCTTTTGCGCCAAGAAAAGCGGTTAAGTGTTTACCAGGAGTTTTCCGAAAGAGATCAAATTTTGCTTTCTTCTAAGTGAAAAAGCCTTTGTCGGTTCCCGCGATTATTTAGAAAGGTGGCACTTTCTAAAAGTGCGAATTTTAGTCAAGAAGTATTCTTCTTTTGAATTCGTGAAGATTTTCAACAGTTTCAACAATGTCGACAGCAGCATTATGTTACCTTCAGTCGCTGTCATCTGCAATGCGACCTTGTCAGCATGACTGGGATCTGCAAAGTAAATTCGGGAAAAATGGTAAATATTTTTCTTCCTCTGTTAAAAATTCCCTAGTTTAAATGTTTTGAAATAAAGAAATTCCTATGTTGTGGGAACTTTGAGTTCACTAACACTCTGTTGCTGACCGTCTTCTTGTCGGTTGCATAATCCGAGGAATTCCGATATTTTGGCACTGTGCGATTTCTTGCGTGTGCACTGGCTGTCAGAACAATAAAAAGTGTTAAAAACAGGAGTAAAAATAAAATCATTGCAGTCGCCCCAGTGGACGACGGGCTCCTTTGCCCCCCCTAAAAACCACAGGCGGATTACTCGCTCCGCGCCGCGCGTCTATTTCCTGGTAAATTATTAAGAATATTCGAAATTGCAGCCGCCGAATTCCTGTGCGCGGTAATGGATCAGTTTTCGCGTCCGTTTCGTTTTTTTTAAGAGATTGTTGCCAATGTTGCTCACTAAAAATAGTTGTTATGTTTTTTAAGATATTCTCGTTTGGCTATTTTTCACCTGTTTAGAACTCGCTTTCTGTATTTTTAGGGCAACCACTTCGGACTTCGGGAGTATTGCTTGCTTAAGTTTTTTAGCGTAGATTATTAGAAAACGACACATTCCGGGTCAACACTCTCTACAAAGAATCTCTAGAAAGAATTTTAGTTCACTAGGAAAATCAGGCAGTTTCGACAGATCTGAGATATGAAAATCTAATTTCGGTAGTTCAGTCGAAAATGGTATAACTAACTATGAGTTAGTAACTACATATGAGCCGAATATACATTGTCAACACTTTCATCTTCAACATATCATTAGTTTTTATTTATAATTGTTACAAAAGTGATTTACATTTTTAGCATCATAACATTAAATGGAACGATCGAGATGAAAAGTGGACGTTAATTCGACTATATTTTTAATTTTAGAAAATCGGAATTGATCACAAGAACAGAAAATAGCAAGTGAACGTTCTGATTAGGTCGTTATTCTTAATGTTTACGACATTTCCGTCATGACTAATGAGCAATTAAATGTTCACTAGGTATTTTATTTAAATGTGAGTCTTGGCTTATAATTAATTGTGAATATAATCATCAGATGAAATACGGGTGAATTTTTTTCTTATTAGAAATTTGAACATTACATATTTATTCATGCATACCTATGTTACATATGTGTGACAAAGTGATATAATAAATAAAATAGGCTTTCTAATTCGGGCTTAAAGTTTTACTTTATTAGTAAACGGATTCAGTCAGTGTAAAAAATAAAAATGTTACCTCTTGTGAAGATCGCAAAAAAATGTTTTTTTTTTAGTTATTAAAGTAACTTCAATATGTATAGTTTTGCAAATCAAATCCAGAAATGTGCTTGAGCAGTATATATAAGAGTTTCTATGTATTTAATAATTGGGTGTATCTCAAAAATTAATATGTATATAAACCACCTAAACTTTACATATGCACATGCATTGTACATATTATATACTGAAAAATACTAATTCTCTTTCGATTTGCCAAGGATGCGTGTGTAATTTACTTTATAGGGCTCCATATGAAATTGCTGCAAGATCTAGGAAGCTAGGGTCTACCAATTATTTATTAACGCTTCGAAACGTGCGCCTGATCTGACAGATACGTTTTAGTTCCGCAATCCGCCAAATTGTAACACACTTTTGTTATGCCACCTAAGAAAGATAAGCAAAATATGTTGTTTAATCGAAATTAATTAGCAACGATTTTGGAGACCCCAACTCCATGATATAAACGCGTGGCAATTTGAGTTCTATCAGTCCAGTCAATTTTTTTCAATCATTCAATCAGCTGTGAAAAGGGTTTATTTTCTAAATAACGTACCTATTTTATTTTCAAAGGATCGAGTTTCTCTGAACAAATGAACAGCATTTTCTGTTTTGGTCCGAAAAAACTTGATTAACCTCTTTAATTCTAAATTGTAGACCCTTAAACCCTTAAAATAAGCGAGACCTCCGTTTCATATAAAAACCTTATTATAATTCGATTCGCACTAATCGGTAGCGAATATAATCTCCAGCGCCTTTTTTAATGCCCCCTTTCCTTAAAGCGTTCCACTACTATGCTGTTGCGGCTCTCGGCCAAATGTCGCTAGAGATACATCTTGGTATTCTATAATCTCTGGTTAGATTCTACGGTACAGAATCTTAAAAATTAATGAACTGTTCTCCTTTTTCTTGTATTTTCCAATAAAAATTGTTATTAGTCGCCGATTTCAACTTAATTTGTAGTTTAGTTGCATTACGAACAAATGAGAAATACTTATCTTAGTCAACTACCAAGCATACTGAAATACATACATACTTGAAATTAGGGCCCAAGGAGGGGCAACTAGTGCCCATCGGAGGGGAAGTAGCGCCACATGGAAATAGACCAGTTTCATTGCTGGCCAGGTGGCAATTATTCAATCACCTGGAACAAGCCCTAGGCGGCGTGGCGGCTAATAGGCAACATTTAAATTGTCATCTCCTAATTTTGATAATTGTTGTAATGGCTGCCGGTTAATCAAAGGTCTGGCTGCAGCAAAACTCTTTTCACGCGAGCGTTTAACTTTAATTACCCGCGCTGTTCCCGTTCCACCCCCAGTAGAGGTACTACCTGGTGCATATTTGTAGCAAACAACCGTTGTGCGGTCATGCATTTGGTGCTTAGTGTACGCCGTCGCCACCCTTCCTGGCGGCCGATGGTGAGGCCCCCGTTTCCTAGGCATCACCAAATTCACTTAGTTTTTTAACCTGCCATTAACCGGCATAGACCCCACCCCGCCATCTCGTCCCGTTCGTTGGCGACGATGGCGTCCGCCGTTCGGTTTTCCAAGAAAACGTAGAAAAACAATGTCGACACCGCGGTCGTCAGCTGTGTGAATGTGTTAATTTCGCCTAATTCCAGGGACGGCGCGGTGACTCATTTCAATTCATTCATGTTGTTGCCACCGCCGCTGCCGTTGCCGCCGTCGTCAGTCGACGCGATGGCCCACCAAACCCAGCCGGGGTCCCAGGTGCGGCGCCCGACGGAGGCCGGATTCCTCCGAATTTCCACCTGTATGTGCGGTATGTCAGTCAATTTGTGTGTTGGCGGATTTCCATTTACCGCTTTTGGATTTTTGTTCGTTCTTTTACGAAGGCAGCTCCAGTCGCCGATGCCTTGCGATTTTACCAAGCGAACAGCAGCAGCTATTTTCCCAACCGTTTTCAGCCCACCCGAAAGAGAGTGGGTCTGAGCGGCCCAGCCCTAATTACAAATTTCCATTGAAGTCAATTTCCATCTACCTCTAAGGCGAATGGATGAAATCTCAGCCCGTTTCGTCGGCGCTTTGACGGAGAGGGGTGGTGATCATGGTCGGATAATTTTCCGGACCGTGTCGCTGGGGAGCCTACGTTTTGGAAGATGACAATATTTACCTATAAATGATGACTCGACTGCCGAATATGCCTACTACCTGGGATACCACGATAACAAATCGTGAGATAACGGTTACGGTGCGGCGTTGACGGCGTGTGTTTTATTATAATGATCAATGCAAAGACGCCGACTTTCAAATGTCACCGCACAAAAGTAGGGTCCTGGCGAGCTTTCTGTCACTTTGCTGGCGATTTCTAGCATCCCGTGGCCTTATTTAGGCAACAGTTGCCACCTGGCAGCCCACCATGGTTCAATTATCAAGCGCTTTGACATTTAGGATGTAATAAATCGGGCAATTTGGGAAGTGATGATGGATTGCCGGACGACCGGTCCCAGTCATCGGGTGATTTCCCAGAACGCCCGGGAATTTTGGCTTAATGGGCTTACCAAGAGAGGTCAGAGATTAAAAAAGCAGCAAATTGGCCGGAATCAGCGGATTAATGTTGCGGCAGATTTGCTACGGCTTTCTTTTTTGGTGCGAGCTAAACAATTTTAGGCCTTAGGTAGTCCTTTTTAAAGAAACGAATTCGTTGTATGGCAACAAGATAATCATTACTATAAATATGAAGGAAAATGAGGACCACTAATAAATTTCGAGAGATAGATAATTGTTTCTTTAAATGCGATGACCGCAAAACTTGACTATAATATTCACCTCATGAAAAATATCTGAATATCAGGACCTATTAAGCTTTTTTAAAGCATGCCACTAAATGTATGCCTTCTAAGGAAGAAAATATCATAACATAATTTAAGAACCTTAGATTTACAGTTGAAAAACACCGTACCCTTCTTAGAAAAAAAACATAATCAGCTCCGCATAAGGTATTACTGTCAAATGGATCTGACAATACTAGCCAAAATAGCGGGTTTTTTTTCAAGTCGGACCAGGTTCAAAGTTTAGCTGGAAAGCTTCCACGGAATAGCCTATGAACGGTTATCAAATAATTTCTATTGTACGAAAATAATATCAGCTCTCCTATATTTATGTCCATTTTGGGTCAAAAATTTATCTGTTTGAAGTTTGGATGGGTAATAATCATGACAGTTTCATTATTATTAAAAAATATATAATTCTGAAATCACAAATTATTTGTCGATCAAATGTTTTCCGAAATATTACGGACAGAAGCGGACACGTAAATCAGCGTAATGTTACATAATTAAGCTAAGATACCTAAGTGTAAAAATATTTGGGCCCAACCTAAATGAGCGTAACAAAACATGACGATTTTTTGTTAACTCTTTAAATGTTATTTAAACTGCCATTAGTATCGTTCAAATAATAATTTGTTTAGTGATTACTACAATACATACATAAGTATTATGTAAACACTAGTAGTAGTAGTAACTCTAGTGAGATTACTTATCGCTATATAATAAGACTAAACGTTAGCCTAGTCAACGAAACTGTCGCTGAAACTAGATGAACCTAAACCGTTTTATTACGCGAGTTTATTTATTAGCAAGTCTTCTTGTTCTAAATAATAATTTAACGTTTTAAAATAAAGTAATGCCAGAGCTTTAATGAAAACTGTTTTTATCCGCTTACACGTAATACATAATTACTTGGTATTTAACTACTTTCTCCAATTGAAATCTCGTGTGGCGCGTGTTCAACCCACTCATCATTTTTTGTTTTTCTCAAACCCAAAACATTGATATAGTATAATATATTTTGAATTGTCCCTGGTTTTTACGTGATCTTTATACGACTATATTTGCAAACGTCGCACTATCGTTGCTTATTGCTGAAATAAATTTAATGTTCAAATACACATATTCCATGATCATTGACTCCACAGACTGAAGTATTTTGTTGATCTGATCATTTAGTAGTAGACATTCTGCGAGGGATGCTAAAAGAGTTCATTTGTTTGCCGGCGTTTATCGGTCGCAAGTATCTCGCTAAGTTCAGCGTTTTCTAAAGCGGCTGGCGGCGGCGCTGTGGCAGATCAGCCACTGACGTTTATGTGCATAATAACACTAAGAGCTGAAATGTCATAAAGCCGCTGTTCTGTTCTGATTTTATCAGCTGAGAAATGATGAAACGCAAAAGATCTTAAGAGCGCGGGTTTATTATTTTCGCTAGCGATATGCCAAATGTTGCTCTTCATCTTCGAACCCCTCCGCCCAAGCCTGCGAACCGTCAAAAGACCGGCCAAAATCCGTCGCGCCATAAACCTCATTTGCGGTGCGGTTCACTACACTCTGGCCGAGTTCGATGCCATTTTTGGTGGGAATGCTCTGAGTCAACGATCTGTTGCCGCGGTGTTGTCGGGAGGATCCCCGGCACATTTAAGGTGATTTTTGGCATGCCAACAAGCTAGAGAAGTTGCCGGGGATCTTAAGACACATTATGTTCTTGAACAGCTACTTAAATATATCGACTGATGTTGGTGCGTCGCTCGTGCTTCTTCACGCCAACGAAGATCAGTGACTGCTTAGAGCTTACTACGCAAAGTGATCGCGGCGACCGCGGGTCACTCCGAGCGGTCAAAGTACGCGCCCGCACGCGAAGTGATCAACGCGGTTTCTTCGCGCACTGCGCAGTTTTCCGCGAAGATCGCAGTTGTCTTCGCCGCCAAGTCGGGGGCTCTTCACTCGCGCGCTCAGCCTCATGCACTTGGGGAACAACTGCTGATTAGGGGCGATTTACCGCTCGCGGCGGACAGTGTTGATAAACAACGCTTCTACGGCGAGTGCAAAGTTTAAGGAGCGCTTTGTTTCGGAGAGCTTGACACAAATCCGCCTCTGAATCACCCGTGACCCACTTTGAAGCTGCGCTGAAATGATAACTAGTTCCTTGGGCGACTGATAAATTTTTGACAATTATGACTGGGAGTAGCGAGCTCCAATTAGAATTACATAAGGTTGGCTTTGAGGCTTTAATTAAATCTGAACTCAAATTTCACGTTTCAATTACATGTCTATCTCAAATGATTTCAAGGAACATATTGAGTTGGGTTAGTTTTTCTTATGGAATTTGATGACATCTTCAAGCAACGCCCACTTTCAGTTCGATTAAGAGAAACGACTACGCAAAAAATTTTTTTTTTTGGGAATTGCTTAGACCCTTATATCATATTGAAATAATGTTTTTGTCTGGAAAAAAAACTGGTTTGGATCTAAATAACTAAATATCCAAATTTACGGATAGAAAAATGAGATATTAGCTATGTGTTGAAAAATTGTTTGTTTATTCTAAGAAAAAATTCGACTGCAAATGTTGGCTTTTTTCGGATATCTAATTTTATTATTTGGTAGGGGGTTTTGAAAATTCATAAAAAAAATGTCATCTTAAATTATTTAATGTAAACCAAATATTTGAAAATTGCTATAGTTAATAGGAATGAAAAGGAAATTTAAAGAGTGTTAAACAAATATGTTGCTGTTTTTATTACACAATTCAAGTTAAAATTTTAGTGCATTAGTTCTGGTCTTTACTATATCTAATAAGGAGTTGTGTTGTTAAAATATAAAATTCTATCTAAAGGTACGCAATCAAATAATGTTATGTTACACAGGTGAAAAAAATTAGTTAACAAAGTCGGACGCTAAGCCTAAAGAGATTAAAAGTTGGACTGAACGACTGTAGTTCGCATGCTTAGACGTTTAAAGTCTTATCTCTTGGAAATCATTATTTTTCAAGGTTAAATTTAGTTTATGCCGTTAAAAAATATTTGTTCTAAGTTTCAGTGCAGAATATGCTGCTCAACTTAAATGTTTGCCTAACTTTTTATTACAAATAATTTTTCAACGCTCTTTAGATTGAAGGGATTAAAAGTAAATACATTTTTCGTCTTATTGGCTATGACAAGTATTTGTATTCGGAAATAGCAATAAATAAATCTACGATTTTATTTTAATTTCTTTAGCTTAGTAGAATTATTTACAAAACTAGGTAAAAACATCTTTGATATCAGGATTTTTCACAATTTTCTCTAGCACACTAAGAATCAGAAGCAAAAAATTATTACATTACAGATATGTTTATAATGAAATAGCATTGAATCTTGTTTACATTATTCGTTAAATTTGACCTTTAATGAATGGTTTCATCATAACCCGCGGGCAGATCTCAATCTTATTGTATGGCATTTGAATTAAGCTTAGTGAAATAATTTTATACAAATACACATTAAGAGTTGCTCTTTTGAATATCTGTCGTGTGTTTAAAAATAAAAATACATAAATTCTGAACAAAATTTTGAAGGCTTCGAACATAAAACTTTTTAATGTTTTTTCTTCGAAACAAAAAATCGATTTTCTTTACTTGTGACAATAGTGACCTCTTCTGAGCAGCATGCAATAATAAATGTACTCAAGAGTTGCCAATGAGCTCCGAAGCTTACTTATGTATTTAAAGAAAAATATCTCCTTCTAATGTGAGAACTTTCTCATTGTGACACTGAAAGTGAAAGCTGACGAATATTTGCAGTATATTTAAATAAATTAGTTGAAATAATTTGATTGCTAAAACTTGAATTTAATACGTATTTATATTATTGACATTGACAAATTTTACATTTTTATATCCTAATAAATTGAAAAATAAAAATTGTCGGTAGGGCCCTCTCAGAATTGACTTCTTCGTTGAATAAATTATACCACTTGTCTTACAACAATGTATGAAGAATATGAAGATTTTTATGTTTTTTGTCTACATAAAAATCTCAAACTTTGATATAAATATTCTCTATACATATGCATATGTACATACATATGTATGTATTATAAATGTGTCGAGTATAGTTTTACGTCAAGTTTAAGATCAGATTCAAGAATTTTTAAAAAATAAAAAGAAGGATGTGTTTTCATTAATTTGAAATTAATATTGAAATTTAGGGTCATAGGCGCAGGATAGTTATATTGTCAAACAAAGAAGAGAAAGATCTATTAAAGTATAATTTACTTATTTTTGAAATGCACGTACCACTTTTGTTATTATACGAGTATCGTTGTTCATATCCGAAAGATGTTATATAAAATCTAAAAGAAGCTAAAATGGTTTAAAATGTTAATTATTTTCCCGCGATCCTATAACCTGTTTTATTATAATAATCTACTGGGGAAAAGATAAAAATCAATAAATTTTTGTAGTCTTTGAAAGCAGATAAACTTACTTTGTTTTCATTTCAAATTGTTGAAATATGCCACGAAACGAACAGCATTTAGACATCTGGAAGCAAACTCAGAAAAATACAATTGATTTAGATTTACTTGGCTGAATGTTGCATTTTTATACATAATGCGTTGTTTGAAGACTAATAATAAAATTTGTGATATCCAAATTCAACCATTTATGAGGATGATAGCTACTCAAATTCATCTGTTTCATAGAAGGTTTCCAAATGTATAACATATTACCAAATTAATTAAAAGTTCAGCGAAACATTTTTTTTGAGGATGTTAATAAGATATTGTACATAAATAAAATTGGGGAACATACTACTTAATGCGAATTAAAACTTAAGGACGATTTATTTATTCTTTAATTCATTTTCTCCTACTATACCATCTCAAGAATATCTTTAAGATGCCAAAATAAAGGCTTTATATAAGTATTTTGCAACCGACATTTTTGAATTTGAATAGTCCATACTTCAAAAAGTTTCAGTCTTTTTGTTGTAAAGAAGCTGTTGTTTATAGTATCTAATAGTCAATCCACTAAAGGTCCCGAAAAAAGGGTTTCTAACATTGTTCACTGCAATTTAATTGATAATCATCAGCAATTAAAATATTAACATGGATACTATATTTCCCTGCATATTGAATAGATGCGTTTTCAAAAATGTTGATCTTGGTGACGGTGGTTAAAATATAAGATGCTTCCATTCAGTATCGCCAATTTTGTATTTTAAGTTTTACGTAACTCATTCATATTTAAAAGCAATCGGTAGTATAATTGCCTTCAAACAATGAATACGAATTCCTAAAACACATCCTGCATACTGCATATACGTATTCTTGAGGATTCACCTTTAGTTTGGAGCTCTAGTAGATACATATCTGACACCTTAAGTCCGCTTAGTGTGGAAATATGTATGCATATTCAGAGTCTTTTTTACCGTTTTGTCTTAACTTAAAATTAAGAGCTTGTTTTTCTATAATATACCATTTGTCAATGTATTCATTTTTCTGTCGGTCTGCCAAAACTTAAAAACCTCTCAATTCAGTAAAATTACTTACCGTGTGCACATAAAAGAGTACTGGTTAGAGGATAAGCGAGACATTATCGATCCTCTTTCACGAAAGGAAGCATGTTCTCCAAGAGAAAGAGGAATTGTGTTGAATTTCTTCAATATTGACGTAAATAGAACAGTAGTCTTAACTTCTGTCTAACTTCACAATAGTGGTGCCCTTACAACAATGCCTCAATAATGTTTATTTGAATTTATTATACGGCAATGTCAACGCTATGTAATTAACGCTGAATTTATTAAATAAATAACAATGTGTATTTAGTATCAGTTTGTAATATCTCAAAAGTAAGACACTCCTACTTGCGTCGTTTTAAAGCGTCCCGTTTTGCGATTAAGTAGGAAGTTGGGCTCGCTTCGAAACTGTAACATTCCAAGCAAGCGGAATTCCTCGCAATTAACGGACAGACTCACAGACACCCCCACATATGCTGCAATGGAGCGAAACATTGACCTCCGATGAGAATTCCTCACCTACCAATTATCACCTCATCAATCAGCATGCATCACTTGCAGACATATGGGGGAGGGGTATATGTCTGATCACAGAGAGGGGGAAAAGGAGGGGATTCACTAAAAACTAATGCTTAACTTAATTATCATCTAATCGCCGCCACTAAAGAGTGGGGGGTCTCGGCTATTGTCTGGCCGATGATGTGCTCGCAGACGACAGGGAGAAAGTGTTGATGGGTGTGGGTGCGTCCACCGCCGCCGTGTTGCCTCCCCGACAGGAAGCCGCAGCAACTAGGCTACAGGCAGCACAACAGCCCCCCTCCCTTTCTCCAGCCATGTAGACGATGTGACCCAATTTTGCATCCATCTCCGCATAGGCATGCATCAAACTTTAGTGCGTCGCGTCTTGGCGACTTTTTGCTCACTTAATGTCCTTTTCAACATGAAAAAGGATCTTTCGGCGGTTGGTCGCACTGCATGGCGTCACGAGCTCTTCATTGCTCAATAGGAAATTGCAGTGGATTCTTTTTTATATCCTCGCATTCCTATCCCCACTATCGCAGTTATGTAAGGATCCTTAGGGAGTAAAGAGAGCGAAGAAGACATGAAAGGGATGAGAGATTTATTGCTCCCTGCGATTTATATATATATACGGTTTGGGATGGGTTGTGGATGGGGGTTGAAGATGGGACGGTATGGCGTGCAACTTTGTAGGCAGAGGCAAAAAACTGGGGTATTATAACGAGATTGGCTTCAGGCAGGACGCTCCCGCCAGGGTGGTGGGTAAGGGAGTGGAGCTGGAGGAGTCTAGACAAAGTTGTTGTAGGTTAAGAATGAAAAACTGGGAAAACTGAAAAGATTCATGGAGTAAGAAAAGCCTAATTCCATCCACTTTACTCTTGGTTTGGCATCATGCCCCAATGGTTGAATAAAAATGTCGATTTCCCCGAAATTGGGCATTATATGGCATGTTCCTCACTTCTTTCCGGGATTTATCCCGGGTTCAGTGTCGGTAGTCCTAGACAAAATATAAGAATAATTTGTTTCGGGATCTGTCATATTTTCGAATTAAAAGTCTGGACCGCACTCTGAATGACTTTGGGAGGAGCACGGGATTTCCTGGCATGTGGTGACGGCTAGTTGGCTTTAAGGGACTTTTATGGAATAGCTTTGTTATCCCATACCGGTGTGAGTTCGTAAGTGTGCATGCATCCGTAACTTACACAGAGATAGAATTGTATTTCGAGTTATTTTGAGCAAGTATTGTCCTGTCGGCAAGAGGGTGAATTCCATCTATTTTTTTTCTTTTTAAGTTCGTGCTCCCCAAAATTCCTGAATTCTCCCCCACAAGGCATTTAATGTATTTTTCGCGTTGACAGTATATTCAACCCGGACATAAAGCGAAAAAAAATTTTTTTCTTAAGATTGCCAATTTATCGGGTATCTTTTATCTAACGAAATTAACTGTAAAAATTCCTTACATGCTCCCCATTAGTGTTCTTTGCGGGAAAGTGATGGCTTTTGAAAGTAATTTCCTCCTTAGTACTTTGTCACCTACAAATCATATTAAGGTAATGGTCGCATTACGTTTTTTCCCTACGAGGGGATCAGGCACTTAACGCATTCAACCATGTACGAATTTTTCGAAATTAATGTCATGGCGAGGTACTCACGTGTCACTAAAATGTCGCCTTATAAAACCCTAATTTTGGCGGGCTTTCTGGGTTTCCCTTTTTTCTACATGACTTTTATTATTACTGTTAATTTTCGAAGGTTGTCACAAAATTTAGCTTATTTTCTACTCGACCTGATTTCGAAATATCTCATTGAGAATTTCAATTAAGTTATTCCTTCATAAATTTTAATCAAAATTTTTTTAAATGTATAAGCTTTAAATTTTAAGTAGGGGTGTTGTATAACATTTGCTTGTATATTATGGTAGTTTAGTTAGGGGAAAAAGAATACAAAATGGCAGTCGTCAAATAAATGTACTGTTTCAATAACTCTTTTTTTTTTTATAATAAACCGGTCATTTTCGTTTGTATTAGTATCATATTTTGGATTAGTGTGACCGTAACTATCCCCAATTTGCGAAAGTGGCCTATAATGAAATTACCAATTTTCCAGATTTCAATTATGCATTGAAACAATTCCTTTTATTCAAATTGTATGCTATACCGTCTATACTTGTCTAATTTTGTATGGTCTACATATGGTCTGCATAGGACTTTAAGTTTTTGTGATTTTAATTTAATATATAATACGTTGATAAATGAATACCAATGTTTTGTGTTGTTCAGCTGGATACAAGAAGCTCGCGTCGCTGAAAGAATGAGTAATTTGTTGAGGTACATGAACTTTCCGCAGAAGTCCAAAATGTTGATGATCAGTTCACCTTCTGTTCTAAGATCCACTTCCCAATCTGCTGAGTGACTTATGTGATTTCCATAATCCGTCGTTTTCCCAGTCTCAAATTAGCTGATCACTGGGAGTGATGACGCCTAACGACGTGTTTCTCTTCCGAACTGTCAATAAATTGACACCGGCGAGAGACAATCGCCTTGCGGTCTTCGCGATGAGTAGAAAGCAGCGCGGAGCTCCTCTTCGCGATTATGTCGCGATATCCATGGTCACGGTCAAACAGTTCCGTTTCTGGACGAGGCTCATGGCCATTCACAATCTGATAAACGTGAGGAGTGATGAGCTCATTATAATTTGGGGCCTTTTATTTTTCTGGTGCTTTTCGCGAATTTTTAATATTACTCGTTGTCTCACCGGCAGAAAATCGCATTGATGGGCAAATAAGCCGCAGAAAAATGGACAGGGTCAAAAAAAAGCGTGAAGATCAGGTGAAAAAATGATTTTGGCCGACCTTTACGATCGTATCGCGTTTTCATTTAGCTTCGCCTTTTTTCGTATGCTCGTTCGCTCAATTTTGGAAGAGAAAGTCGGGTCGAATTGTTCGTCTCGACTGTGAATGACATGCTAACTTGATATATACCATGAAGATTGGCTTGTTAAAATAAAGCAACGTCATAAAAATTCGCGGGGTAACTACGTGTTACAATTAAGTTAATTGTAAATCGCCTTCCAGATTTTTACTGAAGAATGGAAGTCACTGGCCAAGTGGTAAATTTTGTGAAAATATTTGTCATTGAAAACTTCTGGGACTCTGTCCAAAGACCTGTGATACGCCCGGACAATTTATTGCACATATTTTCGTTTATATATTTAATTAATTCTCGAACTGCAGGAGTTGAATCTGAATGATTCAGTTTTTCCCCGATGGTTTTTGCTTCTTTATAATTTTGTCTTCACCGTGAGGGAGTCGTGAGACAGAGAAATAAAGATGGCGCTCCTCCTTACTTTTACTCGGATACCTTGGAGCTGAGTAAAAAAAGTCGAGAATTATCGAAAATTTCACCATTTCTCAATGACAACAAATTCATGGTTCGGTCTCGCATAGTCTCGGATATAAAGTTCTTGAAATAAGTGAGGAAGATATTCCCAAGGAAAACCGATTATTTTTGTGAATGGAATGACAGCAGAATCGCTGTTTAACATTCGCATTCTCATGGAGGTTTTATTAACGAAATTTTTATTTTTAAAATATGTCGGCGCTCTGGCTGCGACCATTTATTTTGTTGGAGCTTTGCGAAGCACGCGAAGGACTTGACCGGCACTTTTGATTTCGCGCTGAAACTGAGATGTTTATTTTCGGGTGTGGAGAAAGCGAAAGATTCATGGAACGCACTTATACGGGCTGGCCTTCAGTTGCGCGCAGAAAAATATGGGGCTAATTGTTTGGCTTGAATATTTAATACAAAATTTCTTTTTAACTGAATGGTTTACGTCTGTAGTCTGCATGCAATTTATCTATGCACCCAGGTTTCATTAACCCCGCCAATAATACGGAAATGTACTGTAAACCCAATAATAAAAATGAACTTTTTCGATGTTTTGCTTCTCGTTATAAACATAATAAATTAGCCGAACTCAAGTCTTGAAATTCAAAAGTCGTCACAGAAAAATATATTCTTGATACAAAATGCCTCGAATTCATTAGATTTTAGTAATCATTATATGTATGTATCATCATAAATATTTCTTTCCTCTCATATGGGTCTCTTTTTATTACTATATTTATAAAGGGTGTTTTTTTTCAAAAGGGATTACGCGCTTCGTTGACAGTATCTTTGAAACTTCAAAGCGATAGTTCTATTCGTATTTTTTGGCAAATCATCGTAACATAGATAGATGGATTGACTCCGGAGCAACGTTTCTAAATCGTGGAAATTTATTTTCAATATCAGTGCTCAGTTAAAAATCTTTATAGAGGCACTTTGTGAGTCAACAAAAAAAAATTGTCGTATTTGGAATCACACAAATCCTAATGACGTTCAAGAACTACCGATGCATCTTGATAAATGTACTGTTTGGTGCGCTCTTTGAGCCGGTGGGATCATCGGTCCTTATTTCTTTAAAAATGAGGAAGGACGACGCATCACCCTCAATGGCATCTGGTAGAGAACAAGGATCAATGAAGTTTTGTTGCCAAAACTTCGAGGCATTGATGGTGACGACTTGTGGTTTCGATTGGTTTCGATTTCGATTGTTGAAGAATCATTTTGGCGATAACATTTTTTCACGAAATGGACCGGCCAATTGGCCTCGGCAGTCATGTGATTTGACACCGTTGGACTATTTTCTTTGGGGTTATGTCAAGTCATTGGTTTATGGCGACAAGTCAGCAACCATTGGCGCTTTGGAAACTAATATTGATTATCGTTATTGGCAAGATACGCCACCAAATGCTCGAAAAGCGATCGAAAATTAGACATCCAGAATGGTGTTTGTAAAAAGTAGTCGTGGTGGCCATATGCCCAAAATTGTTTTTAAATGTTAAATGCCAAAGAAGTATCTGACAAATAAAAACGAAATGTTTTTTTAAATTTCAAGTCCACAAGCTCTTAAAAACACCGTATATAATTGAAAATCACTGCTTAATTAATAAGTCTGTAATAATTACGATGTTCACACAATTTTACGTTGCAAGATGCAACTATAGCTTCTTGCGCTCAAAAGTGCGAGCTGGTTTTTTTAGAGCTGTTTTCTTTCTTATGAGTCGATCAGGAGCATGCTGCTTTAGTAACAAAGTTTTGGGAACCTTTTAAGTGAGGGAATACATTTTGTTTGTTTGGCGTCATCACCTAGTACAGGTAAATTCGTATTTTTTTCTCTCAAAAATAATTTGATTTTCACACAACAAACGAAGATTACATCTAAGCCAATGTACACATTTTCCCTAAATCGAATTTAGGTCAGAAGTTCATTCTCGTGCATAAATTAAAAATAAATGAAATTTTCCGCAAATGTGTATGCTGCTTGATCTTACGTGTATATTTAATTTCAAAGAAAATGGGAATTTTCAATTCGCTGGCAGTTAAAAAATAAATAAAAATAAAAAAATATAATAAAAAGAAAAACAGCCGTGGGCAGATCCCCGTTTTCCACAAAGCAAAAATATACTGACCATATATTAGTCCGGTCCGTTAAGCATTCCTGGCTGACATTAATAAACGGGAAGAGCACAACAAATAAAAACCGTGTCACGAAAGACCGGAAGAGGAGAGAAATACTTGGAAAAGCTTTCGGAGCCATTTCCATCTCGTAGCCGCCCGACGGTCTTCTTCTTCTTCTTCAGTTTCTGCCTACACGTTCCACACTTCCTATCCAGATCCAGCGAAATCGGTGGTAATTGGAGGCGAACACAACCTTAACATGGCTGCGGAGTGGAGCCGGGGGACGGGGCGAACGGGTTGTGGGAATCCAGGCGAGGTAGATTTCTGTTGTAATCATTTTCGCAGAGCGGAGCACCCCGGGCTCAGAGCTGGAGCACCCAGCCAGCCCCACAGGCGGCTCGGGCTCCGCTGTGCGATGCACGATGCCACACTTATAAATCCCACGATTGCCAACGGCCTAAGCTGCCCATAAACAACCTACGCCGGGGCGCGGCGGGGCGAACCCGGGTGAACCCGCGCCGGAGCGAACGAGGGGCATATGCTCTGAAAATAGCATCGAGACAGTCTGGTGACGCCATCAAATATTCTGTGCCGTCTATTTATAAAATACGAAAAAAAAATATAAAATAAAGTTTCCAACTTCAGCCCCTCGTTCGGCCAGTTTTACGTCATACAAAAATGCCCCATCCGTCCCAGCGGCGGTGGCGTCGCGACGGGACGAAAGTGCCGGAGCAGCATAAAGGGGGGGCGGGCAAGCGGGCGGCGGGGTGGTCTTTGACAGACAGGTGATTTTGACATTCAAGGAAAATTCCAAATTTCGAGCCTGCACGAAAATACATTGGGGAAGGGGCATGGGCGGTGTTTACTTGCCTTTCCTTAATAAATACTCGCGAGGCTGCTTGAGACTTCTTGAGCAGAAATTCCAGCATTCCTGGCTGATTTTTTTATTGACGTTTGAACTTTATGAAGAAAAAGAAAACGGAAGAGATGAGCGGAGCTGGTGCAGTGCAATTACATTTGAATAAGTGCTCATCGATACTGGGTGGAGGGGGGGGGGGGGGGGGGGGGTGGTCGGGGGGCACCCAGTGCAAATAACTTGAATGCACAAAAGCAAAACAAACGCCCGAGAGACTCCCCGACCCGTGCAGAGGCTTCGTGGGGCCACCTTGGCGGAGCGAGTGGGATGGCAAATGATTTTTTCTTGGTAATGTCTTCTTTTATTTTATTTTATTTATTTCACTGAGTTTAAGATGAATCCCTGTGGTTGCAACATTCTTTGCATTCTTCTTAAGGTGATTCACCTACAAGGGAATTCTACGAACAGCTAGCGAGCTCCTCCTCAGTCTTGTCTTGTCTTGGTTCTGGATGCGCCTTTTTCCGGCGACCGGTACCGCAAATTCCAGGCAGCTCTTCTTCCCTCGACTGCTGGCTGTCCATTTGCTTGCTCAACTTTAAGGTTTTGGAATTTCTTCATGAGAATGGAACACTATGGGTGATCTTGCCGGATAATTCACAGACTCTTGTTCTGCCTATTTCCTGCGGTCAAAGCTAATTCTGGTACACTCTACAGATTTTGTGCTACAAACTCAACTTTTTGAACATCAAATTACCTTATTATATTATATACCAAATCGTCTCTAGGAAAGTATTATATTTTAAGTTTACCGTTCCGTAATATCTGAGACACACTATACTGGTTATATACCATAGTACACGAACAATCTACAAAGATATATATGGATGTGTCACTGAATAATAGCATTACACGAAACAAGCAAGATGATGCGACGGTAGAATCGATACTTACGTTTTTACTATAGTATCCAAAACCTCTTATCGCTATTTTGAACCCGCGGCAGAATCCGAACAATTGTCAGTTATTGAAAATTTAATAAATTAATAGTCGAAAAAATATGCTAGGTTACCGAATATGGTTTTCAATTTGAAGTTGTGTTAACGACATAATTTCGTTAGTAAATAATTTTACTGGATATATGAATATTATTAAGAAACTATGGTATGCACTCTGCTGCCTATACCATGATATGCGAAATATTATGGTTTTCAAATCATATTATAAATACCAGCTTTGTCTATTTGAGGAACAGCATAATACGTTGAGCTCAAATTGTCATCTTTGATCGACTCAATGGATTGACATGAAATGTTGTTGGGTTTTTAAAGTTAGATTATCAACTATACAATAAAGAGAAATTCATTAAAATGGGCTTCACTTGATGAAACAAATAGACAACAATTCTAAAAAACCCTTTTTTAGCTTCTAACCCATGTCGAACATTCTCCAATACAAATTATTTAAAAACTATTCAATGTAAAAGACTCCGTTACTGCTTTATAATATCTGGTATATGATGGTATATGATAATTTTTAAAATTGCTACACTCCGCGACAACTGGATAGCACACCCCTTGAAAATCACGATTTAGAGGTATTTTTCTATAGAAGGGTATACAGATTTTTGCAGGTAGGCATCCTCTCCGTTGTTTAAAGGTAATTAGGAATTTTCTAGCTCTCCTACCCCTCTCCCATTCTGAGAATTCCTAATTATCTGTAATTAGGGTGCGACAAGTGGATAGCACATGCTATAAAAACCCACATTTTTTTGCGATCCGGCACAATTCTAAGTTGCACTTTGTAGTGACATCATTAGTAGAGTGCATTATAGATAATTTTTGGAAAAAAGAGAAGAACATTTTCAAACATGGGCCGCGGAAAAAGTTTAAATGTAACCGAAATTCGGTTAATCGGTCGAATGCGGGGTGAGGGGTGTTCCATAAGCCAAATAGCGAAACACTTATGCCGGAGCCGTAAAGTCATTCAAAATTATTTGGCTGACCCCGAAAACTACGGCCGGAGGTACAAACCCCGCAAAAAATATGCTCTTTCTGTTAGGGATGAGAGGGCTTTGCTACGAGAAGCGTCGAATTCAGCGTCAACAACAAGGGAAATTGCTACAACAGCAGGCATTACGGACGTGCAAAAGAAGCTAAGGACGTGCCAACGCCGTTTAGCAGAAGCAGAACATCTTCAGAGGAAAAGACTGAAGAGAAAACCTCGTCTTCAACAACGTCATCGTGAAGCTCGACTCGCCTTCGCAAAGAGCCATATCGGTTGGAAGAAACGCTGGAGAAAGTTCATTTTTTCTGATGAAAAGAGGTTTTGCCTCGATGGTCCTGATGGCTTGCGACACTATTTTCATGACCTAAGAAAGGACGAATTAATATCAACACGGCGACAGCAAGGCGGAGGTGGAGTTATGGTCTGGGGAGGTATTGGGTATCGTCAATGAACGAATATTCGTTTCGTGAGTGGCCGTATGAACAACGATGAGTACATCAAAGTTGTGGACGAAGAGATCGTCCATTCCACAAACAACCGGTTTGGAAACAACTACATTTTGCAACAGGATAACGCCGCAATTCATACGGCTCGAAAAGTAAAATAATTCTTTGAGTGCAACGGAGTTCAGATGCTTGATTGGCCAGCGATTTCTCCTGACTTAAACATAATAGAGAACGCGTGGGGACATCTTTCACGGATAGTGTACCAAGGAGGAGGCCAATATGCCAATGTTGAGCAGCTCAAGGATGCCATAAAGTCTGCATGGAACACGATGCCAAAAAAATATCTCAAAATGCCCTTTAAATCATTAAGATCTAGAATGCTAGAAGTAATTGAAGAGAAGGGTGGTCATACACATTATTGAAATAAAATAATAATATTTTTCGTAAAAAATTTGAGTTTATTTTCAAAATTCGTTTCTTTGTGCTATCCACTTGTCGCACTTTAATTCCAGATAATTAGGAATTCTCAGAATGGGAGAGGGGTAGGAGTGGTAGACAATTCCTAATTATCTTTAAACAACGGAGAGAATGCCTACCTGCAAAAATTTGTATGCCCTTCTATAGAAAAATACCTCTAAATCGTGATTTTCAAGGGGTGTGCTATCCAGTTGTCGCGGAGTGTAAATAAAAATGTATTATTTTCTGTTTTGTTCCAAAGAAATGATATTTCTTTAATAAATCAACTTATTTTGGCCGCATGCATATATACATATGTATATATAGTAGATTCTTATAGGTAGTGTTAGATACTTGTCGTCCGCACCTACTTGCGTCAACTTTGCCCAGTGAGGAAGATTTGGAAAGTTTTTGCCGCCCTCTTTAATGAACACATGAGTTCAAAGGTCAAAGTTTCCCTTAATGTTCAGCTGAAGTGAAAGATACATAATACAAAAACAACCAAAAACTTGGAAGAAGCAAAATCTGATACCATGTTGAAAGCGTATGGCCTCCCCAAAAAAGTACGACCTAAAAGGCGACATTGTCGGAAACAATTGAGCAACTTGCGACGAACATTAGTCATCAACGTACCGCAAGCCATGTCACATCCAATAAAATCCGTGACGCGTTCGCGGTACATTGGCCCCGTACATACATATACATATGTATATCTTAATCGAGGCTCAGATCCACGCATCATCCCTGCATCCTCGACTAAGCCAGGGAGCAACAGCACCGACATTACGAGCAAATTGCGGGGGAATTCAAAATTCAGGGTATATCGCTAATATCAATCTCATAATGTGGTCATGATAGATGAAGAAATATGATTAATATGTGTCCCATAACAACATGCCAATATAAGACTGACAAATATGAAGAAAAACGAAAGATTTTCTCAGTTAGCAGCAGTGGCGGCGCGGCGTGCTGTGCAGGGTGTGACGGTGCGGGACCGGAGACAGCGCCGTCGAAGGAGCAGCAAGGACCAGCTCGGAGCGTATTATGTGAGCCAAACATGACGGAAATACAAAATCCATGCTCATCCGCGCCCCGTGCGGCCAGCCCCCAGCCGCACCCCAGAGCCACCCTGACGCCAAGCCACAGCCGCTCCGGCCTCATATTATTATTCTCCTGCATCATAATGACAATCATACTGGCAATCTGGTAGAAAAATGAGTGAGTTCCAGGAGGAAAATGGGAAAGCAATAATAATGGAGGGCGGAAAGTGGCACAGGATCGACAAGGCACGAGTTGTATTACCAGTGGACCTGATTGCGACGAGGAGGGCTGCAGGGGGTGTGTTTGCAGAGGGGGTGAAGTGAAGGGCCCAGTCCACCTCGTAAAACTTTTTTAATTTTTCCGTGCAATATGTGCCTGGCCCAACTCCCATTATCGCAGAGGATGCTCAAAGCGTGACGGCAGAGCGGTCACCTCTCCACCGCCGGCCACCGGGCGGGCCGGGACGGGCCCAGCCCAAGGGGAGGCAAAGCTGTTTCTGATAACAATAAAACTGCTTTCCGAAAAGTTGTGCTCTGCGGGACCCAAGGGTTGCTCTGCGGTTCTCGGCGGACTTCACTTTTGCTTTGTCGCTGCTATCGTCGCATTGAACTATCCGCCGGCCGTTGGTCACATTTGCGTACCCTTAGTCGACGAAAAACCACCCCAAAGCCTTCGAAGGATCTCTGTCTTCTAAATTTGCCCAAACTGCATGTCCACGGATGCATTAGGTGTAAGTTGGGCTCCGTCTTCATTATTGGTATACACTTCCAAAACTAAATATGTATGAGTTGATGCACAAATTGTTAGGTATTATTAGGTATTGTCAGCATACCACTCGTGTATTTTTGAACGACGGCAGATTTTATTAAAATCAACGACTCGTTAATAAAAATGTCTAGAAATTAAAATGCCTGCGTAGTATTTTTTTGTCGCATAGGTTTAAAACAGGATCCGTTTTAGTAGAACCAAGAAGAATTATCCGGATCTGATGCAGAATGTTTCGTCTCAATTGAATAGGACCGCGATCAGACCATTAAGTTAATGTCGGATCATACAATAGCAATTATAATCTTTACAGAATCCATAAGCTTTAAAAGTTAATCAACCAAATGAAGTTAACATAAAATTAGTAATTTGGAAAATATTCAAGTGTGACGTATTGAGGAGAAGTTTAAGTATTAACTTCAGAGTCGGACAGGTTCAAATGGAACAATCCTTTTAAAGTTCAAAACAGATTTTGGCCTTAGGGTCGGATAAGTTTAAATAGGGTATTTTTTAAGACGGCTAAATAAGGAGTTAGATTAGGGAACATATCACACACCTGAATAGGGCATTCCTAATAGGCTTCTGATAAAATCCGGATGTGCAGAAACCTACTACGACGTTTCAGAGTACATTCTGATTAAGTCTGGATTATACCCTAAAAAAATGCTACATAATCGGATGTTTTTTGATTATAGATTTAAAATTAGGGAGATTAAAATTCCTCATGTATAACAATTTTTATATAAATAGCTGTCACTGTATTGAATTCTAAACCTTTCTAATACGCATTTATTAGCAATCCATTGGAATTTAATTTTTATTTTTAGATAAGTCGCGTTTGCTTCGAAATGTCAATGTCAGCGAATTAAATGCTTATTCTTTTATTATAAAAATTGAGAACTAACTAAATAAAAACGATTCTCATCAGATCAATAACATGTGAGTTTAAAAAATGTCATATTAGTATGGGAAAAATATCGTTCAAGATCCAGATATACAAAAATAATAATTTCAGTTTTCTTTCATGGTTCAGTTAGAAAGTTGTTTAGTTATGTATGTACATGTATGTATGTTTAAAGTTGATTTACGCCATTACGATTTTCAACGGCATGTCACAAACAAGTATTACCATAGACAAATTTAAATAAATATGCATCCGAAGATCTCCTGGTTGAAGAAAGAAACGCTTTGGACACAATTGATTTCGATTTATTATAAGCCTACGAGAATGAGATTGAGAAATTGCGTTGAATTTGCATATTTTGCACTATCATAGTAGACAATAGTTCTGAACAAGATTTTAACTTCAAAAAATTCCGAACTAGCTGGATTTTTGTTAAGTCCTTCATTTCGATCTCTAAGCAAATCGTTATTTATTTATTGATTTATTTTTTTCTTTTAATCTTTCTAGTTTGTAGTTCGAAAATTTTTAATTTTTCTGGAAAAATATTTATAAAAAATATTGCAGTTTATAAAAGTGATTTTGAGTAATAAATGCCATCAAATTGCGTGAAAAAATATGCAATCTCTTCCGCACCACCACGGAAATAGATTACTAGGTGTGTTTGCGACTTCTATTTGAACATACATACATATATAATATTCAGTGTAAATCTTTACAAACTAAGTTTAGTAGTATCCTTACTTGTTCACATCCAAGTGTCAGAGACAATTTTCTCTGAAACTATTCGATGAACATATGTATGTATTTGAAATTTCGCATATAGGGCAAGGTTATTCAAATCTACATTAGCTTATTGAAGCACGACAATAAAAAATATTAATAATGTATATTGTTTGTAATATTTTTTGACAATGTCAGAATTTCCCTCATGGCATTAACCATGAGATTCTGGTAAGGTGCTTGCTCTAAATTTGAATGTACATATATAAATGTTAAAGAAATTATTTAATGATGTCCTTATTACATTTCCGCAACTATTTCGTGTTAGATCATCTGCTGTCAAAATACTATGAAGCATTACAAATTTAGTAACGATGTCAATTATTCACATTTACATACATACTTCAAACGTTTTCGAGAATACAAAATCACTGAATCCCGAATTCGCAGTCCTACAGACAAATTCCACAATTAAGCCCGACTATTTTCTTTCTGGACACTTACAAAAGTAGAAAGGGAAGAACTTTTTGGGGTACTTTCTTTTAGCACAAACACTGAAACTCTGAGCAAGAGAACGCGTGCTATGCTTTTCTTTCGCAAACATTTTCCCATCTTTTCCCTCCTACCCGGAATATTTTTCACAAAAAAACAAAAACCATGAAAAAATAATTACAAGGTCAAGCGAGCTATGTTCGCTTGGGACCGGGCACATCTTCCCAAGCCGCGTCGCCGTCAAACCTGATCCGCCTGGCCGCCGAGCACTGCTGAAACGACGCTGAAACGACGCTGAAACGACGCCGAAACGAATGTCGGGGTCGAGACCAATTCCTGGGAAGTCATTACTCGGTGGGACCAGCGCCAGCTTGAGCACATCCCGGGATGATAGTAAAAAAAGGGAAAAATTGAAAAAAGTAAAAAGTTCGACTCGATTTTTTCGGGGTAAAATCACACTGGAGGCATTTTACGGTTGGGCAGCGGCATTAGAAACACGTCAGCGGCTTTAAAGAGAGAAAAGGGCCAATGTACTTGACATGGCGTCCCGGTGTCCCTCCGCCCCCCAGACCCCCGCGTGCTCTTATGTAACCTTCGGCGCTTGAACGCCGCCGCCTGACTTCAAGCACGCAGCCCAGTTGACCATCGGAGGGTTTCCGTCGAACGGGTCAGGGCCGGGGACCGGGAGGGGCCATGTCGGGAGAAGGGCCCAGCAACGGGTCCGCCAGCTCCAGGACCGACCAAACCTGGATGAAGTGGGGAACCCTCAAATGGAGCAACTGCCGAAGCGGCAGCTGGGGGGCGGCAGCCACACGGTCCGAGCGCGCGTCGGGTGGCCGGGTCTCGTAACAAGGCAAAGCCCACGAAATTAAAAGATCCGGAAATAGGTTCAATGACCATCGTCATCGCCGAAATTTCGACTTTGACTGCTGATGTCGCTGCTCGTTGGTGTGTTTTGGCCGTGGTGCCTGGTCATTACCACGCCGGAGATTCGATGCCCCGCCTTCCCCTGACCCATTCCTGCCTTTTCCCGGAAATAAAATCTCAGGAGCGCAGGAGCTTTTCCAGCTCGCACATGAGGTCTACGAGGTCCCAAGCGGGGGCGGTGGGCGGACGCCTCTGAATTAGCATTTTTGAGCACCTCAAGCGTACCTGCCGCGGAGTCATTGATTAGGATCGCATTCGGGGTGAGCTCAATCTTCGCAACAGTTCTAAGACGTTCAGTGTTGCCCGTTGTTCTCGGCCAAGTGAATCGCAGACGAAATGCTAATCATGATTTTTCCACTTTCTTTTTCTTTTCGGTTTGGTTGCCGTGTGGAAGGCACGCTTTACGAAACTGAAAATATATTTGAAGTTCAAAATGACAAGCATTATTTTATCGCAACCATATCCTTCTAGTAATAACTTTCGATATGTTTTATGTGGAATGTGGATCTAGTTTGCTTTTGATTAATTGCAAAATGATACCGGGGTCCGTGAATGCAATAGGAATTTCAACAACTTTATTAATAACTATAACGCTTCGCTTCAGTTTTTTATGGACTTCCCTGTTTAAGATAATAGATAATATGTATATGAGTTATTTATGAATCGTCAAATAAAATCCATAAAGAACGAACAGCTCTTCTGGTTGCCTAAGTGAAGTCGGCTGCGATTAGTTGTGTCTATTGATTTGTATGCCCTTAAAATTAGTATGTTATATCAATAGATTCATTAACAACACGTTCACGCCGTTGTGTACCACCGGTGGCTAACACTTGAATGTTTGATTCGGTGTCGGATGCATACCACTGTTGTTTTAGTAACTCGGTTATACTCTGTTCATCCCTCTTTCCGTTTTATTTCTGAACGTCAATTCGAATAATTAAACTGAAGTGACGATCGTTGCCATCAAATTTCATATCGCACCCTAGTTTCCCGTAGTCCGATGAACCAATTCGGTTCAATGCAGCCGCCCAGTGGCGAGAAACTCAAATTTTAACGCCGACATGAGCGCGCTAAAGTGTTGGTCAAGTGTTTATGTTTTGCTAATGCTGCCATAATTTTTTTATAATTACATACATATATGTAGTATGTGTGTACTGCTAATTATACTTGTGAATTCCACTACTAATCTAATATCCTAGATAGACGGACACGGTCGAATGAACGTTTGGACCCATGATCGTTTTCTCGACTTAAAAGAGAATGGAGTTGTAATTGTGCAGTCAAACTCCATTCTTAGTGACTGATTACCACCGATCTAAAACTGTATTTATTTATGAACAAAAATCTCCAGTTCCTTAAAAATATTAGCTTTAATTTTATTCTCCCAATCAACAGGTGCTATTTGTTTGTATTGACTCGTACAGCTAAAATACGTTTAATATCCAGCATACAAAAATCCTGTTGCCCATATTGGCATGGTTTAGTTAGTGAAGTTTGAACGTAATTAGTTTAAAAATAAAGATTACCTTCATAAATAATCTTATTGAAAAAAAGCACCCGTCCATACAAATAGAAACAATGTTTTTAAATTTTTCTTTGCTCCTTTTAATACTCCACAATTAGAATAAAATTTATGGAAAAGTATAGTGTTTGTGGAATATCCTTATAAAAACACATGCCAGAATATATATATATATATATATATATGTACAACTTAAAAGCACTTAATTCCGACCATTGAACACTGATCTTATTTATTTTGTCTTTACCATTAAGCCAAAAAACGAAGCATATAATACTTAAGAACTTTGAATTGAATTAACATGAACAAAATATTGTACTATGAGTATAAATTCGATTTATCACATATGCTGAATTTGTTATCAAAATAATGGGATATGTCGAATTTACAGGTATTCTTGTATTGCGTGTATACAAATTTTCTTTATAGGTACTAAGTTATATAAAATCGTTCTTTTTATTATTAAACGATCATATTGGTTTTACCGCTTTAATGACCATAGCTCCACAAAATTTGTTCACTTTATATCACAGCAAATCGCAGTAGTTAGTAACAGGATTGAAATATTTATATGTGTCTGTTTCATTTTTTCTATTATACAATTTCAACGCAACGTCAAGTAAACTTCAATTATTCAATTTTAAATAACTTCCACCAAGTACGGCACCTAATTAAATGCAAAAGTTTATACTCGTTAAAATGGATTCTGTAGGACCATTTGAGGAGGTAAGGGTTTCCTTATGGTTAAATAATGCAATCACAAAGTGTATATTTGTATATTTCAAAATAGAGCAAAAAGCCAAAAACGCTTATGTGTAAGTGAGTAACACTAAAATCGATAATATATTCTTGCACCGCGGGTAATTAGCGTCTGTAAGGAGCTTGAATTTCCTCCGCAGACAATGACTTCCGTCTGTAAACATAAATTAAAGCAAATTTGATCTCAATCTCCATTCCAACTCCACCGGAGCCCGCTGCCGTCAGAAGTAGTAATTTGATGTCATTTCTGCCCAGAAATTCCGAGAAATCGGTCTGATTGCAGATAATAATTCATCTCGAGTGGTCAATCAACCAAACGAGCGAAATCGAATGCCAGCTCACCCGGGGCTGGGTGCCCTGGAACTGGCCGGGGGCAGCTCCTGCGACATTAAAATTCCATCCCCCAGGCAATGGTAGACGATTATAATTAGTCGCCCCTCCCCAGACAGTCCGCACTGTGGGTATTCCAGGTATGGTTGTCATTTTTGGTTGCGGCCAAATGACTCATAATCGCGAACCGACATCTTAGCCCAATGACCATTTCTTTTCCGCGACACACAGCAGCGCGAAAATCGTGCTGAGGCAGCGGTCAGCGGCAATTTGGCGCGGTGTCTGTGGTCCCCTCCCCGCCCGCTAGGCGGTGTTTTTATCAAGATTGAGTTATTTCTTCATTTACAGTCCAGCACACTACGATCGAAGAACAAATTAATTAACATGACGATTTTTTTGTATTTGCAGTGTCGGCGGCATACGTTTCTGGTCCAACAGGACCTGAATCAGGACGCCAACGTCATGCCCCGCTCTACGGACGTTTCGTTGTTGAAGAGGAACTTCCCGCCACACACAGAGATGTCATGCATCATGTAAGCGATGTGCTTGTTTTATTTATTTGGATGTTTCTGACTTTATTTTATACTTATTGAAGCGGTCGAGTCCGTCATCGTCGTCGGAAGTCAGAGCGATGCAGGCACGAATACCCACACACTTTCGAGATCCAGCGTCAGCGCCGCTAAGGAAACTAAGCGTAGATCTTATTAAAACATATAAACACATAAACGAGGTAAGTGATATGTACTGTAAAACAATATTCGTCCTTAAGTTTGCGAGGCCACATGCAGTTCGAATGGGAAGTACAATAATATCTCGCTTTTATATGAATTCTTATTTACATGTAAAGAAAAATTATAGCACAATCTTCAGTCATACCCACAAATTTATTATTTTAGCGACTCTGATTTTTATTGATATTTCGAACTAGCTCTTTATGAAATTTTTCCAAAATTTAGAAGCAGTTTTAAAATATTCATATAAAGCACAATCTGCAATGTTTCTTTTTTAAGGATATTCCTTATATTTTACTTCTGATTTATATTTCAAATAACCCTCTGAAAATTTACTATAATATTTTAGCAACAGATTCGTTTCCTATCTTTAATTTAGAAAAGCCATATTAATAATTCTAAGAAAACGTTTCTAAAACATGACAATAATGCTTAAACACAGATATTTCATTTTAAATTTGTTTTTATTGTGTAGGCTTCAGTCGTAATATTTATTGAGAATTACGGTTTCTTCCATAAACCTTCCTGTCAGGGATCATTTCTATTTTTGCAATATTCTACGAAATTGAATTTTTCAGAAATTTGTTATTTCTTATAATAAACGTTCCATGAAAATTAAAACAGATGTACGCTCAGCCTGCAGCCGTTATCTATTCTTATTTCAAACTTTTGTATATGAATGTTTAAAAAATTTTTATTTTTGACAATTTTAAATTTTACCGCTACAAAATATTTTGTTTAAGCGGTCATCTCGTGCGAAACCTATTTTTTAAGGCTATTTAGGGGAATTTTTTTTTATCAAAAATCATTAAAATAAAATAATTTATAAATTATATATAATTTTTATTAACATTTCATCAAACTTTGGAAATTTTTTCAAATCGATATATCGAATATAATTGAAGGTACACCCGCTAACAGGAACACTTATAAAATGAAGTTTCTCCACTGTTGCCATATTTCCGGCCGTTCTGCTTATCCGAAAGTAAAAAAAAAAAAATTTTATTCGGAGAGTTGAGGCTATAAGTTGAACTAAAATGAAGTAAAAATTCCAAAAAACTACACCAGAATACCCTGTTAAAGGTTTTACAACTGCTTTCTGTTCCCGACTTTTTAAGGAAATTTGTTTAGTGATTCCCGAGATTTTTTGGTAATAGTGGTAAGCGCATGTACTTTTACGTCTGGTGTTGTAGAAATCCAAGTCCATAATTAATATTTTCAAATTCAAGTTTCTTGGGTAGTAAGTACTTAATCGTTTCGATAGAGAACAGAGTAAAACGGAAGATTGAGGAAGGTCTCAAAAGCCAGAGTATAAAACGAATATAATGGACAGTTCTATAGTTGCGCTATTTTTATCCTCCTCGAACCTGCTTCTATCGGCTCAGCGTCGCTAATTCATTTTTAGGTGGAGGACGCAAATAGAGGATCGTTCAACCTGGGGAGCACCCGCCATCTTCAGCCAACTACCCCCAATAGGAACTGCAATCAAGCAGGTCAACGTCTGCGAACGATGTTTGTTGGGGGCTCGTCCACCTACCCTAACTCGGCTGTTGTCGTCTATTGGCGCTTCGCCGGCGCCTCTGATTGTGCGTTTACTTGGGCCGATTTGTATTCTTCTCGTGTTTCGGGCTCTCTTCTGTCTCATAGCAACAAGCTAAACATTTCTTACAGCGGTAATGGCGACGCAGACCGCCAGTTGCTCCGCATCACATCCTCCTATCTAATAGGACTCTGCCTCTTTAGCAATTTTCAGACAGATACTTGAGCCCACGATATTTTCCCTCCCTTTTTGTAATTTTTCGCCTGTTTGTTTCTTAGCATCAAGGACCTCATCTATTTTCTGCCCACTAGCCATATCTCTACGTTTTTCTGCTGGAAATCGTGTTTATTTACCGATTGCCGCGTGATTTGTTAAAAAGATTAGTAGTTGTTTTCTAACCAAATCTTCATGGTGCTCAAGGATTTTTGCTTTAGTGGAATCGCCAAGTATGCTAATTTAAATACTTTTCTCTTTAGTGCCTGTAAAACTACTAAATAGTTTTGTTGCGTCTAAGTACCTGCCAATTTTAAGTATTTGCTTCCTTATTGGTATTTTGCATTGGAATTTTATGGAAATGATGGCTTTAAGCTTGCAATCTTTAATAAAATTTTATTGAAACATTTATTTGCGGGCAAAACCCTGTTAGAGGTCAGTGTCTATCATAAGACATTTTGCTTAATTTTATCTAAATGTAAACATTTCGTTTTCTTTGAAATATACCTTATTATTTATATTATATTTAAAGAAGACAGCAATAAGAAAATAAAAGCAGTAATGTTGAAAAGAAGCGATTTTAGTTAGTTCGTAGTTGTTTGGTCTCCGCATTGGAGAGTAAGCATACAAGATGAAATAATAAAACTTTTACTAGGATTTAAATTAGTAATGAATAAATTTAAAAACTACATTTTTCTGTAAATGAAATTTTCAGGAGTAAAATGACACATAGTGAGAAATCATAATACCAGTAAGCGTTAAAATAATTTATTTTCATTTATCACATTTCGAACTTCATTTTGAGAAATAAGTCGGCTTTAGTGTGCAAGAAATGTGTTAGTGTGTATCTACCGTTTTACATATTTGAGGGTATTAAAGTGCTATAGTTGAGCGGTTTGGCTGTGAGTATCTCATTCTGAAGTTTTAATAAGAATTATTTTTATATCATAGTAAATAAAACAGATTTTAATAAAAATTTGTTGAAAAACAAAAAGATGATTTAAAATTACAAACAATTTGAAACTCGTTTTGTTTTGTACCAAAATTTTCGTCTAAAAGAAATTTTTATTAATTTAGATAAGTATGAATTCCAAATTTTCAACTATAAAAATATGTATTAATTCGGTGATTAACACTGATTCGGATTGGGGACTGGGTGAAGAAACAAGTATACGTGTTTGGTTTTGTAAATTTAATAAAACTTCGTTGTAATGAACAGAAGAGTGTGGGAGAAAACAACTCTTCATTATATCTAAATTCGTTTCGAGTTTTTATTCACTGAAAGCACCAGGAAGTGTTTATTTTTAACGAAGTGTTCGACGTACTTACGAGTTTTACCCTGAAACTGACAATTAAAACTAAAACTCTGTTATAGAAATTTTAAAATTGAAAGAGAGGGACTCAATTCTTCCAGTAGGAGTTGAAAGTTATTACAATTAGTATAATGCAATATTCTAATTTTGTATTTAATTGGTTGTTATTTCTAGCATAAAAAAATTGTTTTATAAGATTTTGCGAAATAACTGATTTATCTTAGTTATTTCCTCAATTTCTGATGAGGTCAGATTCTCCTCCCTAGTAAAGTTAAGCCAATGAGTACAAGGAACGTAGTCCCCTCCGTGGTCCGTCTTCCAAGCAATTAGTTGTCCCACCCGACGAGGGACTGTAGGAATTAGTCAGAGATATTTCAGATGACAATAATGATATATAGGTGACAGGGATGCTTTGGTGTCAGGGGACACCATTATTACAAAAGGCTGCGGACGAAGGCGCGTTTCCCAGGCGTAAAAGGCACTGGATCGGGTGAATAGCACTTGAAGTCAGCTAGAGAAGTCGGGCCCCGCCTTCTGGGAAAGGGAACCTTTCGTGATGGTACTGAGATATTGCCCGCGCCAGCCCCCCGGGGGCTCGAGGTGTCCGCACTTGCGGTAAGGGCTCCAGCAACGCCGTAGTGCGTTAAATGAATTTTTGCGTGCGAGGTTGGTTGCGACCACTCCCGCCAGGAGGAGACGTAGACAACTTCGTCCTCGTCGTCTTCGTCCTGCTATAGCACGCAGGATGGGCGGGGGTTCCCCGTGCAGATTGTTCACACTATTTTTCACCATTTATTTGTCACCGTTGTGGTGGTGTACATGGCTTCAACCTTGTTTAACTTGGACGACGTCCTGATGTCATTTGAAGACCCCTCGGTTTTCCTTGCCGTCGAACCTCCATTCTAAGTAGTGTGTCGGGACTCCGCAGAATAGGGTGGATGGACTATTCCTCCCTCTTTTTTTGTTTTTATAATTCTAACTGGAGGATGCCAGGATAAAGTCTGGAATGTAATAAATGTCAAAAAATTACGTGTTTAGAATTCCTCATCGGGACTATTGGATCGGGGGCGCTGTGCGGATGAGTCGGGGCGAGGCGCGCCCGCCCGTGTCCCACCGCACTTTGGGGGCATTGGACGGGCGAAGAAAATTTAGAGTAGTATCTTCCCTCGATATTAAGTGAGCACACAAGGACCTTACTACCGCCCCGCACGGATGATGGAAGGCAGTTGAGTTGATATATTGCGAAGACAAAGAAATTTCCCTTGCTTAATTTAGTGTTTGTGGATGGCTGGTCTATTCATCTGGAGGAGGATATAATTTGTCAGAATTAGGCTCGAGTGGCAGCCTGGTGCGGTGTACCTTTTCGGTGGTTGGAGAAGCCATTCTTATCGTCCGAAAATGTCACGACTTGGAAAGGGAGAGTGCTTTATGGCTATGAATTCAAATCACACGGCTATCCCGGGACAAGGAGAGGGGGGCTGGGGCCAGCCTACCACCATCCAGTGGTAGGTGCTCCTCGTCAAACCCTCCTGATGTTCGGGACGTTTTGATGGATGCCAGTTATATGGCGTGTGCTTGGGCGAAGATAAGCCGGCCCAGCTTTTGGAGAAGATACGGCAAGAGTAAACATTCAAACAGTCACAGCGGTACGAACTCTACTGCAATTTTTCAAGTTTATTAGTATTTGGCAACTCGAATAATGCGATGCATCATTTGGAACGTGGTCCATGAAGGCTGGGACAATTTGCCATATTGAAAATAAAGAATAGCACAAGTGTGTGAAAAGAGATCGTAAAAAGGTAAAGTTTTTCAGCTTGAAGCTACGAACAAAGTTATTGGTGTTATTGAATATGCACTTAAACCTCCACTTATAAGGGAAGGTTTCGGAGTGTTTCATCGATTTTGATTTGGGACCGATGCACAAATTGTTTGGATGATACCAGTAACCTTTTCTGAGAGACCCCTATATTTTCACGTTAAAAAATAACGACAAGTATATTATATAGTTATATTTATAAAAACATTAACAAATAATATTTTTTTTCAAGTTAATTTATTCATTTGTTGTAAGGCTAAATGAATATGTACAGTGTATATAATGTACACATTAACTTAATAAGACCCGTTTTCCAAAGTGCTGAATTGGCTGAATTCCGTTTAAAATGCAACTTGCCTGTAGTTGTGCCTGCCAGATACCAAAATACCCTCGGGCAAATGTTTAATTAATATCACTTTTTGAGCGGAGAAATTGTTTAATTTTTTGTACTGCGTTGAAATTGTCGCACACGTTTTTATAAGTTCTTGGTGTTATAATTAGTGCACTGATGTTTTACAATTGGGGGACAACTGCTGTCACTATTTTAAAACAAAATGGTTATTGAATGGGTGGCTATTTCTCTTTGTTAAAACGCGTACATGCAAAAAGTTAGGTAGGTTGATTAAAACACGAGTCTTACAGAAAAGATGATTCATATAAGAATATGAAACTGAATTGCGCGATTTTGCGTAGTTCGTGGCTAGTTGGTCGGCAAATTGGAAAACGGGGAATTAAAGGAAAGGATATGTCTGAAAAAAGACATTTGTCCTATAAGAAATGCACCACTTGTTTGTGGTTATTAATTACCCAGGCCCATAACAAAATTGCTGATTCGTAAATGTGGCTATGATATTGCAATGTAAAATGATACGCTGAACACCAATCTGCATTTAAAAAGTCGTATGCCCCCCAATTCTCAATACTAAAGAAAAACCTTGAAAAAAATCCAAAAAACCGAGCAAATGTTTCTCTTTGATGATATTTGTGTAAGAAATAAGGTCTCAATAGGTTAACAAGGGAAATCCACTACTCGGCGTTGAAATGGGTAGAATCGCCTCCAAAAATTAAAAACAAAAACCTGTAAAATCTGACTACCCATTTGACTTTAAAAACTTTCTTTTGATCGGTCTAATTGGTCAGCTTTGTGAGATTTGTGGCAAGAAAAGGGTTATTTCACGTGTATTAAATTAGTTTTATAAGAAAAAACGGGAAAAATGCAAAAGTGCTGCACGCTGGAAAGTAACATTCATGTATTTATGCTAAAATAACTAAATGAGCATAAATCTTCTTTCATTAGCACTCCAATCCAAAAGACAACAAATGCACCCATAACACACGTACACACACACCCTAGTACTTCTTATAAGTGCAACAATGTGCACCATGCAGCAAGAATGCGCTTGCGCAAACGTCGACTCGCAGCTGGATGCTGTTAAATTAGTTTTAATACTTCTGCGAACATACACCTGAGCGTTTTAAATGCTCGCCTAATCGTAAAAGTTCTTTTATGGTTATGTATAGCGCAGAAAATAATCAACTAAGGATTTTCTAGCTCCTTATGATTAGTTATTCCATTTTTTCTTCATAACTAGGTATATTTTCTTAAAATTCAATTCATAATAACAGTCGGTTACTTATGTATTGTATGTATGTATGTATCGACCGATATTAATGTCGCCAATGCCCATTGTGAATCCAAAATACCAATTTTTGTTCTTTTTTTTGTGATAAAAGTGCTTTCAACAATTGCTTTTCATGTTATTTAGGGTATATACTGTAGTAATTGTTGATACAAATGGAATTTTATTATATTTGTTTAGAAAAGTAAGAAATGTAATAGAAGCTGTTTAATTTTCTGAAATGATTGTTTAATAGAGATAACTTGTAGGAACTTAAGACACTCTAGTTTTGCTTACTATAACGCGCACTTCACTATAACATAATTTTCAATGTATAGAAAATATATTCCGAGGATCTAGAAGAAAATTTATTACATCGCCTTTAAACAAATTTCCTATGATAAATACGAAAATATTTAATCAGGCATATTTTCTGTAACAAATGCTCATTACAATACAACGTTATATGTAATGCAAAGATGGATTTTGAAAAAGCTAACTATACTTGAATAAAAGAATCAGACGAAAATGGACGTATGATAAGATTCTGTAACAAGACATTTTTGGTTCTTATTAATTATGACATGAGAATGTGGTAGAAAAAAATGTTACGTAGAAGTCCTTTATTTATTTATGAAAAGAAAAACAATTATATACTAGGGTACGTTGCCCCGAATAAATGACTTGAATTTATGAATGAACTTTACGCAACACTGTTTGGCGTAAAATTTTGCTTTCAGAGAGGTGCGTCTTATTGTGTGCCGCGCAGAAAATGCGACAGGATTTTAAATATGGCATACATGCTTCGGAGGCGCGAAATGAAAGCAAAGACCCGCCACTTTTATCTAGCGGAACGTAAAACGCCTGCTCTACGGGGGCATAATTTAGCAACATGAAGCTGTCTCAATGAGGCATTATACGACCCACAGTCTGTGTAATCGAACAATAAGGGAGAGAATTTCACTTGGCTTGAAAGGTCTCAACTTAAGACGGCTGGGTGTCTTCAAAGCGTTCCTAATCTGAAGGTGCTTTTCCATACAAAGTATGTCTGAAAAAAAGTAGGTCCCGAGAAGTTTAACCAACTCCCCGCTATAATGGAATGGAACTGCAAATTATTTAGAGCGTGCTGCTCTTTGACCCATTCTTCTAGCAGCAACCTAATTGCTTCTCGATTTTCTGCCCGAGGAGGTACCTATGCATAGCCAGTTTTCCCGATTTGATTGTGGCACCCATTCAGCACCAACGTTAGTGCCCACCCCATCGTCGCACCACCGTGACCTGAGCTTGAGCAGAGCTCTCAAGGCACAAATTAATGTTCACATCGTAAAAACATTTTAGCTCGCCCAATAATAATCTTGGAGTGGCTGCTTGAAGCGGCTGTGAACTAACCCTCGGTTGCTGCTCAATGTCCTACGCAACGACTTATCTCCTTCTCCTCCTTGGAAGAAAGAACCCTACCAGGACGAAGACGAAGACGGAGGAAGAGGCATAGCTGCCGATCCCTTGCCATTTGGGTGAGCGCAATTTGATGTTGCGATTTCTTTCGCATCTGCGAAGGCATACCCTGAAAAAACAAATCAGTACAAAATGGCTAATACATTAGTTACAATTTACTAATGTCGTGAGCTGTTTTTCAGCTTACCAATCTTTTTCTTGATTTTGCCAATTTGAATTAGTTGATTTTTCAGTCCAACAATCAACAAATATACGGGTTGATAGAACAAATTGAATTAGTTGAATTTGCTAAAATCGATTAGTAATACTTACTAATATTCAACTGATTTAATTAGTTAATTCTACCTTTGCACGGACTAATTACGTCTGTAAAATTAACAAACTTATTAGTTGAATCTTTGATTTTAAATTGGTTCACTCTTCTAATCTTTTTGGTTAATTGATACAAAGAAAACTAATTCAAATTAATTATTATTTCCCATTTATTAGTTGAATTTGCTAAAGTCGATTAGTAATATTTATTAATATTTAACAAATTTAATCAGTTGATTCTACCGTTGCACTATTACCTCTGAAAAATCAAAAAACATTGAAAATTTAAATACTATACCTATATGTTTTGAAATAAAAGCACAGAAGACCACAGCTAGGCTGGGCTAATTTTTCTTAAATTTTTACCACATCCGCTAATTCATACTATTATATTTGTAAGATTCATGTGATAAATTTCAACTTACTTTTTCAATGTTTGCATATTAAAGGAAAAAAGGATATTTTATAGAATTTGAAAAGCACTGCGCTATGTTTGTATAGTATTTTTTTTATTCATATTAAAAATACATATATTCCAAATAAATACATTCTCTTTTTGTTATTCATCTAATGACAATTATAATACATATGTACATATATTGAATTTACATTTGCAACGAAAGTATGGCCCTGTTCAAGAATTGATTTTCTGCAGCCACCTGTTCAATTCAGCTTATGACATAAACTCCTAGAGAATGAGGATGAGGTCCAAATCTACCTTTATTTCGGGAAAAGTGCTGATGGAAAAGCCAAAGATACGCTGCAAAATAAGAAATAACATAAAGCTCATCACAATTACTGGTGAGCGGCCAGTTCCGACATACCTGCAGCAAATTAGGCGATATAAAGTATTTTGCCGGATATGTAAAAAAAACCAGAGACTGTAATGATTATGATTAAAAAATTATAAATTACACTATAACGATTATCAAACAATTTTTATTTTTCGATTGCTTACTACAACACTGTATAAAAAATTACGTTTACGTCCTACATTAGCGTACGTTTAAGCTAAATTTATATTTTTTTGTAACCTGCACCTACGCTGCATTAGATGCAATGTTTTGACACCTGCATATAAAACGCACTTAGGCGAGAAATTTAGACCACAAACAGATTGCACTTAAGTAATTTTTACTGCAACAATGCACCAAATTAATTAATTTCACAACACAAACTGCACAAAGGAGACACTGTGTATCGTCTTGAACGAACGGCCTAAAACTGAACCAAAACTAGGAAAATAAAACTACCGTTTTGCTTTGTGCCACAAAAAAAACATAAAATACACGATTTTAGATTTTCAATCATATATGTATGGACTAGTACAATGAGAGACTAACAGGACTTCAGCATCGAATGGGTACACCGACTAAGTATGGGCTTGTGTTGCGAGACTGTGTGCATCTGTGCAGACTGCGCGGATTCGCGGAACTCAAGGAATGACACAACATAAATTGTAATTTATAGTTAGTTGAAACTACTTAAGTATAAGTTGAAACAACTAAAGTAGAATTTAATCAGTTAAGTATCTAAATCAACTATTCTTTTGTATTTTCAACTAATTAAGAAAAGCGTATTTTACTAGTAAGATTAGTTGAAGCGCCAAATACATTAGTTGAAATTTCCTATAAAATCCCATCATTGCCCTAGTCGTACGATTTAACTAATTTAAGTAGTAAGAATTGCCGAAACATTAGTTGATTTTAAGATTAGCAAAATCAACGAATTTGGCATGGAAAATTCAACAAATCCAGTAAGTAATAAATACCCATTCATTTGTTAGAAGCAATAATATATTTGTTGATTTGTCTAAAAAAAAATCAACTAATCAGGTTTGTTTGAATTTGCTAATATATTTTTCTCAGTGTAAAGAGTTTACTGAACCCAAACGTCGGGTCCTTTTTAGGGAGTCGCTTGTGCCACCCCTGATTACCAAAAATTCTTGTCTGAACACACGGCGCACCGCCGAAGCTCCCTAAAAGAAAAAGCTTGGGGTATATGCATATATATGTGTTTGTGTTGTGTTTGCCTGTGTGTCGAGACAATACTTATCCCGTTTGTAAACATTCCCTGGCTGGTGGTTGTATGCTCTTTGATGTTCCAACGGGACGAAGCCGTGAGCCTCTACCATAAGCAAGGTTTCCAGCAGGAGCAGTGGCAACGCCACCATCAGATAGTCTATAGCAACAGCAGTTAGCAGGAGCATCGGGACTCAACTCCAGGAGTGTAGCAATGGGGCAACAACAACAACAATTGTATGTGCTCAGTGCCGCCAAACCCTGCCGACCCGCCCGCACCCCATCGGCAGAAATCAGGAGCTCCCGACCCCTGAAACTGATGCCACTATTCCTAGCAGAACCCCTAGCCCTAGCACAGCACAGGAAAGCTGCTTCTCCTGACGGGTACATTGCCGTCACCTCGCAGCTCATATCGATCTTTCTCATTCTCATCCTCCGCTGACTCGCTTTCCCTCTTCTGTGCTTTCTTTGGCCGTCTTCATGGTGGCCACACAGCCCCAACAATTTTTGGGGCGTTGGGGGTTATAAAGGTCTGTGATTTTCTCTGTCGCTCGTTCGCTTGCTACATCTAAGCAGACTGGAGACACTTGGATTTGAGCTTCATTTTCCTTTTATAGTATAAGAATCTGCTAGATTTAGTTGGAACCCCACCTCTGGCACCAATTCTCCCTGGTCTTAGAAATACTAAAACTTCTTTAGTCCTTGCTTCGTCTCCCTGCTCTGAAACTCGCATTTTGAACTTCTTTTCCTGTTCTATTCGTTTGCGCCCCAATCCACGGCTTCGATGGCGGAAAGTATTTGGGGGTTTTCTCATTATTGCGGTTCGCAATCCCAACCCACACCCTGGAGCACTTCTTTCGCTATGCGTGTTCCCGACTTGTGTAACGTCGTCGTGTTAAAAGAAAGACTTTTTATTATTTTTTTCCCCAATTGAGGGGCCTTAAAGCCTTCAGGAGATTTCTGGTGTCCCTTAAATCCGTAAAGCTGGAACCCATTCGGGGCTGCATCCATCTTGCACCAAATCCGCTGTTGCAACGCATTCCGCAGTGGGGCCCCTATACAGTAGACGCCGCCACCGCTCCTGCTGGTGCCATTTCAGGTTGGTGGAACACTTTTCTGTTCCCGCACAGTGCCCATGACCCTGCGCAATGATTTTTCCATTGATGTGCAGCCAGTTGTGGAACTAAAAGATTAAAACGAGACACGGGTTATGGGTTATGGCTGTTTATGCTCTTAACTCCTACCCGATACTTTATAACTCAGCACTAGACGGGTCTGGGCCAGTTGAAAAGGCGTGAAGGAGCTCCGCTCCGGTCTCCGCATTGCCCTGTTTGTACTCCCGGGCCATGTGGTCCATGTCTGCTCGAATTACATTTCCCACACTTATTTTGGCTTTGGACCGGAGTCTCAACGGCTAGGTGGGATATTATTTGTTGGCACTCAAAAGATCTCTGCTCAGTTTTATTACTCTGGTCTTGTATTTAATTAAAAGGGGCCTTTCGAATCCCCGACAGACGTACCTGATGTGGCAACCCTGGTTAAACTCCCAGCGCCATTCTCTACTTTAAATTGCACTTCAACTACGGGAAGAACCGTCTTCTTTAAATTAAATCTCAGATAGCCTCGGGGATGTTTGCCCAATAAAATCAATAATTATATTGCATGGAGTATGCTGCGGTGCGGTTGAGTCTGAATAGAATAGATTTTGCAGACTTCAATTCTTTATTGATAATATTCTTTATTAACATGAAAAATAACGATCTAAACTACGAATATGAAATTTAAGGTTTAAGAAAATGTCTAGAATTTTTGTAATTCCTGCAACAAAAATATTCTAGCGTATTTTGTAACTCCAGTTTTTGAAATGACTTAAAGGTATGTTTTAACTCCGACGGTATCGATGACAGTAAACCGTCAAAATTTAGTACAACTAATTTAAGGTAGTTGTGCAGCGATGATATCGTAATTAAATCTTTAACGTTGACAATTCTTCTATTTTATTTTTATATTCTATGTACTAGTTATAAGTATACCTAATGTTACATGGTGGAGTGTATCATAAGTAATATTTAATTAAAGAACTCTCTAATGCTCCAGTTGGGCATTGCAACCAGTTTATCAGAGTTTTAAAATGCTATTAAAATCAGTTGATGTTATATAAAGTTATAGTCCAAAACACATACTGCTAAATGAACAAAATTCGTAGTAGCAATTATAGCATATTCTTGCAATTCGCTACACATCGAAGTTTTCAATGTTAATTTATTGAATATTAAATCATATTTCAATATATGTCCTTATGATATGGAGCGAAAATTTTGGATATTGCATTAGCATCTTTTATTTATAACAATTATTATATCAACCTAACCCGAACTTTCATACTTAGAATATTCATAGAAAATCTTCAAATAAGAAATTTACAAATTCGTATCCCATATTGGATCCGTTAATTTGAATTTTCAATATTTGATTGATTCTGCAAAATACCCTTTACAATCAGCAATTACTAATCCAGATATTAACTTCCGTTGTAATCTCTTGAAGTTGACAATTGTTTATTGCAATTTCAGCTTCTCATTTTTGAAACTCTATATGTCGCTGTCAAAAAATTAAAAATATCGAATCCAGCGTTTTGAGTTAGTAGAACAACGAACATCGAAACCACCAAACAAACATACAACATTTTATAAATGTGACGAGTCTTTCAAAATTCAACAATAATTTAATTAGAAGACAAATAACAAGTCATTTTTCTCAGAAAAGCAACATTCTTAAATCTACTACGGCCTTAATTTATGTTATGCAAAATTTAGCTCACCTTACAACTTGTGTCAATCAAAGAATATAAAACATAAGAAAAAGAATAAAACTTTTAGAGGGTGTATGTAAATAAAATTGAATTTCCACGAAGATAAGCACTCGTAGTTTTTTAGTTTCTTCCTGAAATTTTACAAACATTTAGCTTTAATGGAGAATCACTTTGCTTGCGCATCGATTAGTATAGTTCTATGAAATGAATATAATTAATTCAAATCTTATGCGATGGTTTTCGTAAAGTTGTAAAATGCAACTAAGCTTTAACCAGGTTACATAATTCCACTCCTAAGTTCATGACGTGGGATCTTCAAAAATCATTGTTTGCGTGGGTGATTTTACTCAGAAATCCCACCTAGTAGTAGTGCTTTACCGTTAATATCAAAAGACGCAAACACGAGAAAAAAGTTTAGTCCAAAGGTACTACTTAGTTCTTTGAATTCAGAAGTAAGGAAATACTTGTTCAACAAGGGGAGTCTCCAATTATTTTGTGTTTCAACTATTTTAGCTATAAACCTAAACCCTGCAGAAAATAACACCTTCCTTCAAGGCAAATTGGATAAATTAAATGTGTCCTTTTATAGATGTTTTGAAGGGTCGTAAAAATTCTCAATTTTAATCAAACCGTAAAAATATCCGAGATAACAAAAAACAAAAGGACAATTCGGGAGACAACATCCCTGGTTAGTGCGGGATGATAACCCATTTACTTCAAGAACTTGTCACACTAGCAGACGGCATCAAAGCTGCATTAGTCGCCAAAAGTCTTAAACTTCGGTACCCCCTTCTTGTTATCAGCGGAAAGGGACAGTTCCTCAGAACCATACATACAAAGCACAGGGTGACTCTTTGCCCGGTGTTGGTGATATATCAAAGCCCACCGCCGCCGCTCACTACTAAGTTTTTCCTTTTGACTGATATTAACTTTTCTCTATAGATACAGAGGAGCTGTCAAAAAAACAAAAACATCTGAAAATTGCATTTCGAGTACACAAACAACCCCCATAGATCCGGGAGGGAAGAGAGAGAGAGGGAGGGGGCCTCTATCTCCACGTAATCGGTCTGAGTGGGGTAAAAGGGCTGGGAAAAAGGCAGCCAGCGCAAAGCAGTAGGGCTGGCGGTGTATGGTATAAGTGTTGTATAGTCATCGGATCCGGACATAAATTTGAACACATGAACAGTTCGGCTTGGGTACACACAAAAACACGAAGGGTTGCTCCAGTGTGCAGGGAAGGTATTCAGCATCCAGGACCAGGACCAGGACTAGGGACGATATCGGTAATTCCACGTCTAGTCTTCTGTTGCTAACTCTGCGACCGCCGCCGTACAGTGCAGCACTGTACCGCACGGTACGGCGCACCAGGAGTAGACATCTTCGAACGAATCTGCTCTCACACCAAACGCCCAATGGCCTGGTACTGGTCCTGGTCCTGGTCCTGGTCCTGTTCCTGGTCCTGGTCGATGAAGCTCTTGCTGCTGCTGGTGCTGCAGCTGAGGCTGGAGGCACCAAACAGTGAAGGTGACTCCACTAGCACTGTTGTCTCCTACAACTGCAGCCCCAGAACGGAATGGCAAACTCGCTCCCGGAGCTGTAGCCAATTCCATCCACTGTCACACACTCCCCTTGTGTGCGGTCTCCTATCCCCCAGCATCCCGGCATCCCGGCATCCAGGATGCATGGACTGGTCTGGGGAATAAAACAAGTGGTACATGCACGATAATGCAACTTGCCGGGTATAGTATAGGTATCGGGATGCAGCAAGAAGTGTTCTCTGACCACCCTTTTTCTAGTCACTGAAAGTCATCCGGCGAAGGGATGAATATTGGGGCACTATAAAGCTCCCTGTGACACCCTCTAAATTGCATCGCAACGGTGTTGTGGATGCATCCTCCCCACGCAAACACACACAGCAATGACTACAAAGGACTTTTGATAGTGCTTTGTCGTCTTAGTCATGGAAGCGATCTAAATTTTTTTTTCTATATCTCCACTTTCTTATTTATCGACTGAATTTTTCGACTAGTAGTGGAGCACAGCCTGCCAAAAGTTCAAAAATTATGATTTCGAGGAACCAGACTGTTCATCTCGAAGAGTACAGGATGAAGGACAACACAGCGGAAACTGTTGCTGAAACAAAAAACTTGAACTTTTTCGTAGAACAATACTGAAAAAAACTTGAAACTTCTGGAGTGCTTTCAGACGAAGTGCGACAATTCCGTGAATAACACTTTAAAGCACGGATGTTTCTGCAGAGTTATTATATGGAGTTTACAGCAAAATGACGAGGCCCCAACGAATGGATTTTCCGCAAATAAAATTCTGGGAATTTGGATCCTTTCCTTAAAACTCTTCTAAGTATTGATGATGCTCCTCTTTGGTAAGCGGGTGTGGCTGAGAGCCATTATTTTGACCTTGCTTTTTATATGCGCAGAATTTTATGACGATGGAAAAAAATTTGCATTGACGCGATACACTCCTTCAGCTCAATAAACATTCGTCAATACAAAATCGCTGTTCTGCTTTCGCAAATCCGCTACAAATCAGAGGGGGAGTAACTTTTGCAGTGTCAGAATAGACAATTTTAGTATCCCTAGTTTTATTATTTTCTGAGATTTTAAGAAGAACAGCTAGATGTTGTTCATTGAACCGTAATTTATAGTCAACAAGCCCGATGAGAAAAACGTGGTCAATTCCATTTTATGTCTCAGTATTTCGGATTTCCTTTCGAAGCATAAATTCAAGTTGATTAAACGGATAAAATTCCCTTGGCTTCACTAAACATCATTAAGCAGGTTCAACTTACATAATACTTAGTAAGGAGGGTATCTCTTAATATTTTGTTATTTTCTGTCCTGTTTACGTAAGCTTTAGAAAGAAAAAATTATGTGCATTGTATCTATCGAAATTAAAAGAAATGATAATTTAAGTTTTATTTCAGTAAAAGCAGGGTTACTCCGTTTCATCCAAGTTTTGGTCACCATTTTGAATTTCCAAAATGTTATAGTAAATTCGAAATTACCTTCAAATATCGAAGTATTAATTTTGATTTAAATTCGTTGAAGTTCGAAAATTGTTGTTTGCCATATTGGAACTCCCATCTTCAATACATACATATACATATATCAAGGTATTAAAATTCATTAATTTGAAAATTGTGTAATAATCTGACAAATATACATAATTTAATTATTTTTAATAAATTTACCATTTCTTGCATTTGAAATGAAAAAAAAGGATTTTTAAACTGGCCAGTTTGACTAATATGTTTCTCAAACCAATATAATGAAATTAACAGCATCAAAGTAAAAGGAAATCAAATCGTTAATAATTTCATTCGCTTCATGTATATTTGATCGAGACAACTGAACTCCTCTTGATAAACTTCAATTCCATATAAGTTATATAACAATTAAAAATTCGTTTGCACCTATTTTTGAATTATTGTAAAAAAATGGATCTGTTTTCACTTGTAGAATGAAATATGAAATTTTTGATTGCTTTTGATCAACCACAGTTTAATCCCTAGAAAAAAAACATAAGCTGCAATCTGCCAAATGCCATTCTCTGGTTTTTGAGTAATGAGCAGTCAGATAAACAGATCAATCTTTCAACAAAAACTATTTCGCCTCATTTCTGCCACATTCCACGATACGGTCCTTATATTCAATGTATTGTATGGAAATTTGGGATTTTTTTTCACAACTGCTCTATTTATATGTATGATATACAATGTCAGACATTTTGGCCAGCTATTTTGTTAATCTAAAAGGGTGTGGATGCAGTGTCGCAGTATAAACATTAAAAACGTAAATAAATAAATTATTTACTTAATTGGATTACTTTGAAGGTTTTCAAGTATATTCATTTTTAATGCAGTACGCATTATCTTCCATGTAAATGTTAACTTTATTTGAAAACTTCTTTGTATACTTTAAAATTTTTAATATTGCTTGTATGTATATGGGAGAGAATAAATTCATTTAAGGTCTTTTATTAATTAGTATAAAATATGATATTTAATACCAGGGTTGAAAAACATAAAAAGTATACAGCACATCTCTATAAATTGTGATTGTTCACACATGATAATACTTTACTGACTCTATATTGCACAAACTGTGAAAAATTATCTTTTACCGAACTTTAAAAAAATTTAAGTTTTTAAGTCTTCGGAGGACGAAAATAAAATAATATGTACACGTGCTCGATTTAAAATAATACAACTTAAAAGTAATTTGTTGTTAAAAACTTTTATTTACCTCTCTTGTTGTCTATCTGTAACATCTTTCTAAATCCAATATGGCGGACGCCTTAAAAATGTCGGGATTCCGTTTTTTACAGCCAACATTGATATGGTTGTCAAATAAAAGGTCGTAAATCCTTTTTAGAATACGAAACCCAATATGATGGACATAACCTTCTAAATAAAATCTTTAGTTAAAAAATTAATTTTTTGGTTTCTTTTTTATACCAAGCCAAAGTCATAGCAATTCAATATGTTATTGGATTGGTTTAGGAATATACATACATATTAGAAGCCGAACACAATATTTTATCAAAAACATATGTACCTACTTTTAAATGATAATTTCAATTATATCTTATTTCATGAGTTGAGTATATACTGAGGACCGCAACAAGTTCATTTTACAGCAAAACGGTTATGACAGCCAGATTCATTAGCAATAATAATATGTGTCTTTATTCGGGAAATAACTTCGCCGTTAGATGATTTTGCTCCATTTATGAAATAACATAAGGACTATATTTTATTCCAATACCTTTTGGTTGAATTATATCAAATTTGTGCTATGTAGCTCGTATTAACATTTTTGTATTTTCAAACCATCTTTAACTAAACTATGTACTTATTATAATATAAATTCACTAAAATCAGTTCCTAACATTTCCATCAGTAGGACAACTGACATTTAACACTAGAACTACCAAGACGGGTCGAATGGACCTGTACTCAATTTCTTCCTTGAGTGATTTTAATAATTTTTAAACTATAGGTTAAGATTTATGCCAACATTTATTAAGATTCATAATTACGACATACATATTTAGAAGTCGTTTTCAATGTATGATTATTAATTCAAATTTGAAGGTATAATTTCATCAAAGCCGCAGAAATTGAGTGAAATTGCTAGTGTAAGGTATAAAAATTACTTCTTGAGGGGGACAGAAACAAAACTCGAGGCTCGCAGTATGAACCTTTATTAACGACTGACTCATCTCTCAAAACAGCAGGAACTTGTCGGAAAGTTATAAAACTAAAAGGCCTGCCCTACACGCTGGTGCTAATGATTCGATTGCGAAACAAAGTTAGAATGGCCTATTGGCTACACAATTTGAGAAAAAGTAGTCAAAATGACTTGTCCTTATGAACATTTTTATATTTATTATTAGTTACATTTATTTCGTGCAAACGAGATTACATGTTCTGTAGTATATTAACTCGACTGAGAACATAAAAACCTTGAAGGAAATTCATTTTATCGCTATCTACAAGAACAGCTCCAATAGACGATGTAGGTACACCTCTAGGTCTAAATGAACGTCTTAAGATGTTTTTCAGTGACAGTATAATTGTTTTTTGATCATGAACAATTTGGAATCTTTCAGCATATTATTGATGATATATTGCAAAAAAGGCATGTAGAATGATCTGCTTGTCTGTAGAATAAATATATTGCATTTCGGAAACTATAAAAAAATGTTCATATCGTCTCACTAATGAAGGGTGAGCTTATCCCTGGTCTCTCCTGTTATTACGTTGATCTTGATAAATCTTAAGTTAGTAATTAGTAACACTTGCACATGAGGATTTATTAAATTTTTGTGGTAATAATGAGATACTTGTATCATGAATTGAACGAGTAATTTGCTTAACTTTTCAATTACTTTCCCTTGCAATCGTACTGCTATGTTAATTCATTCTGCTTGCATGAAACAATCCAAGTTCAACTTTGTCGGGGAAGCATAAGTGTGACTGTACTTTTGTGCAGCGTTTCTTTTGGGACCTCCTTGTGAATGATGTTCCGAATGATTAGGGTCTTCATGCTCAGTTTAGAAAGAGTCCTTTTAATCATAACTTGCAAAAGTTTAAGTCTTACCACAGGGGTGAACAACTCAAAAATAGAATTGTCTCCGATCGAAGTTCGCAACATTCGCGAACTGTTGGTAATATAATTTTCAACTCGTTACATTTCCCTTTGCATTAATCAGCACTCGAAGTTCAATACAAATTGAAAATTATTAACAATTTTCCCCTCGATCTGAACTGGATTTTATTATATCGCAACTGCACAACAAAAAAATATATTAAAAAAGAAGCAGATGGAACAGAAACGGATGAAAAGAAAATATTTCTGCGTTGTTGTCGTTCTCTTGACACGCGAACCAATTATTCGTCGGGAAAAAATGGAGGATGAAATAAGAAGGGAAAATACTCGTGAAGGGCTCGGAAAGGAAAGCTGCTGCAGCGCCAACAGTAGCAGCACCAGCTCCAGCGGGACTCGGGAGACGTGAACAGAAAAAAGCCCTTGAGCTAGAAATCAACAATCTCAGAAAGTTTTTCAGGAAGCAATGAAAAGCCTCCGACAAAACTCTTTTCCTTGGTCGGTCGTCTCGGCGTCGTCCTCGTCCTCGTCCTCGTCCTCGTAGTCTTTTCTTGTTTTCTGGTGCGCCAATTTTATCTCGTCGTCATTCTTATCCCCACCCAAAGTAACGGCGGGAACATGGATCCAGGGTGCAGCATCCAGACGCTTGTGCTGCTACCTCAACTCTTACTGTCATGGAAGTCTTGACACGGGCTCAACTGAAGTAAAAACGGGTATATAAATGGGGGGTGGGTGAGGAAGGGTGTTGCACCCGCGCCCCATTAGACGACGGCCATGGTGGCGGTGCTCCGCAGGGGGCTCCTTCCATCGGGAAGAAACGAAAATTATTGGGCAACTGCATTCGAACTGCACGGGGCAGAGTCGGGCGCTAATTCCTGGCAAAAATCAATTAATCCATCGATTTATAATTATCTCCTCTCTTCCAGGTCTACTACGCGAAGAAGAAGCGGCGGGCCCAACAGACCCAGGGCGACGATGACTCCTCGAATAAAAAAGAGCGTAAACTCTACAACGATGGTTACGACGACGACAACCATGACTATATCATTAAAACTGGTGAAAAGTTCTTGGATCGCTACGAAATCGATTCGTTAATTGGTAAAGTATTTATAGCCCCCCTGTTGCCCCATTCCCGGGCGGTCTGCTTGCGCCCCAAACCCGGTGCCGTGGGAGTCTTGCATGAATAAACCATCGTGACTTGACCCTACGAGCGTTCGTAACCGCCTATTTTGCTTCTGGCGAAAATGGGCCATTGCACGTATGTTGGCGAAAAAGAAGTGAAATAAATAAATACCACAAGTCGCAAGTGGCGCCGTCATTTGATATTCATTGAATCATTTCGTCAGTAATTTCGTGCTTCCTTCCTGCCCCGTCGTCTCATGTGCTTTTTTTACGTATTTTTATTTTTATATTTTCAGGTAAGGGTAGCTTTGGACAAGTGGTTAAGGCATACGACCATGAGGAGCAATGCCATGTTGCGATAAAAATTATTAAAAATAAGAAACCGTTCCTAAATCAGGCACAAATAGAAGTTAAACTGCTTGAGATGATGAACCGAGCTGATGCGGAAAACAAATATTATATAGGTGAGTATCGATTCGGAACGATACCTTTCATTATAAGTATATGCTCTGCAAATAACTACTGGGAAGGAATCGCGTGTCGAAGTAGAACGGATGAGGGCTCCACAAATTTAAATGAGCCATTGACCAGTAGTGGTAGATTTTTACAAAATTTTGTTTCACGAAGTTTCATGCAGGACTTGAGGAAGTAAAGACTTTTTATTACCCAATTTAAACAAGCCATAAGCTATAAAACTACCACTTATTACTCTAAATTAAAGTGGTATCTACTTTAAATTGCAAATAATTATTACCTTCATTTTCTAATAGATTGGAGGAAAAAATTAATTTCGAATAATCGTTAAATATTTGTATCTAATCGTACTTTCGATGAGTAAGGTAATGTTGAATTACATGTAGATTTTGACACATTTGCTGAATTCCATGGTTAACGTACTAAATTAGGCCAAAATAGTCCTCGAGATATACGTATATACAAATATATGTAATTGCGCTGAAAATAAATAAAAATATGTAGCCATGAAAACTTGAATGGTTAATATTATAGTGATATGTTTTGTGCAAAAAACACATTATGCTCATTAATTTTCAAAGACGCTAACTTAGTCACTCGCTTCTCTATCAAAGACAAGCGTAGTTATTTTAAAGAAAGCTTCATGTACCAATTTGAAATGCTGCGTTTATACACCCTTTCCCCTCTCTTATTTCTCTTTTTCGAAGTTCCCTCATAAATAAAATTACATCATTGACGCACTACACTGTCATTATGACGAAAGAGCTTGTCTTTAGTCCGAAAAGCTATGGACAAAAAAGGGGTCTCATTTATCTCAAAACAGGAATTTGACTTTTTTCAGCCAACTGATATAAACAATTAATAAAATTGGTATCAAGCATTCATTTTTTAATTTGAGAAGTTGGACAATAATATTTTAAAAAAAAAAAAGCATTTTAGTCTGACCATAAATCTTCTCGATTTTTGTGCTTATGGAAATGAATGTCAAAACTACCAATAATGAAGAAGTAATGTGTCATACTGTAACTTACGTCACAATGGTGGGTTTCGTCATAATAACGATGCGTAGTATGTCAACGGTATTAAGCTCACCTTCATCTTTTCCAAATTCAAAATTAATGATTTAAAAACGAAAGCTTTCTTTAGCAAAATACTCCAATTATATTATTATTATTATTATATTTGAAGTAAATTCAAACAATTTTCATATCTCGAGTATAATAAATCTAAATCTTAAAATAATATATCAACCAAAGAAAATAAAGTTTAAAAAATATTTGAAAAAATGTTCTCAAAATAATATAAAAGGAAAAGGGAATTTAAAATCATTATAAGGTTTCTGGAACCTTTTTTTAAAATTATTCCCAGTATTCTAGATTTTGTTCGGATTTTTCCGAAATCCCCCTCGGAGTGATATTTTGGTCGACACAAACCTAATCGAAAATTGACACTTTGGAGTCGAATATTTCAAAAACCGGGCATAATTTTGAAAAACGGTTAAAGAAACCTCATCTGGTCTGCGCTTTAACTTCAATAGTTGTAATTTAAAACCAAATCTTGGAAACCGACAAAAGTGTCACAATCCTCTAGTTTAGATTTATTTAAGTGATTATTTTATACTTAACTCACCGTTGTTTCAAAACAATGATTATATATACATATCCGCGTAATAGACAAATTTTTGAATTGCTATTTGTTTTTTTTCTTTAGAGTTTATGAAATCTTATTTTTATTTGTAGTAAAACATTAATGAATAACTAATATGTGTTTTCCATTGCAGTTAAACTAAAACGGCACTTTATGTGGCGAAATCACTTATGTCTCGTGTTTGAATTGCTCTCCTACAATTTATATGATCTTCTGAGGAATACAAATTTTCGAGGCGTTTCCCTAAATTTAACGCGAAAATTCGCCCAACAGCTATGCACTGCTCTGCTCTTTTTGAGTACACCCGAACTGAATATAATACACTGTGATCTTAAGCCCGAGAATATACTGCTGTGCAACCCAAAGCGATCGGCTATAAAAATCGTCGACTTTGGTAGTTCGTGTCAATTGGGACAACGGGTAGGTACCAAGTATCTGGTTAATGTGCTTTAAGGATAATTGTCATAGATGAATTTTGTTTCTTGCTTCAGATATACCAATACATCCAATCGCGGTTTTACCGATCACCTGAGGTTTTGCTGGGAATTCCGTATGACTTAGCGATAGACATGTGGTCCTTGGGCTGCATTCTGGTCGAAATGCATACTGGCGAGCCACTGTTCTCCGGCTGCAACGAAGTTGATCAGATGAACAAAATTGTCGAGGTCCTGGGGATGCCACCTAAATACTTATTAGACCAAGCGCACAAAACGAGGAAGTTCTTCGATAAGTTGGTCTCAGATGGTAGTTATGTGCTGAAGAAGAGCCAAAATGGTAGAAAGTATAAGCCACCTGGCTCAAGAAAGTTACATGACATTCTTGGCGTGGAGACTGGTGGGCCAGGCGGTCGGCGTCTTGACGAGCCAGGCCACTCTGTTTCAGACTATCTTAAATTTAAAGACTTAATTTTGCGGATGTTGGATTTCGATCCGAAAACAAGAGTGACACCGTACTATGCCTTGCAACATAACTTCTTTAAGAGGACAACCGACGAAGGCACAAATACCGCTAGTATAGCAATCTCATCACCGTCAGTTAGTTCAACGTCTTCAGTCCTTAGTCAGCAGCAGCATCCAGATCAACAGAGTCACGGTAAGTTTGTTAATTATTTACCTTTTCATCAGTTTTAGTTAATTGTTTCTTTTTTCTTTTTTTTTCTTATAAGTTTTCACCCATTTTAAATTGATACGAAGTTAAGGAAATCTGTTTGAATGCGACTTCGGCATTTGAGATAAAGGCTCTACTAGCTAGTATTTGTAAATTAATTTATTTACATTTTTAAAGCATTTGATAGTTGAAAAGTGTGTAGAAACGCTTAATATTTAGGGGCTAATCTTGTTGGCTGGTATTTCTTTCCTTATTAAAATACATTTTTAAGTGCTACCATCATGTGTTCCAAGTATGAAGCCAAATGGAGAAATATAAGCACTTTAACCTATAACTTGTAATCGCTATTATGGCTATTATAAATGAAAGATTAACAACAACTATTCGGAAGGCTTTAATAAATGTGTATATTATGTCAAATTTTATATTTTGATTGATATTATATCCAAAAAAATAGATTTTATAATTTTCCGGAGGCTTTCATCAAAAGCAATATTAGCTACGTCTGAATTTTGACGACTATTAAGTTGTTGCATATTAAATGTTTGTTTTATTTTACTATACACATTTTTGTTATACTATACTGAAATTATTTTAAATGAGAGAATAATTTCTCAAATTAAATTTAGGTGACAAAAATTCCAATAACAATCGAAAAATTTTATTTCTAGATATTTGAAAAAATATTAAATCCAAAGGAATTGAACAATTTACATTTTTTATTATTTACCAATTAAATTGACAAACCTCGCAAAGCCTAGGAAAAGTTGAAATTTATCTTCTCCTACTTCTAATCAAATCATATAAAAATAAGTGTGTATATATTTCTCTGTAAAAGCGTTTCCAATATAAACAGAAACTCGCATTTCAAAACTAATAGAAAGTTAAATTTTTGCTGTAGGAAGAAGCAGGATGTTAATGTACAATAGTTTTAATATTGCCGAAACATATCGCGTTGCTATATGTAATATGAAATTTATAGTTTCAGTATGTATGTGTTGTTTTAATTTGTAACATATGTATAGTTTATGGCATAGACAGAATAGTAAGAACAATTCTTGGATGCTGAAAGCATTTTTTGACACGAAAGAAAGCACGAGCGGAAAGGGTTTTTCTATAACAAACAGAGAAACGTTTCTGTTTATGCTCATTTGGAGCTCATGTAAAATGTGAGAAATCCGCAGATCCAAGATTTAATTTGTAGTTAATCGGAATGGTGAAGTACTGTATAGACTGTAAAAAAATCAAAGACTGACTAAGTAGAAGAACGCATTCAAAAGGTTTCCCCGAAGTAAAAGAAAAAATTTGCTAAAACTTTTCATTTCAAAATTGAAATACCGAATTTGCTTTATGCTGTTGCCTTTTTGCCAAAATTAAATTTTTGTTAAGACTCTGTATCACGTGTCATTCACTGTTCATTTACTCATAATTTAGCTTAATTTTTTATCTATTTATATTGAAAAAAGTTAAAAACATTGTAAACGAAATAAAACTCTAATACTAACAAAAGGTATACTTTTTCCTCCCTGTCCCAATCCCGCAAACCCCCCGACAATCTTGTTCCTCACGCTTGCATTGGGATAATCAATCACTCTGTTACTCTCTAACACTCGCAATTAAACTTTCTAATGAAACGATATAAAACCTGTGTTCGTCGTCCGGAACTATGCTTACTGACATTTTGATCGAACGATAAACTGGCGACGATCGAAAAGACGACCGCCGATGACTGGTAGTGCCTCGGGATCATAGTAGTAACACATCATCATCATCTTCTACATCATCATCAACAGCGGCCACAGCAGTAGCTAGCACTAACACTACTGCTCCACCACTGGTATAACCTTATAACGTTCATCATCACTAAAAAACACAATGGCTCCAACTAATTAGGCTTAAGTTTGTAAAAATGACTAAAAGTAAATCAGAGTGATTAAGGTAATGAAATAAAAAAAATGTTATTATACGAGCAACGGTACTTTAACAAAGCAAAGAAAACAGTTTACGAAAAATAATATTTCGACATTCGACTGAACAATTCTGGTAACTTGCTCTCATTGAAGATTGCGAACGTTTTTGAGATTTTGTTCTTATCCTTAGCTGCTACTACTTGATTCTCAAAACTTAACAATAAGACTTTAAAAGAAGATTTTTTTTGCAATTTTCATCCTTCTTATGCATTAGTAGGCATCATATCAAATAATAACTAATTTCAGATATTATTCTACCTTTTCCACATTTCCTTAAAATATTATATGAAGTAAAAATTTATATAAACTGGTTTCCTAGATAGTTTACTTCGGATATTACAAATACCGAGATTTTAAATTTACAATTGGATGAAGCACTATTTAAGATATGTATATATGTATTATATTTATGTAAAAAAAGAAAACCAGCTGTAGCCGAATTCGTTATATTAAAAATTTATTTTTATCAATTTATAATTAGTATTTCTTTAAAATTCAACAAGGACATTTTTGATGCAGTACAACAACGCATTTAAAAATAGAATAAAATAGGAGATTAAAATATATATCTAGGAAATCAGTTTAATTGTAAATAAGTATTGAGGTTTATATGAAGAATATTCTGTTGAATTTAATTTTGTAATACTTGTAGATTGTTTTGTTTTTTTGTTTTGTAATAATGACATTTATTTTATTACACGCATTCACAAAAATTAAAGAAATTTTTGCAAACCCAAAATATAGTTGGTAGAATTTGGTTTATCTACATACATACATTTATACATATACATATATCAATTCATTTAAAAAACCAAATAGTTCAGGGATCATGAATCATAGTATAATTTTATTTTCCCACTATTGTCCAAAAGTGTTCAAACTGAAACCGAGGTGGAAATTGTAATTGCCCGAGCGAGCATATTGTTGTATTTTGTGTTGGAATTCTAGCATTTTTAAAAAAGTTTTAAAGTATCATCAACAATTAAAACAATAGGTGTTATTAATTAGAAAGTGTTGGATTTCACGTAAATAACAAATTTCAATCTAAAAGGCCTGTTTAAAAAAAATATATTAAATTAATTATAATTGTAAACACTTTTTGAAAAACAAAGCAAATTACAAAAACTCCTTTTGACACCATCTTCCTAGTTTTCTAGTCATCAAAAAATTGGTTTTTGTTTTGTAATAACGATAATGTGTGATGGAAAGAGCTGTTTGGAAAAAATTTTAAATTATACAGGGTAGCCAATTTAAAAATTGGAATTTCTTTTTGTAATAACAGAAAAACTACTCTATATTTTTCAAACGTTAAACATTTATTTGAAAGGTTGTTTTATGTCATTGATTTATGAAAAACAATGTCGGTCAAATGACCACCAACTTTTGAGTACATTTTCGATTGTTTTGGGCCTTATGTCAGCAATAGCCGCATGAATCTCGTACTTGAGGTCTTGAATTGTTTCTGGTTTGTTGGCGTAACATTTATCTCTCATCGCTTTCCAAAGATAATAGTCCAACGGCGTCAAATCGCAGCTTCTTGCCGGCCAAATCACATCACCATTTTTGCTGATTATGCGATTTTCGAAGATAGGGGGCAGAAGATCGATCGTTCGCTGTATGTAGCACCGTCCTGTTGAAACCAAATATCGTCCAAGTCTTCGGCTTTAATTTCCCCCAAAAATCAATCGGCCAACATTGCGCGGTAGCGCTCGCCATTGACCGTTACGGCGGCTCCGGCTTCATTTTCAAAGAAAATTGGGCCGATGATGCCGCCGGACCAAAATCCGCACCAAACAGTCACTAGTTGTGGGTGCATTGGCTTTTCCACGATGGCGTTAGGATTTTCCCTGCCCCACATTCGACAGTTTTGCTTATTAACATAACCACCGAGGTGAAAATGAATCTCGTCCCAAATTTTGTTTTATCAAATTTACATTTTTCAAATTTCTCAAAGTTTGAGTAGAAGATTTACCACTTTGAAAATAAGTTTTTAATACTTCCCAACTTTCTTCAAGCGAATAACGTCTCATTTCATAAATGTCAAACCTTAAACTAAATTTCTGCCAAGTCGAGAATGACATATAATCAACTAAATTTCAAATTACCGGTAGTTCAAATTCCAAACACTAGATGGACCACCCTCTATTATCAGCTTTATCAGTTTGGGAGGTTGTTTTAAGCCTAAACAAAAAATGCAAGTTTTTAGGCATTAGTGAAGTAAGAAGAATAAATAGTGTGTTTTTTATTAGAATTCATTGTTGTATGTAGATATGTGAATGACATAAAGCCAAAACCATTTTACATTAACAGAATTTTTGTTATTCTTTTTATAATTTTAAATGTCTTCAATGAATTTATTTTGAGTTAATTTAGTTTTTCTCTTTCGGTATTTGAAATTTAGGGGTAAAAATGCTAAAAGGAATGATTAAGCGCTTGTGTCAATAAATAATGTATGAAGTATTTTTGGAACAAAATAACAACCTCTACTTTTTAATAAAATATAAACATTAAAAAATAAACATGTAATCCAAATTTCATTGAACTTGTTGTTATTAATTTTACCATTTGAAAGCTTTTGTGATTATTTCTCATCAACACAGATTTTTTAGTTGTATTTGTTATGTTTTACTGTTCGTTATTTTTTCTTTTTATTCATGAAAACGTAGTAAATCAAAAGCTAGTAACTGAAAAATGTATATTCATTTTAACTAATTACTTCGTATAATAAGTTTATAAAAGCATCTTTCACAGGAGCAAGTAGCTGTTTTGTTCATAGGATTTGTGTTTCAAAATTTATAAAGCACTGAGACACGAGCAAAGAGAAAGATCGAAAAGTATAATAAACATATTAAACAAAAGTAAAAGTATTTATAACACAAATAACAATAATAAAAGGTAAATATATATAAGAAGTAAAATATTAAATATACAAAGCAAGCAAAGCATATATTTACGGAATTTTTGTACCAGAAAGAAATATAAAGAAGACGTAAAATAATTATAAAAGTTAAACTTAAGGCAGATAATTAGTCGAGAAGAAAATAAAAGGAAAAAACATAAAAAAATTAAAATCAACAAAAAAATAGTAAAATATAAAAGTAACATAAATACGATATAATTACTTAAAAAGTATTAAGGACATTTTTCGGTAAAGTAACGTGTACATATGGACGGGAGATAAGAGTAATTGTAAAAGAGTAATAATCATAATTTATAATTAATAACTATACAGAAAAGATAGCGAACCAAAGAGTAATAAACGAGGAAACGCAAAGGGTAACATGATGCAGAAAACAAAAACAGTATGCCAATGGTAGTAAAGAAGAGTGAATAAATCGGTCAGGAAAATAACGTAATTTCACAGCTAAGACAATTAAGAATTTTAGGAAACAAAAAAGGATATTCTTGTTTGGATAAAATACTTAAAAATGAACAGAATATGGGACTCCTTAATATATCCACATGCGATAGCTAAAATTTGTTGTTGGACCTCGAGGTTCTTGAAACGTAACATGGTGTTTAAGCGTCGCGTATAAAGTTCTTCGGTCGAGAACTAAACAAATATAATGTAACAAAAAAAATATATAAAAACACAACAGCAGAAATACTGGAGAAAGAAATTGTAAAAATTTTTTATGAGAATAAAATAGTTTTGAAAAAAGAAAACAAACGTCTCATTCAGTCGGAGGAACACCACTGGAAATCCCAACCAAAAATGCAACTCATATAGAAAAATTACTTCGACAAATTTGAAAGCTCACTTTAAAGACCAGCAAATTATTTCGTTTTCGAATAAAACACAGCAAATACTTCATCGGTATTTCGAAATTGTATAATTCTATGAGGCGGGCAATTTAACCACATTCCTAGCAAATAATCTTACTATTGCTATTCGCTAACGCGGAATAATTCTATACTAAAACTTCTGTTCAGATGGAAACTAACAAAAAGGCGCATAGGTAATTGAAGATTCCAACATTTTGTTACTTTTTTTTATTACTATATAGATACTAACTTACGTAAAGTACTGTAGTAGTTTTATTGTAACACGCCCCATTTTATTTTAATTTTCCTTTCATCCTCCTCCCTTGTATTATAAGTGTTTTTTTTTAGCAAAACATGCTTCTTTATACATACATCTTGATCTATGAGTATTTTTTATTTTGGAGCACCCACATCTACATTACTAGCAACTAACCCTCGCCTTTGTGTCTTTGTAAAATTGTATGATAAGAAGATTGTGACGGTTGTTAAACACATCGATGTTGCTTTTAGAAATGTTTCTGCCTTCCAGCAGAACCAGCGAAAAAAGCGAAAATTGTAAAAATAGATATGGATGCACTAAACGCTATCAGCAGCTTTTGGCTGGCTGGGACTGCGATGCGAGCTTCTAAGGTAAGAAAAAATTGTATTTACAAAACATGGACACTACTGACATTTTTCTCCTGTTTGTAAAGTGCCCCATTCGGGAAAAATGTTTAGGGACTATTTTCATGTTTTTAATGCTTAAAGCCTTTAAAGTCATAGTGATATTCTCCCAAGGTCATACAAATGCTTTAATCATTGATTTACTTAACATAATACGACACGAATTTTTATGTAATATGCCTACTTATGGATTTGACACCATTCTATTTGAACTTAAAAATGTGTACAAATCATCCCATAGTTTTACCAATGAGTAATTTATCAATTTACATCTTTGATAAAATGTATACTGGAATTTGACAGTAATTTATTCGAATTAAGTGTTTATCTACATACATATATCCATATTTTCAAATTCACAAATCTGCAACTTTTACACTAGATAATATAGATATCATTTATACAATCAAAATGTATTTATACAATAAACAACAAATAATGATTTAATTACGTAGGTATACTATCACCCAATAGATCTCAGAAACTCTAGAAAACTTCTAAAGCCATGCTTTTAAATTTGAATGAGAAATTTTTTCGAACTAAAAATTAATCAAATGAAACAGTAATTTCTTTGTAATCTGTAGTTTCTTAAACCAAAATTATATTGCTAATGAAATTATTATTCTAACTGATGAAGTACGGAGTCAAAAATGTTTACATATTGTAATGGAGAATGGAGTTGAAAAACAACTAGCTAGTAGAATAGGACCAATTTTATTTCTGTGAGGAATTTGGGCCATCAAAATAAATATCATAAAGTTTTTGAAACTAAACAAATTTTCAAACTTCTAACAAAAACAACTGAAATATCTTAAAGTTTAGTTGAGGAGGAAGCTCATAACAAGATGGAGAACATTTTTATAGGAAATAGTGAACTGTATTAAAAATCAATAATTTTAATCCCTTTCGAAAGTAGTGGGGGGGCCCTTGCCAAAATTTTTAATTTCTATATAATTTCTTCTGTATCACTTATTTCAATCCTAATTCGGTCTAAAAGTCTAGAGTTTCATATCTGCAAGCCTTTGTGAAAACACACATTTATAAAAAGTTATTTTATACATTTCAAAGAATTAGTTTTAGGTTTAGAAAACTTTAAATAATAATATTACTTCTATTACAATTTAGAATAAAACTTCTATATTGCATTGAAATAAATATACACATACCAAATAAATTTGTTTATTTCACCAATCGATAGTGAAGAAATCAAGATAGTTCTAGATTTACATTTTTATTACTTTTTATTTATTAATAAATCAGACCAAACACTATACTCTGAAACTTAAATAAAACACTAATTGTGATTGATTTGAATAAGTCAACAGGAAAGGAAGGTCCCAAGTAGTTAGGTAAAACGAGACAGATTTTAAGTTTGCTCCGTCTAAGAAGAATAAGTAGAGCAAAAGTATTCATATTGAAGAGATCAAAAACAAATTTTTTCGGTGATGGTTAAATGTACCCAAAGAAGAAGGCTGCTCAGCTAAAAAAGCTGTAATTTTGAAGATTTGTTTTTTAATGAAAAAAGCATTTTGAAGCCACTGGAAAATATATATTATAAATTATTTTCTTTTTAACAAAATGTACTAGTTTTGAACGATTTGAAAACTTTCCTTAGAAAAACGCATTAGAAATTTCGATATAATAAAAATACAAATACAGAATTGCAACTAATTGTTGATATCTTAATACATATTTTATACTTTTGTGCACTTACAGTTTTAAATTAAAATTATACTCATCAGATTGTATGAAGAATAAAATCAAAATAAATTTAAAGAAAAATTTTTTTAACAATTTTTAACGCTGAAATATACTTTTAACAATCGTCACAATCCAACCTTACAAAGCGTAATAGTTTTTTAGTTGTAGAGCTTAAGCAACGGATTTATATTTTAACGCAGTTTTACGAATTAATAAACAATTTAACTGATTTTACATTTTACTAATTAGGCATTTTTTAAAGGATTAATACTGCATCCTGGAGCTCATTCCTCGTCGTCATCCTCTGCCTCTTCGGGTGTGCAATCATCAAGCATAATTGGACTGTCAGTGCCAGCGACATCTGCAATGCAATCGTCACATCCTCGTCCAGCTCGAATCGATCAATTGATGAAGTTCTTCGATCAGCAGCAGCAACAGCAGCAGCAGCAACAACAGCAGCAGCAGCAATCCCTGCAAGGTCAGCAGCAACTGCAGTCGATGCTTTCGCCCTCGTCGGCGTCTTCGAACTCGTCTTCGTCGGCCGCGTCGCAGGGAAGCGCTTCGAACAACACGACGTATCCCCACGCGATGGACTGCGATCCGCCGCTGATGTCGACGCAGTGTCCAGCTGCGTACGCCGGTCCGCAGCGGTACAGTTCGAACGCGGGCCACCCCCACCACAGGAACAATCACCGGACGTGCGTTCACTACACGATACCCCCCTCCAGCAACCTTCTGGCCACGGTCCACAACAAGGGCCCCGCCCTGTTCAACTACGCGCCAGCCTCGTTACCACTTGACCTCGGCCAATCAGGAACGGGCCTCCTTCTGTCGGACACGACCGTTGGCCCCGCCCAGTCGTCCGGCCCCGGCAGCTACCAGCACCACTACAGCCACCATCCGTTTATGGTCAGCATGAGTGACTCCGCCCCCGCGCCGAGCAGCCTCCAGTCGAACAAGACGAGCCGGCCGACCGCTCCGACGACGAACCCGAACGATCGCGACGGTTCCCCGATGGTCGGCGTGTGCGTCCAGCAGAGTCCTGTTGTCATCCATTAACCGAGGATAGATTAAGGAATTCCTAATTAGGTCCTATTTAATTTCTCCTCAATTTTAGCCTATTGAGTTCGGTTAAGTTGTCCATTGTAGCGAAATTTTTGATTTAGTTTGAGTCGTGTAGCTCATTTAAGTGGTTCCGAGCCTGGTTAAAGTGCACACACATTAATTCGAAATTTGAAGGATTTTTCAATTCGGTTTTATATAACATTAAACAAAAATAATTAACAACATAAAAAGGATGAAAAAGTCTTGAACCACCCAGACGCAGATAGGACACCAGGATATTTATACAAAACCTGTGATTTAGAGGATACACATTAAATTTTAATTGTATTTAATAAAATTAAATCGTACATTTATTTCTGTCGAGCTGCTAAATATGAAATATGGAGAAGCGGACTTTTTTGAAATATTTATTGAAGCCACTAGTTATCGAAGTTACTGATTTACTATAGGACCGTTACTGCGAGTAAGGATCTAGATCTAATTAGTGTACGTATTCACTCTTTTTATGTAAGACCTAGATAAGCAGTAGGGTAGTAGACTTAAGTTTAAAAGTGATAACTGTTATTTTTAACGTACTTTTTCCGTGGTATTCTCAGTTTAGTTTGTGACTAGCGCCTAAATGTGTAAGCCACTTGATCTTCATTAAAAAGCTCAGTAACTGCCAATAGACGATATTTGGTAGCATATTTGTTTTGTAGCGGGGCTGAACATTACCAATATATACGTTCGTAAGTACTTATAGTATTTAATTTGCTTAGACACATTTTTCAGCTGCCTCAATTTCGTGGAGCTGCTGCTCGGAGCATTCAGCTCAGCCTTTATCAGCAACTTGTGGGATCAATTGTTGTGTTCATGCTTGCGAAAATGTGATCAGAGTCTCTCATTTGATTCAATTTTCAATTTACTTTCTTTTCATATCTCATTAATATCGAATATCTAAAAACTAGATTTCGCACATTTTAATTTCCAAAATACAAACGAACTTCGGAGGATGTTACAGTGTATTATATTTAACGTATTCAACATTCGTTTTCGTTTTAAAAAATGTCAGAACAACTTTACTTTTCAAAACCAAGTCCTTCAATCATGCTTTACTAAAAAAAGAAACAGCACAACTTACAATAGGTTTGCTGAATAACTTGATTCAATGAAAATCAGTTATTCCGATGAATGATATTTAATAATAAAAAGTTTATTTTCGATCAAGGTAGGTCGTGTTCAACGTAATCTAAATCACTTTATGACACGATTTTGTGAATCTTAATATGGATAACCAAATCAGGATATTTGGGTTTTAGAAGAATTCTTATCACAGTTACTCTAGATTTCAATTTCCTACTTCGTTAGCTATTTTGCCGTTGCAAGGATCCCCGATTTCAGGTTTGATACAAAAAATGCAGATGTCCGATTCGATGTTAGAGTTAAAAGCTCTTAACTTCTTCATTGTTTTAACAAATTATTTTTATTCAGAACATTAGTCTTTTTTATGAAATATCCACAAATAATGCAAAATGAGCATACTTTTAAACTTTGGAATATTAAAGATGAATTATAACAATTACGATGCTAAAAGCTTAAACGTCTCAAACAAAATTCCAAAACTAAACCAGAAAATGCTGAATCTTTAAATTTCTAAGTTCTTCACCCGGTTATACATACAAATGATAATCTTAATTCACGAGTCAAATTCACACTAGAACAATTTTGTAACTGGTAAGAACCCTTACAAAATTACCAGATCTTAGTTTTGCAAGAGTAGACCGTATTGTTGACTCTCACAGGATTTACATGAATGCGTTCACAATATAGGACATCTTAAACAGTTTCGAACTTGTTGGGGTTTAATTGAATACGATTGCAATCAATAAAATTTCCAGGTGAAAGTCTATCGACTGTAATAAATTTCATACGTGTTTTTGGGTGAGACCATTTTTAGGTAAAAATGCGGGATCTTATAAGGCAAACGAACTTTCTCAATTTCAATTATAATATACAAACAAATAGTGACGAGTGGTGGTTATGGGTTTCTCCAATTTCGAAATTCATAATAGTTAAATTCGAAATTAGGCAACAACATTTTTCAAGTTCATTAACAATAGCCGAGCCGTTCAACTGGGAATTTTAATGTCAAATTTAATTAAGAAAAGTACAAGAAAGCGCGTTACAGTTTTTACGCCGTATGTGAAAATGTGTACTGTCGAGGAAAGCAGTGAACGATTTTAATTTTAGCTTGAAGAAAATGCCTACAATCCTGGAGAAATATGCAAAAACTCTGGACCACTGGGAACAACGACTTCTCGGCTGACCCACGATTGTTGCATCAAATTCCAAATGCGTTATAAATTGATACAGCTGAGATAAGATTTATTAACTACAACAGTAACGCCTTTTCTGTGTCTTCTTTCGCATGGAATTGGCATGTTGATGTACATAGAAATGTTTTTTTTATTATAAATATAAATGCAATTTACAAATTAGCAAATGGTTTTTTTTTTTCCAGACTAGGCGAAGCATTTCATTCGTTTTATAATTTTTAAAATATGGGTTCAAGGAATTCATTTTTTACATTAGTAATATATAATTTTCTGTCAATAAACAGGTGCATTAATTTTCGGGGCATTTGTATTGCTACTATTTTTAGTGATATCAGTATGGGCAAATTACAGACTTGTGGAATTTTGATTTTCTTAGTTAAACAAATTCAGGAAAGACTCTAAATAGTTTTTTGAATAGCTTTTTTATTTTCCAAGTAGACGTACATATTTATCAACGACCAACCGAGAAGTGATAAAAATAATGAGCTCATATAACTTAAAATATCTGTTGGTGACATGTAAATAGTGTAGAAATGAATATTTTGAACAATATTTTTTTATTCGGATTCGACATAGGCTAAATTAAAAAATGAATCAAAACCGTCTGAATGCACAATTCAGCTCCAGTGGACTACTTTATTGAATTCAGCATCGTTGGGGTTTTGATACATTTTTTACATTATTCGTATTTTTCGGGTCGGCAAACTAAAACAAAAATTGGGTAAAATAATAATAATAATTGGTTGAAATAATAACAGGTACAAAAGTTAAGCAATTCATACACTGGACTTGTTACAATAATTACATTTAATATAATATATGGTATTTAGTAAACTAAGGAAAATTAAAATGCACTGGCCGACAAAATTATTCGCCCCCTCACATCCCTGTCTCGTGATCCTAAAGCGAAACGACAAATTGTCCGGAAGAAAAAGGCTCACCATACAACCGATTTTATTTGGAATTTCGTGATCAATTTGTTTGATCGGATAATTTGGTATTTATATTTTATTTTGAACTTATAAATTTGTAAATTTACTTTTCACTTGTACCTATCATTTCTTCTGCCACTGTACATTGTCATTTTGTAAAAATATCTACATTTTTTTTTTTGTTTTAATCAAAACTTTCTTTAATTATTTCCGAACAAAATGAATAAATAAAGAATATACATATATATTTCAATATTTTTTTTCATTATAACACAATTTTTAACTTGGACCGTACTAAAACTATGATTTTTTGTTTTTCACTTGGACTAGTTAATTTAACAGTTTTTGGTCCAGAGTGTCCACCCTAAGTGACCTTACCGAAATTAGGATTTTTCTGTTATGTGTTTCATTTATTATTAAAATAAAAATGTTTTTGCAGTTATGGCAAAACTTTGTTGTAATTAAGGTACATATATTACCAAAACAATCCTCCAGAGATAAACTTTTTTTTTTCCTTGACCTAAATATCAATTTCAACATAGGGATGTCCCCTTAAAGAAACTAATCCTAAAAACACCGTAAAAGTTAATGTCATTAAAGTTGTTAGTTTTATTATTATATGATTTTTAGTTTGCCGACCTTAGATTTAATTATTACATTCAATGCAAGTAAAGAATGAGGGTCTTCTCGTTGCCACTGCTTGTCTCAATTTGAAAAGCCGAAGACAGAGAATGATCCTAAACTACATTTATGGGAAATTTTGTGCACAATAAAAACCAGCTCATAACCAAATTTGTAGGAATGAAATTATTTTATTGAAATTATTAAATGCGGAGCGCCACAGAAGAGGGGTATGTAAGAGTTTTTGAAATCACTTCCTCCAAGTTGAGGGGCATATTTTAAAATTACAAATTTCGTTAAACTTTCATAAGAATATGGACGATGTTTTCGAATGATATCCAAACAAAATTCCATTTATGTTTTTCAGCTAATAAGACCGTTTTCGTTTTTAATATAATCTCTTTTAAAAATTTCAGGAGCCCTAAGAAGCATATAATTCTTTTGATTTTGAATTATCCGGTGCTATTATATAATTGAAAGCAATTTGATATTAAAGAAAAATTAGAACAGATCCCCTTGTGATAAATTTGACTGAAATCATTTGAATAAATATAAATAAGGGGTACCTATATCTAGAACTAAACTTAGATAAGCTAAACAAATAAAAAAGTTGCGGTTTGCCACTAGGTTTGGTTGGACAGCTTTTTGGACAATTGAAAACTTGTGTTGAACAATCATGCCTTGAAGTTAGACATGCGTCTATTTGCCACTGGTCTCAAACTTTTAAGCGGTTAGATGTAACAAGTCAAATTTTTGGCACAAAGGCAAAGTAAAATTTTACAACAAAATTTTAGATTCTGAAAACTACAACTGCAGAGTAGTTGAATGTATTGAACACATTTTTATTAGGCATGAAATTACATAATTAAATTAAAACAACAAACAAGGATATTTTAAGACGTTAGTAAATAGCAAAATGTATTATTTTATGAAATGCACTTAAAGTCTTCATCTTCGTCAGCCCATACATTTTTTATTGTAATTCTTTAGCATTTTCCTTTGAACACTTCAGAATACTGAAATCATTTCCTCTTTGCTTCAAAGTGTAAATTCTGATATAATACACAGAAGCAATATTTTTTTCACTGATTCTATTAATATCTGCAGCTTGGAAATACCAGTCAAACATAAAAGTAGTTATGTACGTATGTACGTGAATTGTGCATCCTGTACGTTACCGGAATTTCAAAACATTATTTTTTTTAGAAATCAAAATCTACTTTGACTAGCCAATTGCTTACTAACTCTCGATGTTTCTTTATTTGCAAAAGTAATAAATCTATAATTGCTTTGCTTTGGCCAACGAGGCGAAAGGAGATTACAATTATAACTTGCCTTATTTCTTCTGTTACGAAGAAGCGAATTTTTATCAAATAAATGAATATTTTCTCGTGATTTACAAAACTTTTTCAGTTTTGCTTGAAAAAATGCTTTTCCTTTTCGATTTTAACACAGTTAAAATAATGTTTTTAAAATGAAGAGTATATATAGATTATGTCACTTGAATGCAAATTACAAAAACAAACTATAACTACGACAGATATTACGTCTAATAAGGAAGAGCAGTTATAAAAAATAAAATTGTAATCTTTATTGGAATTGGAAATATACAACATTGAGATAAATAGACACATTTATTACAAGCTAACACACATATTTCAAATATATGCTACAATTTATAAATTTGATTTTTTCTAATTAGTTAAGATGAAATACACATTTTATTTTCCAACACTATCATGTTTAAAAAATGGTAAACAAACAATTTTAAAGAATTCACTGATTAGTTAAAAATTGCAGTTTTGATTCGAAATAAGAGTGCTAAAATTATATAATTATAATGTTATTTTGCAGTTAGTGTTTAATATTTTAAAGAAGAACATCAGAAAGACCAGCCCACCTGAAGTTGTGCACTTTAATCACAGAAGATAAAACAGAGAATTTCAATTGCGTTTAATTCCGGGTTTTCGGGGTTTCACAGCCGTTGGATACTTTTTAATTTTTAGCAAAAGTAAACATTTTCGAATTAAAAATAGTACTGGAGTCAAAAAGGGGTTTACGTCAATTTTTTGTGAACATCAACAATTTGAGTATATTATTATTATTATGATTTCTTGTCAATTTGGCTATTCAGTAATTGTTTTAATCATGCACACATGGAAACTGAATAATACCACAGATGTAAAAAGTTTACTAAATTAGGAAAAGGAAATATCAGTTAAATCTTTCATGTTTGAAGGAACCGCGTGAAGACAAAAATGAATTGTAGCGAAGCACTTTTAGTTCTTTTATAAATTGTGTTGAACTAAATAATTTAAATGAATTATTTTCCTTGTTTTCTATTTATCGATTATTATTATTAAATTTAACTTTAAGTATGAATAAAGAGAAAACAAAGAATTTAGTAAAGGATCGATTGTTTTATTTATATACCTATCCGCTTATTCCATTTTAAACGGAATCTTAGAATATGTAACTTTAATCCAACAGGAAGGTGGAACGAATTTGTCATGAAAAACCTTTGGTTTTGCGCTTCAAAGCAATTTTGCGGATTATTGCTTAAAAACTTTATAGAGATTACATAAAAATCCGGGAGTTTTTAAGTTGTTTGGTTTGATCACGAGATGCTCGTTTATATTTCTGATTCTGACACAATTTTAACATTCCCGTCCAGGAATGAAATTAGGATATTCGTTTTGAACGTAAATTCTTACTTAATTGGAAACATGTTGCAATTCCTCCTCTGCCTATACAATTGTTCTGTTTCAACGAATTTAAAAATTAGATAAACTGTAATTTAAAGGATTCACATTGTAAATGTTGATAAATAAAACATTAAAGTATAAAAGATCAAGAGTCTCAAGAGGATGAAACGATGCAAGTCAAACACTTGTAATGCATTTCATCTTTCAGAGTAAGACTCCAATATTTATTCAAATTGAGTCTATTTAGCATAATTAAGAATTAATTTAAAATTTAATAGTTAACTTGTTGCCTGAAGTGTCTCTGTAGTTTATTCCCCTTGACTCCCAGTTTCTGATAAAACTTAGCTTGGGCTCTTTTCATAAAGTGGATGTCCCTTGCTTTTCTAGCAGCTGCCTGTTGTTGGGTGGTTGACCAACCCAACGCGCGGTATTCAGACAGAACCTTGTGCAGTTTCTTTTCAGATTTTTTGAGGACAACTGCTCTGTTGGGATTTAGCCTTTGCTTGTAATATCTCATAAGTGATCTGTGGCCAATTACAACGCCCGACGGCAGCACCAGCTGATATTCGTCTCCTTCGAGGACTTCGGGGTCAAATTCTTCATCAATATCCATGCCTTCTGCCTGTAAAGAAAATTTAATAATATAAAAATCCGTCTATCAATATACTACATAAAAAGAAAAGTTTGTTTGTCGTGTCTGTATGTTAAAAAAACGAATTATACACCTTTGGTCTTGATTTGGCTTTGAAGAAGTAGTTTCCCGAGGAAGGTTTAGTATTAGATTTGATTTATTTTCATTCTGTCCGTGAGGAATAAAAATTAGTGCTTCAAGCTATTTCGTAATTTGGCCTATCCGATTAGTATAAGATCCCTGCATTGAATCTGAGATTCAGACAATAGATACTTTGCATTCTGAATCCGAATTCCCTCATTTTTGGATTTGCAAACAATTTTCACTGGCACAGCGCCCAGAAAATCACTGGCTTTTAAAATTATCACCAATTCCTTAAAGTTCCTGTTGTAATTTGATATACTAAGAAAACATGAGCCGAAAGACAAACCAGATTCTATTTCGGTGTGTCGAAATGAAACATGACTTGGGTCAAGGTTGAAATTTAGGGTTTTACTATAGGACTTTAAAATTGTTTAATGGCTTAGTCTGAGTCAAGCTAAGCTAGCTCGGCTTTGAGAATTTAACTAGACTGAGACAACGTTTAAGATAGACTTCGATAAAACTCTACCTTTAGCTGCTAGCTGCTACATCTGATAGATTATTTGAATTTGAAAAATAACTACCAGGCATAATAAGGTTTGAGCTAAAAAACGCAGAGCATTACAGGAAAGCTCTACCCAAGCAGGTCGGGATAAATTATGAGTTAAATATCGAATGGCTTACGTGATCTGGATAACTGGAGCTGTAGTCGTAAAACTCGGCGTACTCCGCCAGGGCTAAACCTTCATGGATCATCTTGCAGTGGCCCTTGTCGACCATGTGCTTGCGAACGGCGTCCAGCGAATAGAAGGTCCTGCCCCGATCGTTGCACCAGAGGCAAATGAAGTCCCTCGAGACCTTCTCGGCCAAGTAGAACAGCAGCCCTTCTAAGTCTGTGCAGAACTCGGTGTCTGGAATGAAGAACGAATGGGCAATGGACATGTGCTTCAAATTCTCTACGAGGTCTTCGCTGTGGTGGTCGCAGAAAATGCAGTTGTTTTCTGCAATGGGATTCTCCACCACTTCTTCCCATTCATCGGAATCAATCTAAAAATAACGAAACAAAATGTGTGAATCATCCCCAAGGGGTTTGCTAAAAGATGAGGGCACCTCTTCAATTTCCTCATCCTCCTCAGCGGGTTTATCCTCAGGTCTTCTCACCGTTTTACTTGTGATCTCCTTCGAGTCATTTTCCTTGTTGAATTTCAGTAGGCAGTCCTTATGCTTTTTGCTGTTCAAGTGATTTTCGTGCGCATTTTGTGAGCTGAAGTGCTTGTGGCAGGCGTTACAGAAAAGCGTTGTCTCCTCCGTCGCCGTGATTTCTTCATTTCGCTTTTCCAGCACACGATTTTGGAATTCTTCAGCTGTTGCCGGGGGTAGTCCAGCGACTCTCCTCTTCAAATTGTACCGATGCCAGTCGGATTTGTAGTGATCACGCATAAAATCACCACATGAGAATTTAACGCTGCAATTTACGCACGTGTACGACATTTCAGGAAGCAAGTAGAACTAAAATTCGTCGAAAATGAAATGTAAAAATGTGAAATCTGCATGTAGTTTGACGTGCAATGTGGTGAAATTGAGGTTTTGACATTTGTTAAAAACATAAGTAATGACGTTTTACAGCGGCTTCGAGTCTTGCTAGTATAACACATTTTTAAGATGTTTTATAAATTTATAAAAAAGGTGCGATATTCGACCTATGTGTGTGATGTAAAATAAAGCCAAATATCGTTTTATATTTCAAATAACTGATTAGTATCACTTCAGATATTTCACAAAATGTTTTAATGAATTTAATTCATGAGTTCTTAGCCTTAACATTAGCAACTGTCAAGCAAATTGACAATCTTAACTGTGACTGAAAAATCGCTATGACAACAAGCAGTCGTCAACAAACGTTTTTCTTACTCTCTTATCCTAGTTTTCAATATTTAGGTTTGTGATTCTTCAAATGCAAGGCAGCTGAACCTGGAGGACGAAGAAGTGCAGATTTGTTGCAACTATTATCCCTTGAATTTGCAGTTTGGTGCAAAAATTCAACAAATTGCTAAATAGGTTAGTTCGCGTAGTTCGTAGCAAGTCCAAGAATTTTGCTTTTATTCTTCTAAATTTTTAACTGACATTTTTCGACCTGCACCTGTCCTAAGTAGACTGAATTAAAACTCAAATTGGTTTGCCTCGCATTCCCTTTTTGTTCCCTAAAAATTTGGAAGTAATAAAACAGGTGAGTTAGAAACATGAATCTGCCTAAAGCCTAATTAATATTTTTATTTTTTAAATTAAATTTTGAAACTAATCTACTTATTATATTAGACCAATGCACTTCTTAAAAGTTTTTGGATTTTCGCTGTGAATTGTTTCATCAGGTATCATAAAAAAAATTGAAATTTTCACCATGTTATTCCTTGTCCTGATTTTTTGGTAGCTCAATATTTCTATCTTTAGCTTGCTTAATAGGATTTATAAATTCGCCTACAATCTCTAGACAGTTTTGCTCATTTTACTTGAACGTTTTCCTTATATTCATTAACTTTAATTTTTTTGACGTAGTGATAAGCCGTTTACTTTAGTTCAAATTTATTGGCTCTAATTTGTAGTATATTAATTTTTGTTTTGATTGGTTAAGATATGGTCTATTGTAGTTGTATATTATTTCTCCCAAAGGGGCAATAAATTCTCTATTACCTTCGTTTAGTTTTGTACATCATCATAGTTTTTATTATGCTATTTCTGGTCCCGTTTATCTCATATATGATTGTTGAATTATTTATGTTCGTTGTTATTACTCTAAATTAAATTAAATTAAATTTATTTTCTAGTATAAGTAGCTGTGCTCCCAACTCTATTTTCGTACTTACAGTTGGATATAATTATAATTATTAATCATTTTTAGATATATCAATGAATTTTATATGTTTGAAATCAGGTTTCATTTGATATTTCACCACAAAAATATCGATAACTCCCCCAATCCTATCTCCATTCAATTTGCGCTTTCATTGCAAGCTAGAACTTTTGAACATGTCATCTTTTGTGATTTCGGTTTACCTGTTGGATTTCCATAATAAAAATTACATGAGTATTTAAGTTAATTGAGTATGAAATGAAACTCCCCAAATTATTCATATATATATTTGCTACCATTTTTAGTAAATCCATTTGCATCAACTTTGAAATTTAGGAAGGTTAAAAATGTTACAACAAACCCGGAAGGGAGATTGGGTAGGCGTAAAAGACGCACGGCGGCGTAGGGGGTAAATTATTTATAAAGTGGCCGTTTGAAAATATGTAAGTGCTAATTTTTTATACTTGTAGAAAACATCCTAATCAGAGGTTTCACAAAGGAAGTCAGGCTTCGACAAGTCCTGAACCGCAGAGTGTGATTGATGTCGCGGACTCTAGCGATGATGCTTCGTATAGAAGACGCGGGGTTGGATCCAACTGGTCGCGTTATGAAGAACCAATTGAAGCTGATTTCACGGAAACGGACCCCATGAATGGTGCAGATTTCGAGTCCTTGCAGGAGCAATCCCACAATTCGGGGACTCATTTCACATTTAGTTATGAAAAGAATTGGGAGAATGACGCCGACACAGAGAAGATGATGAAAGCTCAATTTTTCAAATTAAATTTAGCACTTATCAATGCGGGGCTCGAAACAATTCCCTTTTACAAGCGGCTGGATTACGGCGAGGCTCTGTTCCCGAAGCATAAAATCAAAGAAATGGATCAGCAGGCTGAGAAGGCTGAGGCTGCGTATAAAGCGTTGCTCAGTCGCGCAGAGGAGGAGCAGAAAAGAGGCGGAAGTCGAAACTCTTCAGCGAAGTCTACTAAGGATAAGTCATCCGAACCCCGCACTCCCAAGACAGAAGAAACGGCGAACGTTGCCGACGAAAAGGACGAAGAGTTGGAGAAGCTGCTCGCTATGACTGAGAGCGACGCAGCTAAAGACTATGATCCTAAGAAAGATGAACTTGTAGAGCAGGATGTGGGCGGGGAAAAGACAGAAAATGTAATTGTTGAGGAAAAGGGAGAGGGGCAAGAAGTTGAAGCTAGTAACAAGGAGGACATTCAACAATGGCTTGATGGCATACTAGACGATTAAACTCGTTCCCAATCAAAATCCATGTGCCTTTTTTTAATCAGTTGGCTTCGTTGAATTCGTTATAAATATTATTTGCTTTCCCTCTTTTATGAATAAATAAATTTAAATCTGAAATATTGTAGTCAATTCCGTTATGGAAAAAGCATTTATGTGTTGCATATAGACGGATTTTGATTTTAGAATTTTTCGTAGATTACGTATCCGTGAATAACAATATGAGTCTGCATACGTATTGTTTTGAAAAAAAAAAACATATTTTACAAATTTCAATACTAACCTCGTTAAACATTTTCAATCGTTGGAAATTCACCCCTCAGAGAGGACAATTTATGTGCTTCGGACACCATTAGTTGGGAGTGTCAAGCGTACTTCTCGGGAATTAATACTCCGTGTTAATTCAAATCCAATTTATTTGTCTATACTTAGTTCACTACTATGCATTATTATAAGTTTACAATTTATTTCACTCTCCGATACGCTTCTCTACTTGTTGACTGCTTAAGGCGGAGGATCAGCTATTGCCGGTTTGGTTACTGATTATTGAGAATCAATTACTGACTCTAAATTGTACTGCTGATAACTGTCTGTGATATTAGTCTTAGGAAATTTCAATAAGTGTGAGCGACCACTACAAGTCAATGATGATCCTATGGACCCCTGGGAAAGTTTAGGTCCCTTTAGCTCAGAACGTATATTTTAAATTTGAAGTTGCGCCATCTGTTGCCAACTGATAACCATTACAGAGATTTAACGGTCGTGATGCTCGACGTAATTTCAACTGTCCTCCGGATATCGATTTGAGCAGATATTTTTATCCTGGGTTCCAAAATGTCCGTCTGATTCTGGCGTTTGAAACGTAAGTAATAATTTTACTACTGTTTTTGCAAAAAAATCGATGTTTTGTATTTTTCCAAAAAAACCTGTTGGCGTTATGTGAAAGAGATCTTTAAATATGCGGAATTACATTTGTCCGACATAATTTAAAAAAGAAAATGCGTGAATGATCTGTTTCTTCGAGCTGGAAGCAAAGAATCCCTTTTGATTCTTACGTAGGTATTTAGAGGCGTAATTATAACGGGTTAAAGTGAACGAAGTGCATATAAAAATCGGGGCTAATTATATTTTTAAAAATAACTGAAATATCCGTGTTTTCAATCATGAACTTTACTAACAATTTTATACATATAATCGAACATTTTCAAATTCGCAAGGTACACACAAGGTATTTTTAAGGGTGCTAAACATTAGGGGTGATACATAGATATGTTTAAGTACAGCTATAAAACAATTTCTTTTTCACTTATCATCAAAATGGTTTAAATATTAAAGAGTGGTACATCTATGTAGGTTCCCGCGGGAATTGCAAATCGATGTTCAGTTCCTCGTTCTATTTTTGCAGTTTTGTTTATTACAAATTTAAAAAAAAAAAATGAAGTTTTGATGCAAAATTTACAAAAAGATTTGATTAAAAAAGCATATTTTGCTTATACTTTTTCAAAAATTGCATTACGCATCGACAGTACCCGCCATTATTCGCAATTACTTTGCATTACGAAGTATTGAGGATACACCTTTAAACAAAAGTAAATGGTTTCATTGATTGTGTTTCTTGTTTTTGTTTTTGTGAAATATATTCCGTCTATTGATTTTTTACCAAATTTTCTATATTAAAAACTGAAAATAATTTCTACTAGATTATAAAAACCACCATAAATCATTTATTGTATATCATCTTATACTTCATCATATGTATATAATATATAAATCGAAAGTTTGTTTGTTTGTGGGTGTTTGCTTGTTGGTCAACTTACTTTAGGGGTTAGGCCACTCCAGAATTTTCGAAAAATCGTTTTTTTTAAATTATCCCCTAAGACCTCAGAAATGATGTCCCAAAAAATTATGGTCGGGAAAAATCTCTAAGTACTCGGTTTTCGCGTCATAGATTAAAGGTATTGTAAAATTATTCATTATTTTCTACTACTCAAAACTTCAAACCCGTGTATTTCAAAACTGCATTTTTTAAGTTGGCCGGGAACATGACGCAGACAGTTTTCAACCAATTTACTTGAAATATTGAATATCTTGAAAAATACATTGTCTGGGATTTATTTTATATTGCATAGTTCATTTGTTATTAACAATTATTTTTTAGGCAAAGTTTTTACCTTCCACTTTGGAGGTGCGCCATTTGGCCAAAAATTGATATATTGAAAAAAACATACGTAGCAGTCATTATAGAAAATAAAAAAATAAAAACAAAAATGGTCGTGGCCACTGAAAAAACGGAGACGTATAATAAATACTCTTGATTGAAATCTCGATTCATTTTGTAGTATTTCTAAACAAAATCCTAAAAAAGCCCATTTTTTCGGCCTCTAGAGTGGCCTAACCCCTTAAACGTTGTTTACGATTATTTTCATTGTTTTTGGCGAACGTACTAAATATTCTGGCCCAACATATAGGCCACTTTTTATGGCGATTTTCAAAATAGGTGACCGAAGATGGCGGCCAAAAATTGAAGATATCAAGGGATTGGCATGAAAATTAGTATTTGGGGGTTATTAGATGTTCTTATTGCGAATCTACGTTCAAACTTTGGAAATTCGAGATGCCGGATTCAATTTGGTGTATAAGAATTTTGAAACTTCAACGAATTTAAATGAAATACAGAACTATGGATATTTTGAGGTAATTTTAAATTTACTATAAAATTTTGGAAATGCAAAATGGCGGACTCAATACGGTGACCAAAATTTCTGTACACTGGGTGAAAGCTGGTAGTATATATACATATATATACATTGGTGGTCAAAATAATAGGAATAAACACTGTTTTTTAAAATAGTTTCGCCCAAAGCTGAAACATATTGTCGAAAATTGCTCAGGGAGAGCGATGGCGGTGGCGTAGAGAAAAAAAAAATGGCGAATAATTCAGACAGCTCTTTACTTTCAATTGTGCCAACTTTATTTGTTGGAGTTTTGCAGCCAACTGCAGACGGATCAAGATCGGAAAAGATAGTTCAATGGATTCTAGTGATTCGCGAGAAAATTCAATTCGATCTTAAGACTAATATTTTTAACACACCTATTGAGGATAACTTTTAAAATCTTTGAAGAATTTCATAGTTATTATAGCTTAACGGAAAATCAATTAAAATAAAAGCTGACTGGGTGGCAAATAAAATACATTATATTTAGTTCCAAATATAATATTATGAAGAAATAAAAAAAATTGATAGAACGAAGAAATACAATTTAGTTTCATAATAGGCCCCTAACATTTTTTTTAATTTCAAAATAGTATTTAGTTCCTTAGAAAGGATAGAATTAAAAGTGTTGGAAATTTTAATAATATCTCATTTATTAATAGTCTTCTACATCATTATTTATAAATAAAGTTTATTCTTACAAATAGCAATAAGGTAACAAAAAATCAATGGAAATTATATTCAATTCACTTAGCGGCTATACGTATCTTTCCGTTCCGAAAAGGCCACTTAGCACAGCGCAGTACTTAACAAATGCTCCTTGTCAGTGCTTAAGTATGAAGATAACTCCTTAAATACGATACTAGAAGAAGAAATGCTCTGAGATTACGCTAACCAAGAAATCCTCTGAAGACTATTTTCCATTTTTGTAAATTTGTCCTAAAAATATAAACAGCGAATGCTACGAAAATGTGTCTAAAGTGGATACGATCGAAGTGGGCCCCATGCAGCCGGGACTAAACTTGATTTGTACAATTCGTTTAAACATCTTAAATATCAACAATATGTGAGAGTAATATTCTGCGTTTATTATTACTTTTTCTTTTAATCTCTTGGTTCCTGTGGTAAGTGGCCTCTTCTCCGAGTTTCTATTATTATCTTGTGTAAGCGCGTTCCAATGACGATCCACGCTGCTCTTAGGTATTTACTTACTTTTGTGTATTTAATGAAAAATATCAATGCGAAATTAAAACTGATTTTTTCTTGATTCTTATATTATTTGTTTGAATTTTGTTGTTATTAAAGCGGAACTTTCGTGTGCTCGTTCATCCCACGTCATCTTTTTACAGCTTCTTGTACCAGTAAAGGTAGTGTTCTCCGTCTTCCACCATTAGTTCGTCCACACCTGAAAAAAAGACATTGTCAAATCTTTGTTGTTTGAAAGAAAGTACAAGGGTAAGCAACTCAATGAAATTCGTGACTTTCAACCCTCTATGGACCAAGGTGAATTTCAACTCACAAATTTAGAAATCAATATGTTTTAAATAATTCAGTGATTTTGCACAAGATAGTTTATAACCCTTTTTATACATTATCTCCTTAAAAACAGAAGTATTTTTGATAATCGCTCTAACTTGAAAAATCAATGTAAATATGTTTGGAGTTTGCTGCAGATAATAGTCAAAGGAACTGCTTTGTGTAATTATCATTAATTTTATTCTTCTATCGATGTTTATAAAACAAGAAAACGCCTATAATATACGTATCATATATCGATCTTGACTTATCCCAATTCCCGAATTTTTGAAACGAGCAATTGTTCCAATTTCTTCCCGTGTATATCCTTTTTTTTAGGTATATTTAGGGATATTTCAAAGATAATGTAGAAATCATTTTTATAAAAAGAATCTTATAATCAGTGCCAGAATCTTAGTTCATTCATCTATAATATTTCTCCCAATAAATTTCGTCTTATTAGCATTTTGTGCATCTTCCCTAAGGATTTGGAAACGCAAATAAAGGGGCAAATTCTGTCATAAACTCCAAGAGCTTGCTCACTCGATGGCAGGTTGGCTTCAGAGCTGAAACGGCTGTGCTTCACGTGTCCACTGACATCCGCAGGTCCTTGGATCAGGCTCATTTCACTGCCCTTTGAAGGAGCTAGATTTTTCCAAGGGTTTTTAAAGTGTAAATGTCTTTGTCGAGCTAACTTCAGAATTTTCTATTTCGGAGAGCTTCGTCTCTTTGGTCTGTCTGTCGGCGGGTTTTGCAATGAGATCGAACTGCAAAGCAATTGTTGGACACTGGTAATGGGAAGATCGCCGTTGACATCTGAACCGGATTCATCGCATTGGCCATTGATTTCTGTTAGTTGGTTGAATCGAAGGAAAGGCTCATTCGACGTCTTTTTCCGAACATAGTCCAAAATTTCAAAAACCATAATTGGCTGAGCGAAAAAGAAAGACGTTGACATGTTATTGCGTTTGCGTCTTTGTTTGTGCTTCCGAAAACAAAACGAAAGACATAGTGTACTTCAAAAGTTTGCAATAAATGTAATCATCATACGAAACTCAAAACGCACAAATTGCAGCCAATATTGCTGATCTTTAGGAGTTGGAGTTAGAGGGTAGGCTGGGATTCATGATCTCGTATGAAGAATTATAATGAAATCTGTTTTAGGTGGCACGAAGTTCATCGTGTCAGCTAGCCACGGATAAAACTCTTGATAGTCCTTTGAATATGACAGCGTACTAGTGTGCTAGTGTTAACATATGTAGGTATAATAGGACCACCTAAGCATGATATTTTCATGTACCAACACAAATTGAGATACATAAGGTTGATGGACATTAAATAACATTTTATTTTTAATAGTGTAATAGTATGTATAAGTACATGAAATAGTAGAACGAGATAGGTTTGTAACTTTAACAGTTTTGAAGAAGTCGTAGCACCTACGATATCTTTTATTTCCTATTGAAAATTCTGTAAGGGCGTAGAAATAAAATATTTCGTTATGTAAAGGAACCGATTCAAAGCAAAGTGGCTGTTTTAGAAATTAGTAGTCATAATGAGGACTAATGTATTTATATTATGTATTAACTAGAACTAACGTAGGCCATTTTACTACAACAAATCCTATATAGATAAAGAAACTTGAAATCCCCCAAAAAATTGACAAGTACATTCACATTTATTAGGTAGTAGCATTGATATTACTGTATAATGGTAGTATTTATGTTTTTGTAAAATTATATTTATCCATACTGGCAGTAAAATTATATGTAACGTATATTCTTTTAAAAAACGACACAAAAGTCGATCTAATAGTTCTTAATCAAAACTTCACTTTAATAACGACTTGAATTGAGAGTTTGTTTTTGCGTATTGATACTTTTGCGAGCTTTTACAAGTCCCTCTGATTAATGCGGTGTAATCGTACATAGTTCTTATCTTGAAATCTTCAATTCTTCACTGCTTAATACCAACAAAAAAACTTTTCCAAACGAAACTTACCAACTGGCGCTATCAGTTGATTTCCAGGTGGATTACTTGGATCGGGGAGTTCGGGTAATCGATAGAGTAGCCAATAGTTGTATCTGGAAAATTTTCAAATTGTACGATATTCCACAGTAAGCTAAATTTCTGTTACCCTCTTGGTTCCTCTTTCTTTCCTGCCAGCGTGTGCACATAGTGCCCATTTGGCCATTCTCTGGCTTCAAAGGCGAATCTTAAAAAATGAAATTAGTGAGATTAATCTTTGGGGATTTAAATCTTACCTTGGATCGATTTCGGCGGCTTGCGTCATTGCCCGGAAAAAGCTTGTATTTTTCGGTGATATAAGTGATAGGGAAAATGCTTCCGTCACATTTGAACCAACCCACAGGGTGTAGGTGTAAGACACATTTTTCGAATCTGACTCCTCCGCCGATGAAGTGAGTCCAAAGGGTACGGCAAGCTTTGGCTCTCCATTTTCTATAAAAATGTTCTTATTGATTTCAAATTGTTTGCATTAAAAATTCAAAAAGTTGTTACCTGAAAGTGTGTCGCTGCTCTCTCGAATGACGTGGTCGCACTGTAAAGCCCGAACAGCGCCAAGACCCTTCCATCCTAGAGCTAGAATTATGTCTGCTGTAAGACCTACACCAATGCTTGGGTCCTGTCCATCCTGAAGAGGCTCTTCGGTCCAGCCACCATCAGATCGCTGCTTGCTGAGGATCCATTTCGAAGCCGCTGACCGGTTCCAAGATCCAGTTGGGTCTAGTTCTAGATCTTGAAGGGCCTGCATCGCTAACGCTGTGCTTCGGAGGGAACCAAAGCTTCCCCGGGGATCTTGAAGACTGGCCAAACCCCGGGCTGGACGTCGAACGAAGTGCTGCAAGTGTCGGTGTCTGTGGTCTGTGACGATACATCGCAGTGCCAAAATGACCATGGCAATTGTATCGACGCTTTGGTCTGTTACTCCACTCGCGATGTCCAAGAGTCTCCTTATTTGCCGCTTGCGGACGTGTGCTGCCGAGCTGCATGCGGCTAATGTCGTTAGTGCAAACTCGTTATCCTGCGCAGGCTCGTGGTGCTGTAGCGTTGCCACCAGATCATGTCCGTGAAATCTTTTTGGATCTTTGCACAACGAACCCAAAGCCAGGACATATCGGGCTAATTTGTCCAGGTTAATCGGCTTCGGGAGGGTGTGGTGTCTATCTAGCATGGAGAGTATCTCAACTTCCATTTCCTTAACCGAAAGAAGGTCTTCCAGCTCTTGAATAACCTGCAGATGACCGTCGGAGTCTGTTGGATCTCGTGCTCCAGAAAGCTAAGAAGCCACATTAAAGTAGAATGTTATATGTCTAATAATTTTGAACTTATTTATATAATATAAAATAGATTAAATTTAGTACTGTAATTTGAGCTTCAGTTCTTTGAGAATATGTTTTGCTAGAATTCTTGTTTCTTATTTTATTTCATCTGTAATAATTGCTTTTATTACAATGTATTTTTTACGCTACTAAAATACAATACAGTTAAAAGATGTCTGGCATCATAACGTCAAAAAATTGAATCTAAATTTTTACTTGCATCCTTTACGTTTTTTTCTTTTTTAAAGTGTAGAAACATTTTTTAAGGGAAGTTCTAAACAATTTCAAAGGAAACTTCTGAAAAACGGTATCAATAAGCTATAGCCCAAGGTGTCCCAAAATCCGATTGCATTAGCTAATGTCTTAGTCAAAATATTATTGTTTTGCTGATATTATACTGTAATACTTTTCTAAAACCCAATAATAATATTAAAACTATTAATAATAGTGTACTTATAATTTCGGAAACTGAAACATACTGATGTACCTTAAGATATTATTTTATTATAAAAATGTAAATAATCTCATACTCAATCTTATACTTAGGGACCGTAATATCTTAAGCACATCGGTCTCTATGTTATAATAATATAATTAATGAAAAACTTTCGGTGACTATCCTATATCTATCGTTAATTCATGCAAAAAAGAAATGGGTGAAGTTTAGGCGGATTTTTGGCACAACAGTTTTCAATTGTTTGGTAATTTTAAGCTCTGAAGAGGTTTTTAAAGGACTGAACAAATAGACAATCAAAAAATGCAGCTGTACTTTTTTTGGAAGTGTTTCAAAAAGATAGAACGTCTTGTAGTTATGACTGTGTGTACAAATTTTACCTCTTTTGCCAAGATGACCATGTGGGTATCGTTTCCCCAACCGAAGTCGGGAGCCCGTTTCTCTTTTAGCCAGTCCAGTGCCCTCTGGATCCCTTCGGATTCCCGTTTGTCGGGCCCAGCAGATCCCAAAATCTCGTGATCCACTATAATCGACTCATGCATGTGATCGCCGTTTTCCTGGAGGTTTGTGGTCATGGTGGTTTGCGTCGAGGGAGTTGCTGAGCCGCTCGCATATTGCGACGTTGCTGATGCCAATGGAGAGGAGAACGTTGGTGAAGCAGCCGACGCTGTGGACCCAGCCATCACCAACGTCGCATGTTGGGGAGTGGTGACTGGCAGTGTTGTGGAGTTTGGGGAGCTGTGCGTTTGAGTCGTTCGTGTGTGTGTCTCTGAGTTCGTTGAAGATGTTGCTTCTGTTAACGTTTGTGATATTGTTGAAGAAGTCCCATTCTCAGCTGCACTAAGCGTTAAGAGAAGAAGTACAAAGGTGCATGATAGGTATGTGGGAGATATCTTCGTTTTTTGAGCCATTTTAACTGAAATTGAAAATATATTTAATTTATTTATTCATTTATATTTAATAATCCTTTAATTTCACAGTTTTTTGACGCGTGGTTATAAATTTTGTATTTCTCAAACAGCAAAATAAACCTAGGCATTTGTTTCTAAATATTTAATCATTTTTCAAAAACATACAGTGGCTGTCCCATAATTAAGAACACCACTTGGTTTTAGTTTATACGTGCTATTTTTCTATTACCAAAGATTTTTAGCGGATATTAATTTTTTTAAATTTATACTATAGGCAAGTAAACTGCTTGTTTGTGGTATTACAACGTTATTTTAACTTAGCGAAAGCTTACTCAAATGTTTACGATATAGTTAATATTTAATTATAATTTGTTTACACAACAATTTTTTGTGCGAAAAACGAAAAAGCTAGACAGAAGAAATCATCAAAAAGGATTGCAATATTTCAAGGAATTTGCGTTAATTAATATTTGAGCATTAAGGTACATTTTATTTTAGTTTGGTTTTTACAACTAAATATTTATATCTATGGAAATATTGTTCCAAGAATCTTTAATTGCCATCCTTAATTGTTTAATATTTGTTGAGCTTTTTATGGTTTTAGAGTGAAATTCAAATTTAAAAGTTATTTGTGTAGTGGGGAACTGCAAGACAATATTGGCGACGAAATATTACAAAAAAAAAGTACCAAAAACCAGAGAAAAGGCTGAGAAAAGTTTATAATTGACAAATAAAATGTTGATGAATTTATTAACATACTGCGGCTTGGCAATACATAGTATTGCAGATTCAGCAGAAAATATACGGAACGAAATTTGGAGAGCCAATTATACAAAATCTTAACAGACAGAAATAGCATTTTTTCTGTTCCGCTGATGATAAAGCTTGGTGTAAAATAATAGACGGCTCTTAGCATCCGCTGCTATTTTTAATGTTTATTGTTATAAAATTTTATTTTAAAATACTATAATAAGCATAGCTACAAAATAAAAAGAATATATGTACATACTTATATGTATGTGTACTGATAAAATAAAATATTATTTTTCACATTTTGGATTAGGAAAATTCCTTAATCAAAAAA